>JAPDRK010000004.1:0-663143 GCA_030247875.1 Cladophialophora chaetospira
CTCCGGAGCAGCACATTCGAGAATTGTCGGGGTTGGAGCAAACCTCCAAAATCCATGGCTTCGCACTGTATTGGACCGGAACAAGCCAAGTCTGACTCACTCCCCTGAACCGCCAAGACACTCTGGGCACAGTGGCGAGTGTCAAAAGCGCGGAGAAACGCGTCACGAAAATCGCGCTGTTCTAAGGTTCAATATGTTGCTCAGGTGGACGCATCTACTGCACGGTGCGCGGTCAGGCCCAAGGAGCTCCTTGGGTGAAGACTGCAATTCGACTTGGAACGGCGAATCACAAACTGGGGAACCTGCAGCATGGAGACTTTCCTAGCTGGGGCTGAGGCGGAGAGAAGTGTCCATGCGTGTATCTCTGCCTGAACGCATTTTCTGGCTTCTTTCCAAATAATCTTCTGGAAATGGCCGGTTTGCCGGTGGATTTGTTTCTGTTCTCCAACTGGGCTTTTTTGGACGCTGCATGACCGAGGCCGCAGCGCACAGGCGCTCTCCGCTTTTCCAGGACACCTGGAAGAGTCGGCGAGCCAGAAAATCAGGCCCTTGAGCCCTGCAAAAGGCGGTCTACCCAACTCCTACATGCTGAAGACAAAGAGATCAGGCTGGTTCTGTCGGCGAGGCTCTGCTAGCTCGGTGATCTGCAGCATATGCTGTAGGATGCCGACGTTGGGCAGGAAAATCACCCGATTGGACGTGAATCCTCCTGCTCGCCTCGGTCTCCACACAGCACCCAGTGCTCGCAAAGAGACCATGTCCTCCCAGGTGCGGAAACCCCTTGCGAAGGTGCCAGTCAGCTACAGTATGCTCGTCACTTCGCTCGAACTTCGTCAACAAACCACAGAGTACAAAAGGCTCACTCAGTTTCTGACTGTCGACCCATCACGGGAAGAGAAGCGTTGGGAGGCAGGCATGATACCTAGCCTCGTGACGTGGCTTGCAATGTTAGATCATGCACATCCAGTCTTGGGGCAGGATGCATGAAGCCTACCAATCCCCAGACAGATACCTCCTTTCGCTACAGACGGAATTGGGTGTCGCTGAAAGTGTCGGCACTGCAGTGCACACTTCCGGGCAAGCAAGCTGAAACGTTTGCTTAAAGCCTCGCACGTTCCAATCCGTATCGGCAATTGTCCGAAAGGAGGGCATGATCATCATTTCCTGCAAGTCCACGGCTCGAGCCACGAGATGTGTGGTCGATTCTCCAGAAAGGCACGCGAGGCTTGCCTGTGTATAGCCGTCCTGGAAAGCAGGACCGTGTCAACACCACGCAGTATGATGCTCTTGCCGTGGACAGTCGGTGTACTCTCTTGGTTGCTCCTGCAACATACTCACTTCCAGGAAAGAGCAAACGTTACCAAAATGTGTTGAGCTACCCTCTCTCCCGAAGTTTACTACTACCAACCTCAAGTTTCTCGACGCTCAGTCATCAGAGTAAGCTCCAATTCCAATATTTTATCCCTCCAAAGATCTTGACGTGCATCAGTTGTGAACGAAGTACCCTCAAGAACCTCAACCGACCTCGTGCAACATGAAACCCAAGGTCATTGGCATCTACGGCGTTTCCGGGTGTGGCAAGACCTTCCTCCTCAACAGCCTCAAGTCCAATGAACAACTCAGAGACAAACCCTTCTCCTTCAACGAGGGGTCCGAAGTGATTACCCAATTCTCTGCAGGACTTCTCTCTGACGTTCTCGCCAAGGGCGAGGATGGGAAAGCTCAACTTCGCGAAGCTGCCATCCGCGTCGTGGCTGAGCAGAGCGCCGCCGGGGAGAGATGTGCCATCGTTACCGGGCATTATATTATTTGGGAGGAGGGTGAAGAAGACGTGCCGCCTCCAGTGTGGACGGACGCTGATGCAGAAATTTACACACACATCATCTACCTCGATGTCCGTGGCGGAGACCTCATTAAGCGCCGCAACGAGGATTCATCCAAGAAGAGACCAGCAATGACAGACGATCAGCTTGAGAATTGGCAGGACGCGGAGAAGGCTCAGCTTCGGAAGGTATGCTACGATCATGGCATTCTCTTTACTGTCGTCTTTGCGGAGCCCGAGCAATCACTCTTCCCCAGAATCGTGACTCTTCTCCTTGACTTCACTCAGCACTCTGAGGAAGAAAACCTTACTCGTGTGGAGCGCAGACTGGACGACCTGGTCGTGCAGATGGCTGGTCGATGCTGTGGTGGGGCGAAGCTGGAACGCATCTTGGTCATCGATGGTGATAAGACCCTGATCGCGAAAGACACCGGCACTCTGCTCTTCCAGCTTGATGCACAGTACCAACCTAATCTCTTTTGGGAAGATCCTCTGAAAGCCATCTTCAGCTCTTCCCTGGGCTATTCGTACACCGCCTTCCGCCAAGCCATGCTCGTGTATGAAGAACTCAGTGAGTTTGAAGGACGTGAGTTTGAAGGACGTGAGTTTGAAGGAAACTCATATGATCAACTCGTCGTCGATACTGCGCAGAAGGCTGAGCCGTACCATGACTTCGTGGCTTTTCTCCGAAAAGTTTCCGACAAGCCTCATGTCGGTCTACTCATTCTCACATCTGGTCTGAAGCAAGTGTTCGAAGAGCTCCTTTCATGTCACAGTCTACCTAAGACCACGCATCTCTTGGCAGGGGGCCGTGTTGCCGATGGCTTCGTCGTCACACCGAAAGTCAAGGCTGCGGTTGTGTCTCGACTCAAGCACTTCCACTCTCTTGAGACCTGGGCGTTCGGGGATAGTCCCCTGGATCTTGGCATGCTTTGCAAGGCAGACCAAGCATTCATCGTCGTCGGTAGTAAAGGGAGTCGCAGCAAATCTATGGAGAACGCCTTGAAGGTGGTGATTGAAGGTGGTATTCTCGAGGGAGCACGCCAGATTATCATGGTCGAGGGTGCGCCGGCCAGATTGAATGCGAGGAAGCTTCCCGTTGTGGCTTTGGATGAACTCATGACCGACGTCGTCAAGAGTCCCGATGGTATCTCCGTCGTAGATGCCACAACACTTCAAACCTCCACATCTGCCGATGATGCTGAAGCAGGCCTCGCAGATATCCAAGTCCACCACGCAACCAACAAATCCGCCGCGAAGCTCCTGATGACGCTCACTCGCGACGCTGCAATCTCCGGTCCAGCCCTTCGCTCAGCACACCAGCGCATCGGCTGGTACTTATCGCACGAGTACCTCACCTCCATCATCGGGCTCGAGGAATACGACATCAAACACGTCCAAGGCCACATCGTCGCAGGCCATCGCCTTCTCGACGAAAAGCATACCCTGATCATCGCGCTCATGCGTGGGGGCGAACCGATGGCCTTCGGTGTCAATGAAGCGTTCCCGCTCGCTGCGTTCCTGCACGCCAAAGAACCGCATCAGGTGACGAGCAAGCATTTGGAGAAAGTCAAGACGGTGATCCTCGTTGATTCGGTGGTGAATACAGGGAAGTCGATCTTGGAGTTCATGGAGCGGATCTGGGATGCCCATGAAGTGCTGCGGATCGTGGTAGTTGCGGGCGTTGTTCAGGTGGACGCTGTGGAGAAAATCAAGAACGTTTGTAGACATGATGCGTACTGGGGGATGGCCAAGGCAAAGAAGTTGAGTCTTGTGGCCTTGCGACTGTCGGGGAATAAATTCACGGGTCAGGGTGGTACGGATACGGGGAATCGGCTTTTCAATACCACGTTCATGGATTGAGTCATCTCCTCAGAGGCAGAGCATGCGAGGACAGGTCGATGAGATTTATGATGTTGGTTATGTGAGGAGGAACGAGCATGGTCATGAGAGCTGTGTCGACAATTTCGGGGTTATTTCATTTGTATGTCTCACCACAATAAAAGTATTCTTGAGATCCGCACCTCAATCACACGTAGAGTGCGCGTTGAAAATGTCCGCACCGACAAATCGGTCCTTGAGCGATCGTGGATGATGCGCAGCCGTTGTTCAGGAACAGGCAGCTGGCATTTAGAGTTTGGGTCTGGCGCGGCACGCCAATCATGCAAGGCTGCCGTTGGAAAGGAGGGATCCGTGCACGGAACTTTGGGGCTTGACTGCGATGGTTTGAAGAAGTTACTGGATTCATCGCCATTGTAAGCTTTTGTACCGGGCGTTCTATCTGCTCACATTGGCGGCTGATGACCTTTTTTGTACAAAATATCGCTGGAAACCGTTGGAAGACCAAACGCCCTTTCCACCGCCCAGAACATTTGAAGATCTGCCCCACTCACTTCAATATTCCCCGGCCAGCTCTTAGAGACTGCCACCGAGATCATACCCGAGCTCGAGGACGAAGTTCCAGGCCTCGAAGTTCCTAGCCCACCAGCCATGGGTCGGTCAAGTGAGAAACAAGACTGGAATTTCAAAGACCGACCTCACCTCCCCAGGCAAGAAGCGGAAGTGCCTCAATGATAGCTTGTCGAACTGAGGATGTGGCCGAAGAACACCGCGAATACTGAGAGTCATGGTGGTTGGCCCAAACAAGAGACAGCGCTTGAAACACGATCCCGGCAATGGCGGACAAGATTGCGCACGCCTAGGATTTCCACGATGTCCGAGACGCACGTCAGCTCCTGCGGCCCTTCATCCACTCATCACCACTTCCTTCCCTTGGGCGTCGTCCAATGTAATGCAAGCAAAAATACACGTAAAGGCATCCATCATCGCGAAAATTTGGGCGTCAATTTCCTCAAAGGTGTCTCCCTCGCTCATTACCTCATCCTCATCCACATCGTCGTCCTCATCGTCAATAGACGGGGGAAGCATCTCGATATCCACGTCATCAATAGACGGAATATCACCCTCTTCCATCGACACGTCGTTGTTGATGTCCGGCGATGTCATCGGCGTGTCTGTGTCAGTTTCCATCGCCGAAGATGCCTCTGATAAAGAGATTGTTGGCGAGTCGTTGGCGATGGTTTCCGAGAGCATATCGATATCGCTATCGATGTCCAACTCGGACAGGGTGGACGCCGTATCGAAAGGTAGCGGGATGCCGCTCGGTGCACTGGCCAGGATCGTGTACGTGGAGGACGCTGGCCAGATCTGTGGTGCGAGGAAAGTCGTTTGAAGAGACATTGTAGAGGTAATTGAGTTATAACAAAGAACCTTGCTAGTGAAGCGCGCTGATGGTAGCAGTGTAGTGCTGGAGGAAGGAACATGGTGATGCAGTTCATTCAGTATATACTGATCAGTGAAAACGAAGGTCCTCGTGAGAAGATTGAATTTTGCGATATCTCCAGGAATGCCTGATTTCTCGCTGCATTTGAACGTCTTTGCAGCGTATGAGCAATGTGCTTTGAATGGCTCACAATGGCATTGGCTCTCGCCCGTTAGAACTAAAATTGAGTGATGCGCTTTTCGGTCCATAGTGTTCCATATATGGCTATGTAGGTCCTCGAGGACCACCACATTGGATCCGGTTCTGGTCGGCGTGCCTTGCCTGTGGACAATCGAGTATTGTTGAGACGTTTCTGGCTGCCATCATGAGCATGATTCAATTTTGAGTTGGGCAGACGCTATGAGGTCGAGTTTCTCGACTATAAGAGACTGGCTCCCGCCCTGGTCATTCTTACTCCTGTGCACACTACTCAGTCAGTCTTCTCAGCCAGGTCTTTCGTAGCCTTCTTCACCCTCAATGGTTCTCGAAGGGCCACTATCTCCAACGCACCATCTGTACACCGTTTAGATCACAATTGACGAGCGACGTCCTCCTCACACATCACAATAGTCCATCCCTACCAATGGCGGCCAGAACAGTGACTCCGGACGAGATACAAGCGGTGCAAGGCTTGCTCCTCTTCTCTGGCAGAGACTGTCATGACGAGCAAGCTGTGCTCACGCTTATGCTGGTGTCTAGCGGCAAGCCGTCGGTGGAGCAAGAGGACGTCGTGGCCGACGGTAGTAGGTCGCCGTCCTTGAACACCGTAGCTTCAAGTGGGTCAACCGAGTCGATCGTGTCCGGCGGCTCCTCGAGGACAACTCTCGAGGCAACGACTAACGATGAAATGGCGGTGGGAGGGACCGCAGATACTAGCGGTGGTAAGGGCAAAGGCAAGGAGAAGCACGTCGGTGGCAATGACAATGGAAATGCCGTTGCATCTGTTGCATCAGGGATGGATGGGCGGCCGCCGGGGAAAATTCGTGGGGATGGTTTCACTATGAAATTGAGGGTCGGCAGAAGGCCCGCCATCCGACTTTGCGAATGGTAATTGTGAAGGGAGCGCGTCGGAAGAAAAAGGTGCGAAAGAACGACTGCGGCAGCGCACTCTGCTATGGAACAAACGATACCCGTGGTAACGCCAAGCAGCCTCAACGGCCTCCGAAAACCTAGACTGCACCTCATTAGCGCTTCTCAGCAACGAGGACAGGGAGACTTATAAAAAGAGTACGCCCACCACCCAAGGACCATGTAAGCATCCAGGAACGGTGGGCAACTGGTGCTTCCGTCTGTAAGCCAATTCTGCACCGACATGCATTTCGCGACTCTTGCAGCAAAGTCTCAAATCCAGCCTGCGGTCCGTCACTTCAAATGATCCGAGAAGTCATCCTCATCAACCTCGAACAATTGTTTCCACCGCAGCCACCAACAGCAGAATGTCTACCAGAGAACTTCATACAGAGCAAGAGCAGTCTCAGCGATTTCGACAAACAGCAAGAATCAAGAACAGACAAGCCAAAGCTTTGATCCTCACTCGAGAGAGGTCCTGTCTCAAAAACTTGTTACCCTATTCGTCTCAAAAGCGTCAACGTTTCCGACAATGTGATCGGTTGAACTGACGGACTTTTCCACTGATGATTATGGTGGCCTTGCAGGATCATTTGTAACTGAGGTGACTCGACTTCTCGGGACTTGTTGCGACAAAATCGGACCCTGGACCCAAGCAGAAGATGAGGTTTATAGCAAATTGCGATTTGCTTGATGCAGATCTCGGTGTAGACTAGAGAGCACAGAATATAGTCAACGTCTTCGTAGCCGCACAAAATCGAACATACGTTGTCCACATTCTACCGTCATCGCTCTGGATCCATCTCGCAGCCCACGATCTAGGCAGTGCTTTCTCCTCACGCGGTCGACAGACTCCAGATTCAACGCAGCGTCCAAGCCCTGTAAAACAGGAATGATGCCTCTCTCGTGTGTGATACAGTAACCTCGGTGACAAGATTTTGGTCTTCTCTTCCATAAAGTCGAAGGACATTCGCCATATCTCAGGCCAGGACGCACAAAGAACATCATAAAAAATCGTCCTCTTCCCACTCGAAAGTGAGGGTCATCATGAACCCAGAGAATCCGAAGAATCAAGGGCCCACTGAATCGGCGCTCTCCATTTTCACCGTGACAAAACATGATGTGGAAGATTAACGCGGCTGATCGGGATCTTCCGTGGAAGTACACATCTGGTGGCTAGTGCCTCGATGTGCGTTCGGTAAATGAACTGCCTTACTTGAGACGGTATGAGGGCAAGATCAGAGGTGGAAAGGAGTGGCAGTCGAGACTGGGTTTGACTTTGTGAAGAACATATGCAAGGTAAGAGCCGGCCGGAACAGACAAAGTGCCAAATTGAAAAGACATGCCGATGGTGAAGCCTTGAAGTAGCATCCGAGACCTGACACCGAGCAACATAAACTCGATTTCCGGCCAGTGGATCTCATCGGCTCCAGCAAGAACTTCCAGCAGTCCTGTGTGTGGGCAAACTTTGTGCTCTAGGCTGGTACCCAAATGCATTACTCTTGCACAAAAATGTCATCTCTGTTCTCTCTGGATTCTTGTTCACGTCCATATTGACCCAACATCCCATGTATGATCACGTATATGTTCAGCGTTGGAATGCCGACGCGCGGTCCCTCAGGGACTCTTACTCAACGACGCATGGCGAAACCGTTTTTCACTGCCCTCGGAAGAGAGCTCTGAACGTCGGAATTTCACTTTGACCGCATCCAGCCTTACCTGCCGTTCTCCGCCGGAGCAGATAATAAGCAGGGGGCGAACGGATGAAGCTACTCAGAAACTCGACAACTTGACCGCGACACTTTGAACCAACAAACAGCTTAGGGTTACGTTCCGATACGCATCAGCCTACCACCTGGGACCCTTCTCTGTAGCTTATGAGACCGTGCTATGAGGCTCGGGCGGTTGGAAGGCAGGTGATAGCTGCTCAAGAGCTCGAATTGTATCGGGAAACTCAGGGGAGGTTGAACTGTATAAGATGCCCGTGAAGGGCGAGAGGGTGGTGGACGAAGCGTTGGAATCTGGAGGTTGGCTCTGTGACGTTGTTCGGATAGGCACGGGGTATACGGAGATTGGCTTGAAGATTTGGATTCAGAGGTCGAGTAGAAGGAAACGCTGAATGCTGAAGACTGTGTGCTGCTCATCGAAGGTGTTGGTGGACTGTCCAAGTGATTGCATCGCAGGAGGATTGAGGTGCGGCCGGCAGACGCGTCGTGCTCGCTCGGTGTTGGGGCTAGCCCAAAACATTTGGGCACTTGCGTCATGCCTAAATTAGAAGCTCGACCTCTCCGAAACCTGGCTCAGTTCTTCATACCAGTAGCATCCAAACGCCTTTTCTACTGCTGTTTTCTATCCTCATGCATGCTCTTATGAGTAGTCAGAGAAGTGACGGTCGAAATCTCGAAAACTTCACTATCTGAAAATCGACCCTGTTCTCTCACGTCATTGCTCCTTCCCACACGTCTTACTTCCTTTGGTCAACCAAGGAAACAACACTCGGATGCAGACGACTTCTGGACAGCGCACAGCTGGTTCTGGACTCGTTGTCACAGGGTCCGCCATAGGCCCCCTCCTTGAAGTTCTGAGCTTTTCGACGGCCTTAGACAGGCGTCTGTAGCCCGCCGGTGATGCTTGCTTTGGCCTCGAGTTGCGAGAGGCTTACTTTTCCGCACTACCTCGACTTTTCCCGGTCGTACTCTACTCCCCATTCCCGCATCTGATGCTTAATGTTGCGCTCCCGCGCCGTCGTCGATTCCTCCCTTTGTTCCTCCCGATTCTGGTTTCTCGCAAAGCGAGGTGACCTATCAAACCGGAACCCTTCGATGGCAGCACCGTTGACCTTGCGAGCAATTTGGCCGGCGTGGATGTTGATTGAAGGGCGCCCGCCTGCACTAGTGGAACGTTTCGAAGGTTGTCGGTGAGTCGATTCATTTGATCCTTGCGGTCTGATTTGTGTCTAATTATGAGATAATGTCAGTATCTGCATACTCAGTAATCCTCGGGGACGATCAGAGTCTGAATGTACTCACAGTTGTCTGCTTTTGACGGTATCGACCTCCAATGCTGCTGGGTTCGTCCTCGAGACTAGTAGGCTCAATATACTCCACAAGAGGCTCCGCCAACCGAACGCTGTTTCTATCTCCACGGCCAGCTTTCGAACCGGGCATACTCACGCGTTGTCGAAGCTGCGGCTTCAAAACCGCATTCTGGCGAGTCATTGTTAAGCTTTCTCCAGGTACCGCCCGATAGGTGTTTGACTGCTGATGCGACAGCAGAGTTTCTTTCGGCTGGATCACTTGCTCGTGCTCTGACGCGTTCGCCCTCTGCTGGTATCCAGGTTGAGTATTGGATCTCGGCAAGGCTATGTTTTGAGTGTGCGGCAGGCCATAGTTTCTTCGGCGGAGATTGTCGATCTGGAGGCGATTTCGAGGACGGCAGGCAATGCAACAAGGGTCTTCCTCCAGTTCGTCCGTGGCGCTGGCTGGTCTACAGACTCGGCCAGTTGCGCGTTGTACTGAGCAATAGACCCAACCAGCTGTGGTGGGCCGGGACTGCTTCCTGCAGTTCGAACACACGTATCCAATATTACGATGAACACACATTTTCAGCTGCACTTGCAGATTGACATGTCAGCACCAATCCCGTGGATACAGCACCAAAATTCGACGAGAATCAGTGAAAGTTAGTACCTTACGGCCACGACAATTTCAGCCCGCAAAGCAGTCACAGGTACTATTCTGGTCACGTGCGCAGCGGGATTTCACTTGCAAGATGCCACTATCACCGACGTGGCCTCACCCTCAGTATCAGGAGATCTCTATGGTGTGAGACTTATGCAACTATCGTTGCTACCTCGCTGGACTTCTGCACTGCGGTCAAGTCGCTCAAATCGGCACCGATCCTTCTTTGCTCAGGATGAAGCTTCTTGAGACAAGCCCAGAGAGCCTCCTCCTTTCGTCAACAAAGTTACGGTACGAAATACTCTTCTCGACGAAAACGGACACAGCACGGGATGGCTCAAATGCTCCTTTGGCTCTCTACGCGGAAAGACCTTGAATCCAGACCACGAGCGGTTATGGAAGGCCATCAGCACTGAAGTTCTTCGGATACACCACGGGGAAAATGCCAGACTCAAGTCCTTTGTGGCTCACACCCTGAACGAGACTCTCGAATGAACTTCCTCGGGCGCTTTTCCCGAAAGACATGTTAGGCATGTTTGCATACGGGATCTTGAGGTCATGACGGTTCCCGAGTGTCTGTGCACATATATTCCGGGCGTTTTCAGGCCCCCATTGTTTAGACTTTCGCCTAGCTGCCCCGCCGCCCGCTGCAGCGCCTAATTCACGGACTCAACCTTTATCAGTTCGTCCTGTTGTCGTTGTCGAATAGCCATCTCTGAGCTTGACTGCTTTATGCACAACCCTGGTCTCGCTTCTCAGATGTCTCAACTCAGCCTGATGGCATCTCCAGGCAGCTCCAACGCGAGGGCTGCGCCCAGCACGACAAGGCAGACTCTGCACAGTCTCAGCCTTCTCTTCGACGGCTCATAAAAACCCTTCTCCTTCTCTTCTGCCCGTTTGCGCAGGAGTTGGCACGCCCGTTATGACCTTGAGACATGCAGAGTAAGTTTCTCACCCATTAGTGAACGATGGCGGCGGCAGGCCAGCCGCAGTCCCCAATACTACGAAAACCTGTCCTCAACTGTGAGGACGTTTCCATTTCACGTCAATCCAGCTTGAGATCGATATCCGAGCTTCGAGTCCCAGAATCCCATCTACGATCTAATGAGGAAGCTGTTCCCTTACCACCGGTGAACGATGGCGATATTTCCGCGCCTTCGGAGCATCGTGAGGATGTCACCTCGGCGACTGTGAACGACAGAGAAGCACCCCCGTTCCGAAGCAACAATCAATTGACCGCAAATAGACCTAAGGTCTCAGAACATAATACAACAAGCTCTCCAATCAAGGGATGGAGTCCATTCTGGCTAGGGACGTCGGTGTTAATAGCATTTAGCGTCCTGTTCCTTCTGCTAATCATCGGACTCGTTCTTCTTTACTACTTTGCAAAGAAGAACAATGGCATCAGCACCCAGATATCCTCAAATCACTACTTTTGGACCTACGGACCGACTGCAGTGCTCATGTTAGTGACTGCCTTGTGGAGACAAGTCGATTACACATGCCGTCGGCTGACTCCCTGGGAGGAATTCCTTCACCAGCAGCCCGACGAGAAAAAGAGCCTGTTACTGGATTACATCTCTCCTTTCCTGTTGATCAGCTTGTGGCGGGCTATCCGCTTCCAGCATTGGAGTGTTGTCATCGGCTTGAGCGGCTTTATGCTCCTGAAGCTGATCACTGTCTTCTCGACTGGTCTCCTGGTGCTGTCACCTACACTCCTTTCTCATCCCGATGCGGAGTTTCAGACCTCTTCCATAATCTCGGCCAAATCATATTGCCCCAGCTCAAGCACCACATGTAACCACACCTATCCTACGGTTGACGCTGTGCTGGAATTTTGGGGCCTCCTGAACGACCGCTTGCAGTATCCCGAAGGGACAAGCGGCTCGAGCTTGTTCGAGCTCATTGACATTCCTGCACGTACTCCTGAAGGAGCCGTGATCACCACCACTGTCCCCGGCTTCTATCCTACCTGGACTTGCGAACAAGCGGTCATCCACAACAACTCAGGCTTCCCTTCCCTAACTGGAGAGGAATCTTTCGCGACTGGTTGGTACGATTCTAAACTCTTTGACATATCTGTTGGAAATTGGACGTGGACGTCACCCCTCACCATTGAATATTGCAACGTTGGCTGGACGAGATGTCCACAACGAGTCATACATCAGACTGAAATGACAGGCGAACAAAGCACCTTGTTGATTATAAACGACGTCCGCTACCATCAGACTATCGCGCCCACTCTCGATTCATCAGCTCTTGACTCCACTAGCACCGCGTCAACTGACGCTGTCAATGTGACGCACTTCAGCGCTCATATCGCAAAGACGACAGCCTTGCTATGCTACCCAAATTACACCATTGAAGACACTCGGCTCCGCATTAATACGGCGCACCGGCATACCAGTCAGTACCTGGAAGCCACCGGCCCATTGACACACACCGGTGACCAACTTGTCGGGTATAATCACCTGGATCTCTACTGGGATTATTATGATCTACTTTCATACTCATATCCGGCGGCCTTTCCGGACACTGATCAGTTTGGGCCAAGTATATTTGACCTGATGTCGAAAACGAATATCGTGCAAGACAGCACAACCTTGCTGGACCCGGAAGTGCTCACGACTCTCTCGGCGCGGACATTCAAAATTCTGGCCACTCAGATGGCATCAAGCTTGTTACAGGTGAATGAAACAAGGGCTGTGACAGGATCATTGGAGTACCCTGAGAACCGTCTCCACGTCAAGCCGCTATCATTCTGGATGATGGTGTCCGGATTTGCTTGGATGTGTACAATCACAGTGCTATTGTTCTTGGCACGACCAAGGGCGCGACCTACACGAGATCCCGCTTCGATGATCGGTTGCGCTTATGCCTTGGCCTCCAACCGAGATCTTAGGTGCCAGCTGATGAACCTTGGCGGAGTATCTAACAAAAGTCTACAACAAGAACTCTGTTCCTCCGCCGAACCGCGACCGGAGGCATTGCCCAGGAATCCAGCACAGACGACCGAAAGCTCAGGATCAATTCAGCAAACCCACAAAAGGCCTCCACCCGGAGATTGGCAACCGCTGGCAGCGAGCACAATGTTCAAGGTTCTATCGTGCTTTGGACTGGGCGCCACCACTATCACGCTTGCTGTCCTTCAACGCCTCTCGGATATCCAAGGGGGCATTGCGGATGTTCGACCTTCGCCTGAGGTGGTTCACTATCTGACCACGTATCTCCCAGCGTCATTCATGCTTCTACTGGCCACTTTGGGTAGCTTGGCGTCTTTTGCAGTAATCACCATGTCTCCCTACCACTATTTGAATCGTACACGGGCCAATGGCCAACGTACCGTGCTTCTTGATATATACGGTAAACCGCCACTGGTGATGGTGTTCACAAGCATCAAACGCTCTCTGACTGCGTCATTCTTTATGTCCATTGCTCGGATTCTCAGTGCCTTTCTGACAATTGTGGTGTCGGGTCTTTACACGACCGCCCCCGTCCCAATCCCACGGACTGTGGTTATTGCTCAGCTGGACTATTTCAATACCTCATGGCAGAGTGGAGCAACAGACAACAATGCTATGACGATATTGGACCTGCTTGAACACAAGAACGCCACCTTTCCGAGTTTCACATACGACGAGCTCGCCATACCCACCATCGAGATGGCCAAAGACCAACACACCGTCGTCGATACTCTGAGCTATAAAGGCGATGTGTCTCTGCGCGTGTCGATGCCGGTTATGCGAGGATCGCTCAAATGTACGTTGATACCTGAGCGGGTCTTTCACGTGGTACACAATCCCTACGACGAGCCTTCCTGCCCGATGCTCCACTGCGGTATGGGTGCTCATGGGTACGTCCCCGATCCGACCTTCAACGTCAATGCAGAGAACGGGTCATACTGTCCTTTGCCTGGCCATTTTGACGAAATCCAAGCTCCAAGCTATACTATGCAGATGGTCTGGCCACCATCTGGCTACAATGGTGCGATCCAATCTGTATCAGCGGGATATCCCTCGATTGCCTTCACGTTGGGCTATTTTAGCACGGATACCAGTCTCAACTACAGCAAGTCCGACACGACCGTCAAGTCAAACGTGACGACGTTTGTCTGCGCGCAATACGTCGAGGAATCTGTCACTGACGTCCACTTTCTTCTTCCATCGCTGAGCATCGACACCACTCGACCTCCAATCTTCAACGATTCTAACAGTAGAATCGTCTCTACGGTGCAGTACGACATGACCAGTCACATAGACCAGCTTTCGAGCTACCCAGAGCTCTATGGCCCTAACTACGTGCCGGATGGGGGCTGGCAAGAGCAAGTCCAACCCATTGATACCTTCGCTCAGCTCATCATCTCTGGCACGTCCGGCATTCCTGTGCAGGAGCTTGTCCATGCTGAGAATGCGGAGCGTCTCGTCGATGCCTTTCAGCACATCTATCGCACGTACATGGCGCAGGCTATAAGCACCAACATGCGGCAGAACTTCGCGGCCACAAACAACAACACCAAGCGCCGGTCGGTTTCCACCGACACTACCTCGAACGAAGCATCGCCCCAGTCTCTCAGGGGGGCACTAGTCGATCCCACCCGCCTGCGCGTATTCCAGAATCGACCCTCCATGATCGTGCTGGAAGTCCTACTGGGCCTCATCCTCATCCTCACCATCGCCGCATACAGCACGATAAAATTATCCGGAATCCTGCCACACAATCCGTGCCCGATCGCCGGAACCATGAGTCTGCTGGCCGGCAGTAGACTTTGTGATGACGAGGATGGTGGCTTCTTGCCACAGGATGCGGATCCTCGGACTTCGCGGCAGAGGGATGCGGTGTTGAGGAAGTGGCGGTATAGTTTAGGGTGGTGGGAGGAGGATTCTAAAGGAGATAGGAGGTGGGTGGGAGGTTTGACGACAGGAGATGATTTGATGGGGAAGAGGAGATTTGGAATTGACGTGGACACAACAGCGCTAGAGGAGTAGAGAGGTGATGAGGAGCGTGCATGAAAATTGTTGTGACGAGAGTTATGTAGTGTACATAGTACTTTCATGACATTTGCGCGCTATATATCTGTATGGCAGACATCATCAGATCTGCCGACGCGAGACCTGACGTGAATATGACTACTCTCATCCATTGCACCAGCTGATTATTGCCTCTCACTCTCCTTGATAGTCTGGAGCTATCTAGTGCCAAAGGGCGAGATGTTGACATCGCTACCCGGTGCTCTTCGCTTCGAGTTTCTATCTCCTGCGTTCAACGAATTCAGGATCCGGAACTCCCTCGATGATCTCATACTTCGAGTTCAATTGCAATACTCCCTCCAATTTGGGCACCCATTGCAACCTCCTGTCTACATACACCTCCAGCACCGGCTTTCCGGACTCACTCAGCCATTGAGGATCATCCAGTACTCCGGCCTTGACGTTGACAATATCTGCGCCCATAGTGCCGCCACTCCGCCATAGTGTGACGCCGCAGTTCGAGCAGAAGTGGCTGCTGATTTGGGTCCCATGGTCTGAGGTCTTCGTATAAGTCTTTAACGATGTGTCACTGCTTGCCGTGATACTGAACTGCGACTTTGGGAAGTTACAGGCGTAGCTGAATGCCGAATTGCTGATTTTGCGGTCGTCTAGACAGTGGCAGATCGTCTGATGTCGAGTGTATAAACATGTCAGTCTCTGGCTCTGCCGACACTTGTTATGGCTGGACGTTCACTGCAGTTGCTGACCTTGAACTCCGGCTCTCCTGTCACCTCAATCTTGACATTGCCGCAAAGACAGCTTCCTGACATGGACATTTTGTCCCGAGCTCTTCTAGTCCTCCTGAGGCAAGACTAACAGATTCCGTTTTTCGATACTTTAGTACTTACAAGGATGTCGGCCATTCACAGGAATAGGGCAGGTTTTATCTTCCTCAGACTGAGAGATCAGGCGTTCCAAGGCCCCGACTCCGCAACTCATTCATTAGGCATCAGCAAGTTCAGCACACTGGCCATGCAGGCTAACCGAGAACTACATATATATGGATCGCTACACGACAGCGACGCTGAGCCGTTCTGAGGTTATGAGTGGATGAGAAGGCGACAGCCTAGTTGATACTCAAGTAGGAATGTGAATACATTACGAAGGCATCCAAGAGGGAGCTAGGTCACGACGCGAAAGACCCGAGGGATGTTACAGTATCGTCGGACGACAAGCATCGTTAAAAATAATGAAGTCTTGAGCTAAATTGGTAGACAAATAACGAGAAGCACTCACGATGCACGTAAAAAGGGCCATGTTTCTTCGTTATCCTCTAACGATACCCTGTATGTCAGACATATGCAGGGTGGAGGAGAAATGTAGATCCGTGCCTTGGTAGTTCCTACCCTTAGAACTTTCAGAACAACACCGCTCCTTCCTTTGTTGTTCATCAAGAACCATCGTCACTCCTGTGGCAGGAGCTGTGGGATTGCGGATGTGATCCGTTGCCTTCTCCAATTCCTCGTGCTTTTGTTCTGCTCAGTCTGAATTCTATCAATACAAATGTGGAAACCAAGTTGCTTGCTGGACTCGCTTTACGCGTCGTGCCCGTCCCGCTCAAAGAGGGAGAAATCATGCAGTCCAAAGCAACGCATGGCTGCAACACGTCTCTAATAAGCCGTCCTTGGAAATGACGGTCGCCAGACTGCCTAACGCCAGCGGTACCCGTAGGGTCTCCATAACCCCGAGTGAGGCACACCCTGTTCATGCGCGAAAGTAGTTATTCAATACAAAGCCTCTCGAAGAATCTCGTTGACGGTGCTGAGACGAGCGACCACCAGAGGGACGATATGGTGGCGGGCTTCTCTCTGACCTCCGCACCACGATGTATCGATCTTCGACTCGGCGACCTCCGGTCGAGTAACGATCAGCTTGAGCGTAGCTTGATCGGCGGCGTTCGGGCGAAATGTACCGACTTGGATATGACGACGGTGCCTGCCTGTCGCGCCTCATATTGTCTCGGGCGGACCTCGAGTCTTGCGCCTCTTCTTCAATGCGTCGACGGGCCCTCAATTGGTCGAGCCTTGATTGCTCCCGATTGATTTGCCGCTGGAGGGCCTCCACTTCATCCCGCTTTCGAGCAATGGTCATGTCGAGCTCCTTGCTCCGGGCGACCTGCTCCTCAAGATGTCGCTCGTTGGCAATGTACTGGACCTCAAATCTCTGTTGCATGGCCTCGGGGTCCTCTTCTCGCCGAGCCTCTTGCTTGACTGGTTGTTGCTGGCGGTCTCGATGGGCAAAGAACTGTCGTTCAATTTCCATGGCGTCTCCCACTTCAGCTTGACTCAACACATCGTCCACACCGAGATAACTGGCTGTAAAGGTCGCCAGGTCACAGCTGTCACACCAGCCGGTTGTCTCTTGAAACAGCGGTTTCAGCCCCAGTTTGACCGTTGGGCAGACTTCATCAGCAGCTTTGGAAGGGCTGTCGCAGATCTCTATTTCCGAGCCATCTTGTCGAGAAAGCCCACCGCAGCGATCGCACTTGTACCTGACTTGACGACGGATGCACATGATTTCAATGCTGCTAATGTTCTTGAGGGCGGGTACTGATCGTAAGTGTAAGAGAGGTTACAAGAAATGGACTCGAACAAGTAAGTCGATGAGCGATAAGATGCACTTATATTGTGGTGGGCGACGGTCACTGAACAACTGCCTTAGCAATGTGCAGCTGGGGGTTGCGAACGCTCTTATTGAAGGCAGGCCCCTCGTTTCCAACTACCTGACTTATATACGCTGGAACGGACGTGCACCTGCTCCTCATTTTCCGCCAGAAGCAGGTGGAAGTCGAATAGGTCCTCAACCAAAGAAATACCATCTCTAAGATTCTTCTGACCAGCCAATCCGAAATTTTCGATCAAGGCATCAGCCAGAAGAGGCAAGAAGCATACACAGAAAGAATTCAATATTCGAGATGAATTACATTGGTGTGCATGTGCCACTGCCTCCCTCTATCTCCGATTCTGAATTTCCAAGTTCGGTGAAGATGAGGCAACTTGATCAAGCGGCAGCGAAAATGAACCATTTCACGCTTTCCAGTTCTCATCTCGCAACCGGACATCGCGTACTTCACGCCTTCTCGTCACAGCCACGACATCAATGTTGTTGCCAAAGTCAAGGGTTTTTGGGCAGAGGACAATGATGGAAGCATTACCACCCCGCTGCCCAGAAAGCCATACAGACGGGAATCTCGCTTTCCTTTGACTGCGACACAGATAATCACAAAGACACCAGAAAAGGCATTATCTGTCTCCGACCACGAGGCCAAAGAATTTCGAGACATGGAAACCCTAAATCCAAGTTCGCCGTTGCATGACCGTTTTTCCAGCGAGAAAGCACGCACGGACCTGCTTCTGAACCGGTCTCCTCATTTCGTTTTTCTCTTTGGGCCTAACCAAACTTTTCTTGCCCACTCTACCGCCAACAGGGCAGAAAAGCCGTTGCCCGTTGGAGATCCAGTAAGGTCAGAATCCCAAATGCAAAATGACTCAGAACAGTTATAAGACATTGCAGAACGATTTGCCTGTTACTCCCATTTGATTCGCTGACCCGAAAACTTTGCGCTTCTTCGTTGTAGCCTTACATCGTGATAGCCCGAAACTGGAGAACACAGGTTGAGGCGAGCCTGCAATATGGAAATGTGACCATCTCTGTATACATCTAGGACTGAGGGTGAATACAACAAAAACATTCATAGAACATCATTCATTGCCTGTGCTATGCTATCTCTCATCCCTCGTCGTCTTTTGCCCTCACCTTATCTAGCACAAACGTCTCAACTCCTCCCCCCACCTCCTCACATCCGCCACACTAACCTTCTCCCCATCCAACCCACCCTCCTTCAAACACTCTTCCAACTCCCCATCACTAAGCGCCAACAAAGCCTGCTCCAACATCTCCCCATCCACCACGCGGAACGGCTCGTCCTTCTCCACCGCCTCGGTCTTCCACGCCCGGAACTTACTCCACGGCATGTATCCCGGCGCCTGCACGCGGTTCGCCAGCACGGACTGCAGCGTCAGCAACACGTGCAGGAATGGCGGGTTGATGGTCCCGAGCATGTAGATGCTGCCTTCGATCGTGGCGAGGAATGCTCTCGGCGTGACGGGCGGGCCAGCTCGTGGTAATTTCTTGATTTGTTCCGGGTCGTTCGCTAGCTTGGACCAGCTCTCGCGCGTCTGCGTGGGGTTTGCTGAAATCGAGACGATCTTATTGACCACCTCGCCGAGGCGAAATTCGCCCGTCATTTCCAGGCGACGATTATAGCCGTTATGCTCGAAGACTTGGCGGAGCGTGATGAGATTGCCTTCCATGTCTGCAACGACCCATTCGTTGTCCATGATCGCGGCGGTGGCAGAGGACCATAATGTGGCAAAGTGGCGAGATACTTCGACGAGTGAGTAGCCTGTGGGAGAGTTTGGGACTTTCGACTGGACGACGAGGATGGAGAGGGACTTCATGAGGTCGGCGACGGCAACGAGGGCGGGGCGCTCGGAGGTGGCGGGCATGACGGCTAGGGATAGAGGGTTCGTCGAGGTGCGGTATGTGGCGAGCTTTTCGAGGCGAAGGGCGTGGTCGCCTCGTGTCGAGGAGGGGACAAGCCCGTACAGAACGACCTGAACGCGTCAGTAGAGAGCTTGGGAGGTAAATTGTGTGCACTTACTGTTTTCACCAGGCCAGCCACGATCTTGCCTTCGCACATCGCCAGACTGCGGCAAGCACCCTTGACCTTAATGGAAGCGACTTCTCGGAGTTTCTTCTCCTTGTTCACTTCGAAGACCAGTATGCGACCCTTCAGAATTTCTTCACCTGGCTCGGTTTCTTCCAGAATACTCGTTCCGACGACGAACATTTCCCCATACGAGTCGTCCTCTGTCTCGAAAGAGCCCGTCGTTATAACGCACTCTACAAGTTCCTTGTCCTGCAACTCTATTGAATCTAGTTCTTTAAAGCTCACTTCGTCTGCCAACTTGACGGAACTTAGTAAAACTTCGGCACCGTCCTCAATTTTTCGACTGACACAACCCATTGCGAAGACCTGGGCTTTGGGCTCGTATGTAAGAGATCGCACTGTCTCGCGAATTGGCAGTGTTTGTAATTGAGTGGTCCTCTCCTTTCCAATCAAAGCCAGCTTCAGCTCTTTCGGCGTGGCAATGGCGATGGCGTCAGGATATGCCTCCGAGTTGAAACTGCAGACGCGGGAAGCGCTGTCTGCATTGACGGCAGAGTAGATAAGTCGACCTTCAGAGGAGTATATGAGCGACGGCTGCTCACAGGAAGCGAAGATATTCGACAGATTCGATCGTCCGTCCTTAGGGAGTTGTTTGAAGAAAACAGGTTCTGTGCCTAGCAGTATCCTACCCATTCCCGATAGGGTGTTTTTGGTTGGATCGAACGCGAATGACACAACGGTACCGTCAGCCATTGCCACAAATAAGGTTGGAGGGGAGTCAGGAAGCACATCGGCCACCAGGACTGAACGGGGGATATCTGTTCCAGGTGTGCCGAGTGACTGGGCTTGAATAACCTCGAGTGTATGCAGGTCCACCACTGCAACCGAGGCTGTCTGCCAGAATGACACGATGGCGACGTTACTTTGTGTCTCAGGCACCGTCACACTCGATATCTGCGAGTCGGACTTGAATGCCTTGGAGATTGTGGGTTTGGCGGTGCTTGTACCCGCATGGAACACATGAAGCGTATGGCCACCCTCAACCACAACAAGGTGGACCGAATTGGCGCTTGCTGCTGTAATCTTTGCTCCTGCGTCAGGTGGCTTCCATTCCAGGGTTAGCATACTCGACTCAAGATCTGTCATTCTCAATCCTGTTTCATGGACTTGTACAAGTCTCCGGTCTGGGAGATTTGCTGCAAACAGGGTTGGTTGAGAGAACTCCAGATGGTGGAAATCATCCACCTCCTCTACCGCAGCTTCTTCATCAAACTTGAATATCCGCGTCTCATCCACGAATGAGACGAGTAGAGTGTCTTGAGAGTCGCCTTCGCCTGTCGAGCTCAACGCCCAAAGGTCGGTAATATGGGTTATTTCACCAATGGTCCCGATCTCTTCTAGACCAACACCGCTTCGGACACTGCGTATGGAGCCGTCTTGCCATGCACCAGACGCTGCCACGATTCGTGCCTGTCCGGATGAGAATTCGGCGGCAGCTCCACCCTCGGTGCCGCGACCCAAGTCCATGATAGAGAAGTCCAGGATCGGAGCAATATTCGGGAATGTCTGTAAGATACGAACTCCCTCCTCTTCGATATGTACCACTTGCGAATCACCCGAATGTGAGCCGATGAAGACAAAGCCTTCGTCGAGATAGACCAGACAGGAAGCCTTTGATGTTACTCCGACGAGGTCTAACCTCCACGATACTACTTCGGAGAAGCTTGTCTCGATCATGAGGAAGAATAACTTGCCATAATCGTCAGCTAGGAGCCACCGGTGGTCATCGATCTTGGTCCAACATGTCCAAATGGTCGACTGATCATTCAACGGTTGGGTAATGACATTGGTCAAATCGCGATCAACATACCGGATGGCATGGTCGCCCAGGATAAGAAAGCCACTGTAGGGCACCGAAACGGGAATGAGATGGCTGACTCCCTGGTCAAGCTGGTCACCTTTCAACTCGGCCACTCGCTCAAGCTCAGCAGAGGACTGGTCTCCGCCAGCCCGATATTTCAGCTCCCGCAGTACGAGCTGCGGGTTTTCGAGGTTGTCTTCCCACAGTATTGCCAACTTGGGATCGTCTTTCGAGTCCGGCTCAGTCTCGAGGAAAGCGGATGACCGGGTCAGGATTTCCTCAACTCTGACTTGAACGGGCTCGCCCAAAGTTCCGGAGGCAGTGCCTGCACTGCTTTCTCTTTTGACCCGCTTGTTGGACGGCTGGACAAAGGGCAGGACTGATACCACTCCGTCGTACAGTTCTAGCGTCATGTATCGTCTCGTAGGGTCAACGTGACATCTATCCACCTCCTGCGAGCTGCGCAGCACCTTATCTGCAAGATCGACATAGCTTTGTTCCGTGTATAGCTGTCTTGTCTCTGCATTCCATGAACAGGTGAAATATTGAAATCGGTCTGTGCCAACGAAGAGGTGGTCGGTCTTGGAAGCGGCAGGATGGAGCTTGTCGAGGATGGTGATGTAACCATAGACGCTCTTCGTGTGCAGAAGGGTCAGGCCTTCAGGTCCTTGCTCGTATATCTGGAGGCGGTTCGCTTTCCTACATGATGAGATCAGCCAATAGTCTTGTGTAGAGTGTCGGAGGTGCTCACGCGACGACAAGGGTGTCAACACTAGGTTCCAAGAAGTTCAGTTTGATAGCATGCCGCACACCACTGGGCTGATGGATTGGGACGACGTAAGACATGGCCGCTCTGGTTCAGCAGTGCGTTCTTGGTGACCGGTTACTATAATAGAGGGGAACCGTTGTGGCGGTTCATAGCTGATAGAGAGATCTACCAAGCCAGTCGCTCATCAATGCGGAATATCGCAGGCAACTGAAATAGAAATCAGCGCAGCCGACGATGTTAAGAGGCTCTCTATCTCCGACAATCATCAAATCATCACTACATTCCGTTCGTGGCCAGCCTTGCATAAGTTGGAGATCCTCGGCTGGTGCGGAGGAGCTTTACGCGAGACGCGTCCCGTCGGTAGGTGCAATGGCTTCGATCCTGCTTCACCTCTTCATCTATCTCTCCCAGATATACTCCTTCTCTAATCGAAGAGCGGCGAACTTGTCAAACGCCCGCCTTGTCTGTCGATTCATCGCCATGTATGGCTCCCGCAATCGTCGGACCACTCGACTCCCGCACGTGTAGCAGCATCCTGAGAAGACACGCCGCCATTCTCGTGAATCTAGGCTGGGAACAAGACTAGCAAGAGCGATGTTGAGCGACTGACTCCCCAGCAAACCAGCACTGGTATCGATAAATTATATTAAGGAGAAGTCTTTCATTGCAATTCTTTTCCAGCTCAAGGGTATCATCTATGTAACCGCAAAGCTCAGGCTTCGACAGCAAGTGCTGCTGCATCCATCATGGTATTATACAGACCCCGTGAACGCCATGCTTCGCATTTCGTCCTGTGATTCGTCATGAAGCATGCAAGAGGCACGTCATAAAGTCCATTACCCATGGACGCGCAATCAAGCATGTTCTCCTTCATGCCCATCAATACACAACCACCACCACTCCGCCGTCCTCCAACCCGCCGTCTTCCCATCTGTCCTGACAAATCCACCGTGCTCACACCATCCCAGGATCATCTCCACTTCCTCGACTTCAAGGGCATGCCCGAACGCTTTCGACACGTCCATTGAAGAAATGCCGGGCAGCTGGCTCATCAAGCCCAACACGCCAGTGACAAAAATGTCCCATAGCGGAGTGTTCAAATTCCCGTGGATATCAATCCATGCTGGAATGCGCCCTCTCTCTTCATCAGCACCCCTTCGCGGGATAGGAACACTCCTCCCCTGTGCCATGGTATCTCCAAACGGATAGCTTTGAGTAGGATGCAACTCCACACCAAAGTCCGTTGACGATTTATTCATCCCTCGAGTCCGATACCCCAAGCGCTCATGTTCGGTCCCGTACCTCGTCCGCGGCACATCCGGGCCCGGTCTACACCGCACGTGACCTTGACTGATCAAATTGAGCACGGCGAGGACCTCGCCATCACTGACATCCCCGGCCTTCTCGAGAAATGCGATGTCACCATCTGCGAATGCTGGGTCCAGAACCGAGAGTTTGAACTCCGCCGCGCGTCGAAGCATATCGGGAGAAACGAGACTTGTGGATTCAAAGCGGCTGAAGAATGAAGGGTGGATTTCCCAGGATCGCATACCGCTGGGGTCGTTGTGTGTGGCTTCAACATGATGTTTCTTGGGTAAACGTTGGATGAAGTTCTGGGATTGTAGAAGGAAGAGAGCCTCGCCCAGGAGGCGTTCGCAGGTTTTGGGATCGGACGAGAGGGTTGAGAGCTTTGCGTGTGCCAATGGGCCGTTGAAGGTGGTGGATGGGGTTAGGATTGAGGCGAGCGCGTAGGATTTGGCGAGATGGAGGTCGGAATTCTTGGTGAGGGTAGTTTCAATGCGTGAGAAGGGTGCGAGCATCGCAGAGAGGGTTTTTGGAATGCCGAAGATCGTTGTCTTGAGAACGTCTTCTTTCACTGGTGCCAAAGAGTGGGAGACGACGTTGTGATAGCGCTTGGGTCCCTCGAACGCTAATTCGTACTCTTCCAGCAGATCGTCTCGACTTTGGGAAAGATCAAACTCAGAATCGGCAGCCTGTCTGAAGCTAGGACGACTGAGCTTCCTCAACGCCCATTCAACAATAGCGGACCAGTCTGTTGCAATGAAATCCTCGAAGTCCACAGATGGAACCTTTCCTGCTTCGAGTGCTTCGAGGTACTTGCCCTGAAACTCCTCTGTGAGAGCCTTTGTTTGCGCAACGCTTCTGGTTGACAGTGTTTCCCACGTGATTTTGAGGTATAGTTCTTTGCTCTTTGGGAACAGCGGCAAGACGATCGACCAGTCAATCTCACCATCCGCGCCACCTGCAAGGGTCTGGACAACAATAACAGACACAACGATCCGCCGCATCCGGCTCTCTGACATGTTCTGGGTCCATCGATCGCCTCGCGTCCGCCTGGAACCAGGTGTGGTGGTAGGAGGAGGGTGAGACCTGGGCTTAAGCCCCTTGGAAAGAGCTTTTTTGGGTGTTTTCTTTGTTGAATCGGCTATTTTTTTCTGCCGCTTTGGGGGCGGCTCCTCATATGCATCATCCAACGCTTGTTCAAAGCATTCTTCTAATGACGGGTCGAAGAACACATTGTCTGGCATCTTCTTGGGTTTTGGTTTGCGTGTGGTGCGTCGAAGTCCCGAACCAGTAGCCTCTGGAGGCGGCGGAGGCGGTGGCATTTTTTGCAGAGCCACGCCTTCACCCCCAACTATCAGTGACGTCTCCTCAGGGGATGCTTGCAAGGCGGTTGCGAAGGTCGCCCACGATTCTGTAGGGGGATAAGGTGCTTCGAGCTGTTTGCCATATGCATCGAAATACACAAGGGCCTCAAACTGAATGGTGGAAGGGAAGTCTACCTCGAAGTACAAGGCCTCAGGGACGGTATGGTTGATGAAGCCGTACTGCGAGCGCTTGGCGAGAGCCGCGTCTGATTTCTGATCCTCCCATGCGCGAACACCCTCCAGCTGGCAGGCGAAGTATTGCCAGTTGGGACCCATGGCAGCAGTTTCAGCGGTATAGCATTGCGCGAACTGCAGCTTTAGGCCAGGAACGCTCAGGATATCCTCGAGAGAGGCGGGAAAGTCTTTCCACCGGACAAACTGCTCAGGCTGCTGGGGTTCGGCAATCGTCCTCCTCCTTCGCCGCTGTTTGACTGCAATTCCTTTGGGCCTCCATGGGTTTGCGTAAGAGGCGTCAGAGAGCAAGGCAGTCACGGGACATTCGGCTCGCCACAAAGAGAGCTGCACTGCAGGTATCGAGCTTAAGGCAGAAACCTGGAGGGTAAGGAAGCCATTTGCGGCACTCTCAGGCGGTGCTTCGGGCGTCTTCGGTGGGCCACTTCTGGCAGGTCTGCCCACATTGGAATCAATTGTTCCCACCGATGTCGTTGATGCAGCCCGTCGTCTTTTCGTAGGTGTCCGGACAGTGTTGGTCGACGAGCCATCTCTGCTGGTTCTGCCCACACTGGAGTCGATTGTTCCTACCGATGTTGTTGATACGGCTCGTCGTCTTTCCGCCGGTGCCTGTGCGATGTTTGTTGACGAGCCACTTCTGGTGGTTCTGCCCACATTGGAGTCAGTCGTTCCTACCGATACTGTTGATAAGGCTCTTCGTCTTTTCGCGGGTCTCCTGGTGGTGTTAGTTGGAGAAGCCCGTCGCTCTCTGGCAGGAAGCTCTTCATCGTCGTCTTCAATTTGAGGGGTCCTGCTTGGTGCATCCTTGTTGAACAAAGGTATGCGCGCAGCCTCGGCAATCCATTCTGGCGGGACGTAGTCAACAGGGTCGGCCTCTTTGATCTTCTGCTTGACGTCTTCAACCAACTGCGAGGAACGATTGATACTCGGGAGGAAAATCACAGAGCGTGTGGTCATGGAGCCGGACTTGCCGCGGAACATGAACGTGGTCGACTTGAGTTTGCCCGACTCGGTCAACGACTTCAGTGCTGTCTTCATAGTCACGGACAAAGGTCTATCTTCCTCTCCGGCTTCTTGCCAACGGGTTGCCGCAATACGCCTCAGCGTGACGTGATCGTTTGGAGCAGCCCCAGTCGACGCCTTGACTAGCTCAAGCACAATTTTTCGGCACAGCGCATTGGCTCCTTTCGCATCCCTCGGCTTTGCAGAAGGCTGCTCTTCGTCAAGCTCAGCACTCTCAGCAGTCCGCTTTCCTGTTGTTGGAGCTCGCCTCACTGTTGTCGGCTTGGTTCGAGCAGTACTACTCTGGGAAACTGTATCAGCGACATCAGCTGGTGAAGCTCTTACTAGCATTTGTGTGCCCCTCGAGGAGTGTATACTTGGCGAAGCTGCAGCAGCAGCCTCAATACCAGCCAGCAAACCGAGGCCCTGGTTCGACACAGCCGTCTCGTCCGGCGCTTGGATCGCACTAGAGTCGTCGGAAGCCATAGATCTTGCCTCGGAGAACAACCGCATTCTTCGTCCTTGGCTGGTCTCCATTAATTGTACCGCCTTCTCAGTCAGCTTTCGCTTTCGAGATGACCGGGTTGGATGAGTCTCAATGGATCCGGTTCCTTCTGGTGTTGTTGTGTCTGGGATGACGGTATCGCTCAGTCGGGCTGCTCCCTTGCCGCGACGCCGGCTTGTCTGTGTCCGCTGCGTGGAAAGATTCTCGAGCACAGATCTAGCAGACGACATTCCTCTCTCCATAGTATCGTGATGTGGCAGATTTTGGTCCTCATCGGTCGAGTCCATGGTGAGGTCTACCGGTCCTCTGAAGCTGTATAATTCTTCGACACCAACAGAAGGCTTCTCGTCAGGCACTGTTTCTTCAAAGAAGATGCCCAAACGTGGCCCTGGTCTCTTCTTCTCCTCAGTGCTTTCAAGCCTAGTCTCGACGTGGCGCTTCGAGCGGAACGGGGTGCGTAATATGCGAGGCGCCGTAGCTGGCAACATCGGGTAGTATCGCCGAAATGGGAAGCTGTGTGATGCGCTGGATGAAAGGAACTGCCAGGGTTGGGTCACTCCCCGCTCGTTCCAGTCGATTGAACTCAGACGAGGTGTTTTGACGATGATGACGCGAGACAGTCTATTGAAGCTGTCCCAACGTAAGCCCTTCGGGGACATGTAGACACCTTCTGACGATCGATCAAGAACCTTTCTGGTTGAGTCAATCCAGTGCTGGTCAATATGATCTGCGTTCATGGGAACTGGCAGTTTTGCGTCCATTGCTTCGACCAGGGTCTGATCGAAAACTGCGGGACGGCGGCTGTGCAACGCTTGAGCATCAGAGTCGTCGTGGCCAGCAGCCATTTTGTTGATCTGCACACGCCAGAACTTTTCAGTGCCTCTCGCATACTTACGAGGACGGCCTTTGACAATCTCTTCAGTCTGTGGAACAGGTAGATTTCCTTCTGTCACCTTCCGAGAGGTTGAGGCGATTTCAATATGCTGTTCTGACCGAGACGCTCTTCGAGACGAAGATGTAACGTCGTTGCGTATCTCCAGACTGCGTGTTGATCCTTGCTCTACGACCACAAGCTCTCCTTTCGATATGTCAACATCTCTAGCCGCTGTTGCGCCAATGATGCTTGAAAACGTAGCTTGGCCTCTGCTGACTTGGAGTGGCGCTACATCGTGCGAGGGGAACCCAAATTCGTCCGTATCGACCGCTCTTTGACTGGTGCCGGTGGCAGTGGTGCTGGTTTCCTCCTTTTCATTAGCCTTTAAGAGCTTCTTGGCACCTGAAACCGCCGAAATGTCGATACCGTGCCCCATAGCTAGCTGCTTGAACTCGTCCCATGAGTGGTGGAAGAATTTCATTGCCCCATCTTCGGTCACGGCATGACGCACAATGGCGAGATGGCGCAAGTGTGGTGGCTGAACGACGAGAGATTCGCTGGAGATCCGGTACAGTAAGGCTTCCAGCTGTTTGCGTACCAAACCGCCGCTGATCTTTTGTCGTGCATCCTGTCGAATAGTCAGTATTGTCGAAAAGTAAAGCATAAAATTTGGACCCACGAGATTCGTTAAGCCGACCCTGCCCGCAGACTGGACAGTTTCGGCCAACACATTAGACATCTGACGGTCGGGATTCCATGTTGCGGACTGAACACGCTCTTTAGAAGAATTATCTTCTTCATCTGCGACTGGAGAGTCCGTGGCACTGACACCAGGTTGATCTCTTGAGGTATGACATGAGGTCAATTCTTCTAGATCTTGATTCAAGAAAAGCTTCTCGGTATCGAACGTGTCAAGATCTTCGGGCTCGGCAGGCCGCAGAAGCTGCACAAAGTACTGCAAGTCGTTGGATGTTGCTGAAGGTCCAACAGCAGTGCGTGCTCTCTTCACCAGTTTGAGCTTCTCGAGGCGTCGGAGGACTTTTTGAAGAACAGCAGACTCCGCTGGCGACTGAAGATTCAATTCTTCTGCCAACCGAGCTTGAGGTATGAGGCTTTGAGCCGCCAGAATGTCAAACACTCTTCGCACAACGTGCCGCATCGTTGATCTCTGCGGCCGAGACAGCTCAGCATTGGCTGTATTGGCTTTCCCGAATTTCTTCAATATGAGCCTGCTGGTCCGGGTGCCGTTCTTGAAGACGGTCTCCTTGATAATATACCCCTTGCTGTGCAGAATATCGGTGCGCTTGGGAACAGACCGTTTGTCTTGGCCAGATTTTCGGACAAGCTCTCCTTGGAGGACGCCTTCAGACCCTGCCGCTGCGATGTGAGATAGAAGTTGAAATTCTGATGCGGAAACCTTTTTCGGTTCTGGAGGGTGACCACATATTGCCTGATAGAGTCGCTCTTCCTTCAGAAAGATTCGCGGGCCTTCGGCAGTAAGCGCTTGTTGCGGCCTTCGCTGCTTCTCGAGTGTAGCACAGGATCGTCGCGAGTTACGTGTTTCAGTTCTAGCCACGGGTAAAGGTGTGCTGGGCCCGAAGATAGAATCGACATATCCGGGAAATTCTGCCTCGACCTGGGCCAAAGCGGTCTTGTTGTAGTGCCCATTTTCACCGATGGAGATGTCGGGGTGCCGACCTAGCCATAGCCAGACACTTGAAAGGAAAGTGCGGTCAATAGTGACATAGGAGGTTGCGGTGGTGCTATTCGGAGGGGAACTTGGTTCAGAGTCCTCCTCGGTTGCATCATAGTAGGCGGTTGTGGAATTCGCAAGTTGTGTTATGGTCAAGCCTACGAATCCAAGCCTGAGTTAGCCAGATGAGACCTGAGAGACATGACCATGCAGGGGGTGGGGCAAAGCCGCTTGGACGTGCTTGCCACGCTGCCGAGGCTCGCAAAATCAGCATTCAGAGAAGTAAGAGTGACTGTACCTTGAGGGTTTGCAGCAATCACCCCGATTAAGTGTTTGATCAAGGAATCGATGCTCTTCGCCATCGTTTGGGTTTCATCTCGCGGCCGTTAGAAGAGGTACTTCGAATTCGACAGTTCGACAAATCTTTTTTGTGTCGGCAAGAGTCATGAATTCGGCTGAGAGGCTTCACTCTTGGCGGTTTATTTTGTGTCTTCGCATCTGATTGGCTGAAAGTCGGTTGGCAGTAATAGCGTCCGAACTTATGATATGCGTCGTTGAGGAGCAGAGGAACAGCAAAACCGTCCTCTGAGACACCAAGAAAATGTCTCTCACGATAGTAGATGACTTTACTTGAGCAAATGTCAAATGCAATTTGCGACAAAGTCGGAGATTCTAGCAGAGCCACACGAGCAGAACTGCAGGCCATACAAGTGTTCAAAGTGAAGTATTGTTCTATGTTTCGTCCATCTAAGAGGAACTGAGGGCTGACTGGCTTCCCAGCCGCAAGTGAACATGCGTGAATTGCTAGTCGAGAGCCTGTCTCTTTCAAATTTTCCGACCTCGATCCCGGCGTCGGATGCCTTCCCTGTGCCCAAGCTTGTTACCTCGCAAAACCACCTTTTTTCGTCCGCCCGACTCCTCGATGCTGGGAAAGAAAGCGGATGAAGATGGAGGTATAGCCAAGATTGTCGTAATACGGCGCTTCCTCTCGGCTGGTACTTCGAATGCAGCGGATCGACCAGAAAATGGCCAGAGGCAAATTTTGATGTACAATGAGTTCGCAGGCCCAGCTTTCTGGCATGGTAATGTGCTGACAGAGAGCTTGCTTGACCTTGGATCGGACAGGCCGATGATTCAGGATGCCGCAGCTCTGGCTGGGCCGCCATGTCGGCGATTGCCCTGCTTCTTCGGCTTCGAAACGGTGCTCCAGCCGTCCTCTTCGAGTTCATTCGCAGTACTCTTCTCCGCTGCAGGCTGCTTTGCTGGGCCGTTTCTCCAAGACCCGTTGGCCTTCCCTGCCGTAGGCGTCCGCACGATCTCCTTTGGCTTGACCGCTTTGTCATCCGTGGGCTGTACCTGTTCTTCCGCCTCATCAACTTCGTCATCAGCAATCATGTCATTCATGCCGGAATCGGCTCGTCGTAGAATATCAAATTTCGGTGCAGGCTGTGCGCTTTCCTCATCCTTCTCGTTTATTTCATCAACTTCTTTTGCTTCGTTCGACTCTTTGCTTTCTTTACTGCCGGTTTCTTTGGCTTTCTCCCTCTCGGAATCAGCCTTCTCGCGTGCTAGGCGTTTTTCCTCAGCCTTCTCGGTCTTGGCCTTCTCATCAGCCTCCTTTTTCTGGCGAATGGCAAGCTGTCGCTTCTCTTCAACCTCCTTCTCCTTGGCTGCAGTGTCCACAGGGCGGGCTGCACCAAATGGACTCGCCTTGGCATCTGAGATCTGAGCGGGAGAGGCCACCGGGTCTGATTCAGACACGGTCCTCTTCTGGAGATTGAGCTTAGGCCGAGTGGCAGGGGCCGATGGTGGAGCGGGAGAAGATGGCTCGCTGGCCTCCGGTGTAGGCACCTTGGGCGCATCAGGCCTCATTCGAGACCGCCATTGATTATCGAGCTCAGGTGCAGTCGGCTGTCGTTCAGGTGGTGGACGTTCGGTGAACTCGCGCCGTGGAGGCCGTGATCCGTCTTGTGATCTGCCCTCCCCCCACGAAGGAGAATTCTTGCGCATGTTGTAACCGTCTTTGCTCCCCTGTCTGCCACCCTCTCGCAAAGATGTTGGGCCGGGAGTGGCAGGCGACAAAGGTCCTCTTCTTTCCCAATTGCCGAAGTCTCTGACTTTGGAATCATCTCCACCGTATCCTCGCCGGTTGCCTCGTTCACTACCGGCATCTGACATGTTGTCGTTGGTGAAGCTTCGACCACCAAAGCCTCCCGCGGGCCTGTCGGAGACCCGGCGTTGGTTCGGCAGGTCTGGCAGAGGTCCTTTTCTTGACCAGTCACTGAAGTCTCGGGTGTCTTGACGTTCCTTTGCTACAGTCGAAGTCAGTGGGTTATCAGGAATAATCAAATTAGACACTCACGTGGTTCAGCAACGCTGATTCGAACCTGACGACCAGCCAAGTTCTCGCCACTGAGGGCCAGAGCGGCTTTGAGGCCATCGAGTGTCGCAAACTCGACATAACCAAATCCCTTGGGCTTGCGATCCAGCTTGTCTTCAACAATGCGGACATTTGTGACTTGGCAATCTTTGAAGAAGTCGTTCACATCTTCCTGTCTGGCGTCGAAGGAGAGATTGGCGAGGTGAGCAGTATAAGGAGGTTGGGTGGGGAGAGGGAGCTCCTCGCGCACGGAATATCCGTCCGCCCGACGTTCTGTCCAGGCCTCAGTGTCAGCAATTTCACTCGCATCGTAGTTACGCAGTGTACGGACCTGGTTGATAGCCATTGCCCATTCCGGTGGCTGAGCCAAATCCTCGTCGGTCTGATCCGTAGCCGGGTCGATTGTCGGATGCTGTTTTTTCACCAGAACGTCAGCCGGCGCTCATTGCAATATGTGAGACTCGGGTTCACTCCTTACTGGGAAGAGGCATATCCTCCATCTCATCGGCCCAAGATCCATAGTCTATCAATGGTCAGCGACATAGATCGGGGATGTTCGAGCAGTGAGGAAGCGCACTCTCGTCCTGCAAGAAGGTCCCGAGGGACATCTTCTGGTTCTTTTTGGGAGCTGCAGATGGTCAGCGCGTTGTTCTCGAGGCACCAGACGCTGCGCAAGCGAGGCGCTGGGGGTGAACATGAGGTCATACGCATGATTGTGGTTGAATCTCAGCAGGCGCACGAAAAAATGTGCGACCCCTGCTGATCGATTGTGCGAGCAGAGTGCAGAGTCCGGTGCGTCTTGGACGGCGCTCGGACTAGATAGAGATCGAGAGTGGTGAGTTTGATTGATGGTGAAATGGCCGCCTTGTGAAAGTCGGCGCAGTGGAAGGGCAGAGCAGGGCTCGAAATGTCTGCGAGATTTTGACTGCGGCGGCAGCAGGCGAAGAGATTCTGCGGCTGGCCCATCTCTCGCGCCGTTTAGGCTTAGCTCGCAGCCGGAGAAGACAACCTTGGCTCCCTTTCAGGTTCCGCGAATACCCATTCCACCAACGTCGCAACAGCATTGTTGCGTCTGTCTTTCCGCCGCTCTAGTTATGTCAGAAGAGCCGAAGAGTGCTCTGCATCGACCGTCGGAGCTGGAAACTAGCGGCCATGTCTTTCTGAAACCGGTTCTGCCATCTCTCTACGTCGGCGCTGCTACCGGTAGGAAAATTGTCCATTCAGCCACCGGAAGGCGTTCGTCAACAATGCACTGACCACGACAACAGGAGCTTGTGGTGCGGCATACGGAAATATAGCTGGGACTCTCATCCAGACTTCAAGTCCGCTGGCTTACACTTCCTTGGCTGCGACACAATGGTTTACAGCTGGGAGCACCTTCTTCTGTTTGTGTCTCATGTTCCAAGTATCTCGTCTATGCTAATACTTTCAAGATTGCCGAAGTGTCCTACTATCAGGCCCGCTCTCTCGTGATAGTGGACTGCACAAAGTCGCTGCTAGTGGCATTGCAGGATCATGTTCTGGCGCAGTGGCCTCAGCATTTCGTAAGTCTTCCAGCATCTCTGAAACCTTCTTTCTGACCAACACTAGTGCCTCGAGGAAGTTTGGTCACAGGTAGTATCATGCTCGGTGTGGCTGCCGCACTCTCGCAAGCAGGGCTGAATACAATGGAAGGTTCTACTCCCTTCTCTGGCATGGCTTCCGGTATCACGAGCAGGATTGCTGCGCTGAGTCCAATGAAGTCACTATCGGATAAAGAGTACGAGGACCTGCTTCGTGATAAGCTACTCAAAGTCGACGTGGAGATAGCAGTGCTGGACGACCAGATAGCCGATCTTCGAGCAGCGCATGAGCAGTACTCGCAGAAAGGAGCGTCCCGAACTCGTCCTGGCTGAAAGCAGCGTCTTCTCCGGATACAACCACATATACGACCAGGAAGAGTCTTCCTCCCAGGTATCATGACACAGGCCACGACCAGAATCAAACGACCACGCGAATGACCCAGGCACAACGACGAACGTAGTCTCTCCCTTTAGAGTCTGCGCAGCAACCTCCAGCATCTTGAGAAGGAGACTAATCATCAAAAGCTGAATCGCCGCATTAGGCCAGGGAGAAGACTGAAATAATGCATCGAAGGCCCACAGAGCAAAAGCCCAGAATGGGTCTGGGTTGAGTACCCGTGGCTGCAAGAAGTAAGAGGAGGGCAGGCGAGTCTGCATGGCCGATCAAGAGCCAAAGCCATAGGCAGGAATTTGGGAGAGCAGAGATCGAGCTACAAATGAACCAAACGAAGATCTCCAGGCGGGAAATGTGTATACGAAAAGATGTCAAAGCAAATAGAATATCATATCATTGGGCAAGCAATCGGTAGCTACTGTCTTCCCGTCATGAAGTGCCAGTAGAACTTTGCTGAAAGGAGGGCGGGGATGCTTCGATAAGCATTCGGAGCTTGATCATCTAGGAAAGAGCCTTCTCATCCTGCGAGGTGGGCTGAGTCACCAATCGATGGCTGTTTTGAGATGCAGATGCAGCGCATGTAACTCCACCTTCCACCACGAGGTCGCCAGTTACTGCCATTCAAGCAATACCTCCACCGATCTTGCTCGCATTTGCGGAACACATCTCTGTGTTCCCTTACGACTACTAACACCATCCGGTCACGCCGGGATCCGTCTTGCCGCGCGGCCTCATCTAATTGCGCGGGTATCTACACATCTCCGGTCGCATTCCTCGACTTCAGAATACACACCTCAAAGTTGGCAGTGCACCCGCGAACTCGAAGACGTGCCCTCTCATCTACTACCGTGGCAGACTGGAAAGAGATGGTGACGGCCTCATCAACTATGTGGCTTCGGAGGGACTGCCCTTGCAACAACAAGCAAGTTGACTTTCAAGCGAGATGACATGACCGACCGCACACCTGGAAGCTGCCACCTCTCGTTCGGCGGTAGTGCCGGAAAGCCAGGATGCCTCTCGTAAATACCACCTCGGTTACCGCCGTCCTACTTCTACTGTACCTCTCCTCCTTCATCCTACTAGCAATCCTCCGGATCGCGACAGGCATATCGATCCAGCGCATCGGCTTTTCCAGTCTGAGACACATCTCCTACTCCCCAATAGAAGGCTTACGCATTGATCTGCGAGGGCTTGGACTCAGCATCCACAGGCCCACGTTTGCCCAACCGACATGGATAAGCATTGTGATCGAGGAGCTCAAGGTCACGCTCGATCCGGAGGCACTGGAGCACAAGTCCGCACAAAAGAAGGATGGCAATAGGGAAGATTCACAGGCACACCGCACAAGTCGCTCTCGAGAGCCAGCCCATGTGTGGAAGCGGCTGACCAAAATCAAGGAGAGCATCAAACGCCTGCACCGCCAGATCCACTTGTTGCGCATGTTCGATATCAATGCTCTGAACACGTCTGCGGAGATCGTTGGGGTCGGCTATGTGCACGTTTCGTCTTTTACTGCTGCGGTCTACACGAGGAAGAAGCTTTTGGATCGAGGACGACTCTTTCGCCACAAAAAGGACCCACTGGGCGATCAAAAGCCAGCGGAATGGGTATTCACGGTCAGGAGCATACTTATGGGTGTTGGTGGACGGGACCCAATCGAAGTTCTGGACGCCATGACCATCAATGTTCACGGGCTGCTTTACAAAGACCGCGAAGGGCTTCGGGATACTTCGATTGCAATCAAGGGTGGCCGACTCTACGTGCCAGTGGACGAACTGATCCATTTCTCCAAGCGAAGCAAGAAGCTGGCAAAGCCATCCGGCCAGGTCGAGATACTAAGTCCAATCGACGAAATCTCGTTCGAGGATTTTGCGGAAGAACTCGAGAGTCCTGGCAGCCGCGAGGCGGCCATTGTCCAGACTGTGGCCGAGTCGAAGGAGTTTCTCCGCTCCACTCTTCAAAGTGTCCAAGAGGTGCAAGTAGGCATGAGCTTTGTGCGAATCTCGAAAGAGATCGAATCACTCAGACAGGCCAACCTCCCTTTGATAGCCAACATGGTCATACACGAAATTGGCATTGACCTGCATCGGCTCGAGCAGCACTCTCCCTCCCACCGCATGTATTTCCAACGAGATGACATTGCTCATCAGGCCCTGCTTGCTGCTTTGTCAATCTCCGTAAGTCTTGATGAAGACGACGCTCGCCAGAATCGGATCATGTACATCCCAATGGCGACTACCACCATCAGAACCACCCTGCCAGCAAAGACAATGAATTTTACGCAAGATCGTGATGTTGCTGAGAGAAACACAAATATTCTGTTCGCCAATCTGGTCGTCACGTCACCTTCGCTAGATCTCGCCCCTCAGCACCTCATCAAACTGCTAGCTGTTGCTCGTTCTCGCGAGTCCAGTCAGCATGACGCTCCTCACAATCGCCACCGGCTCATTTCAAGACTGCTCCCGAAGGCTAGTATCAAGTTCTCGGTCCAGGAACCAGTTCTCAGGTTCGTCTTGCCAGTTGCAAATCCTGCTCATGCTGGTCACGGCGAGTACGACATGATCATTTCCTCGATATCTTCCATCTCTCTCGACGTCGAATCTTCCCATTCAGCCGGCGGCGAGATGTTATATTCACTCGGCTCAAGCCTTCGCATCATGTCACATCAATTGTACTACCAGGCTTCAACTGGTACCAGGCACAATCTGATCATCACCGAGGCTTTGGAACTCAAGGTTGAGCTTACAGCCTCAACCGAGGTCTCCGTCATCCTTAATGGGAACCTCAGGACCTTTTCTGTTCTCATGGTGCGTGATGAAGTCAGCAAAGCGCTCTACAATATAGTCAAACACTTTACCAAGCATTCTCCTGAGGGGAAAGTCCTTGTTCAAAAACCTCCACGGATTGCTTTCCTGCGGAAGCTTCCCGCGTGGCTGATCGAGGCCAACTTTGAGGGTTCTGGTTGTAGTTTTGAGGCCGCCGGTGTTGATGCGAGCGTCTCCAGTCAAACGCGAGGAGTTGCCTTGGAGCTAGAATCCTGGTCCGCCCAGTATACCTCATCGAAATCAGAAATGGCTCGGAAGCCAAAGGGAAGAAAGGCCAGCACGTCGGTACGCTATGATGAGCACTTTTCATCCACGAAGAGCGTTTCTTCTCCAGCACCGCATTCACGCCATCGCCACAGTGAACCGACAGATGGGAGACGACTCGCATGTCATGTTAAGGGCTTCGAAGGCTTTATTATTGAGTCTGCTGACGCCTGGGAGCCTTCTCCGTTCCTCTCGGTCCCAAGACTCGAAGTCGCGTTCAGTACGTCGAGAGATCAACAAGGACCCATGTTTCACATCCACTCCGCCATTCGCGCAATCTACCTAGAGTTCTCACTCTACAGATACTACTCAATCGGCGTTGGGAGCTTCGTCGTGAAAGAAGCCTTTCTCGGACCAGTCCCTCTTCAACGTGAAGCAGCACGTCATCCCGGGCCGACTCATACTTCGAATGCCTTTGAGAAAGCACCAGTCCCGCTGGATGCCGAACTGTTTGCGATTGATGTCAAAGCACACTATGTCCAAGTCAAGGCCCAGATGCCACATGATCCTCCGGTAATGCTGCAAATCTACGAACTGTCGGGCGGTCGACACAGATGGTCCCCTCCGTTCCTTAGAGCTGAGCTGGCTCGCATGCATGCGGAAGCAGCACATCTCAAACGAGTCTGGGCGCGGGTAGTGAGCATCAGCGGTCTTAGAGTCGATCTTCGTCACACAAAGAAGAAAACTTCGCACGGCGCAGTCGACGAGAAGACTATTGACGTCGCGACCGATTTCATTCGTTTTGCCGTTCCTCATGGCCTGGAGATGTATAAGGTTTTCGACAACTTCATCAACACGTCCAAGGCCATGGCGCAGCTTCACCATCGATTCAAGACACGGTCGAACGAATATGTACTTTCCAAACATCCCGAGGCAGCGAAGAAAATCCCTCGAGTGTCGGTCCGAACCAAAGCTTTGTGCTTCGAACTAGAAGACGACCCGTTTGAGTGGAAACTAGGCGTAATCTATCATGTTGGACTGGTTGAACAGAAACAACGGCTCGCTCGTATCGACGCCTATCGGCTCAAAGTCAAACGAATGAACGAAGAAAGACGGCCTCGATCAGCTTCTCGCCTACGTGCTCACTCGGCGCATTCGAGTCGACGTGGTTCACCGAATGGCAGTCTCGACCATCGCCATCGACGCTCACACAGTATTGACACCACACCCAGGAAGCGATCGACCTCTCGGGGGAGACGTGGTAGAGGGCCACGCCAGATGCGGTACGACCGCGACGGTGTGTGTGCGCTGACAAGTGACGCCAACATCGAAGCAGATGAGGCATGGCTAAGACTCCAAGAACATAGCTCGCGCAGCTGGAAGAGACGCATCGACTTCATGCTTCGTTTGCAGAACAACGCAGTCAAGAGCGTGCGACAGATGTTCAGTGGTGCAGACGAACCACCTCACGATGATCATGAAACTGAAACAATCTTGGGCATTCCTAACCGGCCTGGACTGATGACCCTGATCATCAGCGACTTGCATCTCATCGTCGACAAGCCCTCCTTTCCAGACGCTGATCTGCCCAAGTTCATACACGAGATCGGCAAAGGCATGCCCCACGATATGCAATATGGACTTCTCGTGCCTCTCAACCTGAGTCTTGATATGGGCGAAGCACGTGTCTTCCTTCGGGACTACCCTCTCAACCTGCTTCACATCCCCGCTATACGGCCTGGACAGCAAGCTCGCTTACCAAGTTGGTCTCTACGATCAGACTTTGTGATTGCGGAAGAGTTTCGTGATGAAAATTCTACCAGGCATATCAAGGTCGAGATCGTTCCGAAAGGACAGCACGCTCGTAGTGGGAAAGAAATCCCAGCTTTCGCTATTGACGTTAGGAGAACAGTTGCACCAGTCAAAACTTATTCAAAGCCTGTCATCGACATCAATACTAGCCTGCCGACGACTATCTCGTGGGGCACCTCGTATCAACCTGTTATTCAGGACATGATGATGATCATTGAGAGCTTCACCAAACCCGAAATCGACCCTTCAGAGAGGGTTGGCTTCTGGGACAAAATCCGGCTAAGCTTTCATTCCAGATTGGTTGTGAACTGGAAGGGCGATGGCGATCTTCAGCTTCGACTCAAAGGCACTAGAGATCCTTATGTCGTCACTGGGTATGGCGCAGGCTTTGTGATGTGCTGGCGAAACGATGTTCAATGGCTGATTCATCAGGTTGATGATCCGCGCCAGTTCATGACCGTGAAAAGTGGTGAATTTGTCCTAGCCGTGCCGGACTACAGTCACGAAGCTCGCAAATCGTCAGAGCAGCAACGAGTCAGCGACAGTGACAGCGTATCGAGTGTTACCAGCACGGCGAAGAATGCGGCCTTGTTCAAGAAGGTTATCATGAAGCTCTCTGGCAATGTACAGTGGACTGCCGGGCTAGTCTTCGAGCGAGACATCGCAGATGGAATGCGCAGCTCCGAGTTCCAACCCCATTACGATGTGGTGTTGAAAAATCCGCTCTTCCTCCACGATGCCGATCTGGACAACTACGACGCCTTCCGTGGCTTTCGCAGTCAACATGTTCACATGTCGATTGCTGTGGCCGCGCCATTTGACAAGAACTGGGTGGGGGCAGAGGTCTCTCCCTCGGAAAGTTACAATAGTGTGCACCTCAGTCCCAAGTTCTTCTCCCACTTCTTCAATTGGTGGTCGACCTTTTCTGGAGTGATGTCCTTGCCAGTACGTCAAGGATCCTTGTGGAGACCGCCGGGCAAGACAAGCAAGAAATTCGGCCGGCACCTGGCAACAATCAAATACAACCTCCTTCTGTCGCCACTGTTCTTGTCACATGTCTACAAGCACAAAGATGCCGAGGACTATTCGGCAGACCTGGTGTCAGCAACTGGATTGAAGATCAAGATCGACAGCTTCATGCTGGACTTGCATCAGCGCCGTGAGTATTTCAACACGATGGCGAAAGGGAGAGCCAAGCATATGAGGACGAGTGGAATGAAGATTAACAAGACGGAGCTTGATTTCGTACGAGCCGATTTGAGAGCTGTGGCTGCACTCATTGCCGGGACTACTGCAGAAGAGCTGGCAAAGGCAAGCGACGAAAAATTGGCCTCCCTCGGAGAAGTCCCTGAGAACCTCGATCTATCCCAGTTTACCATCCCAGATCAAGACCTGTCGTGGATCGACATGGACGATTTTGTCGAACTGGATTGGGTGTTGCCGGCAGAATCCAATCCGGAGACAAAGATATTGCCTCTAGCTTTCACTCCCCGTTTCACCTACTTCCGACAGACTGACCATGGAGGGGCAATACAAGGAGACGCTTCTCGGACGAGTCCGTTCGGCGAAGAAGACACCCACTTCTGTGTGATGGGGCATGACAATGACCCGAGAAAGGTGCAGATGGATTTGATAGAGACACGTCTGCATGATCTCGAAGACAGGCTCCAGACCCATGTCAGGATCATGAATGAACATGAGGTACTCCTGGTCAGAGAGGGAGATCAAAATCGAGCCGTTCGGGACAAGCACGACCTGCTTGTGGCACAACAGAAGGAGCTCGAGAGTAAACGAAGATTCCTGCAACATGGTCTCCGCCGTCTCATGGGCCATGCAAACTCCACCGACGCCCAACAACCCGAGAATTCACCTCAAACCAACGGCGCCAAGTCTATCGCGGAATCGGATGGTCAAAACTCAGGTGCGCACATGGAGATGGAAGGACTGTACTCGGCGCCCCACGACGAATTCGCGAGCGACTTCAACAATCGTTTCATCATCCACAACGTTCAACTGAAGTGGAGCAATTCGCTCAGGAATATCATTCTACGTTACAGCCATCAAGTCAGCCAGCGTCGAGGGTTCGTCTACTACATGTCTCGTCGCGCCGTGAAATTCATTCTGGACATCGTGGATGAGCAAGCCAAAGCGAAGGAGCAACGGCGCAAACAGGAGAAGAGGCAGCAGCACATACCTGTTCCGCCTACACCCAGCATTATCTCTCCCAGCGAAGAGAAGGATGAAGACTCCGTGATAGAAGATCGGATTAAGCAGCTTCTGAACGACGCAAAGAGATTCGTGCATGCCCCTGACCACGAGGAAGCAGAATCCGTGGAATCACCGGTAGATGGCGACACGAACCTGGAAAAGAGAGTTTCGACAGCTGATCCTGGGGAGAAGATTGCAGATAATTTCCAGGCCATGAACAGCTATCACGTTCGTCTAATCGCCCCTCAGATACAGCTCCAGAGCGAGAAGAACACCAAAGCCATCGTCCTGATCTCTGCCAAAGGCATGCAACTCAAGGTTGTTTCAATCATGGACAAGGAGCGCATGTCAGACGACGTCAGCGGTCTTGTACAGCGTCGCTTTGCGCTCGACATGGATGGCGCTCAATTCTTCGTGGCTACACAAAAAACCCTCGCCAGGTATCTCCACCTCTATTCTGGCAATAAGTACGGCAATAGCCCTGGCTCATCATGGCCACCTTGGGTTTCTCTCGAAGCCATGTTCGACTTCCACCTTGAACCGTTTGGATTTCAAAGAGTCATCCAGAAGACTTCCGCCAGCCTCCGTTACGAGAAGTACAATCCTCTCCGGCTGAAATACAACGAAGAAGTTGAGAGCACTGAGAACGAGGAGGCCAATGATTCAGTACGGCGGGAAAACCGAATCGATCAATTGTGGGTTGACTTCCCTCGGATCCGTGTCCGCTGCGATTCTACCCAATACTACGCCATGTATATCATAGTTTTGGACCTCCTTCTATACAGTGAACCGTTGGAAAAGACGAGAAGTGAACGACTTGAGAAAATTATGCTTGCGTCGGACTTCAGTGACTTGCGAGGAGCCCCCGAGATGGCCGAAAGCCTCCAAGAACGGATTCAACAACTTGAAGACATCAAGTTGCATTTCCAGATCAATGCCAAATATCTCGACAAGCACGGTTGGCAAGATCGCATCAACCTTGAGAAGGACCTAGCAAGCTGCGAGGACGAGCTCTTCTTTATTATGAAAGCGATCAATACGTCTCAGCAGAAGGCCGAAGATCGCAAGACTTCGCAGACAAGTGGTCTTCTGCGCTGGTATTTGAGTGCATCCGAGGTTGTGTGGCACCTAATGCGGGACAAGGATGAGCCTCTGCTCGAGTTCCAACTTGGGAATGCTGCTTACGAGCGAATTGACAATACTGATGGATCAAACCACAATGCTCTCGAAGTCGAGCACATTCGGGGTTGGAATCTTCTGAACAACGCCTTATATCCCGAGATCATAGGACCTTACAATGAGGCGTCAGACAAGGACAGACGTCCCAGTGTTATGGACTTGCAAAAGATGGTTCAAGTCCACTGGTACATGCTTGAGGCTATCGCTGGAATCCCAGTCCTCGAACACTTCCAAGTAACGGTGTTCCCGTTGAAGGTGCAGCTTGAGCGTGAACTCGGCAAGAAGCTCTTCGAGTACATCTTCCCAGGCACCGGCTCGGATGCCTTCGATGATAGCAACTTCTCCCCTTTGATGGTCAAGAACATGGAGCCCACATCGGCCGAAGACGATCAAGAATTTGTCGAAGCACACAGCGCATTGATGTCCGAGCAAGGTCCTCAGGGGTCAGATGCAGAAAAGCTGCGTGAACCTTCACCAGCAGCCGTAGCGAGAAGACTCAAACCCACCTACGGCCTCGATTACGACGAGAAACATAGAAAGGAGTCCTTGCATCCCAAGAATAAAGGCCTCGGGATCTCCAATGAACACCACAGCAAGTTCTTCAAGCATTTCAATTCGTCGAATGCGCGGTCGGTGCTTAAGGAGCCCACCCGCAAAGGTTCTTCCGGGAGTCTTCGATCCTCGAAGAAACACGACATGTCAACGACAAGTCTTGTCGCACTTGGCAGTGAAGCCGGTGAGAAGAAGCGCTTCAATCTCGGCTCTGGCAGCAAGAAGGAGAAGGAAAAGAAGGACAAAGCCGCCAACGATGATTTGAGCCAGATGATCTCCCGCGCGAGCAACTACATGACCCTTGCACATGTCAGGCTCAACAGCTTCGTCGTCTGCCTCTCCTACAAGGGCAAGTCAGACCGCAACTTCGAAGATCTGCATGATTTTGTCTTCCGCATGCCAACCCTCGAGTATCGGAACAAGACATGGAGTAACCTGGACTTAGCGCTGCGACTGAAGAAGGACGTGATACGAGCACTCATCTCCCACACAGGCGCCATCATCGGAAACAAATTTTCCCATCACCGCCCATCCAAGAAACAAGTTGAGCGACTGAAGGAGATTGCGCACAATTCAACGATTCCGAACAGCGATATCAGTCTTGCAGCAGGACAACTCTCCGGCACAAGCGAAACAACCTCTCTATACAGCTTCAGCCAAGATGGCAAGGACGACGACCTCGAGGGTAGCGGTATCTCCTTCCAGTCCCCTCCAGGCACGAACGGACATACCGGCAGGAATGGCACCTTCCATGGGCCGAGTCCACTGCTCCGCTCAGGCTCCTGGTCCAGTGGGATAAATCTTCCTGGCTCGGGAGGCAGCGCTGGCGGTGCTTTGGCCGCTCCTCCTCGCTCTGTGCCTGGAACCGCTGTCAGCAGTGGCACACTGGGAAGTGGTACTGGCTCAGGAGGGCTGTTCAGCAGTTCGTCCAGCCTATTCTCGCAACGACGGCCCAACAGCGCGCACCCTACTAGTGTGCCCACCTCTTCACCGAATGTCCCTACCCTTTCAGCTCCTGTTCCCCCAAGCAGTTCTCACGGTCCAACCAGGAGTCTACTCAAAGACACCATCGGAAGACACTTTTCCGGCGAGACGGTCAAGGCCAAGGTACATTTCGGCGGACTGTCCCTCATCAAGAGCGAGAGCCACAAGGAAAAAGACAGGGAGAAAGAGCACGCGCGTGAACGCTCGGAAAGCCAGAGCTCGCACATGACTGCCAACAACAGTAAGCTCTCGGGAGACACTGCGCTTTCCTCTGACGATGTCTTCGGTGGGCCTATCGGAACGAATAATGGAAACACGTCGTCGAAGCCCTCACTAGCGGGCGCGCTTGCGGGGATGGGTGGTGATGAATCGGAGAAAACAACCGCCAACAACAACCTCAGCGTCATTGCAAATCAACCCGCCAACAACAGCGAAACAGACATCAACCGCCGCAAAAGCGTGCTCACGCTCGGCAAGAAAGTCCTCAACAGGCTGAGTTAGGAGACCAGCCTGTCTTTGACGAATCTGCTTTGCGATGTTTCCGGTATGAGGGACCACGAGGACGGCGAGGCGGAAGCAGTTTGCGCCCAGACTCGCTGGATCGAGCGCGAGAAAGCTAGGCGGAGAGCCTTGGAGACGGAGTTTTGGGTTGACGGGAGTAGTAGTGCGGCAGCGCCGCGCGGGCATGGGCTTGGAGATGCGACGAGTGCGAGGCATGGCGAGAGTGAAGGTGGCGTACAGCCCCAGATCCAGACTCAGAATCAGGATCACGACCAAAGTCAGGATCGGGAAGGGAATCACGGCCATGGGTCCTTGGACACGATATATGGGCGGTTGCATGGTCTTTATTGTCTTGATGAGGAATAGCGATCAATGAACCTAAAAAGCAGGCAGGCAAGCGGTTCAGTGGGTTAATTTCGTCGTTGCAGTGGCTTCTTTTCATGTGGATAGGTTGCAGATTCCAATTGATAGTGGACTTTTGAATAATTACATAGCAAGGGAAATGAGGTTCCTTGCCCCAGAGAATGCTTTTCTTCTGCTTCGTTCCAAGGCTTATTTGGCTAATTGGGAGGCGGAGGAGACTCGTGGCTTGCTCTATGTTGACTGTTGGGTTGAGAGGTCCTTCCCGATGAAGTCAAGTTGAGGACCGGCAGGAAGGCCTGCAAGCACTTTGCAATACCAGGCCTAGCTTCTGTCGCTGCAAGGACCTCAATACGGATCATCCCCATCCTTGTAGGTCGCAGTGATGTTTGTCTTCTCCATCACATCGGCGAGCGCCTGGTCTGCGGTTCCCTTCACGGCAGCATCAACACCTCCGCCCACCTCCATGCCACCACCCTGGCCGTCTCCATCGCCACCATCACCGTCCTCAGCGTCACTATCTCCTCCACTCACATAGTCATGTGCGCACCCTTCAGCGGCTTCGGCGACTTCCAGCCGATCATCATCTCGTTGGGGATGAATTCGTCGAACGTAGGATACACATTAAGCACCTCGTCGAAGAACATGATTCCACAGCCGAGGGTTCTGATCGTGGCTTCGACCTTCGTTCCAACACGCAGCATGGACTGTAAGATTGATTCGACGAAGAAGACGTACTCGGTGTCTGCTTCTGTTGACGAGGCAGTGAGGAACAACGCTTCTCGCTCTTTGTCGGTCAGGTCTTCAGGCAGAGCGTCGGGGTTGCGCCATGGTTTCGCCTTGACGCGCCCGACGGGACGGAAGTGCGTGGATTGAGCGGTGTAGATCTCCTTGCATTGCGCGGTCGGGCCTTCGATATGGGTGATTTCGAAGCCGGCGTGTTTCTGGACGTTGATCACACTCAGCATGAGAGGTGCGTTGTTCTGCACCCCCTCGAGGAAACCAAGGTAAACGTTTTCAGCAGCTGCTCCGGCGACGCCGAACTTGACGATTTGATGTGCTTCGTCGGATTTCATGCCTACGAAGACGGGACCTTCTTCGTCTTCTTTGCCCCACCAGGTCTCTCCGTCGTAATTGTGAGCGTAGCTGCCGTCGAAGAGGGTTGAGCATGCGATGTTGAATTCTCCTGGCAAGCGGCGGACTGCTTCTGCCACGTCCCAGAGTTCTGTTGCTGCAGTGCGGCAGAAGGTGCGGGAGGCGAGGATGTCGTCCTTGAATTCCGGGCAGACGTCGTGTTGCAGGAGATAGTCCATGAATCTCTCCAGTGTGGTGCAGATGCGTACGACTTGGTCCTTGGTTTCGAGACCCCAGACTGCCTTGCAACGGCGACTCAGGAAGCCTTTGATGCAGCCGAGGAAGTCGACGTCGTAGATGCTTGTTTCCGAGTTAAGGTCGCGCTTGTCATCGCTGGCGAAGACTTGTGTGAGGGCCTTTGCAATTTCTGTCTTTGACATTGCTTCGGTGTCGACGCCACCTTGGCCGACATTTGGTCCGACCGTCAAGCCACCGTAGGCAAGATACTTGTAAAGGATGTCACGGCGTTCGGGATTGAGCTTTCGAGTCCGCTCGAAGCGTGCGATGGCTGTCAGGACTCTGTCGACGAACTGGAGTTTGCTGCAGAACAACGTCAGCGAGTCTTGACATTCTTTAAAGTGTCGGACGGAACCTTACGGGTCGTAAAGTTCTTGCTCTTCAGCGTACTCCTCCGGGGTCAGTGGTGCGTCAGCGAAGAAGTCCTCGAATCCATCGGGCTTGTCCTGTAGCACGAATCAACGACGTTCGCATGGGTCTGATCTAGAAATCCTACCAATCCACGTTTGCCAGCTGATTTGATCTTGTTCTTTCTCTTCTTCTTTTTCACCTCAGTTGGTGGGACGTTGGAGACGACGCCGTGATCCTGAGCAGCAAGAATCTGAGATCCTTCTTGAGCTTGAACAGAAGCATCGGGCTGGCCTTCCATAGTCGTGGAGACATCACCCTTGTTGCCGTTCGTTGCGACGTCGTTGGTTTGGGATCTCAAAGGGAGACTCTGAACTTCAACATCCGAATTTGGTTGCTGTGACTCAGGAGCGACATCATGCGTAACAGCAGCATCACGTAGACCTGGAGCCCCAGTCGCACCTGCTGATTCTGTGGTCCCCGCCATGTCGTCCATGACTGCAGTAAAGCAAGCGTGAGAGGTAATTGAGAAATCGTGGAGAAAGTAAAAGGGAGCGAACAAAGCGATGTTTCTCAGGTGGGTGCCAGGATCAGTCAACTAATTAATCTGGCAGTGAATCGTGGAGATGCTGGTTTCGGAACGTCACCGCTGTACTTTGATGGTGACGGTGACGGTCTTTCCTTTGGAGCCGGCTTTGAAACATCATTCACCGCTTCCGCGACAGGAGAGGGGGAATTGCAAGAGGAACTTTTAGGGAAGGTGAAGCTCAGTCCTTCTCTGGGTGCAGTCGGTCGGGGATCTCATATCCTTACTTCTTTGACGACGCTTATGTCGTCGAAGGGGACTCTGCGTCCAACTTGAATGTTCATCATTTCATAAGGCTGATATGCAAGATGCAACTAGGGGACGTCGTGATACGCGCCCCAGGTTTTCAGCTTGGGGGTGCTCCGGTCCGCCAATCAGCTCTTGAGTTGGGCGGACAAGCCTCACGAAGCGATTCACTGAAACTTGGAATTTGAATGCACGCGAAGAGAGCTCTGGAAGTGACAAGCTGACTTGGGTTGGCGAGAAATCAGGGTATAAACCTGAAAAGGATCTTCTTCTCTCTACTTCTTCTAGCATTCGTGTCACAGATTTATCAGCCTCCAACATGGCGTCGGCAACTCACGCCAGCAAAAAAGTGGCAGTAGAACCTACCGAATCTGAGCTCGTCCCATTTGAACACGGCGCAGCTGGACAGTATGGCAGTCCCATTCAACCCTTTCTCTGCTACATGCGATACTAACGACTTTCGTACAGCGAAGGCATAAGCTCCAACGCTTCCGGCTCCCTCATAATCAAGCCATGCACCCAAGCCGAGATCGATTTCTACGAGTCCGCCAAGGACCACCCTCTATTCCAAGCTCATATGCCCACCTTTATCGGCTCACTGGCTCAGCATGAAGATGAAGAAGCCGCTGCTCCTCTCGATCCGTCTCATCATGGCGTAGCTGCGCCCAAAGGAGTCATCGCCGACCCGACCCCAGGCCTCATCCGGCGTGCGACGACGTGGAAACCCTCAGGTGGGAAGAAAATCTCTACTGGGACAGCCATTGTGCTGGAAAATGTCGCAAGTGGGTTCAAACATCCCAATGTGCTGGATGTGAAGCTCGGGTCACGCCTATGGGACGACGATGCGCCTGCGGCCAAGAGACGAAAACTGGATGAAGTGTCGGAAAGGACGACGAGTGGAAGTCTGGGGTTCCGCATCGCGGGAATGAAGACATGGTCTCCTGCCAAAACAGACAGCGAGGTCGAGGTAACGCGAGCCGAGAAAGAGTACGTCGAGGTCAAGAGCAGGTATAAATCCTACAACAAGTTCTACGGCCAGTCGTTCAAGGCTGAGAACGTGATTGATGCTTTTACGGCGTACTTTGGCGGCGTGGAAGAGAGCAGCAGTGCCGTACCAGAGCGGAAGAAACTGAAGCAAAAACGGGCAGAATATCTTGTCCGGCGATTTGTTCGTGAACTGGAGAGCGTGCAGTACGTGCTGGAGAATGAGGAGAGTAGGATGTACAGTGCGAGTATTTTGCTGGTATATGAAGGGGACGAAGAGACGTTGGAGGGAAGCATTGCTAAAGAGAAAAACGCAGATACCGAGGCGCATGATGATGGTGACGAAGCAGAAGAAGACGATGATGATGACGACGAGGACACAAAGCCCCACAAGGTTGAGGAAGTGCGACTGATTGATTTTGCGCATGCGACCTGGACACCCGGTCAGGGTCCTGACGAGAATGTTCTCCAAGGTGTTAGGAGTGTGCTTGATATACTGCGGAAACTGGTCGATTGATCGACCCGTGCAGAGGGTAGTGCGAAAGATCTCAGCTTTCAATCTGGGTGGTCGTAGTAGCAGTCGAAGATGCTTCACTACAATCTCACAGACTGCTTCAGATCATTTTTTCCCTTCAAAGGCACGCGTGTCTATGGAGCAGAGCTTAGTGAGCTGTCAAACAGGCCGTTCATCTACGATACTTGGATATGGTCTCCAATCAAGAGATGAGGGTAAAGCGAGGCCAAGAGAAGGAAAGAAGTCTTCATGATCTATGGAGATCGCGTGTTACATCCTCTCCAAGCCAATGACCCCCTCCGGCCAGCCAGCCCAAACAATCGCCCGACTCGGGACTCTTCCTGCCACGGGGCTCAGCACGCTGATCTTTCCTCGCGCCTCGTCTATCTCCGTCACGTAGAGAAAGCCCATGACGCTGCTGTCTCTAATGACCTCCTGCTCTGCCTCGCCATCACAGTTCATCACCGCTAGCAAGGAGCTGCGCATTGCTGCAATGGGGGCCGTCATCCGCTCGAAGATCTGGTCCGAAGGAAGGGCAACTTTTGAGGAGGTGGGTTTCGCGTCCTCGCCATCGTCAGCGCCGCCAGGGAGGAAGGAGTCTTCGTCGTAGTCGTCATTCACCGTCAAGTACGACAAGTCTGAGGTCGACGATACTCGTCTCCAAACAGTCAAGGTCGAAAAGTCAACCGGTTGGACTCGAGGATGTAGGGCGACCCCGTTGCTCAGGCGTGGATTTCCGTAGAAATAGGTCTTTATCTGCGCTGCGCGGAATGTAGTCATAAACGCCTCGTCCCGATCCACGCACCCGCCCGATCTGGCAATCTTGATCACCGAGATGGTTTCTGGTGGGAAGGAGGCCGATGATCGTGCCACGGTGGGCTGTCCGTCGTATCTCTTGACCATGTCGCTGTAGAGTCGTTCCGAGCCTAGACAGACGACAGCCGAGACACTGAATTCGGAAACGATGTCATGGATGATGTCGTAGCCCACATTGCTGCCTGCTTTGATGTTGGTCAGACTTCCTGGCGTGTCGATAACGAGTCCGCTATCCCTGGCCTCAGGATCTTGAGCAAGACGACCAGCCACAGCAAGACCTAGTCGGTTGACTTGAGCCCTGTAAACCCTGCCTTCTTTCTCCTCCGGTCTCGAGCTGCCGAAGAAGTAGACCAGAGGAAGTTTCACTGGGATGGCTCCATTGGGGCCTGACATGGGCGCCGTACCCCAGCCTTCTTCGACGTCCATCAGGCTCTTGAACACGGTGGCAGTCAGAGTGCCGGGAATGCTCATGACACCTTCCTTAACATCCAGATTGACCACCACAGGTGAACGTCCAGATCGGTTGGCGTACCCAGCAAGGGTTTTGGCGAGGGTGGTCTTGCCTGCATTTTCAGGCCCCAGAATCAGGACTCGTGGTCCTTCTCGTCCAGTTGCTTTGGCCTGGTCGCGAAGCTCTTCAAGAGCGAAATGAACATTGATGTATTCGCTCAAGGGAGTCTCTTCAGCACTGTACTCGCTCTGCGGGGCGTCGCCGCTGACCTCGAATGAACAACTCGTCCATGTGTAGATGGCGGCTTTGGTGGCCGTGAAAGTGTAGGTGTTTCCGATCACAAGTTCAGTGCCGAAGAGCTCGGCAGTCCCGGTCAACAACTATGTCTGGGTTAACGAAGGGAAGGTGAGGACGGCGAAAAGACTTACTTTGACTTGGACATACTTGCCCACGGGGACCTCAAATCTCCACTCTGTTTCTTTTTCGAGATTGTGAAGTGTGGTCTCGACGGTGTGAACCTCTTCTGGCTCTTCTAGCCCAAGACCAGGCAAAGACATGTCAGCATGATGGAACGACCGAGCTAGGCTTGAGAGTCTATGTTCGCGGCCGAAATTTCGTACTTCGTTTCCGGAATGTTGTTGCGCCCTGAAAATCGTATTGGTCACTGGCGTGAAATGTTTGGGTGAAGCTCAAGGCAAGGCGCTCGGCCGAAATCCGTGTCAGGTTTAGGCGGCTTGGCACTCCTTACTCATCCGTTACCGAGTCCGCAGGAAACGAAACTCTATCGTACAGGCAGCTCGGTGATTCGACCTGGCGAGCAGTTACCATGTCCGGTGCCTGTGCTGTGCTCCTTCCGCTGCAAGTTGTGCAAGATCGTCCACTCGCGTCAACGCCCGGAAGGAACCCGGAAGTACTTGCCTGGATACGCATCTAGTGCAGCTGCACAATTTAGTGAATTGCCTCTCGTTTGTGCCTTGGCCGCGGGCACTTTCTTTTCCGACAACCTTGTCTCTGTCGTGCTGCAGCAAAGTAAGCAGTGCTAAACTAACTAACTCGTTGAATTGCGCACGAACACATGACAGATGGCCCCGACTCGCAACGCCAACGGTCCCCTGGCACCTACCAGGAACGCTCATGATCGGCATTATCTAATCCATTAGTTAACAGACGCCCCTCAGGCCACCCCCCGGACACTGCCGTTGTTGGATAGCTCGGAAAGCTCCCGTCCGCCTCTGTGATTATTGACATGCTCCCAAGTCACAATTTGCGCGGTCGTCAGCCATTCGCATATCGAGCGCTTCCTCATGCTCAAGATGGCAAGCGGGGCCAAAGGTTGGGGCCTTTTTACTCACGATTCTGTCAGAGGGTAGCCAAGAGCCCAAGGTTGTACAGCATATTGGGGCTTAGGCTTTCGCATAGACTTCATCTTGACGACACACAAGGTTGCCGGATTCGCTACCGCCGACCAGCCCAGGAACGCCGCTGCTTCCTCCAATAAGGAGCCTTGCTCTCCGGAGAAGCTGCTCAACATACACAATCGCCGGAATCCTGACATTGTTTACTCCTAGATCGACAAAATCGGCTTCTTCTCCTCCGTCTTCCCTTGATGCTTTTCCGTTGCCACTGATCCTAGATCGCGACGTCAAAATCAAAGGCTAAGCCAGCATATACTGTGTCGCAACACTGAGTGCCACGGATGTGCACCGGCCGAAAATTTCATACCCAGACAGTTGGTATATGAAGGCGACTTAGAACGTCTTGTACCTGGCCCCGTTAGCAACACAGCCTTATGGGAAACACTTTGCTCCTACCGCAATCATGAGCAATGAGGACGAGAAACCTCGTACGGTGTCTCCGACGAAAGACCAGCTTGAGCGCGAGATATCGACCAGCAGTTCTGACTCTGACGCTGGGCCTGCATTCGAGCCGATTCGAACACGAAAAACCAGAGATGCAGACGAGTATCGGTTCCACGGCGACGAAACTACCCGCGATGAGCTTGCCAAGATTGCCTCCATCCTCTCTGGCGCCCGATCGCGCACAAAGTCCTTTACAAACGATGGTCTCCAGAGGCAAGATACTGTGGCCGGCATGGCAATCGAGTCTCCAGAATTCGATCCCAATAATCCATCCTTCAATTTCTTCCTCTGGATCCGCAAATTTCTTCAGCTACTCGAGCAGCAGAACGTCAAGCTCCGCAGATCCGGCTTCACCTTCAAGAATCTCAGCGTGTCTGGCAAGGGCGCCGCATTGGTCCTCCAACAAACTGTAGGCTCCATATTCATGCAACCTTTTCGCTATCGAGAACTTTTCAGCCATCCAGAGGAAAAGCAGATCCTGCGCAACTTCAATGGACACGTCAACAGCGGAGAATTGTTGATTGTGCTTGGTAGACCGGGGAGTGGCTGCTCCACATTTCTGAAAAGCATCTGTGGCGAGCTCCAGGGCTTGGAGGTCGCGCAGGACTCAAAGATCACATATTCTGGTATACCACAGGACCTTTTTGTGAAGGAGTTCAAGGGAGAGGCCATTTACAACCAGGAGAATGAAAAGCACTTCCCACATCTGGCAAGTCCCTCCAGCGGTCCAAAGACTGTCCCGTTTTGGACACAAATTCACTGCGACTTTCACTCAATTTGGCGCAGACTAATTTTGTGTTAGACCGTGGGAGAAACACTCAACTTTGCTGCAGCTTGCCGAACACCGTCGAACAGAATCCTTGATGTTCCCCGTGATGAATGGGCCAAGTACATGGCATCTGTGATGATGAACATTTTTGGTCTATGTGAGTGATGGACATCCCGAAACTTGGTATAATTATCACCAAACTGACTTCGGCTGTAGCCCACACGCGAAACACCAAGGTCGGAGATGACTTTGTTCGTGGAGTTAGTGGTGGAGAACGCAAGCGCGTCAGTATTGCCGAGATGGCTCTGGCGGGTGAGTGCAAACACCTCGTCGACAGAATTGAAGCTTACCCAGGTTCAGGCTCGCCTATTGCGGCTTGGGACAACTCCACGCGCGGTCTCGACTCACAGACAGCTCTGGAATTTGTCCGCTCACTCAGAATAGCAGCGGACTTTGCAGGTCTCACCTCACTTATTGCGATATACCAGGCCTCGCAGGCCATTTACGGCATGTGTGACAAGGCCATTGTCCTGCACGAGGGCAGACAGATCTACTTTGGGCCTTGCGACGAGGCGCGAGCTTATTTTGAAGGCATGGGCTGGTATTGTCCGCCGAGACAAACGACAGGCGACTTTTTGACGTATGTTCTCAACACTTGCATCCAATCTTGGCGTGGAGACAACTTCTGACCCGTTTAACGACAGATCCGTCACGAACCCCCGCGAAAGACAACCTCGGGAAGGCTTCGAGAATCGAGTACCTCGTACGGCCGACGAGTTTGAGAAGTACTGGCTGGAAAGCCCGCAGTTCAAGACTTCGCGCGACGAGACCGACCATGCAGATACAGAAGATGGCGGTGGCGAGAAAGCCTTGGAACAGTTCCGAGACTCTCATCACCAGATGCAAGCCGACCATGTACGGCCGAAGTCTCCCTATGTGATCAGCATTCCTATGCAGATTCGCGTTTGTGTTACTCGAGCGTATCAGAGGCTTTGGAACGATAAAGCATCAACCATGTGAGTTCCAGTCATCCGTGCCTCTAGACCATGGTCACTCTCAGCTTACACATGTTAAATGTAGTGCCGTTATAGGCAGCCAGGTCATACAGGCCTTGATTATCGGCTCGATTTTCTACGGGACGCCGCTGTCTACTGGCAGCTTCTTCGCAAAGGGATCCGTGCTGTTCTTTGCGGTCCTGCTCAGCGCTTTACAATCGATTGTCGAGATCAATACGCTCTATGCCCAAAGACCGATTGTCGCCAAACACAAGTCCTATGCCTTCTACCATCCGTTCACCGAAGCTGTTGCCGGTATTGTGGCCGATCTGCCAATCAAATTCTGCACCACGACAGTGTTCAACATCATACTCTACTTTCTGGCTGGACTACGGTACGAAGCCTCTAACTTCTTCATCTTCTTCCTGTTCAACTTCGTGTCGATGTTGACCATGTCGGCAATCTTCCGGACGACAGCAGCGGTTACGAAAACCATCTCGGCGGCTCTGGCGATCGCTGGTGTAATGGTGCTCTGGATCGTCATCTACACCGGCTTCACACTTCAACGCTCATATATGCATCCTTGGTTCAAATGGACCTCTTGGATCAATCCTGTGGCATATGCATTTGAGGCCCTTCTCGTCAACGAGGTTCACGGAGTCAACTATGCCTGCGCCCCGACCAGCCTGGTGCCGCCTTACGGCACTGGGAACAGCTTCCAATGTGCTGTTGCCGGGGCTGTGGCGGGAGAGACCACCGTATCCGGCGATCGGTGGGTGAACTCCTCCTACGGGTATTCCTACAGCCACATCTGGCGCAACCTGGGCTTTTTGTTCGCCTTTATGATATTCTTCTTCACGGTCTACTTTGTCGCCAGCGAACTCAACTCGGACACTACTTCCACCGCGGAATTCCTGGTGTTCCGGAGAGGCCATGTTCCATCATACCTCCAAGGCGGTAGAAAGGACGAAGAGCGGGCGGAGACGAATGAGAAAGGCGTCGCTTCAGGCGATCCAGTCGATGAGCAGCAGGCCGAAGAGGTAAAGGCATTGCCGGCACAAAAAGACATTTTCACCTGGCGCGATGTTACGCTCGACATCAAAATCAAAGGTGAACCTCGACGGTTACTCGATGGCATCTCTGGGTGGGTCAAGCCTGGCACCCTGACCGCTTTAATGGGCACTTCAGGTGCTGGCAAGACCACTCTGCTTGATGCCTTGGCTCAGAGGACAAACATCGGCGTTTTGACAGGTGATATGGTGAGTAACCAATTCCCACTTGAGATCTCCCTATCAGTATATTGGTGCTAACTAACCTCGATTGCAGTTGGTGAACGGCAAGCCACTTGATCCCTCTTTCCAGCGAAAAACGGGCTATGTCCAGCAACAAGGTAAGCCCCCATCTTTGTGAAAGAGATTGCTCCATTCTTTAACAGTGCTACTTGTATTCTTCCGTCAACAATGGTGCAGACTAACGAAGATCCACAGATCTCCATCTCGAAACTACAACTGTGAGAGAAGCACTTCGCTTCTCAGCCTACCTGCGCCAGCCAAAGTCCACTCCCCGGCAGGAAAAAGACGATTTTGTCGAAGAAGTCATTAAAATGCTCAACATGGAGGACTTCGCAGAAGCTATCGTTGGTAATCCTGGAGAGGGTCTCAATGTTGAACAGCGCAAGCTGTTGACCATTGGCGTGGAACTTGCAGCAAAACCAGCACTGCTCATCTTCCTCGACGAGCCAACCTCAGGCCTTGACTCTCAAAGTTCGTGGTCGATCGTCGCTTTCCTCCGCAAATTGGCCGACTCTGGACAAGCCATCCTCTGCACGATCCATCAACCGTCCGCTATTCTCTTTCAGGAGTTCGATCGACTGCTGTTCTTGATGAGAGGAGGCAAGACCATATACTTCGGCAACATCGGCAAGAACTCGAGAACACTGCTCGACTACTTTGAGGGCAATGGTGCTCCGAAATGTCCTGACGAAGCCAATCCAGCTGAGTACATGCTCGACATTTGTGGAAAGAAAGCTGATCGCGATTGGAGTGAGGTCTGGAAGACGACAGCAGAAGCAAAAGAAGTGCAGGCTGAATTGGATCGAATCCATGAGGCCAAACGGTCAGAGCCAGCATCGGAGAGTTCGAATACCTCGCAGTTCGCCATGCCACTCACCTCTCAGATCTACTATGTCACCCAACGGGTTCTGCAGCAGTACTGGAGAACGCCGTCCTACATCAATGGAAAGTAAGTACAAACCTACCTGGCTGCCAGGGCGAAAGACGGCTAACAGAATAAAGATTTATTCTGGGCATCATGGCTTCGTTGTTCATTGGGTTCTCATTCTACAAACAGAATCGTTCCTCGACCGGCCTGCAAAACACCATTTTCAGCATCTTCATGCTCACCACGTAAGTTTTGACTATAGAACGGAATGCTGCTTTAGTAATACTAACGCTCGCAGTATCTTCTCAACACTCGTCCAGCAGATCATGCCCCGCTTCGTCATCCAGCGTTCGCTCTACGAGGTCCGAGAGCGGCCGTCAAAAGCCTACTCATGGGTTGCCTTCCTCGTTGCCAACATCTTCGTCGAGATTCCCTACCAAATTGTCCTGGCCATCCTCATGTGGATATCCTGGTACTTCGCGGTCTTCGGCAAGAATCAAGACAACGAGACACGAGGTTTGATGTTGTTGTTTGTGATTCAGTTCATGATGTTCACATCGACATTCTCACATATGATTATTGCGGCGATGCCTGATGCCGAGACGGCGGGGAACATTGCAACGCTCATGTTCTCGTTGATGTTGACCTTCAATGGTGTCCTACAAAGCCCGACAGCCCTTCCGGGATTCTGGATCTTTATGTGTACGCCTCCCCCATCCAATCCATTCATGAAAGTTGCTAAGAATCCGCAGATCGAGTCTCGCCGTTCACATATCTCGTCGGCGGCTGGGCAGCGACCGGCCTTAAGGGCCGCATAGTCCGCTGTGCAGCCAACGAACTTGCCAACTTCAATCCACCATCGGGCCAAACATGTGGGGAATATCTGAGACGGTACCTGCAAGGCGGGGCGCCGGGTCAGCTCTACAATCCGAATGCCACCAGTCAGTGTGAGTACTGTCCGCTCAGCTCGGCGGATCAATTCCTCGCAGGATCCAACATCCACCCCAGTGAGCGGTGGCGGAACTTCGGGATCGGCTTTGCGTATATCATCTCCAACGTGAGTACTATCTTGAGCCACTTGCCAGCATTGTTCGATGTCCTAATCGATGTATAGATCTTTGCTTGCATCATGCTCTACTACCTCTTCCGCGTTCGACGAGTCAGCCTCGCCAATCTGGCCAAGGGTCCAGCTCGGATCGTGGATGGCATCGCCAAGGGCTTTAGGAGGACTTTTGCTCGACATGCTGAGCCGACGCCAAAAGGGCGGGAGGCAGAGAACAACAAGGCGTTCTGATTTATTTGGCCGGCTGGAATCGAAGAGCCAGATTGTGATGATGGACATAATTTCGGTCCTTTCGAAAAGTCTGTGGAATCTAGTTGGGTATAAGATAGACTTCTATTCAAGCTTGTTGTATTTTCAAAGATGTGACAGCGGACGCACTGCGTGGAGCGTCCAATATCGACACAACCGCAACTTTGCCTCAGATGGCGTGTCTATTTCCTTCTCTTGCCTCGAGGATGGTATCGTTGGCAATTGCAGGCGTGACCTTCCCAGCCTTGAGCATGGCACCTCGCCACGAGAAGAACATGCCGTTTCCGAGGAGTCAAGTGTGGTTTGTCCTTTCATGCAAATTCCTCTTTTGACCTTACAAATTCCCACTCAACATCCACAACCTCGTCTCACAACTTCACCTGCCCCCCATTCGTAAGTCGATACCACCCAACCCCAAACGCCGCCCAACTCAGCCCCAACAAAACCGGCGCCCCCTTCTTCTGCGGCTCGCCATGACTCTCTTTAAACTCATCGTCCACCCATTTCGTCCCCGGATACAGAATCGCACTGACCTGCGTCGCCCAGTACAGACTACTCATCAGCGTCGCCGTTAATAAGTTGTCCAACATTCCCTGGCTCGTGGACGTGTTGGTGCTTCGCCATGTGAAGTACCAGGTAAGTAGGCCGAGGCCTAGACCGGTGGACATGGTCTGGCCGTTGTGGAATTTCGCGTGCGCGGGCCAGCGGGGGTTGAAGACGTGGGTTTCGTTCCAGTCCGCGAGGTAGCCGCCTGCTGCGGTGGCGAGGCCGAGAACGGAGAGGAGGATGCGCGAGGGGAGGACTAGGGAGGAGGGTGAGGATGACATTGTTGCTGAGCTAGAAGTTGGTTCTGGAGGTGTTTGTTGTCGTTTGTATGACTGAAGGAAGGTGCTGGACTGCAAGTTGTGCAGGAGGAGTTGGCGATGTCAGCACCGTTCCGTTTTACGACTGCGGAATCTGCTTGGATCAAACGATGCTCAGGTTTCGGTGAGATCCACGCTAAATTTAGAGAAAAAAAATTGCAATATCAACCGATAAATTCTTTCCCAAAGACGGCTATCAGGCCTAGCTCGAAATAAGTGGTGGTACAAAAAGGTATGTATGATGCAACGCCTGCGCGACGTCGACGGTCGGATATCGGCGTCAGTACCCCTGAATTAGTGCCTGCACCAGCCTCGAAGCATAGCCGAGCCTTTCTTGAGAATGTAAGAACGTGGTTAAGAGACGAAAAATTAAATCAGTAGAGAAAACACGAGTCTCCGTGTACCTCTAAGTATTTACTGTTTGCTCGTTCGTAGGTTTTGGATGATTGCGAGAACGTTATGATTTCCCGCAAGGTCTTTCTGCACCTGTTCCCTAGATTCCGTGCAAGAGTCCACGCATCTGAAATAAATCATGGAAATGCTAGGGACAGATTCTCGCCTCAACGGTGAGGCGCCAAGCAACAAAGCCACTACTAATAGTACCACGCCACCTCAAAAGCTCTATGAGGGCAAAGTGGTCGTCCTGAACGGTTTTCCGGGGGCAGGAAAACTCACCATCCTCAAACGTGCCAAAGAGCTCCTACCTACGACCCACACCCGTCTTCTTGACAATCATCTACTCATCGACCCCGTCTCGGCAGTGATCCCCGACCGAAGCAAAGAGCACCATGAACTGCGACGCAAAGTCCGGGCGCCTATATTCGAGGTGATAAGAAAACTTGCGCTGGAGGGGCATGTCATTCTCATGATGGCGTGTCTGGCCGAGGGCAACGACACGGATGCCGCTTTTTGCCAGGAGCATCTTGACATAGTGCACGGAACGGACGTGCCTCTCTTCTGGTTCAACGCGCAGTGCGACCAGGATATCTTGGAGGAGCGAGTCAAGAGCCCAGAGCGCTGTCAGGGGACGAAGACGAAGCTGACGGATGTAAATGTGGTTCGGAAGCTGCTGAGGGAGAATCGCCTCATCGAGCCGCAACGCAGCGTTGATGAACACTTGAAGCTCATCGTCGAGACATTGGATGTCAGCGGAGAGCTAGATGACTCTGTCAGGCATCTCATGAATCTGGTCTGCTTCATGCAGAGTAACGATCAGATATAAGTCTAGCAATAGAATTGAGAACACAGCTCGCACAACTCGCGCAGTTGCTCCGGCCTAGTGCCTTGGCGAAAATCGAAGGAAGGTGACGCAGAGAATCCTGCAAGCCACCGGCGCGCCTGAGCAGTCTGGATAAGCATCCTTAATATCTGCTCACCGTTCCGCTTGAGAATGGAGTGGCTTTGTACAGCTCTATTTGAGAGATAAAACCTAGGACTATCTGATCGTTGGTGTCTTCTGCAAAGACTGGGATTTTGCGATATTCATCGTATTCGTGTCTGTTGTGTAACCACAACCATGCCGACCCGCCAATTAGACGTTGGCATCATCGGAGCCGGCATCGCTGGTCTCTCGGCGGCCATCGCCCTATCGAAAGCAGGGCACGTTGTCTCCTTGTATGAGAAGTCGAGATTCCGCAATGAAACGGGCGCGGCTATTATCATTGGCCCGAACGGCACCAGAATTTTGACGAGATGGGGATTCGACTTCGACAAGGCTGGCGCGCTGGATTACATCTCAATGCGCCGGATCAGGGGTGATTCTTTAGAGCTGGATTCGGAAGAGACCTTCTCGGATATTAAGGAGCAATACGGTGATCGATGGTTACTGTTCCACCGCGCGGATCTTCATGCCGGACTGAAAGCGTTGCTTGAAGCGAGGGAACCTCGACCAGAGATCAATTTGGGTGTCGAAGTCACCGATGTCGATGTTGACGAGGGCATCATCAAGCTTGGTAATGGCGAGGAAATCAAGAAAGATCTTGTCATCATCGCAGACGGCGCGCACAGCGAGCTCATCGCGAAGGTCATTGGACGTCCTTATCCCGTCACCAAGTCTCCAATGTCCATGTACCGGTTCCTACAACCTATGGACCGGATCCTGGCAAATCCTGAAGCCGGTCAGTTCTACAAAGACCGTCCAGCCGGATTCACGACATTCTACAAGACAGAAGTCGGCCGGCCGGGCCTGTTGATCAACACCTATCCATGCCGAGGCGGAAAATTATTGTACGTGGCTCTAGTGCACCCGACGAAACCTGCGGAGAAGGGACTGGTGGGATGGGACTCGCCAGCCGACGTGGATAACTTCCGCGCCGATGCAAAGGATTTCCACCCCGCGGTCCAGGCAGTGTGTGAAGGCGCCACGGATATCAAAGTATACACGCAGATGTGGCGAGACCCGCTTGAGAAGGTTTCGGCGGGCAAAGCGGTACTCATCGGCGACGCGGCTCATCTCATGCTACCTACGCACGGGCAAGGCGCGGCAATGGCACTGGAAGACGCGGTGGGGCTCAACGTCCTGTTCACGGACGTTTCGTCTGCAGATGAGGTATCCTCGAAACTGCAACAATTCGACGAGCTGAGACTTCCACGTGTGAGCGCTATACAAACCATGTCGAACAAGATGATGGGTCCGCCGGACAAGATGATCTCCGAGATCAAGAGGTACTATGGTGGTGAAATACCTGGTGCCAAGGACAAGACCTTTTCGAAAGGGTACAATGACTTTTTCTTCCTGTACGATATTGAGAAAGAGGCAAGGAAAGCCGTGACCACTTGAGTTGAGTAGCAGGTGTGGCATGCGCGAGGTAGTCAAGAGAGGAGTATAGACGATAGACAAGAACGTGCCCAAGCTCGGTCTGGATCACACTTTCTCAATCAGCTCTACAGCTAGGGCTCTCTGGAGATGTCTTGCTTGAGGATCTAACAGATGTCAATACTTTCCTCCCACCACGAGGTGCTGGCCCGCTTAACAACCATACTTACGGCTTCCTGCATGAGCAAGTAAGTCTCTCTCCATTCTCTGTCATCTTCAAGCTCTTTGTCTGCCAGCCAACCTCATGCATCAGCAAAGCTACTTTGCATGGTGAAGTCTTTCTTTTTCGGCACGGTGGAGTGCATGAAATGTTTGACTTGGATGTGGTGGCTTTGTCGCCAGCCTGATTCTCATCTGAGACAAACAGACACCTGCGCCAGCCCACTTTTGTGAGCCTGTGGATGGTGAGTACATAAGAGGTCAGCTGCTGGCTACTCAGTCTTCATCTCTTCACATTCTTTTCATATGCTCCAGCCTCCGGAGCAGTTTTCGAACCCGAAGGCTTGAGCCTGTCAAAATGGCTTCAGCCTCCCAATCTATCGCCATGCGCACTCGCTCGCATACCATCCCTCAAGCTGTTCAGTTCACCGAACCCCAGAATGCAGACCTCGTTCTCAGACTGGAGTCAGTTGAGAACAAGCCTTCTATGCTGCTTCATACTTCAATGGCAACAGTCAAGAACAACTTCAAGAACATTGAGATCGGGGATCGCGAGTACACCGAAAATGACCTACTCTCCTTGACAGAGCCAAACACCGCAGCGTTTGTCCTCTTGATGAAGATGGCCCATGAGAATCCTGTCACAGAAGAAGATGTGGACGGCGAAGACAAAAGTGTCGATGACAAGGGACTTCGTCGAGTGGCGGAGATGGCAGCCAAGTACAAATACGAAGGCCCAGTACCTGCATGGATCGCCGAGCGGTTGAAGAAGCAGCTCCACTTCGACGACGCACTATTTCCGTAAGATGAGGGACCAAAGCTGCTCAAGGAATATGACTTGTACGACTTCGACGCCCGGGAAGATGGTGAAGCTGGTGAAGGCATGATGATCTGGAAGGTGATCGAGGTGTTTTGCCTTTCGCTCGCTTTTGGTCTCGAGGATACGTTTGCACGGTAGTAATCGGCTCTGCATCCTTTTAGCCTTTTACCTTCCGACCGCGTCCAGCTAACATATCGTGGCAGAGCATCCCGTCAACTTACCTGGCTTCTTCGTCCCATTGATTTCGCCTGGTTCGAAGAGCGCCATCCCCTGTATGACATCAACAAGATGGATTTTGTCAAGCAACTGTACGACGCACACATTGAGCTGCGGAAGACCCTCTTTGCCAACCTGCCGCCAGTGTTATACCCTGACCCGCACGGGAATGGCTTAGGGGGCTGCCGCAAGTGTAACGCCGTCCCACACTTTCGGCGATGGTGTGAAGAATTGTTGGCAAGCGAAGACTTCTTCTTTTTCCTGGACGCACTTCCCCTAAATGCTGAGTATTCGGAGTCTTGCACCAGCCTGTACAGCACCTTCAACATAATCTTTCTCACAATGCTGCACGAATTCAAACGCGACCAGGACGACAACGCCGACAAGCCACTTCCCTGCGGTCGTTTTAGAGTTCGAATGAGCTATCTGAGAGAATTGGATGACCCGGAAGACTCGGTGGAAGAAGAGGAAGATGATGGAGAAGAAGAACACCAGGAGGGCGAAAATGTGGAGACAGCGAGCGGAGAGATATCGGATGCAGGAGTTCCCAGGGAAGAGCCAGAAGACATCGAAGACGAGTTGACAGAGGCGGAAGAAGGAGACGGGGGCCTTGATGAGAGCTGGAAGGATGAGTGGAGGCAGGTGCAACTGATGGAGGACGTCTATGACAGCATTGGCGGCTTGTGTCTGAAGTGTTTCAAGCAAGGCAATTGCAAGTATCAGCACTACTGCAAGAAACACGAGGTGCTGTTAGGTCTGTGAAAGGAGAGAAGTCGAGGTACCGACGGAATGGGATCGACCCTGGAGAAGAGGTTCTGTTCAGCAAGTTTCTGAAAAGGTGACACAGGCTTAATTCCTAAGAAAAAGTTCTGTCCCGCAACTTCCTCAAGTTCCATGCTGTGCCATTAGTTTGTTGGTACATATCCACTGTCTATTCTAAAGCTCTTGCCATTTTTGCTAGAGGTATCCGCCCCCAAGTCATGCAAGCAGAATGTGAAGTCTATCACATGCAGCGCCATCGCACCACATGTATCGTCTAAGTCTTTTCGCAGCCAGCATGCTCTATCCCGAATTGCTGGAAGCTAAGCCGTGCCTGCGATACTGAAATCGCCTGTGTGGAAAAAAGGACGTGAAGAAGCCATCAAACCGTAACCCAGGGAGATCATTTAGGCCTTTGAAATCTCAACACCACCGGTGGCACCGAGAACACGCTGCAGCCCATTAGTACGAATATTGTGCATCAGAATTGTTGCAAACTCACCTTGATGTCACCGTAGATGGCGAATTGACCGGCAGTCAAAGTACCGACCATGAAGAGACGAGCACCAATACCAGCGTAGCTACCACGGAGGCCGAGCTCCTTGGCGATCTTGATCAGTCTGCTGGTGGTGCCCTCACCAGGAAGACCTTTCGTCTTGTTGATCTTGGAAAGCATAGTGTCGGCGGGCTGTGAGACAATGGCGGCAGCGAAACCGGCGATCAAACCAGATCCCAAGTTGACGACAGTCTTGGTACCGTCCGAAGCAGTGTTCTTGTCCACGAAGTTTTTGAAGATAGATTCAGCAACCTTCTCGTAGACGACGAACTTGGCCATGGTGTAGGGAACCTGCTTAAACAGAATGGGACCGAAACCGCTGTAGAATGCGCCAACACCCTCGTTCTTCATAATCTTGCTGAAACCGCTGACTAGACCGGAAGCAAAGGTAGGTTCTGAGACCAATCGAATACGGGTGGCCTCGAGAGGGCAGAGGGCAATATCGGCGAAGAACTCGGCGGTGGCAGCGGAAGCGAGGTAGACAGCGGTTCTGTTGTTGGAGGCAGTCTCGTAGCCGAGGAGGTTGATTGATTGTTGCTTGAAGAATTCATAACCACCGAATTTGAACGCGCCCTGGAGGAAGTAGCCTGCGAAGGTCGGGCCAACACCAGTCAAGAGAGCGCCGGCGCCTTCATTCGCGATGACTTGTCGGAAACCACCGAACAGTCCGCGGTTGTATGTGACGGGGTCAAGCTGGATTCTTGTCTTGACGCTGGAGTGTGTCAGCGCAGGTTGGTAGCGCAGGGAAGGTCGAGACTTACACGTCGACGGGTGTGAGGCCACCGTGAGTGACTGCGCAGCAGACTGCGCCAGCGAAAGCCTGGAAAGTCAGCGATTGATGTCTACAGGGTGAGCAGGGAGACGTACGAATCTGCTGTAGAGGTCCAAGCCGGAGAGAGGTTTGGGCGCAGCAGAGGTTCCGGGCAGAGCTGCACCGACTTGCTGAGCGGCAGCCATTGTGAATGAGTGGAGAAATGAACGTATGAACGGAGTCTAGGTGAGCAATGCGATGCTGGGATGAAAGGCAATCGTGAATAGAGAAGCAACACCGACGGTGAGGAACAATGAAACGTCTTTTGATGGATTGAAGGAGAAAGGGACAAAATTGTTTTGCGCTCGGATTGATGTTCGGCGAGAACCGGACACCTAGAAGTGCCAGGGAAGAAATGCCGCGCTTGGGATCGCTGGGCAACTTGGTGGCACCCAGCTCGAGCCAATCACATTGTCGAAGTTGGAGCACGCCCCCAACCAGGAGGCGAGGCTACGCTGCAAGGCTGTGGCAACCTGCAAGAGAGGGCATAGATGGAAAGCTGGCGAATCTTTGTGATTCAATAAGAAGGCTGTTGTACACGATTCGCAAAGCAATTTGTTTCCGCAGGGCTTTCTTGATCGCTTCCGTCTTCCAACCCTTTTCCGCCGCCGTCGCGAGTACGATGTTGCCCGTCGTGGGTTGGATCATGGCGTACTCCCAACACCCACCGTTTGCCGATCATGGTTCTTCTGAAGGCCATCTTGCAATCATAGGCTCAGCTAGACTTCTGGGCTTGGGCAGCTGTGGTCTTTCTCCTCGTTCTGCTGGACTCGGAGTTCATTGAAGCTTCTCTCTTTAGCGCCACAGCTTTGAATAGCTGCTCTATCTTGGGCCTGGACTTGCAGCGGCCGCGACTTGTCCAACTCAAGTAACCATGTCGCTTATCATCGGGGCTTTCCTCTGTGTTCATGGCTTCAAAATTGACTAAAGCTCCTTCTGAAGGCCTCCCCACCAGAGTTTCAAGCCTAGCGGAGACAAGCATGCTGAGATGCACATTGGCAGCAGATCTCAGTGCAAGGACTAGGCCGTGGAACTTGAACTACCGGTGGCCGGGCTTAGGCGAGCTTGCTGGGCTTTTGTCGCAGGACGAGATGGCTGCGTCCGGCTGAAAGGTGTGGGCGTGGGAGTAAAGATCTCTGTTGATGAAGTGGTGGCTGATACGGTAAAAGTATACGTTGTCTCATAGGATGGCGAATAGCCGAAGTTCATGTACTGCAAGCCATAAGCGTCCGTATCGCAATAATACGTAAAGGCGAAGCTGGTCGTGCTATAGACGAAGCTCGAACCGATCGAGGTACCATTTTCAAATACGCTGTAGAGGGAAGCACAGGCTGGGAAGTATGGATCGGTGCAGAGCAGTGCCGTGTTGGTGCATGAGCCGGTACAACTCGCGGTCTGGTTGTAATTGTAGCAGGTCTGTGGCCCGGCAACGGTACAATTTGAGCCGTAGACCGAATACCAACCCGTATCCAGCGTAGTGGACACGGATGTTATTGTTGCCAGATTTCTGTCGGTGCTTGTTATGGTGTACAAGCTTGTGGATACAAAGGGAGATGTCGATGTCGTGGAACAACATTCGACATTCGGGCCACTGAGGCGTTGTTAGTTCTCGAACCATTTGCGGGAAGACTGAAGGATGGGAAACTCCATATTAACTGGCAAATATTTCAAGGGAGATTTACTCGTGGAAGCAGTACTCGCCGACACTGCAAGCGACAGGCCAGTCTGGGCACAAAGTTAATAGACTCGGAGCACATGCTTGGTGGGTGCAAACGTACGAATATCTGTGGTTACAAAACCACAGAGTGAGCCGTATGTGCTGAGGTAGATCTCATCTCCCATCACATAACCGGTTGATGTAGTCAACTGAGGCTCCTTTGCCCGGCGATGTAAGTCATCGGGCAATGCAGTGACCTCCGGCTGGAATAAGGCTGTCGCGGTAGATTCACCAAGCGTGTCTTCAGAACCATCTTGGTGCTGGGCGGCAACCACCGCCAGGCTGAAAATCAGCGATATGAACAGCATCATGCAGAGCGAGTTATAAACGCATTGACACGAAGGGGCGATGAGGTTGTATAGCCAACCTAGGTGTTGCGTCGGATCGCGACAATTCCATCAGCTTGCTTTTGACGGAACAGGATAAGTAGCTTGGGCCTCGAAGCATCTTCAAGTTGTGAGGCCTCCCTAACAAAGTTCGAGGCACACCACAGTTCCACAAACAGGCATCCCATGCTATCCAATGTAGTTGAGTTAGTGTGTCAAATCGTGGGATCGGCCCAATGGCACCGAGCCGCTGTCCCGAGACAAAGGCGGGTGAAATCTCCAACTGCGCTGGCTGGGCCAACGAGCTTGCTGAAAGCCTCGCTTATTTATGGGGCTCAACTGCCGCTCGCCCCCAAAGGGCTGGTAAGGCTCCCCTGTCCCACATTTGGTGCCCTTCAACAGCTTTTTAGATGCAAAACCTAATGCATTGAACACGGCCAGACTGATCTCTGGGTGTCGGAATTGGCGACAAGCTTGACAGGTCGAGTCCAAAATACGAGCAAACAGACAAATCATGATGCAGTCAGTCGTCGTTCGTGGACTTTTGGAGCCGAAATTGATGTAGCGGTGCCACAAGCTTTAGTTGAAGCTCATGGGCTGTAATCGCCACTGCTTCTGCTCGAAACACATTTTGTTCCGACCTAAGAAAGCTCAAATTTCTGGTCATAGTTCACAGTTGAGTAAAGTACCGACTTGTTCCCGACACTCCGAGACACAAGCCTAGCACCTCGTTTGCGATACTTTGTGCTACGAGGCTGCGAGCCATCATGCTTGATTTTTCACCGGCAGCCACATCAACGAAGTTGCGACATCTTTATTATTGTCGCGGCGGTGCCCGCCGATGCCAATTATGATGCGCTCCAAGAACGCCGCCAGTACCACCACATACGCGGCCATTGGTCCGTCGCGTTATCACTGGCAGACTGGCGGATGGCAACACTTTCCATGGAAAGGACTGGGAGCGCTGCTGCTCTCACTGGCCGGGGTGATCGTATCCGTTGCCATCTTGCTTGCTTCCAATGGCGACGACGTCCGCCAGTGGAAATTTCAGCCTACTGTCTATCTTTCAATAGCGTACGTGGCCCCTCTCCAGACAGACCGTTGTGGAGTGCCGGTAGCACCATTGTTGGCAGCAAAGCGCCCGCGGTGTCTAACGACCACTCCTAACAGGGCCGCGCCAGGCCCAAAAACGGATGGCACGCATATCCAAAGACACGCTGTTCCGCAGTGCCAACAGCACGCTCGATGGCATTGAGGCGCCCGTCGTGCCCATACGGCTGTCGCAATAGGTGCTGACAATTCCGCAGATCTACTATCACCAATATTTCCCACACCTACGCACTCTGGGAAGGCATCACGGTGGCATGGTGGCATAAAGCGTTGAAGGATGGGACCAACGTAGGAGATCTGCATCGATTTTGGGCGTTTGGAAACAGCTTCCTGTCTGCTATATTGGCTGGACGCTACTTCAATTTGATTGCATTGGCATGCATTCTCGTGGCGATTTCACCAGTCAACGGCCCTTTACTCCAGCGAGCATCAACCATCACGAACGGCACGGTATCGGCGCAACAGGACTTCCAGCTTCAAGTTAACCACCTCGTAAATCAAGGCTCCACAGCCATTGTCACGACTCGTGGAGATATAGTTAACATGCTCACGACAGAATTCGGTAAGAAGTTTCTTATCGTGCTTCAACTTTATCGCCCCCAAAAAATATTGGCTAAATATTATCAGCACCCATTGCTCGAGGTTACTACAGCAGGACCCCAATCAGATTGGTTTCAGAATGCACAGGTACCTGCAAGACAAATGTATTGGGTGCGGGTAAGTTACCGTCTCCCTCAGAACCTGTACCGTGAAGACCGGAGTTCACTGGAATGAGACACTGGCCTGGGGTCCCTCTTGGTTGTCATTTTGTACAATCTAGGCTGATACATGTGCTGACGGTTTCACAGGCTTCCATACTAATTGTTCATCCTACCAGCTGCCATATGATATGACTGCGAGAACGCCAGTGGAGGACACCAGGTCGACAATATTTGGCGCAGAAATTGCCTTTTCTGTCCGGGACGACCCAACCACCGCAACCCTGAATGTGGCGTACAAGCCCAAGGCTGGATGTGTTGGAAAGCTGTCGGTAAGTATCCCGTCTCTGTGAACAACGGTCACATCTTTATAAGGGCTATTGTGTTTACGGAGCACTCCGTCGACAATGGTAGAAGCTGACGGAGATTCACAGGTAACAAATTGCACACTGAGAGCAGGCACAGTTCAATACCCCATCGTGATCGACGGCCCAACCTCGACCGTCACATTAGATCCGAACAGTACTATCTGGGATGATGTGGCTGTCGGAAATCCAGATTATCTTCCGGATGAAACTCACCTCAGTGGTACAACAACATATGGCGGCATCTTTCTCGCGTTGGCCAACCAATATAATACGAATCTTGAAATGATGTTCAGCGGGCCGATTGGATATGAGCTGCTTGGAGGCAAGTTTTCCCATTCTACAACCTCTAAATCATGAGAATGGACTGCGCGAATTTGAGACATTGACTCTGGGTCCCTCCTGGTCGTCAATCTGTAGCAAAACATGTGTTGACGGTTTTGCAGCTCAGAGCGAGGCGGCTATTGCATATTCCCAGAATGTCGGGACATATCCTTCCTGCAACATATCATTCACCGACCCCCTTGCGGATTTCCTTCAGGGTACCCGAGAACTCATTTTCCGCACAGCGGTCTACACGGCCAACAGCTCGAATACCCAGCAGGTCCAAGCTGTAGCCTCGGGGAGCCACACAATCTATCGGACAGACTGGCTCTTCCTGGGCCTGGCAACCTTCGTATCGCTGCTTGCCATCGTCTCGGTCCTTCTCACCTTCCGTGGGTTTTGGAACCTCGGCCGCCCGGTATCGATGAGCCCGATTGAGACGGCCAAGGCATTCAATGCTCCCTTGTTGGCTAACGGCGACCCCAACGCGCCTGCCAACCATCTTCTCAAACAGGTGGGTTTGAAGCCGGTGAAATATGGCGTTGTCAACGACGTTAGGGGTGGGAGCGAGTCGGCCATATCGACAGAGGGCAGTTTCTACCGTATGTGTACACCATGAAGACCGGACGTTGCCAACATGATTGTCTCGGGCTCCCCCTTGGTCACCATTGTGCAGCAATTCCGGCCAGGCTGATCAAGTTGCTAACGATTCTGCAGGTGACAGTCCATATGGCGATCATGTGCCGGACACAGCCTACTCACCGCATATTCTGCGGAGACATTCGACATACCGCAATCATCAACAACCTGGGAGTGATTTCGAGCTTCTGACTCCGGGCGAAAATGCTGTTCCTGCGAATACTCGATTGGAGCTTGCAGATCCGAAGAGGGTCACCCCACTGTGAGGACTACTTAGGAAGCACAGGATGAATGCGCAGAGCACTCAGTAGTCAAATAACTTTGGCCTCATCCCCCTGGAACTGCAAGAGGGTCGCGTTCCATGCAACTTGGTATACCGCAAGTCGATTGGAGTACCATAGATGGCGCACAGTCTGACCATCTCCTGAGTCGCCCTCCTTCTTTGCAAGCCTGGTGGACACCATGGGCACCCCAGAGCCATCGAAAGCTGCTGGCACTTCACACTCGCCAGTCTATTTGCTCTTACTGCTACATGATTTCGGGACTGGCTCAGCGTGGATGACCTTTGACTATAGGTCCTCCTCCTGCAGAGGCGTTATGTCGCTTGGCGTGTGATCAGCTGCTTCTCAATTCAAGTTAGCCATCAGCACCCATTAGCTCTTACCTCCTTCAAATACTGCCCCTTCTGGTGCAGGAAGTAGAGAGGCAGCGGTAGTGAGACTGGTTGGTTCAGGGTACTTGCGCCATGCAATGCTCATGGCACTGACAATCATCGAACCCAGAACATACTATTTGACGGCAACAGAAAATCGAAGACTGACCAGTTTGCTCTCCTGGGTTCTGTTGGCAATATGGGAACCCCGCATGATCTGCAGGAGTCCCAGTTGGAGCCCAGGAAAGCTCCTGGCTAGTCCCTGGTCTAGCCTATTGCTGCTTAAGGCCAACTTCACTGGTCGCGTCCGTATCTAATATTCACGCATGCGTTTTCCGACCTTCTATCCGACTTTGGTCCTTCCATTTTTCATACGGTACGTTGGAAGCCGCCATGAGGAGCTTCTTACGGACCAAGACGTGAGACTTTGCTCTTCAACGGCGTTCTGGTTATTACCTTCCTTTCCGTTCACTTGTTTTTCACTCTGCAACAGATGTCCGTTGTGCCGCGTTACATGCGGTGTGAGGCCTCCTCTGTGCAGCATCCTCCCTGTCCTACCTTGTCGTCAAGCTGCCTTTTTTGGTTGTCCTCTTAGATAATCCCTCATCATGGCTGACAGCGCTGTACAACCTGTTGTGACACTGAAGGTCATGGAGAGGGAGTACAAGAGCAAGACAGTGGAGACAACCAACCTGTTCGAGGTAACAATGTCCTCCACATATTGACGGCAAGCTGACCCTCTCAGACTCTCTTGAAGCTCCTGAAAGAGAAGGAGGAAGAAGTCGAAAACTTGAAATACGATCTGCAGGACCAGACCGAGTCTAGGCGTGAGTGGCAGAAGCGAGCCACCGATGCTGAGACCCGTCTCGTATGTCTATTCCGTCCTGAACCAAACACCGATACTGACCCAGACACACAGGCAAGTGTTCAGCATATCCTAGTTCTCATCGACGGCAACCAAACCTTCTTCCGGCCGAAGCTCATCCGATCAGGCGCTCATGGTGCAAAGGAGGCGGTTGAGAAGCTCATCACGGAAGCTAAAGCATCGGCGCGGGAACAACACAAGAATGATCTGCCAGAGCACCTTTCGGTGATAGTGCATATCTTTATCGACGTCGGGAAGCTAGCGGATGACTTGTCGACGTCGAATCTGCTTCCGGAACCTGATCAGCTGTGGACGTTTATCCAAGAGGCTAGTAAGAATGAGTTAGGTGTAACAATTACGGATTGTGGTGCTGGTCATCAAGCTGTTGATGCCAAAATGAAGTGTGAGTCCTTTGGCCACAATAGGAGGTTCTTACTAATCCTGCTAGACTTTTATGAGCTGTACCTCGAGAACTGTCATTGCAGACATTTGTTTCTTGCATTAGGCCGACAATCCGACTATTACACAGTCCTGGCCACTTACGCGGACGATGAGTACACGAAAGCGAAAACTTCCCTCATCAAGCCGGCTCAAGGTTTGCCTCAGAGCAGCCTACCATTGCATACCGTCGAGTTCTCTACCTTGGAGAGTGTCCACCGCCAAGTCGTCTCTTTCAACGATGCTACGCCGTTGGCTAATGGATGGGCCCCGCCAGCATCTCAACCTGATTTCACACCGAGGGAAACATTGCCGCAGCGAAATGGAGGCCCTCCAGCCGCTTTGCGAGCTGCACCTTCTCTGAATCCAATGGCAACACAATTCCAAGCCCGGCCTACAGTTGCTCCCGCAGCCGCTTTCACCTCAGACGGGGGTACTCCGAAGACGAATGGTGACTCATCAAGGCCCTCTCGAGTTCAGTCCTCTGTGTTGCAAGGCTTCAAGAGCGATAGCATAACCCTAGTGACCCCTCAGCCTGCGCCAGCTAGCGTATCATCAGCGAAGGCCCAACCAACGACCAGAGAGCCAATGGAGTCTGCAGCTCTGCCTCTTCATACCGCACCTGCTCCACAAGATCAAAACAACAGACACTCACTTTGGGAAGACAGCACGACAATGTTGCAGACAGAGCTGAAACGACCGCCAGAACTTGGTGTAAATGCTCTACCTGACCCTGTTCCAGTGGCGGCCTATAGTTCTCCTGCGCCGGCAGCAACTTCTTCACCGATGTCTCAAGCTCCCGCGAATCAGCATATTGAGCCTACCAGCACTACACACAAAGCGGATGATTCTAGCTCTGCAGGTGTTATTAAGTTGGACACTTCCTCTCACTCATCTCATCAATCCACCAAAGGTGCCGAGCAAGGCTGGGAGACGGCAACAACTAATAGTTATGTACCTGCTCCCATTTCGGTACCATGGGGTGAAGAAGAGCCTCTTTCTCAGTCTGTGTCACCTCAATTCAACGAAAGTCCATCGTACTCGAAGAAGCCCAACAACAATTTCAATCGAAGACAACCCAAACAAGGAGGTAACAACAGCTTTGCAGGTGGTGGGAAAGATCGGTCGAATGGTTCACATCCGGGTCGAAGAGTACCCAGACAGTTTGAAGGATCGTGGGATGACATGGTGGCGAGCGAGTCTCGCCAATCTCAAGGTTCGTCAACATCACCGAGGCCAGCAACTGTGTCGATTTCATCGGCGACCAATAGGTCGACTGAATTTGCCAACGCGTTTGCCCGCCAGGTCGTCGCTGAACCTGAACCACATCCTCAGGCGCGTCCCATCGTCGCTCCCATCGCTCTGAACAAGTCGAACCAGAGAATTGATCTCAAGCTACCCAAACCAGCACCGGCTGATGAAGAAGCATTTAAATTACGAACGAATAACCGACATTTGTGTAACGAACACCATATGAGGGGCAGCTGCACCAACATCCAGTGTCCTTTCGACCACGAGGAAATATCAGACGGTTTGTATCTGGTTTTGAGGAACAAAGCCCGTCACAGTCCTTGTAACCAAGGTTCTGATTGTCGACGACATGATTGTTACTTTGCTCATCACTGCCCCAACGTATCGAGAGTTTCGGATTGTGGAAGACCAGCCTGTCCGTTCAAGTACAAAGGCTTGCACGACATCCTTGACCTCGACATTGTTGAAATGATTGAACCACCGAAGGAAGAGGAACTAGTCGAAGGACTGATCTGATAACCAGAAGTAAAGTGAACGCTGTTGTGCAGAGTGGGGGACGCCCTTGGCAAGCATGTATTATGCCCGGTGCTGTATGCAGTATTGCGGCACCAACAAACCATATGATTGATTGAAAAGCGATCGGGGGAGATCGGTCGACTTCATGTACTCTTATTGCGGACTTCGTGGGACGCGAGCTTCTCGAAGCGCAGTGCTCTCTGTTCTCAAATAACAAGAAAAAAAATTTGCTTTCGACCGGCCTTTTAATCTTGCTGTGGTTGTGAGAACCGCTCATCAACATAAACTCAACAACTGGCGGTCTCGATGCAATGACTGAAAGATCCGTTCAAACTGGATCAAGTTGTTAGTGGAGGTTTTGCATGCCTTTTGCGGGATGAGACAAACCTGGTAGATTTCCAGCTACAGTGCCGACTAATCATCGGCATGTTCAATTCACTTCGTGAAGAAGTGACTTGGCTTACGTGAAGCCAGATCTAAGACACTGGACCCTCAAGCCTGGTAGGTGTTCGTGGGTAGGTCCAGACTTCAAGAGCTCAATGGCCACCACATGCGTACGCCTGTGCGTTTCCACATGGCGCGATGCGCTAGATGGACGACATGAGCGTAGATAGCAAATATGGTCGAGGACCAGTCCGCTCAGTCCCTCTCCATCTTGTCATCATCACGATCTCTCTTCCTGTCTCTTTCGCGGCTTCGACTCCTGCTTCTGGACTTACTCCTGCTGCGGCTCCTACCACCACGGCCTCCAGCACCGCGTCCCTTGGCTGCGACGCCGCTCGCTCGACCTCCCTTTTCCTTAGGGGGTGGGCGGACGAATGCGTAATCGACTGAAATGGACTGGTCGAGCAGTTTCGAGCCGTTGAGGGCTTTGATGGCGGCTTGAGCTTCGACTTGGGTAGGGTATTCGATCAGGACATAGCCCTAGCAGAATCGCCCTGTCAGCAATGGTGTACTAAGATGGTCTGTATCTGTTCGTACCTTCACATAGCCGGTCCTTCGATCCAAGTTCAGGTGTAAATTCTTGATGTCTCCATACTCAGCGAACAAGTCGTGAATGTCCTCCTCGGTAGCCTCCTCGTGGATGTTTGTTGCGATCACGATCCAACCCTCGATGCTGCGTACCGCGACTGCGTTTTGAACTGTCTTCGCTTCGGTGCCTGCGTTTGTGGATTTCTTCGTGTCGGTGGGAGAGGAGGTGCCGTTTTTGGGATCCTCAGACGCAGGAGGCGCAGTGTCGACCTCCATTTCGGTAGACATGGTGAAAGTTCTCGGAGGGAGGTGCGGAACAGTTGAGACGGGGACGATAATACCTTTTCTAAATGGAGTCGACGTTGAATTATCAGGCTTAAAGTGGATTTGGGGACTGGTTTTCACCGCAGGCTAGCTTGGCCGAAGTTCATCCATGAGTATGCTGTTTTCAAGCTATTCGTCTCGTCGTCCACACAAACTACACTCTCACTTCCCATTTGGCTCGCCGTAGGCCATCCGCTTCAGCTCGGCGGCAACGTCGTTCGTGGCCTTCATAGCCTCGTCTGACCATGGCGCCATCTGGAGAAACCCGTGAGTCAAATCTGGGTAGTGATGCCATTTTACATCAACGCCAGCCTCCTGCAATTTACTGCCATATTCAACTCCAACATCTCTTAACGGATCAAAGCCGCACGTGAACAATGCAGCTTGAGGCTGGTTCTTCAGGGAGTCGACGCTTTGCATTCCAGGACTGACATATCTGTAGCTCGGCGGGTACGCTTTCTCCGGAGCTCTGGGTAGGTAGTTGTTGGCGAAGCTAAAAATGCCATTGCATTCTAGGTAGAGTCCTGAGTTGTTCTCTTCGGCCGCCGGTGTGTCGAAGGGGATTCTGGACTCGGGGTACAAGAGCAGTTGGCCCGCGATGTTCTTCTTGCCTTCATCGCGCCGGCGCAGGGACAATGCTTCCGTCATATTGCCTCCAGCAGAGTCACCTCCACCAAAGACGAGATCCCCGGAGATGCCTCGCTCTGCGCCATTAGGCCCCTGTGCCCAGTCAACCACAGCCGAATACTCGTCCAGCTGCACTGGGAAATGCCATTCTGGTGCAAGTCGATATTCCACCCCAATGGTCTGTTGGAATTAGCATGAGATCCGGAACAGGATTGGTTCAACTTACAATACAGCCTGATACTTCAGCAAGGATTCTTAACCCATTCTCGAATTCATCAACCGAGCCAACCGTGTATCCTCCACCGTGCATATACACCAATGCAGCTACTTTCTTCGAACTATCCCTCACGGCCTTGGGATAGAACAGCCGGATCGGAATGCTCCCGTGAGGACCTCTCACTCCAGTGAACTCAACACTGCCAATTGGCGCCTGCTTGTCCTTCGGCAAGGCGTGAAAGCCGAAGACTTCAAGATGATGCCTTCGTTCCTGTGTGAAATCGGCATCACCGCCCAGATGCAGTTTTGGAAACTTCTTCAAGAAGGCAGAAATGGAGCTGGCGAGTTCCGTTCTGTTTCTAGTCTTGGGGATCTGCTGAGGAGCCATGATGAACGTGGACTTGTAAGGTCAGCTAAACTTGTGAAAGTCAGGTGTATCGCGATTGCTTTTCGTGTTCTATAAGTCTACGAGATATATCCTACACTGGTTGCAACGTCAGACTCTTGCATCATGAAGTCACAGAACTGTCGTGGGTCCGAGCACTCCGAAAAGAAAGTTGTATAATTTGTAAAAAAAGTGAATCGGGATGAGGGTCAACACACCCGGTACATTGTTCCGGACGTGCTGCGCTACCATAAAAAGCTTACTTCGTGGATTGACTGGCACCTGACGTCAGGCCAGACTTCCCTCTACGTTCTTCTTACTTGTACTCAATCATCGAATGACATTTTGCCTGTGTCGTTCGTGCTTCTACACATCCTTGCATGAAACCGCGAACTCTTCTGGTATAACCGGCAACTCTCGAACCATATCTGTTCAGCTTGGTTCGTAGGGAGCACTGGGGCCAAACTTCATACTTGAAATCGCGACAGAGGCTGGACAAATATAGTTAGTAGCCTTGCAGGTTACGTCGGCAAGGTCTATATGTTCAGGTGATCTCAATTCTTGTTTGGGTTGTATGTACCGGTAGAGTGCCTGATGCGCTTTACATACGTTTGTACGTCGTGGACTTCAACAAGTCAAAAAGTTTAAAGTGAGGTTCGGAATTCAACAATTTCTTGAACCTGATCAAAGACTCTCCGAATATCAGCAGACAGCTAATTGTGTCGTCGAACCAACGCCACAGGACCGACATAGGCCTTCTTTCCATAGGCGTAGTAGTAGGCCACTGCGAAAATTACTGTTCCCCCAACAATGAGGCAATTCCAGTTCATGGTTTCTAGCGTTACTGGAGTGGATGTCGGGAAGAGAACGAAGATGTAGATGACGACAAGGAATACGATCGACCCGATGTTAATGGCCAGACCGAAGCGACCAAGGCTCCACCGACGTGGTGGCAGAGGTGGACCACGGATCCTGCGCAGGATCACGCAGGTGATAGAGATGATGTATGTCGTGAGTAACGACGTTATCGAACTTGAGCTGATCGCGTTGAAGGCGACAGTGCTTCCGATGTTGATCAGGGAAAGCAGGGAGGTGATGAGCAAAGTGAGCAGGACGGAGTTGAGCGGAATCTTCCAGCCAGGAATGACCTGTAGTAAGGTATGTCAGCAAGATGATGGAGAATGCTGAACGGCAACAGTGAATAGCAACTTACATGCGCGATGAAAGGTGAGAATGGCATCGCATTGTCTCTGGCAAACGACCACAATTGCCGGGAAACGGTTGCAACAGTCGATATGCAGGAGGAGGTGATTGTTGTGATAATGATCGCTACCATGATAGAGGCACCGGCGTAGCTGCCAGTCGCATCATAGAACGACTGAATGAACGGGTATCCAGTATACGTGGACAGGATGTCTATCGGGCTGCCCAGCGTGAAGCAGAAGGTAATGATCATGACATATCCGAAGAAGCCGTTAATGAGAATTGCCGAGAAGGTGGCCCGCGGGAGGACCAGACTAGCATCGCGAATCTCCTCGGACATGTGAACAGCAGAATCCACGCCGAGGAGAGTGTATATGGGCGAGAGGAGTCCCACCATAAACGACAGACCTTGCGAGCTCCAACCTCCTAGATTCTGGAACTCGGTGAAAACCTGCTTCGCAGAATTTCGAGGTGCCAGTACCCAGAGCGGGATTATGATCGCGAAGAAACCGCAGATATGGAGAACGAGGATCGAACCTTCGACCATAGGTAGTCGCTGGGCGAGAAAAGTGTTGAAGAAAACCGAAAATGACAATATGGCGATGACGAGAAGGGAACCGTGCCATCTCTCGTAGACATAGGTGGCATCGTTCAGCACAATCAAGCCTTGGATCACGGTTCCATCGATGAAGGCAAGAGACGCAAGTCCACATTGCCATCCAAGGACGGAGAGCCTGTGCACAAGTCAGCCGAGCTCCTGACGTCGAACAACTTGGAAAATTACCATCCAACGAGAAAGCTAAGGAATTTCTGACAACTTGGCGGCGCGAACTCTGATACTGTAGTGAAGACGGTAAGCTTTTTTGCCGTTCGGAGGTGAATGGCGTCCTTACCCCAATGATACTGACCACCCGAGGTGGGAGAACTGCGAACGGTCTGTCAACGACGTTGCCTGGACAAGGGCAGGAAGTCTACTCACATCGACGCCATCTCAGAAATGGATGCAAAAACCAGCAGAAAGCCGATCCAAGAAAAGAGGTATCCCCAAATCAATCCCGCGAGACCTCCGTTGAGCAGGCCAAATGTGCTTGCCCTACAAAAATGTCAACGTCAAAAGGTCGCGTGATAAGTCAGTGAGGAACATACGCAAGAGAAAATTCCCAAGTGCTCATTGCCGAGCAAGAGAACGCGAGGATGGAAAGAAAACGAAAATTTCGCTGGATTCAGGTTAATCGTCTGAAAACCATTTGCGGTGCACAATGGCTCACATTCAGCTGCTGCGTCTTTCCCATGGTCCGCATGTCGTTCTCATCATGCTCCGTGCCACGAAACCTGGCGACGTTCCGGAGCTCAACATCGTTGCCGTTGACATCGTTGTAGGAAACGTGCGTGTCGCTGCCACTCTTGTTGATATCCATGTTTTCAGCTTGAGCCGGTGACCTGAGCAGGTACAATAAGCTGAGGATGGAATGGAGACGAAGTGCTGAGGTCGTGATTCCCAAGTACTGATACGGAATTGGGCGGATATGAATGTCGAAGCTGGAGCCGTGTCTGAAAGGAAGGGCCCGGGAAGAAGCATTGAAAACAAGACAATAGTCCAGAAGCTCGCTTCTGGGCGCCCTGTACTAGGGGAAGCCTTTCGAATCCACTACTCTGTACTTCACTCTTCGTGCTCTAGTGCTGTGTGGGCAGTGTTCTCGCTTCTTGCGTCTGGCAGGAATTGGCCACGATGCCGTTCAGTGGAGTCCATGCCCCCTAGTGCTAGGAGGCGCTGTTTTGGGCTTACCGAAATGCAGTCTACTCAACGTTAAATATCAGCAGAATCAAGCTTTTGCAGCCACTCAAGTGTCAGCCAGACCTGATTGATCGGGGAAGAAACTGAGGGGACAGGGGTCGCTCCGGACAATCGCGGACAATCGCCTGGTTGCTCGAGCTCGCGGGGCCGGAAGGTCGAACTTCGGTTGATTCTTATCGACCAGTAGCAGAGAGTCCACTGCCTGGCGCACTTACTGTACAATCTGATGCAAGGTTCCTCGAGGCGACATCGAAAAGGTTTCAAGGCCATCACTCGCCAATAGGCGCCCTGTATATGTGTCGATTGTGCCTGGAACTTGCGGCGAGACACCGCAGAGACCTTGCAAACGGAGATCTTGTCTCTGTCGAGAGCCGAATATCCCCTCAAGCACCCGCAGACTTGGTGATACACGTGCTTACACGAGTCTCCATGATGCGGTGCCCTGAGCAAGCGGTCCCAGGCCACCACCTGCACAGGGCACACGAAAAGAGAAAGGCGTGTTGTAGCTCTTGGCAAGAAGAGCCGCCCGAATAGCTTCCCATAGACAAGGCGAATGAGTTTCGGAGCACCTCAAATACAGGCTGAGAGATGTGACAAGATTCCAAATGCCGCCGATCGCCGTGTGCCTGTTTGAACTTCCACACAACCGATCTGAAAAGGGTGTGGCGGGAGCGAAGCTTGGCTCCCAAAGATAAGGCGACCGGCATAAGGACAATTTTTGAGTTCTATCATGAACTTCGGGTGGGTCAAACCCGACGCCCCGGGCCAGACCCCTGTTGCTTGATTTGACAGTTGGTTGGTCGGCCCGGAGCGTATCCCTACAACTATGCATCAGCACACCTGCAAGCCTGAACCAAAGCAAGCCTTTGGGCGTCAGCCCTTTTCGTTACATATGGTCCTTATGTGCTCGAAGTCACAGCACCTTCGACGCATGCCAGTACTTGTATTTTTATCGACTTCATCATGCCTTCCGGATTGCTCCCGGGACAGTCCGCTCCCATCGGCGTCATTACCTCTACAGACAGGAGCGCGGTCGTCCTGATAGCGACCGGTATAGCCTTGGTGGTTGGCTTTGTCTCCCTCGCCATCAGAATATACGTGAGGTTCACTCACTCTATCTCCTGGGACGATTACACGATCTATGCTGCAACCGTCAGTCCCGCTTACATTCCGATCGAGAGTCCTGACTGACAAGAGCCAGGCGTTCTCTGTGTTCCAGGCCGCCACGGTCTTTGTGGAGGGCAAGAATGGCCTTGGAAAAGTCTTACGACAGCTTGATACTTCAGAGCTGATGCACCTTCAGAAGGTCCGCCACATTCCACGATAGTGCGCCGTCCAATTTGCTGACAACAGCAGGCTGCGTATGCCAGCAACATACTGTTCATCACTACGCTGTGGCTGACGAAATGCTCCACGGCATGTCTCTATCTCCGCTTGTCTCCAAATCACTACCACGGCTTGGCTTCAAAGGCAGCCTTGGTCGGAATGACGATCGTGTCCCTGATCATCTCGATCTTTATGATTGCTCTCAGTTGCGATCTTGCACATCCGTGGCTATTCATCCGGCCACAGTGTACCAATTTGGTGAGAGGATCCCATACCGAAGTGTGAATGTGCTGACAGGTCTGAAAGTATACCCGATGGCTGGTCTTTGCTATATTCGACATCGTCACAGAAGTGGTCCTATTTGCGCTGTCTTTCTACATCATCCACGGCCTTCAGATGCCCTGGACAAGAAAAGGTTCAGTGTTAGTCACCTTCGGTTTGCGACTTCTGGTGATCATTCCAATCGCGTTTCGCCTCCACCAACTGAAAGTGGAGCTCAATTCTGATGACCCAACGTATGACGGCCTTTTTGCCTCCATCTGGACACAAATCGAGATGACTAGCGGTCTCGTTGCTGCGACGATCCCTTGCTCACGATCGTGGATAAGTGCCACCAGCACTCAATTGCCAATTGAACCCAAGAACAGGAAGAATACCAAATATGGGAGTGGACGCTCGAAGCAAAGCATCACCTTGGACTCACTCTCCAGGTGGAAAAAGGCCGATAGAAGCGCCCCGACATCGTCAAACAATATACATGCCTACCCAGAGGTTCAGCATACTACCTCAGTCAATGCACCAGGCGACGAACACAGTGTGGCAAGCAATGAAAGTAGTCAGGGGATTATTCGCAAAAATGTAGAGTGGTCTGTGAACTATGAGGAACTCCGAGGGACACCTGTTCAGCGGTGAAAACGAAGCGGTCCTTGGTCACATATCACGCAAATGAGGTCTGGTCTATTGGTTGTACAAAAGATTTCCCATTTCAACGACTGTATAGAAGACGGGATGAACTGGTTGGTCAAAAAAGAAGCGGGCCGTACTGTAGAAATAGAACACATTTCATGCATCATCCCCGGGAGTATTTCCATCCATATGCATTTTTCAACAGACCTTGAAACGTGAACTGTAGCCAGAATCATTCCTCCTCAACATTCGCCTGCGCCTTTATCAAAGTCAGGAGGCTAGGTTACAAGCTTGGGAAACAAGAGAGGGAGGGCGGCAGAAGCTTATCTTTACCGATGTTTCCAACCTTTCAGTTGAGGGGGGAGCCCCTCATAATTCTACGATTGGAGAAAGATCAGCGAGCCCACAGTACTTTTATCCATGCTCGTGAAAAGTTGCAGCTGTGGAAACAAAACGTGCATCTCCCATGTGCTGCTTGTACATGAAATGGTGTGAGAACTTCGAATCTCTTTCGTCCCTTTTGCAGGAACCTTGACCGCCACTTAAGCTTCTCCGGCCGTCCCCCGGTTTAGTGTTCAAGCCTGCATCATGGATCCGGTTCCAGGCCGTGCTTAAGAAACTAGCCACCTCCTCGTTGGAGCTTCGAGAAACTCTATCTTGTCGCTTATATTTCGAACCCCCGGCTCACGGAATCACAGCAGCCACGTCTCACATTTTTACCACTGGCGATGGCTAACAGGGGTCAGAGCTGCAGAGTCGAGTGCATGGGTGGGAAGTTAACTTGCTCCTCAATCGTGTGGCGTGCTGCACCCTGAGCATGTTTGGAGGGAGGCAGAAAATCCCCGGGTTGGAATAGCTGGAGAGCTGGTGCAGCGCTGCAGATCGCTAAGGTACAGGAGAGAGGGGAGCAGCATGCCATCCATCTGCGGGGTGGGGGTTCCATGTGTCTGGCACCTCTTCGTCGTCGAAAGCTCTATCTCTTTTGTTGCCTCAAATATTTGTTTCCCAATCGAGTTTCTTGAGGCGAGAGAGCTGGCTTCCGGGAATCATGGCCGTGTCATTTTCACTTCTTGTCGGGACTCTGTTCTCAGCATGGGCAATCCTACGTCTATACAACCTGTTCTACAATCTCTTCCTGCATCCACTGCGCGACTATCCCGGACCGCTAGGCGCGCGTTCAACGACATGGTGGAAGACATATATCGAAGTGGTGCAGCAAGAGTCATTCGTGCATGTGGTGATGAAACTGCATGAGCAATATGGTACGCTCGAATCAACAACATTTATCCTTTCTAACCTCTCCCGAAAGGCAGCATTGTCCGGGTGTCCCCAAATGAGGTAGGTGTCAGATACATTCAGATCTCTCCACAAGCTTACAAAAACGAACCACAGCTTCACTTCAGCGATCCTTCTGCCTTCCACGATATTTACAATGCAGGCGCCAAGTGGGACAAGGAAGACGAGCTGTATGCCAGCTTTGGGGAGGACCACTCATCTTTCGGCTTTCGAACATATGAGGAAGCGAAGCAGCGCAAAGAGATCATGCAGCCGCTCTTTTCATCCAGAGCCATCATCAATTTGCAGTCGCTGGCCTGGGAAAAGGCGAGTTTGCTTTCTTGGCTGAGTGTATAGCGCTGACAAGAGCCTTTAGATTGACCGCCTCGTGAGCACGATGTCTGCCAGAAAAGAGAAATCCATTGATATGCTTTTTGCGCTCCGTTGCTTTACCATAGATATGGTGACAACGTTTTGTTTTGCACGCTCCGTCGATGCCATCGATGCACCAGACTTCAAAGCTCCAATTGTGGAGGCGATGCATACTTCAAATCCGACGTTCGTGCTGCTGAAGCACTTCCCGCTATTTCGGAAAACGCTGTTCAGTCTACCACCATGGCTAGCCATCAAGGCTTCGCCAGAAACGGCGGGCTTAACAAATCTGCAGGTCATCCTGGCCGAACAAGTGCACGAAGTCGTAACGAATCCCGAAAGTTTGAACAAGGCACCACATCCCATCATATATCATCGACTGCTGGATAAGGAGGTAAACAAGGGTCAGCCAATACCAGACGCGACAAGTCTGCGCGAAGAAGCGGCAGCATTGATGTTCGGAGGGGGAGATTCTGCGGCGAATACTTTGACGGTCGGCCTGTTCCAGATATTGGACCAGCCAAAGCTATACGATCGGTTGAAAGACGAGGTCTATCAGGCGTGGCCGAACCTTGACACTCATCCAACATACGAAACTCTTCAGAAATTACCGGTCCTCACAGCCACGATCAAGGAATCTTTGCGATATGCACCTGGAGTTCCTTCTTCTTTACTCAGGATAGTACCTCCTGTCGGAGCCTCGATTGGCGGCAAGCACATCCCGGGTGGGACAGCGGTGGGCATGTCGACCGTCCTCGTGCACCGATCAAGTGAAGTGTGGGGGAATCCCGAGGTGTTCGACATTGAGAGATGGATGGGCCCCGATGCGGCTGGCCTAGACAAATGGCTCGTATCCTTCAGCAAAGGGCCAAGGAGCTGTCTGGGCGTAAACTTGGCCTACTGCGAGATGTATGTTGCGCTGGCGACACTGATACGACGCTTGGACATGAAGTTGGATGGAACTAAAGCCGAGGATTTGGTGTGGCGGGACGTCTTCCTTCCCTTTTTCTATGGAAAGCGGCTTCGTGTATGGTGCGAGCCGGTGAAATCTTGATAGTCTTCGTTACAACGAAATTACTAAATAGGCCGTCGCTTTCCAAAATGTTATTGTGCCATGTTATTGGACCTGAATAAGAGACTGAAGCGCTGATCAGAATGCTTAGATGGAAGACATTCACAAAGCAGGCCGCTTACTCCGCACCCGCCTTCTTGGCATGTTTGGTCCCCACTGCTCCGGCTAACTTCGCTGGAGGCATTTTCCGACAAAATCAACCAACCGATCATGTTCGTCGATATGGATATCCCGCTCCCGCCATCAGAAACGCTGGTGCAGCAATTCTCGACCAGCAGGTTCGGTGTTGAGAGCAGGTGCATTGACCCTTTGAGCAGATTTGCGCTCAAGTTGAAAGGGACAGGCTCTTCCTTCGAAGATCCGTCTGCACCACTGCGAGGTGAAAATGGTGCTGACGTGCACGATGTCGACTCGCAGATAAAGGGGTAGCGCTAGCGACTAACTTGAAGCCGAAAGAATCCACGACGAACGAGGCTGAGCCGAACTTGAGCCGGTCATGTGACCACATCACAAGGCGGCGGGCAGTCCGGCCACAAATGATGGTGTGTCCTCTTTGGAGCCCAAGGTGTGTTTCGATGTTTGTGTCAACCATGCCGACAATGGAGCGCAGTGTGTAGATCTGCAACATGCGCAACACTTACTGCAAGTGCCGACGTGCATATCTGGCTGGGCAAGAGCTGCGAGCTGACCAGCCACGCTATGAGATTCACTCAAGAGAAGGGGTCAGGATGTCTCGGCATGCTGTGAAAATCTTCCTTCCGAGCCTGGTCATCAACCTGAGAATGACCCTCGCCGGCCGCAACATTCCGTATCTCGTTTCCTATTGAGTGCCCGTATCGCACAATGAGATCAAGACGTGGAAAGCACATCCGGAAAACCCAGCATTTTAACCATAGGTGGATGCCTGCCTTGACGTCACTCAAACTACATGAGCAAGGCTGTCTGCTTTCTCCGTGGCCGACTTCATTACACAATTTGGAAAAGTATCAAACAAACTTTGCACGCCGAGTTGAGTTCGTCAAACTTCTTCAATGGACCCGCAGAGCCATCATCGTTGTCTTGAGACTTCAATCATGACGTATGGGACAGCACCGTCAAATTGTCGGGGGAAGCAAGGTGAAGTCAAAATCCTCATAAGTATACAGTGAGCGCATCCCGACCCAGAGTATAAACATGTAAGTGTCAGTAGAAGTCTTCCTCAGCTAATGTATAGCTTCTCTGGATCCGAACCGAACAACTGCGCCTCACATCATGTCGGCCGATGACCGAACAACCATGGCAGAGACCGACGGAGTCCAAGGCCATGGCCACCCCGATATAGAGCGAAAACCACATACGCAGCACCCACTGCACCGCAGTGCTTTCCGCGCCCTCGTTGAGGATTTTGAGCCGATATGGTGCGCGAACATATACTCGCTCGAGCCATTGAGTAATGGGCTGACTTGTCCAGGTTTACTTGGTGCATGAACTCGGGCATCATCGCCATCATTGCCCACCAACTCCCCTACCAATTCGACGGACTAGGTCAAATCGCGGCGGTGTTCTGGATGATCGATCTCGTCCTCTTCATCCTTTTCTCAATCCTCATGTTCCTCAAGTTGGCCATGTTTCGAAAACAGGCGTACCGCGAATTGGTCAATGATGTTCAACAACTTGGGCTCCTGGCGTGCTGGCCCATCGCATGGCTCACGATTGTGGCGTTTGTTTCGCTCTCTGTTAGCGAGGCACACTGGGGTGGTCACGCCTTCACTCTTGTCGCATATGTGATGTGGTGGGTTGGCGCAGCCTGGATCATCACCACGACATGCTTCGTGATGATTACCCTCATACGCCGCCATAGCGTGTCGGACGTTGATCTTGTGCCCATGGTCCTCATCCCTCCGGTCGGCGTCGCGACTCTTGCAACGGTCGGCGGGCTCTTCTCGATCTATTCACACGCCATCTCAGCACGCCTGGCGGTGCCGGTAATTATCGCCTCGTTTTTCTCCGTGGGCATCGGCCTGTTCTTCGCAACATTCCTCTACACGCTGCTCCTGCATCGGTTGCTGGTCAAGGGGTTTCCGCCACCAGAATTAGCTGCATCGATGTTCTTGTTCGTGGGACCGATGGGACAAACTGCAACAGCACTGCAATTGCTCGGTAGTGCCGCACATACATACGGCAGGTTCGCGGGCTATCATAAAGGCACATTCCTCGCCGCCTCGGCTGCCGCCTCTTTAGATGTGGCATGCATTCTTCTTGCAATGCTCACGAGCGGGATGGGCACGATCTGGCTGATCATCGCGTTCTGGTGCATGGGCGAACACGCCGTTCACAGAAAACTCAGCTGGACACCGACGTGGAATGCGATCATTTTCCCCACTGGCACGTTAACCAGCAGTATGTTGATGTTCGGTATTGAGATGGATAGTCCTTTCTTTCGAACGATTACCACGATTGGACTGCTGTTTTTGGTGGTTATGTGGTTTGTCAACCTGGCAGGGACAGTGTGGAAGATCGGTATGGGCCAGGTACTTATTGTCAAGGACAATTGGAGGGCAAAACAGGAGCTGGAAGAGCAGAAGGATCAGTAGGAGCATGTTATCTCGTCTGCTACCTTCACCGGCCCCTGGTTGATCCACCATCTTATGATACGCGTAGAAAACAGATCTTTCGCCAGGTGTACTCAATTTTCTGATTTTGAAATCTCATTCGATTTGCCCTCTGTTGTTCTAGGTGTACATGGAAAGTCCCAGGAAACTCAACAACACACACGTGCCTCCTCACTTCGCTTTTTCACCATTAATCGTGACTGTGGTCCTCATCACACCCTCTCAAACTCTGCGATATTGGCGTTTACGAGCATGCGTGGCTCGGCTGAGGAGTCCCGCTTTACACCACTGTTCCGCACACGCACGTTTGACTCATTCCGGTCCGGAGCTGCATTTGGAGCATCCATATTTGTAGGACCCTTTCGCCTCAAAGCTAGCCTCAATATCCAAGCAAGAAAATCTCCTCTAAAAGAAGAGGTAAGCGATCAGGAAACTGAGCAGACATAGTCCAGCAACAATTTGAAGTGGCACGCCTGATTCCTGGCTCTGCGCAACCACTGTTTGAACCTTCTCGTTTGCCTCTTGCACTTTTCTCTGCCGGAACTGTGGGTCTTGCAGTTGGCTGGTCAATTTCTGGATCTGAGCCTTTGCAGCAGCTAGCTGTTCTTGTATATCGTCGCTGGACTTCGGTACGGAAGCAGCGACGTATGACGCAGCTGCGGTGACGCCTGTGGCTTCTGCGGCATTGACAAAGGTCGACTTTGCGGTCTCGGTAGTTGATGCTGCGTTTGATGGTGCTCGAGCCGGAGTGTCGAACTGAGGAGAGGGGGAAGAGTAGGCAGGCGGCTGCTCGTCATGGGAGGTAGACACTCCGTTCGGTGTGGAAGCGGCAGCAGGCAGGAAGTTGACACGGATCTTGCGCTCCTGAATGGTGTTCTTGGCCGTCTTTTCCACAGTCTGCCAGAGTGTCGTGACGTTGGGATCTTGGTCGGCGGAGGTGAGGACGGATTGAACAAGGAACTTATCCCGGCACTTAGCATCCAACGGCGGCTCGTCTTTCATGGCTTGTAGGAGAACTGCAAGTGTTAGCCGAAGTGTACGAGACACCAGGTTTCGCTCGTACCTTGGACTTCGACAGAGTCATTTGGCTGGATCATGCCAGAGTTGGGGCGAACGCAGTATCTAGACTCGTCAGAACAACTATCCAGATCATCCACGATGGCACTGTGCTCACTGTTTGGGGGCGGTAGTCTTGACCTTTGTGACGGTTAGCATGCGCACAACCGATCGATGAGGGGCGATCATACCTTGAATGCGACGGGTTGAGTGTTGCCATTTGTGAGCTTCAGGGTCTCCGTGACTTCGCGATTGAAGGGGCCTGCACAGCGTTAGCAGATGCCGCGATCACGCTCCAAGTGACACTGACGTCGGAAGCCCAGCTCGGCGGGCAACAATTCGACGGACATGATGAATGTCGATAGAAGAGGGTGGATCGTCAGGGCAATCGAGAAGAGTGGGTGATAGGAAGGACTGCGATATGTGCGGAGGTAGCTGGAGTTCAAGATTGATAGAAATGCAATTGGATTGTTCAGCAACTTGGATCTGGGAATTGGATTGAATTGGGTATGACGAGCAATTGACTGCGACAAGTGGCTGGTAAAGCTGGGCGAGTGGCTCTTTGTTAGGGGCGACCATTTGCCGCGGCAGGGGGCACACGATGACGCTAAGCAACCCGTCCCGCCTTCAACGCCCCGCAGCCTGTTTGTGAGAGTGCGCGAGGCCATTGCTGCCTCACGGGTCCTCATCAATAATTACTTTAAGAAACTGCGTTGGACTTTCACTCCTCACTGCCTCCGTCACTCGATCTTTGGTGCTACAAATAGATAGATATCTGCCTCTACGCTTTACCATCTTCTCCTCACAATCACCATCTCCAGTTTGACTACAAACCACCTGACCAGGACTTCGAAAATGGCAACCACAGATCTCGACCAGTTGGTGATGATGGGCTTCGATAAGGAACGGAGTGAACTAGCTCTGAAGAGCACCGGTGGCCGTGAGAAGCCTCATGACTTTGGGTTGTCTTTTACTAATCATTCCACAGTGGCAGATGCGATCGACTGGCTAGACGCGAACTCCTCGAAATCAATCGAAGAAATCAAGGCAGAAAAGGAATTAGCCGCCCAAGCAAAAGCCGCGCAAGAAGCAGAAGAAGCGAAGAGCCTGGTCTGTAACGAATGTGGCAAGAAGTTCAGAGGCACTGCACAAGCAGAATTCCACGCCTCGAAATCCGGCCACACTGACTTCGCTGAGTCCACCGAGAAGCTTGCGCCCTTGACGGAGGAAGAGAAGACAGCCAAGCTTGCAGAGCTGAGAGAAAAGCTGGCAGCAAAGAGAGCAGTCCAGTCGGAGCAGGACAAGATCGACCAGAAGCGCAACGAACAGATCAGCCGAAAGAAGACCAAAGAGACCGAGGACTTGAAGGAGCAGCTAAAGGTCAAGGAACAACTCAAGGACGCCGAGAAAGTCAAGCGCGAGAAACAAGCTGAGATCGAGGCGAAGAAGCGGATACAGGCCAAGATCGCGGCCGACAAGGAAGAGCGACGCCTGAAGGCCGAGCGAGAAAAGGCTCAGCGTGCTGGTCAGCCTCTTCCGCCTGTCGCTGCAACACCCGCCCCAGCCGCTGCTCCGGCACAGTCAAAGCCCGCCTCAGAGTACAAGGAAACACGACTGAGGTTACAGACCGCAACCGGCAACATTATGAAGACCTTCCCTGTCGACACGACACTATTTGAGGTTGCCGCTGCGGTAGGAGATGAGATCGGTCGGGACGTGGAGAGCTTCACACAGAACTTCCCGCGGAAGGTTTTCAGCCAGGAATTCTTTGGCGAGAGCTTGAAGGACCTGAAGCTGGTGCCCAGCGCCAGCTTGATCGTGAAGTAGGTCTACCGATTTGCTTTTTCTGTGCTTTCAGCGGTCCCAAAATGGCATCATGGCGAAGGCGCTGGGAGTTCTGGCTTGCGTGCTGGGCTGACCTTTGATGAAAGGGAATACCCATTGCCTTGGTAGCATCCGAGCTCAGGACGGCTTTTTAGAGGTAGATAGACGGCAAGATCGCTTTCGACGATGTGCCTTTAGTTCCTACGAGACCGCTCCTTCTCCTGCTCTTGACCACCCTCGCGGTCTGTCGTTTATTGGCAGGCGATTAGCCCTCCTCTCATCCCCCATCCTCACCCTTCATCCTCCTGAAAGCAAACAACGCATCATCCTTGCCGGCGAAACTCGGCAATGGCACCTGTGCAACCTTCTCCCACCCGGGCTTCTCCTTGCTCATATACTCGTCAATCATCATGTCCTTGAACCCTGTATATCCATTGCCATTCTGAGTTCCTGCCACACAGATCACATCACCCGTGTACGAATCGAGAACTCTGCGTGTGAAATCTTCGCCCACGATGGGGTAGACGAGCAGTAACACCATATCGGGACATCCAGAGCGTCGACGCAGGTACTGGATCCCATCTGTGACGATCGTGTCTGGGATCCAGGTCGTCCGCCACCGGGACTGGCCGCTATCGACTGCCGCAACGTTAAGGCCGAGCCGGCGGAGCATAAGCGTCCAGTAGCCATTTCCACAGCCCATGTCGAGCACGTTACGGCCGTCGGCGAGCTTCGAGATGACTTGCAATGCTTCCCACGAAGGTACGACGCATCCGAAGTGATGCATGTAAACGGGCAGGATCTGGTGTGAAGTCTTCACCAACGAAGTATTCGCATCGGGACCCGCATACTCAAGTGCCACACAGGAATAAGCCCAGAAGTCGAGGGCGGGATTCTCATGGCTCTTTGCCGTAGCTGATGGTTTATACTTCGGCACTGTTATTGACGGGTCGAGATGCCGCTTGCTCTGGAGATACTCGGCAGTCGCAGCGCGGAGAGAGCCTTTCTTCGCGTTCGCGGCGAGGGATTTGAGACTGTTTGCTGCTGATTTCGTCGGGTCGAATAAGGAGAAATAAGCTTGAATATCCGGCATAGGTGGATAGCCTGCTATCCGTAATCCTGGCTGCCCTGGTATCGTCGAATCCGGAGCAGGCTCATTGCTATCAGCACCAACGGCCTCGACGTACCAAGCATGTAGCCCATTTACCCGTCCGGCATGAATAGCCGCCTCCGCTTGAGCGAGGTTCACGCTCGCGGTTGCATGATAGGTAAAGCTGTCGCCCTGAGGTAGCTCAAATGCAGTTGCTATTGCTGATCGGAACTCATTCGCTTTCAGATGGGTGTGAATTTTGTCCCAACCATCTGCCTTCCCGCTGTCAAAGAGATGCGCTGGCGCCCAAGTTTTCGACCCGTCCGTGACTGCAGGCGGGGGAGGCGCCATTGCTCTTTATTATGGACGCAGTTTCGACGACCAACAATTTTTGCTACGCTTCCAGATAAAGGTAGGAATTCGAAGCAGTTGCGGAGCTGGCTATGCGGAGTAGAAACCAAGTTGGAATGACGACACCTGACGCTCATAAGGCTACGAGGCTGGGTGAACAAGGGGCATATGATCGGACGATAGAGCGGCCACTCGGGGCCTGTGGCACCCATCGCGTCCTTTTAGAGAGACCTCTTTCAAATTGTCATGCTACTCGTAGATCTTGTCGTTGAATTTGCCAAACTTCTCTCTTCCCGGCGCGTCCTTCTTCACAAAAATGCTCACGCTGCAAGAACCAACAGGAAAGACTCCAAAACCATCATCTTCAATGTGCACTTGCCGAGATTCCCAGCCCAAAACATCGGTCCAGACGTCACCTTTGTGCTCCGTTCCGACAAACATTCGAATCTCGCCATTCTCTGCGTTAGAAAGTACCACAGCGCAGCCATTCGGCCGATCCCAGGTTCCGCGTCTGACCCATCCAACGAGATTGGGCTTGTCCATGTAGTCGTTCAATTCTCCGTAAGCGTAAAGTTTGCGGGCGAGCACCTAAGATTTGCATTCAGTGTATATTGGGGTTGGGATTTGGCGGGTGAACTATTTCAAGTAATGAGACAGGTTAGGGCCAACTCACCATATCTGGAATCTTCCCACCGGCCGAGGGACCTCGCCAGTCATTCTCAACCCCACCTTTGATTCCATAGATGTTGCCATAGAAAATGCAAGGGTAGCCATCAATGCGCAGGAGGATAAAGGCATGAGCGAGCGGGATGAACCAATCTGCAACTTCGATCTGAAGGGCTTGACTGGGCTGAGTATCGTGGTTCATCACCAGGGTTACACTATTCCAGGGTTCGACTTGGGTGAGAGTCCCATCCCATACACCCCGAAGATCGGCTCGTTCGCTTGTGGAGATGCGATGAAAGCTCTCGACCAAAGGAGCATCGAAGAGGGTAAATTTGTGATGCATTTTTTCCAGGTAAGGAGTGAGGGAGTCTCGAGAGGTCTTCCAGAACTCGCCAACACAGAAGGAATCATGCCCAAGCTGTGAATCAAGGTTCTCGATAAACTCGAGTAGAAAGCCCTCCGAATAGTGCTACCGGTTTTGTCAGCGAAACAGCTTTGAATGTCTAAGGCTTTAAACCTGCCTTGATAGCATCGAAGCGGAATCCGCTCAGACCCAGTTGCTTGGAGACCCATGGAGCCCAATTCTTAACGTCGTTGCGGACTTCGGGATGAGCGTAATCCACTGAGGGTTCCATGAAGTCAGTATGGGGGGGAAGGCCCAGGAACGAACAGAAGCTTAAGGGCATCTTTGTGAGATGGATTGAGACTTACGGTCGGCGAACATGAGATAATCTGGAACAGTCAGCAAGATCCATCCAACAAGGGAGTCACGAACCCACCATAGTTCCCTCTCTCGTTGTCGACATCGGTTGCGAAATGCTTGTTCTCCCCCAAGATTCTGTAGATAGCAGTCTCCTTGGTCCTCTGATCGTAGTCGGTAGCTGAGAAGTGGTACCAGTGGTACTTCTGGTTGCTGTACTTGTCTCCTCTGCCTGGAAAATCAAACCCCAGCCAAGCATCGATGTCGTATGGTCCCGAAATGTCCTTGTTGCGATCTGTATCAACTCAGTGCTCGATCGACGACAGGTTACGAGCCTCTTACTATCAGGATCGACCTTCACTACTTTTGTCGTCTCCCAATTATCGGCGCCAGCTTTGTGATTCAAAACAGCGTCAAAGTATAGGCCGACGCCCAGCTCGTCCGCCTTTTTGGTAACCTTTAGCAACTCTTCCTTGGTACCCCATTTTGTTCCTACAGAGCCCTTCACATTGAACTCTCCTAAGTCATACAGGTCGTAGATATCGTACCCATTCCCTTGAGGTCCGGAGGCTTTGCAGGCAGGAGGGATCCAGATGTTGTCAATCCCCGTCTTCTTGAGGTCGGGTAAGGCACCGAGCAAGCGCTGCCAGTGTTTGTGGTCGGCGGGCACGTACCACTCGAAGAACTGGAGCATGGTGTAGTTTTCGGGGGTGGGCTGGCGTTCATCTTCGGCTCTGTGTTCGAAGACAGCTAGACTTGTTGGTTAGCAGCAGTATGGGCGTCACGGATCGCCTCCAGGGAGTGTCTCGAGGCCAGCTACCTGGGAACTTCTTGCCAGCACCAAATTTGCCTGCCACGCGGCTGAGGAACCCTTTGCGCCGATCGGGAGCGTGTGAAGCCATGATTGAGGACTTAGAAAATGGTGGTAGATGGACTACAAGTTCCCAGTGCTGGTTTTACAGCTCCCATAGCTTGTCACCTCAACAGAAAGTACGGCCCATGCAAACAAGGCAAGCTCAAAGTTAGTTTGGCAACCACAGCTGAGGATCGAATCGCGACAGAAGGCGAGCCCATGATGGGCTGCGAGCACGCGAAGACCTCGCGATTGCCATGTGAAAAAGATGCAGGAGCTCTCGGAGCTTAGACAAGCCTTAATCATTATGGGGGAGCCCGACCGAAGCCCCGCCAATCCCCGCGCCCCTAAAACATGCTGGGACTCTTCTCTTCATGGATGTTTCATTCAGCCATAGCGAACTCCTGTCGCTACTCAAGGCCGATGGCTATCTGTTGTCCTTTCCATCGTGGAGATGCTCATGTTGTCTTTGCCGACGCCTTTTTTATCGGAGTGGATCATGCAAGTGAGATAGCTAGGACGCGCTCACACATATGCAGACGCGGTGAACGAGGCAGCCATACTGGAAAGGAGAGTTGATGCGCTTTACCAATCTGGGGCTCTCTTTCACGTCAAATGAAGCTGATCGAGATTGAGTCAGAGCCTCTCCTGCCTGCAGATGGGGTCGAACGAAACATGTTAGAACACACTGATCATGACTTCAAAGATCAGAAGAAAACAGGCGGTTCTATACAAGATCAAAGAGGTCATCCACAACTCCATTGTTACCTAAGGCCATGCTGAAGCTACAATACAGATAATTGCCCAAGCTGTGAGCCAAATGAATGCGAGTTCCGCTGTCTGCTTTTCCCACACGAATTCCTCCCTCGATATGTCCGATAGTCAATTTGGATGGCTGATACTCATTCTCTTCGCCCTCTTCTTCGCCTTCTTGGACATCTTGGGACTTTCTGGCTCAGGCACAGCCGTCACGGTCACAATCTCCGTGTTTTTGTTCGGGACCACATTTCCATTTACCCTGGGCACGGCAATGACTTCTCGATCGCTCGACTGCGAATCCGGATATAGAGACTCCGAGCGGAATGAGGCTTCCCTGCCCATCTTCACAAGCGGTGTTTCTGTCCCATTCACTTCTCGGGTGGCCTTCTCTGGTTCAGTCGACTCGTAATGTCCGTTGACACCAGAATCGTTGACATGTATGGCCGACTTCTCAACTCCATTGACTTCTTCTGGTGCTGCATCCTCCGGTTCTGGCTCTGGCGCCTCAAATGCTGGATCCCAAGGAGCAGGTTCATCAGCGACAGCGGTGTCTTCTTCAGACACTGCTATCTCGTCGGCAGGTACCGCTGTGGGTTCTTCGGTTGCTGCTAGCTCTTCTTCAGGTACAGCTTCTTCCGCTATTGGCGCTTCCACCTCCTCAATCGGTGCTACCTCGACCTCGACAGCCGGTTCTGGTTCGGGCAAATGTGGAACTTCGTCAGCCGGTGGCTCGATTCCCCCGTCCTGCTTGAGGTCATCTTCCCACTCAGGATAGCAATCGGCTTCGGCATAAGGGCAGCCGTCGCAAAGCCCTTCCTGCCGCTTGATGCCGTCATGGTTGTGAAAGCGGCAAACTCCAGATAAGTATTCCTGACGCGCCCATTCCTTGTCCCCGGCCTGGTGAGCCTTGTGGCAATCCCAGGCCAGGCCAGTATTGTTGCTGAAGGCCTTTTCCCACTCTTCACCGTCAATGCTGGAGGGTGGAAGCTTACCAAGAGCTGCCTTAACGACCTCACGAAGCGGACTATTGACTGGTGCCGCCTGGTAGATGGCGTCAACGACGCCTGCTTGCAGTTCCCACTCAGAAGCAGCAAGATTCTCGCGTATCCGATCTGTGACTTGATTGCTGAGAGCGGGAATCTCATACTTGTAAGCAAAGATCCCTAGACGGACAACCTCATCGAAAGTCAGGCGATCTTCCAATTGCGGTTTGCGATTATGGCTCCAGATAAGGAATTCTGTTAGTGTCGGAACCGTAGTATCAGGTATCAGGATCTTGCTGTCTCTCTGCTCGAGTCTTTTGCGAAGAGCTCGGGATCGACGCTGAAGAAAGTCGCGTGGGATGACAAACACGTTGTCACTGGTCCCAAGGTCTTCACCGACCCTCAATTCGGCCCTCGGACTCTGCAACCACCTTCGCAACAATTAGAACACAATTCATTGTGGATAATAACATACTCACCGGACGTATAGTCCGCGGTGATGAGAATCCATCGCTCACGAGTAGCTCTTCTGAGCACAAAGGAGGCTGACGAAGAAACAGAAAAGAGACTCAGACACATAATGTGGCCGCAGAAATACCCCAGAAATCGCAGTGCTTGCTGTTGCAGAGCCTCAGATTTGGCACAATGGACATACCGCGGGAAGCCGTCTTCGAGCCTGACGGACCGAGCGATGCGTTGGAAGCCCATTAGTGGTCGAAGGAAAGTGAGGCTGCTGCATTCGTGCGTGATAATGCATCGTGATGCTTTCTCGTGATTGTTCGATCTTAAGTCGGCAGAGCGAGTCGTCCAATGGAGTTTTCTTCAGGCATGTTCTGCGTCGTCTCGTATCATTCTAGCATTCCTCTTGAGCTTACCATCGGCTTTGCGCTCTAGGTCTCCCAGACCATTCTTGGATTTAGGGAGCAGGGAACACCATGACATTGTTGGGGACGCTGACTCGACCTTCATCGAAAACTGGAGCGCACTGCGAACCGGTGTATGAGTTGTCAAAGCTCGTGCATATCGGTATCTTCCAATGAAATTCGTACCATCGATTCTGGACGCGGCGAAACTCATCAAAGCACTGCTCACCAGCCGAGATTATAGTAGAGCCAAATTTTGATGGCCAGAACACTGGCCCGGTTTCAGGCGAAGCGGATCGACCTTCTAGAACGCCTCTGCACCATGCGGGAAATCCAGCATAGGCAAGCTGGGTGCCTCAGACAGCCCCGAGTTTTCGTAGTCGCTACTGTACTCGGGCTGCGTGGAAGCTCCAAATCTGCAAATACAGGCATTACTAGCGTTGAAAGAGTTTCCACGTAGACATTCGTAGCCTTGCGAAGTAGTCGGGCACTCATGCGTTAGGCCGCATCGACTATCTGCACCGTGAGTGGTTGCACTGAATGTCGGGGCTGAGAAAAGGAATGAGGGGGATTGGTGCCAACAAATCTTCTCGGCAGTGTCAATCCACCCGCATCTTGCATCGCACCACACTGTCGGGAGATGTAGATGGATCTGGAATTCCAAGGTGAGAGTGGGAGCGCGGCGCGAGACGCTGATGCAAGGCAGTTAGCGAGCAATTCGTCCAAGCGCTTGATCTTTCCTTTGCTATCGGCGCCCGATTTTGAGTGCCCGAATCGAGGCGTTCTTCTTTGGAGTGTAGGCTGAGATCGAAAGAAGAATATTCGATGCCTGCCTGGCTTGCGGGTAAACAATAGATGGCGAGGCAGAAATTTTGAAGAAGGCAATGTTGCAAGACGACGAGAAGTCTAGGAAAGTGCAAGATCCGGGCCGTTCCAAGCACGGATCCGCCCGAAGTCAAGTATCCACCGCCACTATCGTAGACGAAAGCTAATGTACACATTGATGAGCCGGGCTTGAATTTCAATACGGCTGGCAAAATCAAACCCAAAGTAAAGAGCCTTGCATAAGTGTTGCCAACAGACATCGAGAAAGTGCATAGACACCGCCGAAAAACCCGCCACTCACCATCGTGTAAGAAGGGGCTGAAGACCCAGGCCCTGATATACAAGATTAGGTAGCCTCAGGCCGAAGTGCATCGTTCATCAAGTCGTTCGGAGAGCCGATCGGGACCAACCCGAACAGTCTCATACCGTTCTCCAGCGTCTGCCGCAAGCATTCGTATAAAGCCAATTTGGAAAGGCTCTGGACTGAACTTTCAGCCTCGCCTTCCGCCTCCCAGATACGCGGCATGAGGTCCAGGACATTGAACAGGTATGTCACGACATGGGAGGACTCCAACTTCTCAAAAACGAACGTCCTCGCAATACCTGGAAACTGAATGAGGAGTCGGAGCACATCTGCGTAGGGTAGCTCTTCGCCCTCAAAGATGCTGTAATCAGTTGTTTCCAGCTCCGCACGGTCAATGTGGACGCCACCAAGCCTTGTGCTGATTATGGTGTACCATTTTTGCAGGCTTAGACCTGTGTAGTCGCCCGCGGTTGCCATTGAGTTGATGTCAATGTTAACAGTCCTTGCTCGATTGCTTCCAAGCTCTTCAACCGTGAGATTCATGGCTCCGAGCGCATCAGCCACCGTTATGGGGTCGTGTCCAAAGAAGTGGCCCGAAGTGTCCTGATCGGTCTCCAAAACGAGCTTGGCTGCATCTCTGCATTGATCCAAAATGTCTCCCAAGAACAGCCCACTCGCTCCCTCTTTCGGTACCAGTCCATGAGTGTCGCCAAAGCTGAAGTGTTCGAGCTTGAGGGCAAGACCAGGGTGACCCAGCAAATCCACAGCCTTCTTGACCTGCTGGAAGTGAGCTGTCTGCCTGGCGGAAACAACGTAAATCATTTTGTCGAAGGAGTATTTCCTGTTTCGTTCCAAGACCGCGGCTATATCCCTTAGCAAGTATGTCGTCGTTCCGTCAGATGACCGCCCTTTAATGGAACCGAGGCCTTTCTCTTCGGGTTTGCTGAACTCGATCATCCAGCCTTCTTCGGTCTCGTGGTAGACATCATTGTCCCGCAATGTATTCTCGACCTCTTCGATGGTGTCTTTCGTGACCTGCGACTCGCCGGAGTACTCGTCGAAGGTGATCCCTAGCCGTGCGTACAGTTCAATGTACCTCGTTACACAAAGGTCGCGGAATTTCTTCCATAGATCCAGAGTAGTCTGATCACCCTCTTCCAGTCGTTTGCAGCATTGGTCCCTCTCTGCTTCGATTTCTGTGGTCGCTAGTGCATTACTGTCCTCTTCACCTTCCTGGGCTTTTCTTGCAGCCTGCTGATCCTTGTTTGATTGTTCGATCTGCCCGTAGACGTCAGATACATGCTTGAGTGGATCGGTCTCCAAGCTCTCCTCCGACCCGAATTTTGACCACCCTGCTGCTAAAAGCCCAATAGGCTTCCCCCAATCTCCAAGGAAGTTCAGTCTGACCACATCCCACCCCAAGGTTTCATATGTAGAAGCAAGAAACCCTCCGATGATGGTGGACCGCAGGTGAAGGCCATTGAACCCTGTTCCAACAAGGTTAGGCGACGAAAAGTCGACAACGACCTTCTTCCGTTCCGCCTTCGGTTGACTGGGGTCTGGCTGATCATGAGGTAAATGCTTCCCGTAGGAAGGGCCTCGATCAACGATATAAGGCAGAAGCAGACGAGCAAGAGTGGTATGGTTGAAGAAGAAAAGAAGGTTGATGCCGTCTTGGGCCGGATGCCCAAATAGTTCCGAAGGCGGAAACTGTTACGTTGTCAGACTTCACAATAGAAGCAGCCTGTGCAAGTGTAACTGACTCTGCGTTGTAAGTCCGCAGCCAAATCATCGGCCTTGACATTTTTAATTCGAAGTCGGGGCGCAACGACAACCAGGTGCGTCAAATCGCCAGACCATACGATGGACTTATAAGCGACATTCGGGTCGCACTCGGTGAGCTGCACCAGAAGATCTGCCAAATGTGCAAAACAGATCGCGAGGGGGTCGGAACAGATCTCTGATGATATTGATGCGGAATCTTGACTTGGGATGCCTATGGCATCGAGGAATCTTTCAAGGCCTTCCTTCGACGTTGTGGCCATTTTGATACAGTATACGGACACCAAGAAGTCGGCAGAGTGCGAGAAGGTGCGGAGATGGATCAACCATGAAGTACTTGCATGCCATGGTCGTTTCGTTTCGTCCTTCAGTTTGCTCAGCCAATCAGATTGTGACACCCGTCATCTCGCCTGATGGAAGAATGAGGCGCCATGTTGCGTCCACAGACGATGCATCTAGGTTGGAGTACACCCCCGACTTGATTGCTAGACAAGTCTTGTGGCAAGATATCCCGGGTAGCCGCTGTTCTAAAAGGTTTCTGGATCCGAGGTACTTGGTCAGCATGTGTGGATTGCCATACCAGTCTTGATGACGAAGAATCCCGCGGCTGCAGGCAGTGCAGCTTATCAATTGGCAAATCGTCTCAAAATAAAGTCGGAGAATCAGAAAGGACACTGCAATCGTAGTCCATCTTTCAAGATAATCGAATACTCGGCCAGATTGGAGGTTAAACAATCGAGTTCCCGAACACAATGTCGATGGTCGTGGCCTTCGCAGAAAGCTGCCTGTTGAAGGGATGGTTCTGGAGCTCCATAGGTCTTCACGAGAGTGCTCAGGATCGCTCCTTCGATGCCGAGAGATAACGTTTGAACTTTGCAACTAAACATCCAAGCCGATGATGAACGAACGGAGATACAACAGAGTTATCTGTGACAGTGCCCTCACCGTGTTCTTCATCTGGCATGATTGTGTGCCGCCGTTTCAAAGCATTCAGCCGCAACGCTCCCACCTGCAGCTCTGGGCGAATGTTCCTGGCGAGAGTCAACACGCGCTTTGGGGGCCAGGTAACGAGAGAATGAATAAGGGCTATGCCAACAAAAACCAACAGCAGACCCAAGAATGATTTTGGTCCCGGTGATAGGAATGCTATGACCTCCGAGTTCATAGAGAAGACGCTTGCCGACATCGCGATAGGCGAGACGTAAAGCTGTGGATGGCAAAAGATCAGAGGATTCTTCATGGATTTGGAGTCTAGTGAGCTCACCATCATCACCAAGGACAGTCCTCTGTTGTCGTACCCCACTTTGGTCGACTCATTTTGGAGGTCAAGCTCAAGCTTCACCAGAAGTTAGTCATGGAGTTAAGTATCGTTCAAGTTGACTTACCATCCGAGCCAGCTCAACCCAGCGTTTCTTGACTTGATCGAGAGCGTTCTTGAGTCTCTGCAATTCCCGCAATTCCATCTTTATCGAGTCGAGCAAAGGATGGCACTGTGGCAGGCTGGAGAAAACGTCGAGTCGAGGCACGTCTTCGGTCAGCAATTTCTCCACTGCGTCAACATTTTCATACAAACTCTCGGAAAGCTGCGTCGCAAGGTCCATCACGCGGGTCACATAATTGGATGATTGCCTGAGCACCTGATAGTTTTCCATTGCTTCGGTGTCGTTTTTCCGCATGGTGCTCTCCGACACGCACCGGGCCTATCACCTTTACGTCAGCGGACTCCCCATGGGTTCAATTGCAAGATACATGACAAAGCCGCTATGACTGCATAGTAGGCGGCAAGGGAATGATGCTGTTGCTCGAGAGATAGCATGGTGGAAAGCTTATCCGTAGAGGTACCTACCCAATCGTAGTCGCGCAAGATCTTTTTCATGTTTCTCGCCGTCAGCTGCCATTCCCCTCTAGTCTTGGCAAGCCGGGCGTCAAACACTTTCAGGAAATATATCCATGGATTCGACTCTGGTCGATTCGCGTCGGCGTCGCCAACGAGAGGATCTGTGTGGAAGTCCACATCTCCGTGCTCAACCTCTTCTTCCTCCTCAAGGATGTCTTCTCCTGCCGTGTCAGCACCGAGATCGAAGTATGTATCAGAGAAACAGTATGCCACCCATCGCGAATCGTCGTGCCCAGCGATCACGCAGGAGACTTGACCTTCGTACAGGAATTCAGCATTCGCTTTCTTGTTGCGACGAACGAATGAAATATCTCGTGACTGGCGTAGCGGCCTTCCATCAGGGAATCTGCGGTGATCGTTCCGTTCTGTTTCCGACGTTCTCCAGACAAAGTATGCTAGATGAAAGCTCAGTTCGAAGCCTCCCCGATCTTTAGTCTGAGCAGACATGCATCAGCAGGCGGCGCGGCAATTAGCCGATGGAAAACAGTACCAAAGGTGTCACTTGAATAAACGATTCTGCGGATAAGTATCGGGGTAGGGCAACTCGAAGGGCGCTAGCTTGGTGGTTCGACGCAGTCCGTACAAGAGCATAAATGCTCCATCGGTCCAAATCGGTGATAAACCTAGAACACAGTCAATAAACAGCCAGAACTTTGGTGTTACACAAATGCGTTCGTACACTAAACGACGATCCGCATTGAGCGGGCATTGCCCCACTTCGCTGGGACTCGCTGCGGCGACACTCGAAGTGCCGATTGGGAACGCTAATAGGGCGACGAATTAATAAATAGTGCGGAGGATTCTCGGCACTTGCAGAAGTTCAAAGAACTCACAGGCTTGGTCAGCTCGAGGTATAGACCATATGCAGTCAGGGGCTTTGCACGCGTCCTTGTTTCGCCCTGGATATTTCGTTCATCGAGCCATGCCACAATCTTATTGGAGTCGTCCTTGGCTCTTTCTCTGACCTCGAAGGATTCCAAATTGACTCCGTCACAAAAGTCTGTCACATCCTCTGCTTGTGCAATCCAAATAGCCAATGAACCGCCATCGCACATGAAGGTCTTCACTTCAGTATCTTGTAGTTGTGTCTCTGTACGTTGACTGTCGACGAAAGGTCTGTTCTCGACTTCGACATTTTCAACGTCGGGGATGGTGTCTCGAATTCTCTTCGAGACGAATGGCCGGCTATGTCGTGGGTGCGCGACGTTCGACTGATGCTCCACATTGTTATGCTCCTGCCGCTGGCTGTTGGCTCTTCGTTTTTTGGGCTTTTTGACTCGGCCTTTCTTCATTGTTACGGAGACGCAGGCTAAGAGTATCCTCGAGGTTTCTGGAAGTGGTGGAAGAGCGCGATCATATCAGAAGAGTTGTATATCACATGAGGGGTCCGAGTTTCATTGAAATCTAGGGTAGTGAGCAACCTGTCGCCGTCTCTTACCTTCGATTCTTTCTATGTCAACATTCTGCTGCGCCACCAACCGGTCCGGAAATCACCTGGGCGGGGGTAGCAATAGCGACATGTACTGCAGCTCTATTCGCGACGGACAAAGGCGTAGGCATTTTGCGTCGGTGCGTCGACAAGTCGGAAGACCGTCCCCATCGAAGCATAGCGTGCAAGACTTCGATCAACTGGAACCAGCGCAGCGGGTTGAGAGCAAGGCAAAAGGCAACCAGTCCGTCGAGAAGAATTGAGTCACTTGATCGATTTCGAGGTCACTGACAGGTGCCATCGCGCATCCAAAGCAGGGCTTGGGCCGCAAAATGCATCGATCGTTCTTGGCTATTGGCTGACTATGAATGCCACGCGGTGAAGGGTAAGCGGTGATACCGTGCCGGGATGAAATCGTTACAACAGTGTGGGTTGGAACGAAGTCAGAAGAGGGCGCAGAGTCGGGCAAAGCTGGGTAAATACACCTGGATTTGACTTTTCGGTTTGATTGGAACTAGTTTGGAAATTGGTTCCGGCACCGCACTCAGGGCATGGACGGTTAATCGTCTCTCAATCACTGAAGCAAATCAGTGACGAATCCTTCTGCATCTCGCAGCCGGACGATAAACGGCTCTGGGACACCCTTTACTACATACGTCGTATGGCAACAAGCAAACCAGCCAATTTATGAAATAGTCCACCACCATCCCGAGATATCTGTGACCAGGTTTTCGATCGCCCGTCGAGACCCGTTCCTAAGATTCGTTCCGAGAAGGACCGACCCGGGCGACCGTAGATAAGCGCCCGGGAGGGGAGGGGCACAACTACGGAGTGTAAACTAAGAATGCGGTTATTCTTTCGAATTAAGAGGTTACAAGTAGGCAACCATTCCCACACCGTTCAACTGCCGGTCGTCAAACCACGCCTTCTTGCTTTAGTTATATCCATGAGCATTGCCCGATCTAGCGCTTCGCTCAGCCATCCCGGCCAGTTTTTCGGTGACACTTTGGCTGCTTGAGCAGCAGACATTAACGTCGATTCGTGGCCTTGTCTCAGCACCAGAGGTCCCAGGCCTACGAGTTCAGCGTGCGCCTGGAGTCTGTCTGGTGGCATGCTCTGCCACGCACCTGGCGATCACCCATACCCAAGTTCGATTATTGGCAGAGCGGCCTACAGCAAACTACTGACGACTTCAAAGTCGACCTTCAGGTCGACTGAAGTCAGTTCTGAAGACGATGATTATCAATATTAGTATTATTCTAGCTAAAAGGTGTTAATCTCTCTATTACCCAAACCGCCAAGTTGTTGTCATGATGCACATGCTGACAGTGTTTCGTTCTCAACATCCCGAGCTGGTGTGAGCGTCAACAGAAATCGTACACCGTAGAAATACAAAATCGAGAATACAGACTCGATTTTCCGGAACGCCATCGCCGGAGAAGCATCGAAGAGCAGAAACCCAGTGCCGTACAATGCAACGCCATACAATGTATTGCCGTGCTTTGCATTTTGGTAAGGAGCCTGACTTTTTGCCTCCGAACAAAGGAGAACATTTGGAAGGTGGAAAGAGGTTGCAACCAGAGTTCGAAATGCTTAAAGACGCCATAAAACCCAAGAACCAAGATAAGATTTGGAATGATTGCTGGTACAAAAAGATCCGGGACATCCCGTTGTCGTTCAAAAGAGAATTTGCAATTGACGTGTGAACAGGAAGACTCTGAACGACGCCAACTACCTTCTGATCTGGTGCAAACGGCGGTCGTGGATTCTTCAGTCCAGAAAAAGCGTCCGGTTGTGGGGTTATGTCCGTGGACGAATCGAGCGAAGAGTCGCTCTGCTTCTTGGTGTGGTCAAAAACAGCACTCGGTCTCTTGAACTGCGTCATTTGCGGGAGCTTTGCGCTGTTTGGGGTATCGTTCATGCCCTCTCTTGAATTCTCTGAGGTATGTGCCTTTGGCCCGACCAGAAGATGTATTTGAACTGAGTAGGCACGGCGAAGTGGAAAGGTACGTGATCGCCTGAGGGTCGAGGCCGTCGCCGTTCTTCCTTTTCGACCCTCGAGTATTTTCCTGACTTCTAACGTTGCACCACCTTTTTGCATTGGCAACCATTACACCGTGGATGATTACAGTGTGGACAATTCTGCTTCTGAATGTTGATCGGTGCCTGCCGGCACCTACAACAGGTGTAGGTGAATACCACGCTCGGTTTCTTTGGTTTTGGTTGTTTGGGCGTCGGCTGGTGATCAGTCACATGTCAGTCTGCTTCCACCTCTAGCCTTCACAGCAGGCGATCCGGGAACAACCTGGAACGAATCTACTTACCATTCTCCAAAATGTAATCAAACATGCGAGCAAGGTCACTTTCCGAGCGAGAATCCCAGACCCTGGATTGGTTCATAGCCACAATTTCAAGTTATCGATGAACCATAGCTGGAGACATTCAAAGTTACTAAAGGGGATACAACAACGAAAGAACACGCTGGCATGGTACACAAAAACAATAATCCGCGCAAGAATGATGGCGACGACAGCTGCCAAATTATTTGTTATTCTCCGAACTTAAGCTGGGATGCTAGCTGCGCGGAAGCTGCGAGCCGCGAGGTCCGTCACCGGGACTAAATTTTGGCCAACCAGATCAAACATTCTTCACATTCACACCGGCAGAATTAGGGGTCGTTGCTGCAAGGACAACATACTGATCTCAGCTATCCCCTCAAAGGTTCAGCCTCACCAGCCTTCCTGCAGACCCTCTGGCAGCGTCGGCTAACATGAAGTGAGAGATCAGCTGACGCCATTCAAAGTTCGCGAGACGCCACCGCTCATCACCTGACTGCAGAACGGCAACCTACAAATTCAGTTCGTCCGTCACCAAAAAGCGCATCTCCCAGGTCTAACAGCAGCAACTTGGCGGTGTCGTAGGCAGCACTGGGAACAGTAAGATCCATGCATTGTGACCGGATCAATTGGTGTGCCTTCGCGAGTTCAGGGTTACGCCGCTTTCGATTGAGCTTATCTGCCATGACACCGGTGCTCAACCAAGTGCTGCGCCATATTCCCAAGGTCGACTAGCCTTGTGGACCTTGTCCAACCAACGGCTATCATGATACCAGAATCTGTTCGTTGGACTTCAAATGCTCTGGGTTGAAGTGCTTGGTTCGCCTCATGATACGGCCATCCCATTGGACATGAGTGCTGCAGCTCAAATCTCGTCGCCTGAATTCTTGCACAACTCGTGCGAATACTGAAGATGGTGTCATCCCACGAAGCAAGCTCTCAGTGCTCGCTGCGCTGTCTGAAGGTACTGAACGACATAATGTTGGAACGTGGCTTCGTGGCGAACACAGCCGGGTCCCATTTACTGCATGCACTTCCCGAAGCCTCCAGCTGACGGACTAAGATCTCCCCTGGCACAAGCTCCTCTTGCGGAGATTGGATCGTTGGTGCTCGGTGGGCAGGACAGTTTGTAGGCGTCCCACGAGCGGCGGGTGCATGCGTAGCCTTGCGGTGCTCTGCCGTTCATCTGCTCGAGACTCCCACTTGTGTTCCTGCTATTGCACCTTATCTCAAATTACGATGGTCGTTCTGTCCATCCCCACCTTATAGCTTTGATTTACGGCGGCCATTCGTGGTTGCCGGTGTCTTACCGGAGTCCATGCGCGAGCGAAGCCAGTGGCGGCACTTCTCTGGTCGTCGTGGTCCGTTCCGGGTTGCAAACAAGCTGAAACGGCAAGGACGGGTGCCTGCCTGACTGACAATGAGGACGCAGAAAGGTAGTCTCTGGCCAACCGACGTGGGGGCTCAGCTGCCGGCGGCTTTGACAGCCGAGCTTGTGAATCTTGGAGAGCTTCATCTTGCAAGTCAGGAGATCGGGGTAGGGTCGGGAAAGGTGTCACTGAACGATATGTAAAGGAAGGCGTCAAGTCCTCTTGCCACCCTTCCCAAGTGACTCCACCCTTAGTGACTCCATCTCAGTGATCACTTAGAGTGAGGACACCAAACGACCGGCAGAAAAGGCACCACGAAGACCTGTGATTTATAAGCGATCTCGGCGTGGCTGCTTCGAGCGAGTTCCTTGAAACCCCGATCTGATCGTCGTGAGACAACTGCCCACCGTTCACGGTTGAGGGTGTGTACTAGAATATTAGGCGCTACTGCTTGACCACCTGCTATGTCCTCCATGTGTCAATCCTCCTCCAATGCACGCGCACAGATGATTCCAGAGTCTCGTGAGTTACGAGTCAAATTCTCTGGCTCTGTTTGGACAGATATGTGCTGCAGGAGGATGCAACCACAAGGGCGGTGCTGCCGCAGTCGCATCCATTGCTTATGATCCTCAGCTGTACGTATACGGTTCCATCTCTGGGAGGGAAAAAGGAAGCAGGAAGAGTGGTGAGCGGCGCGATGAACACCCATTCACAACCGTGGCTGTGATGAAGTATTTGACATTGGGTTCGCCCAAAGGGCAGACGTGGTTGAGTTTGAGAGCGTTCGACCAAGGATGTGGCCAATGGAGAACGTATGAAAGACGTTGTTTCCGATCATATATCACCTGGGTACGACCCCCGTGTCGACACCCCCTCTCGGCTGCGCAGCGCACATAGCTTTTCGGCGGTGTATCTGATTAAGGGGTGCTCAACCAATCTGCCACGACTTGCAAATTTCTTCTGAAAACCCCCATCGCGCCTTTCCATTTTCTGAACACGGTAATATGAACAGCAACTTGCAGCAGGATGAAGGCAAGGACCAAGCCGACGAACCAACCGAGACTCGGGCGAATGAATGGTATGACATTACCCTGCATGGAGAAAATACCTGCAGCAAGGGCTACCGGCGAGACAAAGATCTGCATTGCACCATCGATCGTTAACGGACGACTTGAAGAGGCTGCGCAACAGACTTACCATCATGATCCAGGAAAACACCTTAGCTTCCCGACCCGATCTCTCGGTGAGCTGCCTTTGGGTCTGTCCTTCTGCAAGTGTTTGGCGGATCACTTCAAGTTGCCCCTTGATTGTGTTGTTTGTTTCGTCGTTGACCTGGAGCAGCCTGGTGGCTAGCTGCGACGATTGAAGAGCTAGACGGCTAGTCTCTTCTACATGTCTGAGCTGATCTTTAATCATCTGATTTGTTTGTTTGTTGAGTTCGATCTGTGTAGTAAACAACTGGTTCGTCTCAGTCATCGCAGCGAACGTCTGCGCATTGACATCGATGTGTCTAGCTACCAGCTGGTTCGTCTCTGCCACGCGCTTAAGATGTTCTGCCGTCACAGCGTACGTCTGCGCGTTGAGATCGTTTTGCCTCAAAGCGAGCCGAATCTGCTCCGTGCTGTTTTGGCTCGTTGCGGAGATCAGTGGCATTTGCCTGGTCCTTGTCTCCGTGGTCTCTTCGAGGTCAAGTTGAAGCTGTACCGACGAAAGATATCAGTAAAGCCCGAGTGCAGTCATCTCGTTCCCAGTCGCGGCCAATCAACTGGCACATACCTCAATAGCACACTGATCACAGCGATCGGCAAGAGACACAAGAGTCTTCCTCAATCCTTTGAATTCATCGAATATCTTGTCGATCGGAAAATGCTGAATATCAACGAACAACGAAGCATGTTGCAACCGGAAGCCATCGTAGGCATCCACAGTCTTCCACAGTCCCTCGTTCAGCTGATTGCAGAGCCGCATGACCTGTTGCACCCAATTGAGGGTATTTCGAACTTTAGCATATGTACTTTCGAGGTCTTGAGGTAAACCGTGGTGTTTGGACAATATCAAGCGATGATGTTCGGTCTGCTCAGGATTTCGATTAGTACCCTGACCAATGAGTGCCAGTACACGCCAAGGTAGATCCTACCTTATCGTATACACGAAACTCTCGCTCCACCTTCACAACAACACGTCGCCATTCCCGCTTGATGGGCGTTAAGCGATGCTCAAGCACCTTCAAGAAATACTCCCTCGCATTCCAAATCGGTAGGTCCGCGTCATGGGCGCCGAACGTCAGGGGATCAGCATTGATGCCATGCTCAGCTTCTTTGTCGTAGTGATACTCCAGAAGTGTCTCGCGACCCTCATCATCGCCGTCGAAATAGGTATCGACGAAGCAGTAGCTCACCCATCGCCATTTGTTTGATCCTGATAGCAGACAGCTCGTCTGCGCCTCATAGAGAAAGTCAAAAGGCTGCTGTGACCCTCGGCCTAAAAAGGATATGTCCTGAAAATGTCTCAAGGGATTTCCATGGACGTCTCTGCGGGGATCGGTTCGTGGAGTCTGCGAGGCTCTATGAACGTAGAACGGAAGGTGGAAAGACAATTCGAACTTGGACAGTCCGTTGGCCTGCTCGGTGGTTGATTTGATGTACCAACACACATGTTGAAGGGCTTGAATGACTCACGGGAAAACTAACTCCGATAGAGGTTTCAAAGGACACGTGCCTGTAGAGCGCGGCGCGGAGGCCAGGAGTCTGCCACATGGACGTCGTCAAGATAAGCGCCCGCATAGCCGATGAGTCCAAGTCAGTAATGAAGCTGTTGACAGCAATTAGTGATCAAGACCATCAACGATGAGGACATAGATGGCTGGTAGACGGACATAAGACGCCTCTCGGCATCAGGCTGCGAAGGCCCGGCTTTGAATTGAAACCGCTGAGTGACGGTTAAACACTGCAAAATCACCAGGATAGCCAGAGACTCATACCTCTTCCCCTAACAGACGACGAAGCTCCTTGGCCGTGAGTGGCCCGTGGTACTTCCTCGCTCCATTATCGTGGCTTCGTTCGTCTAGCCAAGCAACGAAAGGTTGGCCTTCTTCGTCCCGCTCGTCATCATTTCGCTGACCGGAGTCCAAAGTCGTGCCATTGCACAAATCTCGAATCCTGTCGGCATGCAATGAAAACCCATCTGCATCCTCTGGACCGTCCATGAAAATGCCAACGTAATCGCCTGTTTGTCCTAGTTGCCTTCGAAGGCCGACCCAGGACTTATTCTCTGAGCTCCAGTCGATGCTATCGCGGGCTTCGTCGTACTCCTCGGGCCAAGAACTGAGCAGGAACATTAGACTCGTGCTTCTTCAGGACTGGTATCGATCCCTCTTCTTGAAGTCATTGCATACCTCATGGCTGTCGGCCCTCGTGTCAAATCCTCTCTGATCAGCCGTTTGGCGATCAATCGGTTCAGAAACAGCTTTGCGTATAATGTCTTGCCCTTGAGAAGCACGCGCAGGGTCGAACAACGACAACTCGCCGAAGAAAAGGTCGTTCATGTCCTGCCAGCCTCACGATCGACCAGCTTGTTCCTGGAGAGCCTCTGCGGCGGCTACCTAACCGCGCAAGCTGCGACGCTGCGGAGGTTGCCCCTCCACAGCGGCTGATGAAACGATGCACTCTTTCATTGGCTTATCAATGCAGGCTCGGAGGGCCAGCTTTCGGTCGTGTTGCAGCCTTGAGGAGGCCGGTGGCGTCATATCGGTCGTAAGCAGTAGAGAAGCCCAGGTCCTGTCATGGAACGAATAACATGGGACAGTGAGTTGTCCATTGCGGGTGTAAAGGGTCACTCTCGGCGGCTGTCGTCGCGAAACGCGTTCTCGGCACTCATAGCGATGTCATGCAGCAAGCATGCGCCTATTTGATGCGCCAGCAAAATTCTAAAGGCCCGGCCTACCTTGTAATTCGTAGAGAGCATCAACGTTGAACACCGCAGTTGAAGGTCTGGGACTAAGTCCCACCACAATAATTCTCAACTGACCTTGGTGGCAGGGACTATCTTAAACAATACCAGAGAGAGCACAAATCGTCATGCATGAGCGCCAGAAATCCGGGGAAACGGCTGGCGACTTCGTTAAGCTTTCTGTCGAGTCATGGGGGTGAAATCCCAAGCCGAACCCGCGGCCGCGGTGACAAGAAGGCAGTCCCGAATGGCTGGTCCTGGGGACTCTGAGCACACCAGCCGCGGCAGCCCTAAGATCCGATTTCTTCGCCCTCGGTTGCTGATTTCATCGTCTCCGCACGGCACGAAGTTCAAAACAGGGCTCTTCTGACTCTTGCCGAGCGTGTCAGAAATGGTTTGTTATCGATCGAGTGCTGAGCGAGTTTCCTCCCTGAGTAAGGAAGCTCCGTGTCAAAGCTATGGAGACTCCAAAGGCAGCTAAATCTCGCCGGCGGGATACGGATGACAGCCGAGCGGAGAGAAAGCGGATCCAGGACCGACTTGCGCAGCGAGCAACGCGAGAACGCACAAAGAATCGAATTGCATACCTCGAGCAACGCCTGAGCAGCCTTGAGGCTGGTGACAGGCATGGAGAGATCACGAGCTTGACGCGTATAATCGACAATCTACGCAATGACAACGATCGCCTCCGCAATGCCTTAATCAAAATGCGCACGGTCATCGACCAAGCTGTGAGTTCTGTCGAGAATGAAAATGGAGCACTGTCAGCGACCAAGGCTTGTGGTTGCAGCGAACATGCAAATTGCTTATGCACGCAAAGTAATTTCGTCGAAACTCCTACTGCCACCTTTGACGACCCAGTCTCGTCGTTGAGGCACCATTCAGTGTCGTCAACTGGGACTTCGGAGGCAACCGAGGTAGTTACTGGTATGCCTGTCGGGTTGGAGACTGGTGTCGAACTGCCTGGCCAAGCGCAACCTGATACTCTTCAGGACTTTATCGATCTCAGCCCAAATACCCTGCTGGAGATGTTTGAGTTTGGTCCTCCAACTGGATACAATGGATGGCAGCCACAAACTCCGTCACCCTTCGATTATCGGTTTCCACCTGGTCATGCACCCATCAAAGTCGCGCCTGACGTAGCAAAGTGGCACGTGTCGGATCGTGCCTTCATAAGCTGCTTAGACTCTGTCAAGAAGCGTACAGCGTCCACTTCCACGCTCGATATGCATGTCCCTTTTAAGGCCGCCATCTGGGGCTGGGACAATGTTGGTCCTGAGGCTCAGCATCCAATCTGGAGTGCGTTGAGGCAGGTCGACCAGGAAGTATTTGGCACTTGGACCTCGAAGGCGCAAAGGATTGCTCTTATGTACGTCTGCCAGACACTCATTCAGTGGCGAGAGGACCCAACAGACGAAAACCTGGCACGGGTTCCGGTGTTCCTTCGGCCAAGGCCTTCCCAAGAGAAGATCCAGCATCCTGCAGTGATCGACTTTCTGATATGGTAAGCCAGCTCTTTTATGCACTCCCACCCACCTACTAATTCCTGAAAGGCCTGGACTTCGTGACCGGCTCGTCTTCGAACACAAGAGATATACGTCGACAGGCGATTTCTCCGCAGCTTTTGTCGCTAACTTCAACTTCAACTGGCCGTTTTCCGAGCGCAATATATTCACCTGTAATCCTATATCCGGGAAGTACGAAGTGTCGACGACCTTTCTGGAATTCGCGTACAACTTCAAAAACTGGACGATGAAGCCTGCGTTCTTCAAAAGCTTTCCCGAAATGCAGCACGACATCCCGGTCTGGGAGGGCCCAGCCGACTTTTCGAAAGCGAACTGGCCAACGTAGAGCATCTACATACCCCGATTTTGTAGTACCAAGAGGTTTTCTCTTGGCTGTGTCACCGGGAGACTTACCGGGACTTTCTGCACTGCCTCTGAAAGAAATCCTCCCAGCAAATTTGGTAGCGAAAGAGGTTCAGAGCGGAACGCAGAGGGATGGCATTATTCAAGATCAGGATCTCCGAGCGGCTCTCATGCTCGCGACCATTCGGATTGTTCTTCGGGTCACAGCGACCATATCTGTCTACTCAACATTCTCGTTGATTGTGAACCCTCTGCGAAAGAGTTAGCAGAATTCGCACGAACGCACGGAGGCGACAAACCCATCAATGACAAGGTTATGTCCCACAACAAGGCTCATCCTCGGCGTGCTCAACAGGACGACCGCATCACCTATCTCGTCGAAAGTCGCCTTCCGGCCCTGTCTCCGCTCGTACACCTCCCATGCCTTCGTTGCCTCGTCCGGCGCACCTCGCTGCATCAAAGGATCGAGGAGCCTGGTGAGAAGAAAGCCCGGCGAAACGGCATTGACGCGTATACCCTGGCCACGAGCTTCGAGCGCCGCCTATTTCGTGATCAGAAACGTTCGCTAGGAGCAAGGGGGATTAGAGCACGGCGGACATACCGCTTTTGTTAGACCGGCGACGGCGTGCTTTGCTGCAGTGTACCCTGTCGTCCCGGCTCCGGCTTGGATCGAGTCTGCTTATTGTTAGCCTTCAGTGATTACAGGCTGGGTAGAAGCCCAATTTATCTCAGCGTTGGGAATACTCACTGACTGAAGCACAATTCACAATCGACCCTCGCTGTGGCGGCCTCCCCTCTTCACTGGAGCCTAATGTTAGTCGCGGATGATATATCCTAATGCTCACTCACACTTCAAGCGACTCTTGCTTCATCATGACTCTTAATTCGTGCTTGTTACAAAGCCAGACACCTGTTGTGTTGACCTCGAGCACTTGTCTGAATTTGTCGACGTCTGTCTCGTGTGTTGCGCCCAATGGCCCAATGATCCCGGCAAAGTTGCTGTCTTGTTGTCAATGACAACGCAATCGAAGGATAGACTCTGGTGAAAAGCCGGGGCAAAACTGACGCTGCATAATCGATTCTACCAAACTCCTTAACTGCTTCGTTCACTGCTCGCTCCACATCCTCTTCTTTGGTCACGTCTGCCCGTATGCATAAGACCTGGAATGGGCATCAGCAGGTCTGAAGGTATTTGTTTGTCTGGACGGCCTACCTTTGCTCCATACTTCTCAACAGCCTTCTTTCCTTCTTCGAAAGTTGCTTTATCCTGGATATCGACCAGAACTACACCTCGAGCCCCTTCCTTTGAGAACGAAACACCGATGGCATTCCCGAGCCCTCTCGCACCGCCAGTGATGAAAGCAACGCCTGGTGCGACAGGACCTGACCGGAAGACCATTCTGATAACTTCGATTTTGCTTCAACGTTTATCGGAGTCCTCACTTAGATGTCGTTCAGAATTTCACCAGGCTTCCTGACAAGCAGGTAGTCTCTCTCAGGCCAAATTGCAAGCTCCAAGCAGGACGTCCTTCTCCAACAAAGTCTTGTCTGGACGAGCGCATGGGGTTGCAGCCTCGTGGCCCCTCGGGCTTCCCTAGGTGACTCCACTCATTACTCGTACATTTTCGCTTGATTTCCCCGCAACCCCATCAATCCTTTGCCGAAAAACCCATGGTTCGTCGTGTCTTGCGTGGTCAGCAAGGTGCCGAGGAGGGTACTGCACAGTGTGCACGAATCAGACCCAGACATGGCAAATGGGCCTTGGAGGGGCCCTCGGCCCAGATGGGCACGCACGTGGGGGCATTGGAGCAAAAGCGCGCTGTGACGAGCCATAACACCATCCCGGCAAAGCTGAAGGGATAGTGATTGTGGATTTTGATTTTCTGGCTGCTTGTCGCTGTATTTCGTCTAGATCGTATTGAATTCACTTTTGTGAGCTCTCAGCTTCATTTCAACATGGTTCGCGATTTGGGGTACTCCGTCGAGCCGCATTGGCATTCCCAGCGTCGGAGCATCAGAATAGTATGCGTGGGTGCCGGCGCCGCAGGTCTTTTGGTGGCATACAAGCTCAAGAAGACATTCAAAGATTACGAGCTTGTTTGCTACGAGAAGTGTGTTTGCAGGACTCATTGGCAATGATTGTGCTGACTGAAAGCCAGGAATTCTGGCGTCGGCGGGACTTGGTTCGAAAATCGATATCCGGGATGCGCTTGCGACATTCCAGCACACTCATACACATATTCGTTCGAACCAAACCCGGATTGGTCGACGTTTTACGCATACGCTCCAGAGATAAGAACGTACTTCGAACGCTTTGCATCCAAATATGACCTTCATCCTTTTATCAAGCTCAATTCCCGCGTCCAGTCGGCAGTTTGGAAGGAAGAGAAAGGCATCTGTAGGTGAAGGGAAACTTTTGGTGAAGGACAAGGTATTGAGACTTTTTAGATGAAGTCGCAATCGACGTAGAAGGCCGCAAGGTCCAGGACTGGTGTCACATTTTCATTAATGGGACAGGTTTTCTCAATGACTGGAAATGTGCTTCGGCCCATCTGCGGATCGTCCAATGGCTAATGCGATGTCAGGGCCTAAAATTGAAGGCTTAAATGACTTTCAAGGAACGCTCCTTCACAGTGCAAATTGGGATACTTGTGAGGTGTCTGGCCACATTGCCTTGACGAAACTGACAAGTGCCAGCTGTCGACTATGCCGACAAAAACGTCGCAGTCATTGGGACTGGTTCGTCAGCCATCCAGATCATTCCGCAGATTCAGAAGACCGCCAAGAAGGTAACAGCATTCATGCGATCTGTGACGTGGATTTCTCCTGTGGTAGGAGGTAATATCCTCGAAGAGACCAAACAGCAATCGTCAGATGAGTCGCAAAAGGAAAATCCACAGGCCCAATACTGGTACACCGACGAAGAGAAGCAAAAGTTCCGCGAGGATCCCAAAGCATTGTTCGATTATCGATACAAGCTTGAGTCTGGGTTTAACGCTCGGTTCGACATGTTCATTCAAGACTCGGATACATCAAAGATGGTTCAGACGTTGTTCCGGGAGGAAATGCATCGGCGCATCGGGCCAGGCCATGAAGAACTGAAGGAGAAATTAATCCCCACGTGGGCGCCTGGATGTAGAAGACTGACGCCTGGTGACGGTTACCTGGAAGCTCTGGTCAAAGATAGTCAGTGTTCCATCCTGTCATTGAAGCTTGCTGACACACTTGCAGACGTCGAGCCAATCCACAATGAAATCACCAAGATTGTGGACAAAGGCTTGATTGACGATACGGGAAGACTCCATGAGGTCGATGTTCTCGTTTGTGCCACGGGCTTCAACCTCGCCTTCGCTCCACGTTTCGAAGTTCTAGGGGTTGATAGCGTCAGTATGGCAACTGAGTTCGACCCTGAACCTCACGTCTATCTGGCCGTCACAGTGCCAAAGTTCCCCAATTATTTCGTCATCAACGGAGTTCGAGGTAACTGGGCGAACGGATCAGCCCTACCTTCGCATGAAGTGCAGGTTGAGTACATTTTGCAGTGCGTCAAGCGCATGCAGGATGAGAATATCCGAGCACTTGAGGTCAAGATGGAGCCAGTCAAACAACTCTATGAGCATATCGATGCGTGGCACCTCGGCTCAGTGTGGAATTTGGACTGCAAGAGGTCAATTCACCCTTTGCTTGGATCATGAGTTGCGGCTGACAGGAAGCAGTTGGTACAAAAACAATATCCCTGGCGGGAAGCTGTGGATTTGGGCTGGTTCGGTAGGTCGAAAACTTGGTTACATCGAAAACAGAAGCTGATATTGGCAGAACCTCCATTACATGAAGACAATGAAAGTTGTGCGGTGGGAGCACTATAATTTCAGGTACTTCAACGACAATATGTGGTCATTCCTAGGAAATGGTCGTGTCGAGGCGGAGATTAAGCAGGACTCTACGAGGTTAGCACCTTATACAAGGCAAGCAGACGTACCTTGGACAATTGACTAGCAGGATGGTCAAATTTGAAGGTCTCCTCGTTAGGTGGCTTTCGGCGATAGTTGCCACAGGCAATCGAAGCTCGGCAGTAAATGTAGACAGTAAGAGCCCAATAAATCAGGGCCTGCATATGTTGTCCAACGACTAACGTTGGAATTTTGTGCCTGTGATTGGATTGCAGAGTCAGCGTCAAGCCCATGTGGGGAAGACGACACCTCGGTCGGAGAAGTAGTGACATATGTCCTTACCCGGCCAGACTCCGCATAGTTAGCGAGGATATACGCCGTTCAATTCTTTCCTGTCAAGAAACTAGAAGCGTCAGGCAAAGTCGCGACAATGAAAGCTGCCAGGTACCATGGACGCAGAGATCTCCGGGTTGACGATGTTGAGCGGCCACAGATCGAAGACGGGAAGGCCCTGATCGAGATCGAATGGTGCGGAATATGTGGATCGGATCTGCACGAGTATTTGGTCGGTAAGTGAGCTCTCTAAGGCGGCCACGGACGAGTACCTGACTAGTAGCCAGGACCGAGAGTCATCCCGACGCAGGAAAACCCGCACGTGTTGACTGGAGCGGTCCTCCCGGTCACAATGGGGCATGAATTCTGTGGTAGAGTCAGTCAAGTCACCGCAAACAGCAAATTGCAAGTTGGGCAGCCTGTAATGGTCGACCCACGGGTGTTCTGCTCGGCATGCCCTGCTTGTGATAATGGTGACACCAATATCTGCCTTCAGTGGGGTTTCTTGGGCTACCACTCCGAGGACGGTGGAGGTTATTCGGAATATGTGGCTGTCAAGGAAGAACTTTGCCATGTCCTGCCTGACTCGATGCCATTGTCTGAAGCTGCACTAATCGAGCCGTTAACCGTAGCCAGACATGCGTTGAGGGTGGGTTGTAACTCTCCCTTGAAATTCGTACCGTCAAGACCAGATTGCGTCAACATAAGACACTGGCTCTGGGTCCTTGATCGTCGTTGTGCAGCTGACTGGATCATGCTGACGGTCTTGCAGAAATCAGGATTTGACGATTATCGCGACAAGAACATCCTAATCCTGGGTGGCGGGCCTGTTGGTCTGGCTGTTATATTTGTTTTGAAGGCTTCTGGGGTCGGCAAGCTCATAGTCAGTGAGCCCACCGCGAAGCGGCAAGAGCAGACCACAGAATTTGTCGATGTTGTGCTCAACCCAAAGGATGTAAAGGTTGGAGACAGATGTCGTGATTTGACGGGCGGTAAGGGTGTCGACATCGTCTTCGATTGTGCGGGAATAATGCCGGGGTTAATGGACGGAATGGATGCTCTTCAACGAGGCGGAACATACGTCAACGTCGCTGGTTGGGAAACAGAGGTATGCTTTTCATAAGTGTACGAGTTTTGGCTGACCGACGTCGAGTGCATTATACCCATGAGCCACTTTATGCTCAAAGAGATCATCTTTCGAGCTTCGATGAGCTACACAGAAAGAGACTTTAAGCAGACAGTGGATGAATATGCTGCAGGTAAGAGCTCGTCCTCGTACTTACCGCAGTCCAGGGCTGACCTGACGTAGGGAAATTCAAGGGGTTCGAGAAGCTGGTGACCGCTCGAATTGCCTTGGATGATGTCGTGGAAAAGGGCTTCGAGGAACTCGTCAATCACAAGGACGAGCATGTCAAAATCATGGTCACTCCAAAGAAGGAGCTCCTAATATCCAGATGAGCGTATTTGTCCCAAAGTGAAGTGAGAAGCGGCAGAAGATAATTTCACTTAGTCATTTGAACTCCTTTCTTTGTTGCCCTGACACGGTCCCACCAAGTTGCCGATGTTTTCCCGCTTAGTGCCCGCAGCCAAAATTTCCCAAGTCGAGCGCTCGACAAGTTTATGCCTTTTGAACAACATGCCTTCTATTATGCACTTTTACTATTAGTATGCAATGAGGTGAAGCCATTGATTTGGATGATCGCACCCTACGATGGATGCCCATGCCCACCTACTCTCGTTGGGCTGGGCGGGATCCGGCCATTCCCTCGACTCGAAACCATATAAACAGAAGGGTCATCGCGGCCTCGCCTACGACCCCGCAAAGGTTGGAAACAATGGGGCTGGGCTTGTCAAGCCACTCTCCATATCTCGACGGCAAGCACGATTTGGCATCGGCAAGAAAGCACATGAACCGCAGGCAGGGAACGAGTGGTGGCTGAAGGGTTTCGAAAGTGCGCTGGGCAATATCGGCAAAAGTGAGAGCGAGAGGAGTAGTGGGACCTCAACTCCGATTACAAGAGAGCATACTGGCAAGCACGGCGGACTATACGGCTTCTTCGTCAAGGGCCAATTGATGGAAGGGACGATTGGCGAAGTCGAAGAGACAAAGCGGCCCTCCAAGAAACGGAAAAGCGACCACCTGGACGATACAACACAAGTTCATACGCCGAAAACTACTTCCCTGCCGATTGAGACACCCGTGGCTGAGTTCGAGCAAGCGGGTGCATTTTTCGCTCTTCGCGACAAAGACGAGAAGCGAAGGCGCCGTGCCAAAAAGGTGGATCCTGTCGAAGAGTTTCGACAAATGGGAGAATATCTCGAGGTGCAAGCACAGAAGAAGAAAAAGAAGATACGGCTATCAGAAGCTGTCGAGTCCCCGGTTGATGCATCCCAAGAGAACAGCCAACCAGAAGCAGCTGAGGACGTGCGTGTCGAGACGAAGGACCAACGACGAGCGCGGCGTCAACGGCGAAGGGAAGAGAAGGAGCGAGAACGAAACGCATTGGTTGCCCTGCAGAATCAGCGGCAATCTGATTCGAGGATCGACGATGGCACGGATGATGCTATCGCAAAGGCTGCGCGGCGAGCGGAGCGCAAGCGTAGGAAGTCAAAGGGAGATTAGCACAGCATCAAAGATGGCCGATGTCCTCCCATGTCTGCTGAGCCACACAACGAATGCACCCATGAGTTCATGCAATTACTGAGGAATCACGAACACCTCGCTCGTTATTTTCCATTTCCGTTTTTGTGCAACGGTTGATTTGGTAGCCTGAGGCTCCAGTGGTTGGTGACGCCACAGTGTCTGTTCTGGGTAGAGGCGAGTAACGAGCGTAAAGGGGTATATTCAAGCTGCCCGTTGAGAAGGGCCAGATCCAATGAAGGGCATATGAACGTGTTTAGTGGTAGGGTACGGTGCCAGCCGTCAAACTCTGTCTCAAGTGGACCTTGCAACCTTCACTCTTGCCGGGGTAAGACCCGCAATAATGACAGTCAATTTGCGGTCACTTGCAGCAAAGACAGACTACGTTTAAAATCTCAGATCTCCTCATCTCGGCACTGACACCTCGTTCTTCTTCCATGTTATACTGTGGAATAATAAAATCCACTGATGGTCAGAATATCGCCACACCGCGTTCCGCCCAGCAAGCCTCAATGCACTCTTGCGCAGGTTGTCTGTCCTCTTGAACGCGTTTCCCTTCATTTCCGACCGTGACCTCGCACTCGCACCCAGCTGGATTCAAGGCTATGCACAAGAGCTTGTACACATATCAGCAAGTGATTGCGTGGAGAATGAGACATTCGCTGCCAGAGCCAACTACAATGGCGGGTGCATCTGCCGATGTGCGCGCCCTGACTGCGGACCAGGCTCAGCCTCATTTGAATCAGTCAATCTGGTTGCGCAGAAGAATCTCACTTATACGCTCTTCTACATGCAGGGTGTCTTTCCAGTCACCTCGGCCCACGTCGCCGCTGTCGTGGCCCAAGTCAATCGGCTTCTGATACATTATTTGCGCTAAAACATGGTCGCCTACCCTTCGTCGGCTATGGCGCCCCAAAGTGACCCGGTGATCTGAAGGTTGACAGCGTTGGGCTCGCAGCGCATTATCTTCGACAAGTCACGGCCGTTCTGCTGCAAGGCAGCCACTAACCTGATATTAGGGATTTTACAACAGTCCTATCGCCCAGCACCTGGACGATATTGTCATCGAATTGGAACATCTTTTTCGAGGGTGGAAATTGCTCTTGCATTGTTGTGTTACACCTGGGGCAAAGAGAAAGTCAAGATAAATGGCGGTCAAGAAAGGGCTTCCGCCCTTCCGATTTCCCACATATTGGATCACCTACGGCCTGGCAGCGTCGTGTACTTACTGGTCATGTCGTTGCGGGCGCTCTGGCATTATCAGCACCCCATACGTGACTACCGTCTGCACTTTCCACTATTCTGTACCAAAACTGGTCTGTTATGACGAGGTGCGAAATTCAGAAGATTTCACAAGTCTTCGAACAAAATATTGCCCCTGAAGCCAGAAAGCTAACCCGGATTTGCAGTTCTTGGCCAGAGATTTTCACGCGTCGAAGGCTTGATGTCGATTGGCAAAACGAGAATGAGCCATATATCAGCCGTTTAGCTGCGGCTTGGAGGGAAGCAGTTGGCTCAGAGATCGACGACCACATCCAGACGTTTATAAATGCCCCCGATGACACTGATGATTTTGTACCACACGGAGACAAATTGAAGGCCTTCTGCAGCGCCAACAACACCGAAACCGGCAGCACAACTTCGGCAGGCCAGCCTGATCATTTTGCTTGGCTTCATGAATGTGAATACAATAATGGTCAAGTGCGATCACGAGCTCAACAGGGTCCACTCACCTCCGACCATCTCCGAACGCAATTGCTAAAACCTGTAGGTGCTGTTTCCTGCTTTATATTGATCGACAAAATACTGATAGTTGGAATTTGATTAGCGATATGGGCATCAGAAATCCGTCCCACCACAAACGCCTCGCACCACACTCACTCGGCAAAGTTCTGCTCGCAAGACTTTGAAAAGGGTACACTTCTCTACTTAGGATCCATGACGAGTAACACTAACGTCTCTTTCCTAGTTATTCCATCTTCGACGATCTCATCGCCGCCATGCCTTTCCCGCTGCTGAAATCGACTCAATCCCGGAATGTGCAGGCATCAACGTGTCAGTTTCGAGTGACCACACCAACGAGCCTGACGCGCAGAGACGCCTCATCTTCATCACCGACTTGTTCCCGTCGATGGCTAACGCATTGATTACCTCAGTATCCAAGCACCAAGCGCCCGCGCTTCGTGAAGCGCTTTACAAACACCTTGCAGCGGAAGCATCTGTCGGTGTGACTTTTCCCGTACGTGAATGATATCATATGCCTGTAAGTGAGACTGTACGAGCTAACGAGGATGCTTAGAACAAAGGTTTCTTAACCTTCCGACTATCATTCCACATCCCTTTCTTCACACTGACATCCTCGCAAACGCGGCTAGACGATCAACGCGAAGTCAGAGGATCTCCTCTTAGACACACTGAGGATATATCCTTTCTCAGCGGGTCATCGGGGACAGAGGCTCGGCGTCTTCTACACGAAGGGCACATAACTTGTGTGATTGCGGGGCTCGATGATGAGGACTGGACTGCATACCTCTTCATCGACACCTACTTCGACGGCGAGGACGGGGAAAATGCGCTTGCCTACCAGCGGAACGATACCGAACATGGCATGAATGAAGATCCATTGACGTGTGGAAACCACGACGCCGATAACCCCGTCTGCAATCCCAGGCGGTATTTTCTCGACGTGCTCTACTATCGCCTGCTGCAGGTGAAAGAAGAGTGGCAGAAGGTTGTTGAGGAAGTTGAAGTAAGCTTTGGACAATATGAACGGGTAAGTCTTCCTAACGCATCCCGAAACGAAGCTCAAACAAATGTACTGCCATATTTTTCAACGTATGGGCTATTAGGCAGCTTTACTGGGAAACAACAACGTCACTTGTATTACGGCTTGCTAACCAGTCCTATCAGAGTCCTCGTCATCTGTTATCAAGACCGGACAGACCCGACGACCAAGAAGGTGTGCTTGCAGACGACCAAGATTCCCGGCGTGAATTCGACCGGGTTCTACAGACCATGCGCCTCACAACGAAACTAAGGGCACGGCTAACTAAAACAATCGATGCTTTCGAGGCACCTCGTTGTGACAGCCTCTTCGGATTGCTTAGAGAGCTGAACCAAACAGAATCAGATCTATGCCACGGGTCTCTCCCTGGTATAGAAGCTAGTGTCGGCGAGTTGAAGCGGTTGAAAAAGTCGCTTGACTCTATCTTGGATCTTGGCAGCCAACTTGGAAAAATAGTACGTAAGGTCCCAGAACCAGTTGCCTGCACCCCTGTCGATGGTTGTGTCATTTATTGACTTATCAACCTCACAGCATGGAGTCATCCTGAATTTGGGAGCTCTCGACGAGACTCGGGAACAAAGCAAGATGGCTCAGAAAAATGGTCGCTTCTCCGGGACAATGATGGTAAGCTTCTCGTGATGTGATAAAATGAAGATTCACTCACATCCCTCACTTCGCAGGCCTCCCTCCCAGTGGCGCTCACAACCAGTGTGTTCAGCATGCAGAAGATTCCGCTGCCTCTCGTCCGGTACAGCTTCGGGTGGTTCGTGGGACTCATAATTATGTTTAGCGTTTTGGGAACTGGACTGCATTACACGCAGCCTATGCTCCAGCGCCGCTTGGCCACAATGGCCGCGCGTCAGAAGCCCTCTTTTCCGAAGTTCAATCTGCCGCACTTTGGGCGGCGTCCGCCACTCCCCGGAAATGACCTTGAGCGTGGGGACAGTCAATCTTTGGCACCGACAAACCAGGCAGACCGTCAAATTGTTGCGATTCAGCCACGCCGAACGACGACATTTGACTCTATTGCTACGACCCTGCGCCCAGAAAATCCATCTGCTCATTGACCTATTTTCCCTGGACAAGAGGCAATGCTCTTTCAACGACCAGGAGAACGCCGAGAGGTGGATGTGCGAAGGTCAACCTCGGTTTTAGAGCGACCCAATGGGACCATTGCACAACGAGCGGTACTGGAACACTCGCTTGGCGGTCTCGTGGGCCACAGGCAAAGCTTCGGGGTTTTGCCGCTTCCTGCCGTATAGCCTACTTTCAATGCTACTCCACAGATCAGGCTGCATCCCTTGGTCGACTGCTTGTCAGCTGATCCGTTACCCCCATCCTTCTTTCACGTACGTTTCTAGGTGGATATTCGTTAAGTACACGATATACAGCTTCGTTGTTTGATAACTCATCCACTCGGTGCGCATATAATTGCTCTACCAAGACTAAGCCTTCTAGTGACTTGATCTCGTCCCAGTAGTTGTACACGAATGCGACCATGGGATGGTAACACGTGATCCTGGCCGTGCAACGGTCTCCTAACCCACTTCATGGGATGGGCCAGACTGTCACCACTGTCACTAATGGGTAACCAGGAGACCTGGATGCTTGATGAGCTGGCAGGATCCCATTGGTCGCTACTCCAGACCGGTCGCGGTGTCCCCCGCTGCGAGCAGAGCTGCTTGAGACATAAGTACCTTACTGCCCGCCGATGTAAACCCAACCCGACTTTGTTTCTATCCCCAAGGCAAACTCTGCCGCTCAGTCGCAGTGACTTTTGCACGCGTTCTATGTGTATTCATACCCTCTTTGCCAGCTGGTGTATGGGTTAGTGTACTCAGAGACGACTTCGATTTGTGACGTGTCTTTCCATTCCAAATTCTGACTGAGGCCAGAGGGTGGCGTCCTCACTTCATTAATGGTGTATATCCAGACATGTCCTGTCTGTGGTGCTCCTCCAAAACACCTTTGAGGGTGCACGGAGGTTCCCTGGCCAGTTCTTTTGCCGGCCGTCCGGCAAGGAGGAGTCACGAATGCTCCTTGAGGCAAGAACATCTTTTGGTGTTGCGCCTGGAAAGAGCCAGGTTATGGTGGGTTCGTGAGTTGTTTGGTTCCTTTCAAGACCATCCTACTGGACCTACCCAGAAGTCGGCTCCGGGAACTTGTTGCTGGCGAAAGACTCGTCGGATGGTATGGGAATACTGGCATACCTCTGGCCATTGGCGCCCATCAATCTGCCGGACTGGTCATGCTGATCGTCAATTCTGTGGAAGCACGACCGTTCCCAGTTGGAGCCCATTTCCAAGTTCTTGAACTCACTGGGAGGACTCTACAGCTCTGGATGAACACCACATCGCCCGATCAATTGGTTGCAGATCTTTTGAGACCAGGAAGCCTGGAACATGCCGTGGTGGGAACCGCAGCCAACCAGAACAATGGACGCCGATATCGGCAAAAGCTGCTTGGATATCCGGAGAAGAGATTCCAATGTACAGCTTTCTAAGGACTGTGCTGGAAACTCGCATCGTGGCTCCCGGATAAAACCTCCCTTTGCACCAGCTACAAGGATTAAGACTTCTTCACTGGAATCGATGGTACCACGCAGCGGGCAAGCCGATTCCACGCAGGCGAAGGACGCGATTCTTGGCCTATCGCCCAATCAAAAGACGACGTGCGCCGGTCCCGGCGTGGTCTTGCATGCATCGACCACACTGTGAAGGTTATCGACAGCTTAGCCGTTCTTTTTTGCTGGCCTATCTTCGAAGCTCTTCCCCTCATCTTGCTACGTTTGTGCAGAGTGTTGAGGAAAGTCCAAGTCTGGACAAGCTCACACTGGAGCTTTTGTGGTGGGGCTGACAATTTCTAGTTCGTATTCTCGAAACAAGTTCTGAAATTCGGTCCGGCCATCTGCGTCAACTTCAAGTCACACCGCCAGGCTTTGGAGGCTACTCTCAGCGCAATGCCAACTCAGCAGCCGTCTTTGCAGAAGAGTCTTTGTACTTCCCATGGAAACAGAGCCGTACTACTGTGTATAGCCGCTATGCGTTCCACCCGCAGATCAAATCCCGAAGATCAAATTCCGCGTATTGACCGCTGAATGTAAAAATGCCAAGCAAGATGCCAGACGCACATTCCATATATGCACAACTGACCACATACTCTGTCACAATGGAGCGACAACTTCGTTCTTTGGCGTCTTCTCAGGATGGTAAAACCTTCAAACCTCAATCAATTCAAGATTCTCCATGGCTATGACCGCTCGACTGCGTTTAGCGGGAGCTCAAGCTCCGGTCGGGCACAAGCGCTGCGGGAAGATCCATTCCTTCCAAAAGTGTATGTTTATCTCCATATTTTTCTTCGTCAGTGGAAAGCTTCTTCCCCAAGCCCTTTCGACCTTTCCAGGCGTCAAAACGCAGCAGGACTATTGCAATTTATGTCAAAGCACCACAATATCATCAATTGGGCTCGGGCTGCAGCAATTTCCGTTATGAGAGCGCATCATGAAACCGGCCTTGGCAGGTTTCGAGCGGTCCAGAATACACTCATCGGACCTGGAAAGGTCGCCTGTCTTTCCTGGAGAGGCTGATGCGGATGCGACGAATGCTTTCGATGTCATTGCGAAGCGTCCGGTCGAGCTTGGCTCCTTTCTGGACCCTGACAAATCTTGCGCGCATCCCGACGTTTGAGCCGAAGCAAGTGTCTGTCGTCATACTTACCTCGATGCAATACTCAGCAGCCAAAAATACCGGGTGCTGAGGACGGTTCCTTCGGTCGCACTGGACCTGCCGGATTTATCCACGACGCCTGTGCTCTACCTGCCAAAGCAGCCGTACCACGGAAAAGACATCCCGGCACGTCACGCGATCAATATTCGGCGATATTGTGTCTCCTCTTGCACGGTTCTAGCTTTTATGAAGAATATCTAACTTCTTCGCCTGGGATCGGACGACTGTTACGAGGTCCAGAAGCTATTCAAAATGCTGCCCTGGTCGTCACGGGATACCTCGCTGCCAAGGGAGAATGCTGGATACGAGATCGATCACGAATCACAAGACAGAATCGGAATTCGACAAGCTTCCACAGCGACCAGACTCTGGAGTGGCGATCCAAACTCGAAGTCGTTGCAGCCGGGTTGGCACTTCGCTCTTTTTGCTTTTCCCGTCGGTCCTTTCGTGAAATTAACAACCTAGGGTTTCTTGGGACTTGTCTGACTAGTATGCCTTCAGGTGCCCTCCAGTCAAGGGAAAGAAGAAAGTGGCGGTTTTCGTTTGGGTCAGTTACTCCGCAGAGCCTCTTCAGATGACTTTTACCCAAAGTTGCAGCACTGTGCTTGTACTATGTCTAGTCCTCAGCTAACAGCTTTGCAGACATGTGTACCTAGCTATCTCTCGAAAAAAAAAAATCGCCGCCTACTAACATCTTCCAAAAGTGCAAATGTGGGCATAACCCTATTTCAATCAAGTCAGCGTCTTGCCCGGTCTGCCATCGGTAAGTCGCTCAGTGCCCGAGAACTTGTGACCTGCCGAATCGAAACGTGTTGGTCTGAGGGCCTGGGCTCGCAAGAATAGGAATTCGGTCTAATATGTGCACAGGAGCAGATGTCAGAATTGCATGACAGAAAAGATTGTCAAATGATTACTTCCGTCACGTTGTTCATCGCGGCGAGGGCGAGAAGGAAGTCGTGGTACACCTTCCGCAAGTACCGGAAAAAGCAGACTCGAGGACGGACGGGTACATTCTGTGCAACAAGAACGGTTTATTACGTCTATTGCCGGCCATAAATTCCCCCAGTACTTCCGCAAGATGTATCACGACTCCGTTATCGCCCTTGTTGTTTGAGCTAATGCGACTGAAGAACCTGTTTGACAAAAAAAGATTTGGCTTGCTCTGATGAGGTCTGGAATTGTGGAAGTCTAAGCAGCTGCGTTACTAGTGTGGGAGCAAATCCAGGACGCAGAAAAGGTATCACACAGACTCACAGGATGTGCATTGGAGGACTAAGATGATGAGCCTGCCAATCAGCCAGCTGCCGAAAATGATCATGATATACGTTTCGCTACGAGTTGTGCGAGCACACAGCTCACGGGAGTGTCAATTATTCCATTATGCTTGAAAGCAGGCTACTGGTTGTACTGCAACACTGTGCTCGAACCACGCTTCAACAACACAATGACAAAGGAGAGAAGTGTCATGGTGCGACTCATGACCTACTTTCAACTCTGCCCGTGTCATCGATGAGCCGACCCGGCTTGCCACTCTGTAACCACGGCCGCTGGATCCAGAAGTCGTCCTTGATGACGTCCACATGCCTGGTGACCACTTTGGCTTTCCGTCTTGCTTTGCGCTGCTTCTCCATTTGTGTTTTCGAAACCACTGCAGGGACTGCGCTTCCTTCCTCTCCATCAATCTCAGCACTTTCCTCAGCCTTGCCTGTTTCCTGACCTTCATTCCTACTTATGGATTCCTCCAGAGCATACTCTCTGAACACGACCGACCCCTTCTTATACATCTCGGGCTCGTTGTTGTAATTGATGCCAAACCTGGACCAGAGGATCTCGTTCTTGTCGCCTGATACTGTGCCTTTGAGATGCTCTTCTGCTTCGGTTTGCGTCATGCCTCCCTGTTGGACCAAAGTCCAGAACGTCGTGTTGTATAGGTTGTTGATGTGGCCTGCACTTCGATCAGCATGTGTGCTCCATCGACATTGCTTCATGTACCAGATAGACATGGAGCGTGCAGAGCGAATAGGGAAAACCTACAATCCACTTGCCGCCACCTCAAATAATCCCTCAAATTCTCCCAGGTTGGATAACAAACCGCCCGTCCGTCAAAGGTAGGCAGCATCTCCATACTCAGCACCTTACCACCACCCTCGCCCTCCTTGACAAAATACTCGTCCCCCCCGAGAACATACGCCGCAGTGAATGCGCTCACCACAGTCGTGACGATCTTGTCCTTCCTCCGCTCGAAAAGCGTAGTACTCCGATGAAACACGAAGCTGTATTCATCGGAAACACCATATCCCAGGATGATATCGGGAATGGATTGGACGACATATGTGGCGGCGTGGTTCATCAAGTGAAGAGCACGCGGGTCGTTGGGCTTGGCGAAGGCATAAAAGTTCGAGAGTCTGCACTCAATCAGATTTGTTGGACTTCTGAATTTCAACCTACTTGTGAAAGCCTCTCCCATCAATCCTCACGACAATCCACGTGTTCGGTAGCAGGATCTCCTCCCGCTCGAAGTTGCGGACGTATTCATACCTGCTTGCGCGTTAAGATATTTGCGCGAATTTTCCCGTGGAGAAGGATGGATGGGGTAAAACAGACTTCGAATTTGCCATTTGGGATTAGGCAGATTAGACGTTCGAGCCGAGTGTGCATAGCTGAATTCTTAATGATCTGCAACGGGGAAATGGTCCTAAGTGTCTGGGGTTGAAAGGTTGGAGTGCAGTGAAGAAGAAATTTAGAAGGACGAGGCTGTGAAGATGGAGATGAGTCACGGGCTCAGAGCGAAAGTTGTAACGACACACTATCTTCGACGAGATGAAAATCCGTGTCCGCAACAACCACCATATCATACCTCCGTTTCCTCCTCCTCCCCAACCTCACTAGCCCTCTCACTACTCTCACTAATCTCGCTCGCCGTCAAATCCTCTTTCACACCTTTCTTACTTTTGCGCATGAAATTCCAATTCGTCAAACTCGTCCTACTGACTTTCTTTTCCTCCGTGGTCGGCGTAGTCGAAATACTTTCCATGCTCTTCCCGAGATTGTCTGTCGAGCCTTGTTCCTCCTCATTATCGCCGTTGGGAGTCGAGGCATCCTTCCGCGAGAACAAGCCGCCGCCCTTTTCCTTCCAGCTTCCAAACTTATTGCTGCTGGCTTTGCGGGTGATCTTGGAAATGAACGTCGGCTTGACGGGGGTGTTGTCGACGGACATCTGAGCACTGGTCCCAGAATAGGTTCTGTCGAGGGCCTCAGAATCAAGCGTGGAGACGGTCGCCGCAATTGAGTTGGTATCTTTCGACTTCCTCGATTCGGGAGGTGAGCCCGCCTCTACATCGTTGACCTTCTCTTTCGACTCCTTGACTTTGCCTTTCTCCTTCTCCTTGCTCTTGTCACTTCTCCTGCCGAACAGAGTGGTGAATGAAGGGGCAGCTGGATTTAATTTCGGAGTCGATGATTGCTGAGACGATGCTGGCCGTGTTCCGATCGGTGCTTGTAGGGGCCGATTGGACTTCCGATCTGGCTCAATCACTTCTTCATCACCATGTTGAAGTGAGAGATTGCTGGTAGACCCGTGAACGATTGAGGGCCGGCGGGAATGGCTTCGAGAATAAGAATGAAGTGAGCCCCATTCAGGCGCGAGAGGGCTATTGCGCAGCATTGATTTGTCATTCCAGGCGCGAAATTGACTCTCCATCGATGGTCGGGGCATTTTATCGAACGAATAAGTCGACGCTGGTCGTGGAGAGGATGTTTCGCCACGAAGGCCCGGATCGAATGATGCCGACCTGATCGCAAAGGGGTCGTAGTTTGCAGTGGGTGTCGACTTCCCAAAGCCACCTAACCCAAAGGCGCGTCTGGTGGCAGCGAAACGAGACATGGCCGACTCTTTCTCTTCGGCACCGCCACTATGCAGAAGCGCAGAGCCTGGGAAAGCCCAGTTGCCACCGTAGCTGAGGCGACGTTTGCTATCCGATCTTGGATCCAACCCTTCCACATTTCTTGGGAATGACTGACTCTGGGTAGGTTTGAGAGAGCCAAGCAAGGGCGGCTGATCAGCAAGCGTCTTTCCACGCTGCCTGTTGAAACCGAGCATGGACGACATCGACGTATATTTCGGTTTTTTAGGTGGTTGAACAACTTCATCCTCCTCGTCCCGCTCGTCGGACTTCTTGTCCGAATTGGACGACTTCTCGTCGGTCTCGACTGGTGCCGAACTCTGCAAAGGACTTGAGAACGACTGTCCGGACGACGAGCCAACGCTAGGAGATTCAGTTCGCCCATTGTCCGGGTGCAGGACTGGAGATCCAATTGTCGGGAAAGGTGTTGTACTAGCTTCTAACTTGTCTTTAGGCTCTGGTAAATCTAGCTCATCGGCCGACTCATCTCCTAGTAGATCCGCTGGTAGGAGTGAATCTGCTCGAGGACTCATTGGCATAGACGATATAGCGTCAACATCATCATGCATTGACTGGGGAACCTCGTTTGGCACAGTCAGCGTCATGCCGTTCATAGCGTTGAAATAGCCTTGAATATTCGATGTCGGGGAAGAAGTTGTAACCTGTGTATAATGCATGACAGGTGGAAGCGGTTCGGGTCCGGCAAAGTGACCGCGCGGTGAGGAAATACTGCTTCCTAGCGATCCTGCATGTCGTGCTCGTCGAACTGGTCTGTTACCACGTCTAATGGCGTCCATATCCAACGGCGCAATAGGTGCGAATGCCATCGTATTGGCCTTCCTCGCCTCGACTTGCTTGATTTGATCTCTGGCATAGCCCACCTGCTGATTGACAAATTGTAACTCTGCCCATAAGTTGGCATAGGTTTGTTGTAGATTGTTGAACCTCGCCCGCCATCTCTCATCGCGCTCACGATCAAGTCGATCAGCCTCTCTTGTTTCGTCAGTCTCCTCATCTGCGTTCTGTAGTTGACGCTCCTCCTCTAAAGATTTGATTTGAAATGCTTTTTCCTTATTGTCTTCTTCCAAACTGGCGACCTCTTTCTGTTCCTCCTCTATTTTCCGGCGGATTTCTCTGATCTCTGCCTGCGTTCTCCGTTCAACGGCGGCTTTCTGCTTCTCGATGCCAGCAATTTCTTCGCTCATCGCAGCAGTTGCCTCTTCCCATCTGGCGATATCGTCTCGACGCTTCCTGCGCTCGTTCTCTTTCTGCTGCAGCAATCGCTCCTTTTTGGTCTTTTCACTTTGAGCGGTCCGACTTAGTGATTCGGCTTTGTTCACTTGCTTGCGAAGGTCGCTAGCCTGCTCGTCCCGCTCTTTGAGCAACTGCCTCAGCTCATCTCGACGTGCTTCAAGACCTCTCATAGTGGTCTCGGACTCTTCTTTGTCCTCTTCTATCTGGCTTTCGACACCCTCAATCTCTTGCTGAATCTTTTGGAATTTTTGTGACAATTCTGCTAGATTCTCGTCCTCTTCCTCCTCTTCACCCCTTAAACCGTCCTGACCATGGGCATCAATGACATAGCCGGCCGGAGATGGCCTTCGACCAGTTGTACCTCTCCTTCCCGGTGGTTGTCCACCACTGATTTCGCGAGCCATGGATGGAGCAGCCATAGGCGTACCGAGTGAGGCATTGCGGACGAGGACTCCTTTGACAACGGGCTCGAAAACAGGCGCCTCGGCATCGTCCGGAAGATAGTGGGTGCGGACATGCAAAGCTGCGCTGGGTGTTTGGAAAGTGCTCGTACTTATGCAAAAGACCCGGACAGCATATTTGGTGCCGGGGCAGAGCCCAGATATAGTTGCGCCCATCTCGCTCTTCTTCGTGGTCCCAACGAGGGATCCGTTGAGTTCAACATGATGCTCTTGTATCGAGGAGGATGGTTCGGTATATTTCCAGGAGAGATTTATTTCCTGTGAGGAGATTCCTTCGAGTATGAGGACAGGCGCGGGAGGGATGTCGAGGCCCAGCTTCTCGATCAGGACATCGTTCGGCGTAGTGAGGACTTGATATGCACGATACAGCAGCCTCAAAGGTCAGTCAGAGTCGACGCAAGTTAGCTATTAGCCATCTTACCAGGCAAAAGCGCCAATCACGAAGACCAGAACAAGCAGAGCCATTCGACCTTTGACATTAACTCTGGGCGCAATGTGGTGGTAGGCGTAAGCTGCCCAGTCGAGCGACTCTTGAGGCCATCTAGATGAGTCCATCCACGAGGCAGGGATGGCAGGCATGCGCTCTATTATACTTTCAGTAATAAGTCACACAAATTGTGAAAAGCCATGCAGTCGGAAACTGATATTGATGGGTGTCGAACTGGAAGAGAAGAATGCAGCGGAGTAATTGGAGATAAGTCACAAAATGGCTCCACCCCAAAATTCAGCCTTACAAAATGCAATGACTGCAAACTTGGAGCCTTGCTAGATACGAGGACGAAGCACGGAAGCGAACGCACTGAGTTATGATTATCTTTGGGACAAAACAACAACAAGCAGCATACGCAACATGAAGTGTGAGTTGTAGAAGCGGGTTCCCTTCTTCTCGAAGGAAGGATAGAAAACGATCGAAATGCACACTGGCTATAGCGCTTCTCACTTATTTGCCTTGTCGCAGTCATTCGACATGCTCGAAGCCTCCACCGAACTGCGAAGTGCCCCTTTCAAGGCTCATATGCTAAGAATGACAATACGTGCATCGAGAACAGCCTGTCATGACAACGGCCTGGTGTCCTGCGAGCGTTCACTTTGTGCTTGTCGCCGACCTCGCGACTCGGCTCGATCAGAGAGTTAAATTATATCCGTCCATTGAGAAAGCTTATGGATATGCCTCACATGGCCCCGAAAGTAGCGCACGTCCCCAAATTTGGTACGGCAAGACAGATCCCGCATTGGTTGTGCCTGGCACAGGACGTGATTGCTGGCTTTATGCACTCCAAGTTCCCGAGCTGTCGTGAAATACAGAAGACAGATCCATGTTAAACTTGGTAGGTATTCGAAGCAGCGATGGGCTTTGTGAATACTTGCTTCGTGCGTAGCCAATTCCCACAGCCGTCGAAACTCCGCTTCGCAAGGCTGCCAGGTTCGATGAAAGTTTTGCCAGCCACATGGCCATGGGGGCGGCTGATGTTCAATCGCCGCCTCTGTATGATGCTGCATGGCTGTTGCTGACACACGAGTCGGGGATGTCGACAGCGCCGACTCTGCACTTGAAAAGACGGAGGTCTGCTCGCTTTGCTCGCTTCGGCCAGGGTTGTTCACCGCTTCAGACGAAGCAGGGAGATCGAAATAGCTGGGCTGGCTGTCTCCCGAATCGGATTGCGGCATGAACGGTGGTAGGTCGAAAAATGTCACACCGTCCGGAATAACTAGCTCCATGGGGTCGATCTGGTCTTGCTGTCCCTGTTGGGGCTCTGTAAATGAGAAAGAAAGCGGGGTGTTTACAGGCTGATCGATGGGGATGCTGTGTGAGTTTGTAAAAGACTGAGGATGAAAGATCGTGTAGCCGCCAGTGTCTCCTCCAGCGGAAGTGAATGTGCTGCTCGTTGCGTTTGGCACTAACCCAGCTTGCTGCGCCCTGGGAAGGGCGGCAGAACCACCATCAAAACCGCCATTAGCAGGGCCAGCATTGAAGCTGGGATCAGCAGGATGGTAAACGTTCCTATCCTGGAGAGCATTGAAACTGTAAGGATGAAAATTCGTGTATCCGGCGGCATTTCCGCCAGTAGTGGTGATTGTGCTGCTCGCTAGACTTGGCTCTGGCCCAGCTTGTTGCGTCCCGGAAAAGGCACCGAAGGCGCCATGAGAAGAGCCATCATCAGTACCGGCCTCGAAGGTGGGGTTAGCATCATGGTAAACATCCCAGTAATGGATAGGCTCCTGCCCACCACTACCACCTCGAAGGCCGCTGGTCGCTGGCCGGCCACCAAAGACAGCGTCTTCTAGATCCTGGAGGCCTTGCTGCCGCTTGATCTCCTTGTCAGGGTTCACCTGCCCTTCCTTGTTGATATGTTGGCTGTCCTTCTATGACAGATCCAGGTCTCCATCGGCATCCGTCTCCCCACTGGGACCAAAGACATCTTCCATGTTCCCCTCTCCCTCAACATCCTCGTCATCATCTCTGTCGTCCATTTGCATGAGATCCTCGGGTTCTGGTCGATCTTGCTCCTCTGGCTCCGCCATGCTTTCTTCACCCTCACTTTCCCATTCGTCCTTTAAGCCCCAGCCCACGCCGGTCAGACAGTATTTCTCATGTGGCAGTCGCACTCCTCCTATTACTGGACCGCTCTTGTCACCTTCTCGTGCCTGTGTCTGTAGCGAGATTCGGTTCCTGTCGTCTGCAAGCTGTTTCAGAAACTCTTTTGGCAGACTTCCTTGAAATTGGTAGCCCATTCTCGAGCCAATGGCCATTCGGAGCGCAGCCATGCTGACGTCGCCCTCTTCGCTCTTGTTCTGGTTTTGCTTCGATCCTCGTCCTTTAGTCTGCGCCCCTCCGTCTGCCTGGTCGTAGGCTTCGTTCTGGATGTGTAGGGCGTCTCCAAGGACAGAACTTGTGTAGCGATATGCGAAGTCCATGAGCTGAAGAGGAACGCGCTGCTGGTAGGCAGTGATGCCATGTGAGGCGAGGAGTAGGTGTATGAGTCGGTGATCTCGAGGTTGTTTGGATGTGCCATCATCTGACAGCGAGGTTAGTGGTTGAGAGAGGAGTGCCTCTACTGGAGGTTGTGTTGTGGCTTGTGAGGACTGCGTTGGCTGAAATGTTTGCGTTGTTGGCTCGGCCGGAGGCGTTAGAGGCCCTGGAGGATTGGCCGGTGAACTCATGTTGACGAGAGCTGCGAATCTTCGACGTAGAGAGGAGGATCAAGGTAATCACAGGCTAGCGGATGCCTTCATCACCGTCGCGAATTACAAGCAAGTCGATCTAGGACATTCTTCAGCCAGTGTATGTACGTGCCATAAAGTGAAATGAATGCCGAGTGAAGCAATGCTGGCTGTAATTGTCAGGTTGAAGATGAATCCAAGGTGAAATCAAAATGAGAGTTCGCGATCAACTGCAGGCGCAGGCCAAGCGATCAGCATCTCGAAATTCTGGGGAAAGCAGACCATTCCCGAAAGAGACGGGCGGATTCCCGACAAATGTCATGCATCACAAGCCTCACTCATCAATCACTCCGACATCCTCCTGACCCAACCAGGAACCAACATCCGATTTCCCCATCCTTCTGTACCATAGTGCTCATCTTCTCTCCTCTCTCTGTTCTATCTGTCTTCGGTGCCATTTGTATAAACCTCTCGAGCTTAGATCTGTGTTCTTGTTATATTAACATTGCCTCCCAACGGCGTTTGTCAGGCGTTACCAACTACCAATTCGAGCACCTGCCTTCCGTAAGGCTTCCAATATCATGTGCTCATCCTGAAAAGTCTTACATCCAGGAAATCGAACTCTTGTGCAGCCCCTTCCATCTTCCTCGGCTTCTATCGCAATGCAGTTCGTACGCAATTTCGGGAGTGGTGTATCCAAGACTTGGAATTCCATCAATCCGGCGACTTTGTCTGGTGCGATCGATGTCATTGTCATCGAGCAAGCAGATGGGTCGCTGGCATGCTCACCTTTCCACGTCCGGTTCGGCAAGTTCTCTTTGCTACGACCTTCGGACAAGAAAGTCCTGTTTAAGGTCAATGGCGCCGTTCAGCCTTATGCCATGAAGCTCGGGGATGGCGGCGAAGCTTTCTTCGTGTTCGAGACCTCCAACGACATTCCCGAGGCTCTACAAACTTCACCGCTTCTATCTCCAGCCAACAGTCCACCTATCGATGCCTCTGATAGACCACCTTCACCTGGACTCTCGGAGCCGTCATACCTTGATATCTCCGAGAGCATCAAGGGGCGCACCACTCCTCCGATTCCCACGATCAGACGAGAGGGGACAAATCTCAGTGATCAAGCCGAAGCATCCTCACTACCAGACTTCGGCGTCGATCCCGCAGACACCCTTCTGACTGACTCGACCATCGTGCCTCCTGGCTTATTAGAACGAGCGGCTTCAGAAGAATTACTTCCAGTTGCCACAAGACAACAATTAGATTCTGTACAGGCCTCCTTCCAGAACAATGGTATCCCTCCTCCCATGTTCAGTCTCGATGGCAGAGCAACTCCCCGAGCATCTGCCAGCCCACCCGCATTAAAACCTCGGCAAGCCTATGACCGAGCCATGACTTTGTCGAAAAAGCTCTCTTCCTCAAACATACGATCTCAAGTCACCGAGTCTGGAGATCTCATGCTTGACATGACAGGCTATAAGACTAGTGAGCCTGACGCTTTGCGAGCTGAAGCTGTTGCTCGAAAGATTCTGTCCGAAGAACTCGAGGGCAACTACGACATCGGTGCTCTGATTGGAACCGACGAACATGGCAACTTGTGGATCTATAGCAGTGAAGAGGCTCGAGCTGCTGCAGCTCGCAAAGCAACCACTTACAGCCTCGGATCGACCAGCCTTTCTGCTGACAATGTCTCGGATCCTGGATATCACAGTGATAGTGATCGAAGTGTGTCTCCCGCACTTACTGCCAAACATGCGGGGCATCAACGAGCACAGTCTGAGGAGCTACCGAACCCTCGTATGTCCGGAGAACAAACTCGAAACTTCGCCAAAACGCTGCGTCTTACAAGCGACCAGCTTAAGTCTCTTGGTTTGAAGCCAGGAGAGAATCAGATGTCCTTCACCGTCAACAGGGCTACATGTACGGCGTATATGTATCTCTGGACTGCCGATGTGCCCATCTTAATCTCCGATATCGACGGAACCATTACAAAATCCGACGCCCTGGGTCATCTATTGAACATGGTTGGGCGAGACTGGACACATGTTGGCGTGGCTAAGCTGTACTCGGACATTGTTGCCAATGGATACAACATCTTCTACTTGACGAGTCGAGCTGTGGGTCAGGCTGACACAACTCGAGCCTATCTCAATGGTATCGTACAGGAAGGCTGGAAATTGCCTCGAGGCCCTGTTATCATGAGCCCAGACCGGACCATCGCCGCTCTCAGACGGGAAGTCTATTTGAGAAAGCCAGAAGTATTCAAGATGGCCTGTCTTCGAGATATCCTCAGCCTGTTCCCAGGCAAGACGAATCCATTCTATGCCGGGTTTGGCAATCGCTTCACAGACGCACTCAGCTACCGGAGCGTCAATATCCCCTCGGCTCGAATCTTCACGATTGACACCAATGGAAAGGTCTCGCTGGACCTGCTCACGTTGAACAAATATCGTAGCAGCTACGTAACGATGCGTGAATTGGTGGACCACTTCTTTCCACCTATCTCGACACTGGTCAGGGAAGGAGGCGAAGACTACACAGACTTCACCTATTGGAGGGACACTCCACAGGACCTCGAAACCTTCACTCCCACAGACTCAGAAGAAGAGGAAGATGACGATCTTGAAGACGACGAAGATGAAGCAGAAGTCGCCTCGGAGAATGGTATGGGCGACAGCTTCATCTCGCGGGAAAGCATGGACGACTCTGCCTTGAGCGAGTCGGTACGCGAGTCGATTGAGGTAGACAATGCGGCTGCGCACCTTGCAGCTTCGCGAATCAGCACCAGGGATTCGATCGAAGAACAAGACTTTGCGGATGACTACCTAGGCGACGATGAGAGACGCAGAACAAGGCAACAAACTGTGTAACGGAAATATGCATCACGTTGTACCATTCGGGCATGGGACACAACATTTGAGGAGTACAGCATTGGAAAAGCTGCGGTTATTCTCCGATTTGATGAGCTGAATGCGTGAGCGTTTGCTGGTTGCACACGGCGCGAGTCGGCAGGTACTGCATCGAGCAAGCGAGTCGGGGCATTGACGAAAAGAATGGGGAAAAGATCGTGCTTGACTGTATATATATCAGACATTTGTCGGGGCAGTGTGCTGGTAATAGCTTGACGTGATGTCGCTGGTGTCTAAAGATCCCAAATCGTTGCGGCGGTGATCTGAAATTATGCAGATGTCGATTCCAGCATCATCACCCGCAGAATCCCACGATCGTAAATTAAGGAGTGGACGCTGATGCAAGGGCCCCCTCTTCGTGGGTGAAAAGGCTGGCGCGGCCAGGACCCCTGTTTCACGGCTCTCCGCGTTCCAGGGCGGCGCGCGCGGCAGGCTTTTCAGGTTTGTTTGGGGTTTTGCAGGGGGTTGGGAATGACATCCTGCTTGCCAACTTCACTTCACTCATGTCTCAGATTTACCTCACTTGCGCAGACAACAACCAAGACATAATTTGTATTCCATCCATCACCAGGTTTTCATATCGTGCACGCTCAAACCACAGCATAGCTATTTAGTCGTCAACACTACACCTCACTGCACTCTCATCGACTCCCTGCAAGCCGAAGTAATACCGTCAGGTACAAGAGCCAAACGAACGAATAGGACACCCAAGACGAGACCAGGCCAAATCAGAACACGATGTGGCAGTCACTATACAAGCGCAAGGAGAACTGCGTCGACAACTCCGAAGTCAACACCTGCGACTCCTACACCTCTCACTTTCTGACCACGGGCGTGCCCTTGATCATCGGTCTAAGGTATGTCTGCACTGTCCCACATATACCCATTTTCTCTCATTTTCTAACACTTTTCGCCAGCCTCTTCACAATCCTCGCCATCGTCATGACGATAATCGTCCGCCGCAAACGCGCCCTGACGAAACGCCAAGAGGCAGAGAAGAACCGACACATCGACGATGACATCGGGGATGTGGAGATGGTCATCACGGGCCCGAGGAACCCGGACGCGACGTACAAGCACTGGGAGGCTAGGGGCGCGAGTCCAGACGGAGGGTTGGAGGATCCGTTTGAGCGGGACTCGAGAATGTATAGTCGGGATGTGAGTCCTGTGAAGCGGTGATGAGAAGCAAGGGACGGGGGTACGGGTTGTGGGTGGTATGCATGCATGACGGTAACCATAGCGAGGGAGTTCTGGGGGATGTGTGCTTCAAATTGGGTGGCATGAACAATGACAACACGAATAACAATGCGATTGACTTGTGATTTCTCTGTGCTCGTAGCGCGTCTTTCGTATGAAAGATTTCGATGCTTGCACAAGCATTGGGTATCGATTATTCTAACCTGGTCAGGTACAATCCGCAAAGCGCAGAACCTCCCTCTCGCCCCTTCGCCAGATTTGACCGCTACACTCATTCCCGACCGCCTGTCTCGGGTTTCGTCAGCTTCCTCCGTAACACTCCTCGTACTTAGTGCGCAACTTGACCGGCGTGACCCTCGTCCACCATGCCTTTCCTTCGCCGCGTGGTTTGATTATTTCTTCTCAATCAACGCAATGATCTCCTTCTCAAGCGACTCCGGCTTCGAAGTGCTCGCCCATCTCTGCACGACCTTCCCATCCTTATCAATCAGGAACTTCTCAAAGTTCCACTTGATGCGCTTCAGGCCCAACAATCCAGGCTTCTGGCCCTTCATCCATTCATACACCGGCTCCGACTTGTCGCCGTTGACTTCCGTCTTGCCCAGCACGGGGAACGTCACGCCGTAGTTGAGTTGGCAGAACTCCTGGATCTGCTCGTCTGAACCTGGATCCTGGCCTCCGAATTGGTTGCACGGGAATCCTAGGATGACGAACTTGTTGGGGTATTTCTGCGAGACGCTCTTCCATAGCTCTTCTAGGCCCTTGAATTGTGGTGTGAATCCGCATTTCGAGGCGGTGTTGACGGCGAGGATGACTTTGCCTTTGTGCTGGGAGAGGGGATATTCTTTCGCGGTTTTGTCTTTCGGGGTAAAGTCGAAGAAGGTGGTTGCTGAGGCCATGTTGGGTGAGGGTGAGGTCGTGAGTACGGGGGCAGAAGATGAGAAACGACGATGCTGTTGTCGTCTAGTATATAATTTTCTGGTTGGGAAGGCGATCTGGGAGTGAGAGGTGAAGGGTAGCGTAGGACTGGAGGGAACAAAGACGCTGGCGCAGGCACAAGGTGGACTGCTTTTGACTGCGAAGTGGATTTGCAATACCCTTGAGGCCAATGAGCGTTGTGGCAAGCCTTGCATGAAAATGACACAATTCCCTCACGACAATGGAAGTGCTACCTCTCTTATCGAGGCATATGTCCGTGAGCTGCGACAATTTGGAATTGAGAGGCGTGTATAATTGTGTGCCTTGCATGAGACGAGCACAAAACTTGAGACCTGTTGCGTCTTAATGCACTGACGTATCCAGATGGCGGTTGCTGCAATTGTGAGGGGTGGCGTCATTGCTGCCGAGGTTCGCGGCCTCGGTCGCGCTTGAATGAGCGCAGTGATCGTCTGCCTACGGAAGAAATGCTCTCCGCCAGAATCACGTGTTCATCTTCGTCAAACGATCACATGACAAGGCTGACAGGAATCGGGAGCGGCAGCCTTATTCACCAGCCTTCCTCCTCTCACATGGTCGGAGTTGCTTCCGTTTCTCCTTGACCACACCGGCAGCTCACGACGCGCCGGCATCAGGCGGAAGCCAGCTCTTGCGAAATATCGAGCGACAATTATCAGTCATTGGCTCGGAAAATTAGTTTCTCCGAGGAAGAAGCTTCCCAAGTTGTGCTGTCGTCGAATCCCAAGCTTTAGCAGCCTCAAATGCGGGGTTTCGAGGAAGGCAGACCACTTACGAGGCGCAACTGACACACATTTCCGGAGGTCATGATACGATATGAATGAGGCCTGATTGAGGGCGCTCTTGCAACAAGGGTATCAATAGGCGACGGTGAGTTTCTCCTTGAGTTCGACAAGCAGACCTATAATTTGACGGTGGTCCATTTCCTTGAACGTCCCTTTTCAATTCTCTCGTGCTTTGTGTGAACGTAGTAGATCCGAATATATACGAAAATCGGGTCGCCTCTTCTCGCTGCATTCGACAGACGTCCAAAGATCGTGTCTACTCATTTCTAGGAGCTTCAGATCCAGCAGTTGTTTGACTCACCTAGGCGAGAGGTCCAGTACTTGGGTCCCGATCTTGCAATTGCTCACTTTGGTATTACCGATCGGTCAGTCCCCCTCTTTATTCAGCTTTCATGCGATTACATCCTGACCAAACAGCAGTCCCAGCACCGCCCTGCTTTTTGGACATTCCACCCTGGTAAGCCGTTCTTTTCGCCAGTTCCAGACCCAGCCACAACCTGCAAGACCGTTGGTGGGGTTACTCTGTGCTCAGGTGGCTTGCACATCGAGACGTCACTGTACAGTGGTGTGTGTCGGCTGAAGCACTTTGCATTGGGCTTGCATCAGCCATACCTGCACGGCGTCTATCTCTGTCTCAGATTCCCCTTGACATGCCACAAGGCATCGAATATAGCACGTTCGGAGCTCACCACTGACACTCGTGTTGAATCTAGCAGCCAATACCAGAAAGAAATTATCCACTTGGTTTCGTCAGATCGATAGGATCCTTGGCCGCTGTTGCTTCGGTGGAGTGATCGCTGTCGGACCACCTTTACCGAACTTCGAGTGTATCCGATTCTAGATCTCGACCGAATCTCGGTGCTCCCCTCTCACAATGTCGGGCGCTTTCACCATGCCCCACTCCCTAACGGGCGGTGCGGGCTACAAGGCAAATCCCACGTATGATGAGTTCCTGCGCAAGCATAGTGGGGTGTACCGTCGCCACAGTGCTGCAGGCAATGCTATGGAGGGCGACCGCCGAGCCTCTCAAGCCGCCTTCGATGGTAATGCAGATGCTGCTGCACAGGCTGTTGCAAATGTTGGAGCGGAGAATCGGCGTGGAAGCGTTACCGCTGCTGGGGGCGGTGCAGCGACAGCGAACTCCAGGAAAGGTAGCGTTGCGGTCGCCAGCGATGTCACCAGGAAGGATAGTATCTTCGGTCTCGAGGCATCGGGTGGCACGAGGATGTCTGAGGAACGCAGGCCCAGCACATCGCTTGCGAGTGATCTGTTCCACAAAATCAAGGGGAATAAGTGATCGTGGAGATGACCTGGAAAGAGTTAATGCTTTGACGCCGGCAGATTATACTTGCCATCGTGGGGTTTCTCAGGTGATCATCGGTATTGCTGGATACCCGCCGTTATCTCGGCCGCCGGACTATTGATGCGAGCATGGATCTCTTACCGTATACGATCGTTACGCTGCAATAATATTTGCTTTCATCCCTCGCTTCTTCTCGGCGACAATTGGAATCCACACGTGGTAGACGCAACACTGCATCACGCTTCGCGAGAGCGTCCTCCAAGGATGCGGACTGGTAACGCGAACTGGTAGGGCTCGCAACATAATTTCGCGAAGCGTTGCACAAACTGGTGCAGATGTGTCTTTGGAAGAGACATTCCGAAATCTTAGATATCTTTCTCGGTTCAGCGCGAAGTGATTGTTCGAACTGCGAGCCTGTCAGATCCTGACCCATTCGAAGCCCTGTGTCAGTTCACAATGAGGAGCAAAGTTTCGGGACCGTGACCATAAGAATGCGGCAAGTCAATTGGAAAGAAGAGGATCTTGTTTCCTGCTCTAAATTGAAGGGTTGATGGAGAGAGGCAGGGTAGAGGAACTTGAAGATCTGTTCCTGGAGTAGCGGCCGCGTCGCTGCTTCTTTGGCCAAGGCACTTCGGCAGGCACGACGGGAACTGAAATTACAAAGATTGAATAGTGGGACATTGTATGCCTGGCCACTGGTTTTGTACACTGAGCGAATTCTACAATGGACAGAGGTGACCAGCACGAAAGATGTCTGTTGCTTCAGAAGCTTCAAGCCCCTTCACAATGGGATGTTGGGCGGCTTTGCACTCAGTACATCTTTCTTCCTCATGCTGAGCCAACATACCTGGCCCTTGACCTCTTCAGCAGGATCCGTTGCCATAATAGACAGCACACTCTCCAACATGCAGCTTCGCCAAACATATCAACAGCCCGGCTTGATCGAGCTTGATACTCCACAAATGCTGTAGGTCTCGATCTCGCATACTGTCTATGAACGGTTGCAGACGCAACTCTTCCCTTCCCTGCTCCGCGCTCTCGGATTATTCGTGTCAAAATTCTGTCCCGCCCGAAACCAACCGCTTTTCACCATGGAAGGCACCAAATGCGCCAACGCTGTCCGTGATAATAGTGGAAAGGGGCATGGACCTCCGTGATGATATGTGAATCGTATGGACATTTTTGAGCCAAGCGTCTTTTCGTTCGGCATGCGACAACTGCCGGTGTATTTTGAGGAAAAGGTGTGCGGATATGTAAATCGAACGCATTCTCCAGCCGACACATCGAATGAGGAACGTCGTGAAGTTGTAGAGGTATGCCAACGTCTCTACAGCGACGAATCTGGGTGAGCGTGTTCACAGGACAAGCCGTTGAACGTTCTTCTGGATCAGAATATCCTGTACGTCGTCCATGGTCTTCTTGAGCAAATTTGTGTCCGTTGCATTGGTAAAGTGAATATAGATCTCCCGGCTGCTGTTGCGGTTGATTGATCGGAACTTTTGTGCGAAGAATTGCTTCGAAGCTTCTTCGTCGCCGTTCTTGCCAGTGTAATCCGGGAAATGTGTCGAAAGTGGGGATACTGGGAGTTTCTCCCGGAAGAGGTCGATCTTATTAAGAAACAAGATGATTGGTTTGTCCTTGAACCACTCGCCATTCACCAACGACTCGAAAAGCATTAGAGCCTCGTGCATTTGATTGGCGTTCACGTCCTCAACCAAGCACTGGTCGTAACCAGATAGAGCGGCCATAAAGAGTAGACACTGGACACCCTCGAAACAGTGAATCCATTTCTTGCGTTCCGACCTTTGGCCTCCCACGTCCATCATGCGGAACGTAAGATCCCGCAGCTCGAAAACGGTTTCGGTAATGCCGGTTGTCCTCAGTCTAGCATGAAGCATATCTTGGTCGTTCGGGAGCCAATCGGGCTCAAACATGCGATTAATGCTCTCAAAATAAAAGGTGAGATTGTCGTGCAGGGCAAATTCGTGGCCCTTGGCCACAGCTTTCTGCACACCCGCATCTTTCCACAGCGCTACCATGGCCTCTTTCACCTTCTTGTCCCGGAACGCCTCATTCGCATCGACGTCGGAGTTGACGTTCTCGAGATAATCGGCATAGGTCTCGTTCCGCTCTTGTTCGAATTCAATGTTTTCGTCCTGCATGATCTCAGACAACACGCGGAACGCGATTACGATGTTGGAGAAAATGACGGCCTTCACCTGGACGCGCTCGTCATCCTGGAATCCGCTAGAATGAATGATGCGCATCTGCTTGATGATTGTCGATTTTCCGGACTCTCCGGCACCTGTGGGACTTGTCAGTGTATGTGGCAAGATACGCAATCGAACTCGCCTACCAAGAAGCAGAATCTTCACCGTCCTGGACTCTTGCTTCCGATCTGCGCGTAACTGGCGGTCAATCTTTGCATTTCGTTGTGACAACTCCTTTTCCTGCGGATCTACTTTGGACCCTGTGCAGCCCATGCTGGCGATGCGGAACCCGCCAGAAAGACAAAAAGGGACCGGCTCAGGGGATTGAGAATAAGGGCTGAATGGGGTAGGCTTAGAAAGCCATTCCCAATAGTGATTGCGAACGGGCGGCGGTCTAGAGAATACGGGTGGACTTTGGATGGAGCCGGCCGATCGCAGGTAGTTTCAAAGACTGTAAAATGAAGGGCACGGTTAGAAGATACTAGACAGCACCTTTCGCTCGTCGCAACGATCTCTCCGTGGTGGCCTGATAAACAAGGAGTCACTCACCTGGACCAGATGGAGGTTGTTCAGCCAGAACAAATGAAAGTGTAGAGGCTGCAGTGGTAGCGCCTGTTCTACTCGCGACAAAGACGGCGAACAGATGCAAATGTGTTCAGAGGTTGGCGTGATGTACAGATAGAGTATGGCAAAGGTGTGATAGGAAGCGTGGTTGAAAGCGTGGTGAAGGTGCGGTGGATAGGGCAGCTTGAAAAGCTTCGACGGTTAGACTTGATCGAACGCTCTCAGTGGCCGGGGAGCAACGGTCTTGTTTCCATCCGGCATGGAGGAAGCCGAGGCCAAGGTCGAATACGGTTAAACGGCAGTTGACGGGCGAGTTACAAGCTCAGGACCGGCCAACGGTGGATGGAAAACTGGGGCTGGGGGAATTGGAGAAGGTCGCTAAAGCACCAATCTGGTCTAGAAAATCCCCTAGAACACCACCCGTTCCAGGGGCTTGCCTGCCTGACATGGGTGAAAATGGCCACGATCGCCGCAGACCAAAGACTCTCAGGGGCAACCTGCAGCAACAAGGTGCGTACAGCACCTGCCACTTGCCACGTTCTGTATCATAATTATTATCATGGTCGACCACAAGCCGAAACCACCGCTGCACGTGTAACCCTCCTTGTGTCAATCGTACGAAAATGCTCGCTGGCAGCGCAAAGATAGGGGTGACCGTAGATAGCGATCAGTGATGTGGTTCATCCACCGAAGATGTCAGGTTCGAGCAACGAAGCGACTGGCCTAAGAAGGACTTTGAAACCTTCAAACGAGAACGCGTTCTTTCTTATAGAAAAAAGGACCGATCTCGCGTCGGATGCCCTATGCAGAGATCACTGGACCATCTCTTGTCGCGTTTCTGTCGGAAACAAGTTGACTCGAGGCAAAACATTGGTGCGATCGTTTGTCGTTCTAGCAGGGCGGTGCCTGCCTCGAAATTGGTCGTACTTAGGTCGTTCCGTACATACTATCCTAGAAACAGGGTGACAGCTCCTCGACCGCTTGCCTGGTGTTTGTTTAGACTCGGTGAAGTACTGTGATGACGGTATACACTGTGGTTTGCAGCCTTGACAAGGCTTCGGGCTATAGCCGACAATATTACTCTTAACCACACTACTCATAACCACGTTTGCCGCCCCGAGCCGGAGCCTTATAAGCATTCTAAGCTTTATCGATGCGAGCCCTATCTTAGCCTTAATCTGGCAAATTCCGCGACTCTCGCAGACTAATTCAGGTAAGATCTTGGCCTACTTGTGCTGCATTTTCATCTCCAGGTGAAGCACTACTTTCATGCTATTGAAATCACTTTCGATTTGTATGACTAGTCATGCGGAGGATGGTGCGCAAGTATCAACTCTTTGTCAACTTGAACCCGAACACGAGGCCGACCACTAGCAGCCGTGAGATCTACCTCAGAATGATTTAAGATCTACCACCAGAAATCAGGGCCGAAACCCTCTTGCGCAGATGTTCGCATTTATTCACAAGAACTTGTCAAAAGCCCGGTCTGGACTGTTCCTAGCCTTGTGAGCAGATACCTGGTCCATTCTCCCACGTGGAGTTGTTCTCATCTGCTGTGTAACAAGACCAGCTCCGGGTTATCTACGGAAGGAAGATTACCGGCTAAATTGTGGTCCCACTCATCATTCAAAGTTTTGGCGAGACCGCTCGTCGTCTACTGTGTACAGGTGTGGCGCAAGAATTCTCGGCTCGCCCCATTATACAACGCCCGGTCGCTTGAAGGTCCTCGTCTAGCGGTGGACAGTCGAGCGCTGTACCCAGTGGGGACATTATGGACACAGTTGACGATTACTGCAGGGGGCGACTGGCAAGTTTGAGGGCATCACTCGTACCGTGTCCGGTCGTGCTCATGGATGGCTCTAGATCTACGAGCAGAGATGTTTCCTCCTACAAAGCTCGAGGCAGGGTTTCCGATATGTGGAGGATTTATGCAAGCGGCTCAAGATCGGGGCCAACGGTGGCGAGGGATATGATCTCGGGCCTGGAAACGTTGGACCCTGGCGGCACGGAACTCGTGTAAGGCTAGCCTTGTGAGGGTCAGCATCCGCAGTCTGTCTCAAGCTGTTTGCGATTACCAGGTACCATGTGTGCAGCAGTGGTATAGTCTCTCCAGAGGGCGGTCTGCGATGAAGCACTCTGCGTCTGTTTCGCCACCAGCCCACCGGCATCGACCTTGGTTCAGGTCAAGCTTTCGAGATGTCGAGTTCCAGATATTCAGAGCGCTGTGCCAGGTTGCGCATCCATAAAGCTGACTTCATCAGTTCCCGTGACCGGCGACAACGTACCTGCAGAGGTACCCTTTGTCAAGATTTACCTAAGGTTCACTCCCAAAGCCAGACTTGCCATCATAGGTATAGTGCAACTACGCTTTTGAGCCTTCTGCAGCCAGAGCAACGGAAACCGTCCGCGAAAAGTCGTCCTTCAAAGTTCCAGTGACGAGCCAAGTCGCCATTGCGCAGAAGCTTGTCAGTGGTCCAGCAAGCTCGCACACTGGATGCAGTGACGCCCAACTGCGAAACTTAGCACCGTCTTCGGAGAGGCTCCCCTTTGGCACTGTGGGGCCTTCCCGTTTCGGCATTTTTTGACAATGTAACGCACCATCGGCCATGTAAGCGATGTTTCATTCGGCGGGAGCAAGGCTGTGCATTCTCGTCTTGCAAACTATTGTTCTCGCGCCATTATTTTGGGTGTGGCCCCGAAATGGAAGAGATAGACACGACTGCTAGACTGCTTCATCGACATCTTGTCTTATGATTACCAGAGCCCTGGCACGATCACTCTTGGCCTATTCTGGCCATCTGCACCAAGGGAGATCGACCCGGGAAGTTGGTATTGATACACTTCACGGAGTTCGTCGACTGCTTCCTCTTTGGGTAGGTGCTCTAAAACCTTACCTATTCCAGCAATAAAAGCGCCGATCTTAGGGGTCCTAAGGCTGTGCGGCAGACATCATGTATTCAACCACATGGTCAGGGCTCTAGGGCATCCCAGACGGAAAGCTTAAATGAGCGTTCGAGCAACCATACTATCGCGACCAGAATGGCCCCCAATGCACAACAGACATTATGGGCTTTGAGATTTCGGACTTCGGCGGGCACCAGAGATCAGACCAGAAGATCGCAAGCACCCAAGATCGACATCAGCTGATGGGCTCTATGATGGGCTCAAGAATATAAATGTGAGTAGGTAGGTGACATACGCTGGCCGGCAGCCGACGCTGAACCAATTGGCAAAGAAACTCCGACTCAAAAGGATGTCCTCCGACGTTCTCGTGGGAGGCACGGATAGCAAGCGCATGTTCTTCTACTAAAGCCCGTGACCATCCGTGAATACAGCGAGAAACAGCGAACAACGGCGAATGGGTCCCGAATACCCTAGTCCTGCAACGAAAGCCAATGGTGGTCCGAACCATGCACTGTCGGATGCACGACGGCCTCACTTCCTGAGAGGGAATGTGCCAAGAAAGGCACCTACCCAAAATCGAAAAGCTCAGCCCTGTTGATGGCTCGCTGCTTTGTTTTATCAAACTCCCAAGGAGGTGCTACGAGGCTACGGGTACTCCGTATATAGTGAAACAACGTGACTTGGGTCAAAATAGCTGGAAGTGGGTAAAGTAGCATCCATCTATTACCAGTTTGGGCCTCCCGCCCGTGTCAAGATGACTGTTCATTGGACAACTCGACAGCCAGATTCGCGATCGACCGGAGGGTTGAATGGTCGACAAATCACAGAAATCTATACCCATTACGCTGTGCGGCTTAGCTTGCTCGGAAGAGGTATCCTGCATGGACCCCGCCCCAGCATGTACAGTGACGCAGTACGCAACAAGATACCCTGGCACTTACCCTTTCGAGAAGTTTGTGGCGTTCGAGCTAAGTCTACCCGCTCCCTGAACCCTTGCCTTCCTCTCCACGCTCAACGTGCAGCTGAGTTGTTTGTGAGAGCCGATAGGGGTCAGCCCATGCATCGAACGAGGTCCAGACGCCTGAAATATCCAAGGTACCGCCGCGCTTGCGATACCTCGCGTTTGACGTGGCTCGTTGACGAGCGACTCACAAAGCTCCAAGAAAAGCCAAGATGATATCGGTCAGCAAGAAATGTATTACATGAGCAGCGTGATTGCAAGGAAGACGCGCGGAGCTGTTCGGTGAGTGCGTTTTGTACAACAGAGAAAGGCCGATCATGCAGAATAATGCCCGTGTTGTTGGTAACTGCATCTCATATTGACTACCACTTATCACAGCACCTGGTGCTGAGAAGGTAATTGGGAAAGACAGGATTTTCCGGAGGCTCTGACAATCAAGGTTTTTCGAAGGAAACAGCCGTGTCTTAAAGAATCAAAAGCGACGATGATTCTTGGTTGTGCCGCTGGGACTCTACACGAGCTTCGGGATGATTGTTGAGTGATAGGAGGACCTACTACACAGTATACACAAAGTTCAAGAACATCTCCTCTCGTGATTGACCGCTCGTACTCTCGACAGAGCGGCAAGGTTAAGTCAGGTGTGGTTCACCGTTCTTCGCAGGTGGCCGAAATAGGTCAAGGGCGCCTTCCGTAAGAGGAAACCGGATGTGGTCCAAGCTCCCTTGCGGATAGAGCTGCGTGATGATTTTCTGCTTCAGTTGCAGAGCCCAGTCGGCCACCAGCTATGCAGTCTCGAGATGATGACTTTGCCATCCCTCCAATCAAGATATCTGGCCCCCGCAAACGCTGACAGGGACGCGCTCTCAGTCGTTCCCAGCCCTCTCAAGCCCGCCTGCCTTTAATTTCTCTGGCTCGAAGGCAACCCCGGTGGCCCTCTCCGGGAATGCTGACCTCAGGGCAAGCTTCTAAACTGCTTCCAAAACTCTTGGACTGGTCTTCTATGGCCAACGCCAAACCTCTTTGGGTAGTCGGCGTAAGGAGTCCGTTTGGACATGGGCACACCAGCCAACGTCAACTTGGCATGGGTGTGTTTTCACGCAGCCATTTTCCCGTCGGTCAACCGACGTGCCTTCCAACTCACCGCAGGCCCATACAAGCCGCTACGCCCGGCGCTTTCTGGGTCAACACCCCTGTAAACGATCAGTTCATGATTCTCGGGGCTAAGGACGCCCGGCGTGCTGCCAAATGGTACACTTGGTATGCATGGCAGAACAATAATCCTCGTCTCTTACACTAGCGCCGCTGGGCCCTGGATAGCCGCTATCAGATCACCCAAAGCGAATTATATCTTAATTCCCCTTAACAGTCCATGGACTTCCGCCGTATCTGACATTGATGAAATACCCAACACGTCCTACTTTTTCTATGGTCTGCCTTACATATTCTACGCTTACTCAAGATTAAGATCCGGCTCTTGAGATTTATTCGAAAAGAGATAAAAGCATCTTCACAGACCACTTCCCTTCTTGAATGACGTCGACCTGGGATAGTAATATCAATATGGACTTTGGCTTCGTGAGCTCACCTTCACAATCACCGAGTCAATCACTCTTCACCGCCGGACAATACTTCGACAGCACCTCAGAGGGTTCAAGTCCCAATTCGCCTCATGTAAGTACAGCAATGTCGGCGTCGGCCCTCCTTCACTACTGACCCGTCTCCAAGCAGATGAGTCAAATGATGTTCAACTCTGCTTCCATGCAATACGATATGTTTCAATATGGAGGCGCGCCAGCGTCGTTCTATCCACCAACCCAGTCGAACAAGATCCCAGTAGAATACAACAACGCGGCAGCCATTGATCAGACCGATCGAAGAAGACGACGGTCCGGCAGTACTTCGGCTCCTGCTGCCAAGGACAAGGAGACCATCCCCAACATGCACATGGTACGTGAACTCCTTTCATTGATATCAGCAAATTAACTGACGGTCTAGAAGCGACGAAGGGCTCAAAATCGCGCATCACAACGCGCATTTCGAGAAAGGAAAGAGAAGCATGTCAAAGGCCTTGAGCGTCAACTAGAAGACCTGCATGAGAAGCACCAAGATCTTCTACAATCCTACACCCGACAAGCCGACGAAGTCACCAAGCTCAACAGCAGGATATCCGAGCTGAGTGCCGAGCTCAATGCACTACGATCGTGTCAGGATCAGTCTTTCAGTGAGATGCTGATGCCAGATAAGTTTGACAAGTTCGACGCCTTCTCAACACCAGACAACATGCTCTACAACGGACCGGAGTGCTACTTTGACAAAAATGCAGTCGACCTGAATTCAGAGTTTGCACTACACTCTTTCGAGGATTCATTGTAGCATACCTATTTTGGACTCGGGTTGGGTTCCTTCCAAGGCGTTCGAAGAGGGCTTGAGATACCAATCTGAGGGGTCGAGTTGTCTTTTACTTGTTGATTGCATTTGAGCGAAAGCGCGCATCGCGCAGCATGGGACGGATTGGCTTCGGCGTCTTGCACGACTAGCGCTTGATGAAACATACGATACGTTCAGGACTCTGTGGGAAAAGCCTTTGGGAACCATCCTCGGGAGAGGGAAGGCTATTAACAGCAAGCTATGGGAAAGAGCCCGGGGAAGTGGGATACCATAGTGATCGACAGGATCAATAAAGTGGGAAATCAGGCACAGTTGGGAGGCCGGCAATTCTTGCCGACTGAGACCACGCAATAATCATATGTACCACAATCCTGAAGTGATTGAAGTGATAGTGATTTCTCGACCATCAGCAGTGAAAAATTCTGGCTGGATTTTCATCTGAACACCTGTTCATTCTCCTGAAGCCTCGGGCAGCTCGCACGGGCGTGTTGGGAACCCGGAATCTCGTTGCCCAGGCCAGATGTTCCGGGCGGTCCCAATTCGTGTTCTTGATAGCCTGATTGAAAGAAAACCTTAAAACATAGAAGGAGCATTCCGACGAATCTGAGGGGACTTGCTCCGTCCGAAAACAGCATTTGCTTGGGCGACTAAGAGAGCAGTGATTTCTCTTGGAAACGGCGAATACGGCCATCACTTCGGGAACTATTTGACGAGCATATCCCCGTCACACCTGTTGCTCCCGCTCTCTGATGCCGCAATTGGTTGTCAATTTGGTCGTGTTCATCAGGCTGCTCGCCGCGAACATTACCCAACCCATTGTTTTGTGATCCTAGAGCCCGCGAGATGCTGACTTTGGGGAGCAAACACCGATTGATTGTCAGGTACTGTGAAACCGGAGGAGTCTTTCAACCTCTCTACTCCGAGTGCGGGAACCCGGGCTGGTTGAATGTCGCCATTCAGCCTGAGTAGCGACGCGATTGGTTCTCAGCCGATTGCCTTATTTGGGCACGCAGGCCGCCTAGTTTTCATGGCGGCGGCGCCTGCGGGTGCGTGGGCGTTCAGCATGCAAAGCGCCCAGGAAGGCCCAAGCAAAGGTTGCAACTCAAAGCAGAATATTGCTCACTTGAAGTTTACTCTAGTTCAAACTGCCCCTTCGCAACTCAGAAAAGAAACTCGATTGTCCCTGCTCTCAACAAGCTGGAGTTCGTCTTCCACCAAAAACATTGTTCAAGACGGGCAGCAAGAACACCCGATGGGGATCACCGCTCGGGCTTCTCGACGCGAGGGGCTCAAAACAGATCCTGACCACACACGTGGCTCGTATTTTGTGATAACGTCTCCAAGCTCCTCAAAGGCGTAATACTATCATGACTTCTAATACACACCCCGCAACTTGCTTGGAGCCAGGACCAAGCCATGAGAATGGCCTTATCCGTTGAAACCACTCAACGGCCGACCCAAGACTTACCAAGACTCCCATATCATGTCAGCCTGCATCCGCACTTTTCCTGGGTGATGAACAAATCGACAGCTGCAGATTCGCGTCCTCTGATTTGATGTGACAAGGGATTTCCTTGTGTTGACCCCGCGAACCTGGACCTGGGTAAAATATCTCTCTGTGACAGGCTGCCCTTTTCTCCAATTCGACATACATAACGCTGCACAGCCTTCAGCCTGTCGTCCCACGGTCACGAGCTGGCTGCCCGCCTGATTGGCCGACAACGTTGTAGCACTATCAGATGCCTGCCCAAGGTGGTATTCATCTCGGCCTGGCGTGCCGGACTTTGTGAAGAAGAAGCAATTGATCGGCCATTCATGTCCTCTTCCTGGCACGACATCCGTACTCTGTCGCCAATGCCCTTTGTTCGAGCAGATCCATTATAGTCTAGAACATGACACGCAATATATCATTTTCCGCTTGGAGCCTCAAGGAGCCTGTGTCCAAGCAAGTCCGAGGTCTCCTCACGAGATTTGCTTGACGAACGCCTACCGTGACGGCAGCCGACGGTCAAACTTGAGCCTGGGCGCGTTTGTTGCATTGTACTATAGTATATCAAAGAGCAACACCACGCAACAGCTTTCGCTGTGAATACGAGTGGCCATGCGTTGTTTCCATGAAGGTCCGGATGCGGCAATTCTTGCAGTTCGATTGAGTCGCTGAGCTCTTTCAATGCCCAGATGCCAACTTCTTTCCTTACCTAAACATTACTGTGGGTGGTATATTAAACGAAGCACTATTTCCGGCATCGTGGCAATGACATCATATTGGAATTCCTGGCTCGTCACCGTTGTGTACCACTGCTGAACGTCAGGTGAGTTCGTTCGAACCGGCTCTGACATTTTGTTTGGGGGCGTTTTATGCGCAAGCCTTTGGACCTTCCGCAAGGATCCGCCATCTGAGCGTCGAACACCGCCGGCACTAGTCAAAGAGTCGATGTCATTGTACAGAGCCTTGAGAACACCGTCTCGAGGCCTTGCATACGATAGCCTCATCTTTGCTGTAAGGCATCGGTGATCTGTTTTAGGTGTGATATGTCGGACGGTCAAAATGATCGATAGATCATTCGGAAAGCAAGCGCCAGATCCGATCGCGGAGCCTCCAAGTTTGCGGAGGACCCTGACGCCACATCTGCGCACTAGCCACACTGGCAAGCCAACGAGGCTGAGAATGCGGGTCCCCTCCTTCCCAATTCAGATCACCGTCAACAACGGTGAAAGCATGTCGGCTGCTTTCAAAGGCAAGGTGAAGGTCTGCCCTTCATCAGCCTCGCTTCACCTTGCAGGTGTAGTAAATCATCTTCACAATGTCTTACATGTGTTTCCCTCCGAGAGTGGATCTATTATGCTGATCAGAAGTGCAATGCGCTGCATCTGAAGTCTGTGACTCTCAGTTCACTCCTGCCTCACCCCAGTTTCAGATGACCTTCGATCACCGAAGTGCACTCCCATTACGCATTATCGCCTCGACTCGTCGTCGACATTGTTTCTCGGAAACTCGAAAACTCGAAAACGAGGAGATTGGCAATGTGAATCATGTCCTCGCACCCTTACAGTCTGAGAAGCAGGTTGAACAACCAGAGTCCCTCATTGCGCACCACGCCTATCCCATCACCAACCATCCCGAAGTCGGGGACTGGAATTTCTCGAAAGCCACGATCCTCGGAATACGCCCTCCAGTTACAGAGGGTAATTGGAACCACTACGAACAGCCCTAATGGACTGGCCTGCTGCCCTGACACGAATTCCTACGCTTATTGCGCTGGCGCAGTTGCAGTCTTGTCTTGTCTCTCCAAAGACGGCACAGCTACACACCGATATTACCGAGCCCGACCGACTACGCTGCCCGTGAATCCTCCTACCTCTCACTATGATAGCTCACCAGTACCATCAAAGAGGAGGATCAGCTCATTTACACCACGAAAGCGACAGGATGAATACAATAGCGGCTCTGTGAGCCGTGACTGGGCAGAGGAGAGTGGTAGTCAGACATGGACGGCACGGGAGCGCATCAAGACGGTTTCGTGCGTGGCCTTGAGCCCGGACGGAAGGTGGTTAGCAGCCGGAGAGAGTGGCTACAATCCTCGAGTCCTGCTCTTTGCTACGGCCGAAGATGCCTCTTGCGAGGTTCCCACTTCTGTAGTGACTGACCACAACTATGGGTTGCGTTGCGTGGCATTCAGCCCCGATATGAAATATCTGGCAACTCTAGGAGACTACAAAGATGGCTTCTTGTTCATCTGGTCCTTCAACTCTCGGACTGGCCAACTGACCCTGCATTCGACGAACAAATGCACAGCAAACATATGCGACATGATATTTTGCGGAAGTAACCTCTTTACGGTCGGGACGAGGTGTATCCGCATCTGGCAGATTGACGAGGGCACAAAGCAACCGCCAACCAGGAAACCTCGATACCGGCTATCGGAAATTTTACCATCGAGCCCTGGACCTGCACCCCTTCCTGGGCGTAACGTACTTCTAGGGTCCATGGTGGATTGCACTTTCACCTGCATTGTGTCAGTCAATGAGAGCAATGCGATCATCGGAACCGACACGGGTTTTATTTGCCTGGTGGATATTGCTCAGAATGTGCCCGAGCTGAAAGTATTGAAGAAGCTTGACCTTGCAGTCAGCTCCACTGCATTCATTGCGGCCCAAAATCAGTTGCTGATGGGTACCTCCCTGGGTCTTCATCGCGAGGACCTCGAGCAGCTCTGCAAACAGCAGACCGCCCTACGAGCTCGTCCAAAAGCACCGAGACTCTCTATACGACGCTCATTAGGCCTACTGAATGAGACGGAAAAGAGCGTGGTCGCTATTGCGAGTCTCGCCAATCATACCGTCAGTCTTGATAACGATGGTAGCCTCCAGATCAGACTTAATGGTCAGACAGACGCAACCGAGTCGCCACCCACTTTTGCAGCCCACAAAAGCATTATACTTGGAGTCCAGGCACTTCCCGAATCCGCTAAGCAAGGCAGTTTCTTTACTTACTCGAAGAATGGCGAGACGAAATTCTGGGATATAAATGGGACGCTTTTAAGGCAGGAGCATCTAGCTCTCGACCCGACGAACTCCGACACCGATGGCTGCGAGAATGAAATTACTCGGATGCGTTACTTCCCAAGTCAAGACTCCCTCTTGGCTGCAGATCGATTTGGAGTGTTCAAACTTATCAGCAGTCGTGAATGGGAAGCCCAAAGGGTAATTCGAGCGCATAGTGCGGAGGTCACATCCATCGATATCTTTGAGCCTGGCTCACTTGTTGCAACATGCAGCAGGGATCGAATGGTCCAGCTTTTCCGTATCGACGCCGGGACATCTCAGATCGAATTGCTCCAAACAATGGATGAACACACGGCCTGTGTCAACGAAGTGCAATTCGCTCAGCAGGGTACGAAATTGCTATCCTGTTCCGCTGACCGTTCACTGGTCGTCCGCGAGCGGGTACAACGAGAAGAAGGCGGCTCGAACTCGATCGCCTACTTGACCACCAAAGTCTTGAGCCTAAAAAGCTCACCTTTGTGCATAACCATGCTCACCGAAAACGTATTGGCTGTCTCGACCATGGATCGCTCTATAACAAAAGTCGATGTTTCAGCTGGGACGTTTCTTGATTCGTTCAAAGTTGGAGATTCGGAAACAAGCGATACTGTCTTTTTGAACTCGGTCGTATGTGTGCCTGGCCTGGCGAGCACGGATGGCATGCGCAAGATGATCATCGGCCATAGTTCGTTGGACAAATCAATCCGAGTGTACGGTGAAAAACTCGTCACACTTCTGGTCAGAGAACATGGACACACTGAGGGCGTGAGCGATATTGCTGTACTCGAGCAGCCTGGAAATGCAATGCCCGGCGCTGATGTCACATTCGTCAGTACTGGCCTAGATGGAACAATATTAATATGGCGCGTGTCAAGAGCGATGACCCTACCAACCACCCCAGGGATCTCACAGGAACAGGCTTTCGGAGTGGGACTCGCAGGCGAGGAACATGATGCGACAAAACAAAGCCCAGCGTCCCTTCCGCCCATGCGGAGAGTCTTATCCAAATTTGAGATCGCTGATCTCACCAGGGCCAATGGGCAGTTGACTCCGTCTTCTCCTCGTTCATTGTCTCCTATACGGCTGAAGCGAAAGACGTCAAGACTCGCCCTTGCTACATCCGTTGAGGACGTGGAGACAGCACCAAGCAAAGTGGTCGAAACTCCACCAGGAAGCGCCAGATCACCAAATCCTTTGAGCATTCACCATCGAAGGTCGCCTTCACCGCCAGTACGGGCAAAACTGAGAAGTCAACGGTCTCGATCGGAGCTCAGTAAGGAGATGGAGTCAAAGCCCAAGACGCCTGCAAGCAGGTCGCAATCGCCACCCCCGCTACCAGTGCCCGTGCCAGTGACGCCAAAACAACGTCAAAAGGCTAACAATGCGCGGTTGAGACGAGCACCATCAGTGCCATCCGACCTGCACTCTCATGCGGCCGCGCAGGCGCCACGACAGAGCACTGGCCAAGCCGAGTTTGGCAGTCTGGCCATGGCGACAGATCAGGCAACACGAATGATAAAGATCTACAGAAAGAAGCTGGTCAACAGCAAGGAGACGGTCAGTCTCGACTCTCTCGAGTATGAGGTGTTGGATCTTCTGAAGACAATCAGAGCAACAAAGGATAAGACGATTGAGCAGCGAAAGGCGCAATCGGCCATCAGCGAAGAGCCAGTTATATCGGGGGTGGACGGCGCTGTTAATCAGCTGGCTGGCTTGCTGGAGGTGTCCAAACTGACAGACTCTCCTCCTTCGGCAATGGCGATGCCGCCGGAAAACAACGGCTCGATGGTTTCCGCTACTAGTTGAGCGGATCGCTCCCAGCTTTGACTCAATTGGGTATTTCAGGGCTTTGGGAGCGGGTAATCTTATGAGAACACTTCAGTGTATATATGACTGGGTTTGCATTTTTCTAAGCTGGCGTTTTGTGCTATCTGTTCGGACGAGGAGGACGGGGTCCTCTGCCGGAAACAGGAAAAGGAGTCGTTTTGGGCAGAGAGCCTTTTTTATGACACGGATTGGGCGGACATCAGACCTACGATTTTCTTGTAGATGCCGGAGAGGTTAGGGTACGTAGCTCAGCGCATGGGTCAAAGGAAAGAGCCAACAGATATCAGGCTCATACTTGAGATTTACCAACATGTAGCAAGCTTGGTCTTCATCAGCCTCGCGCAGCCTCCAGCTCCAGCCGCAGCCTTGCGATTCCCCGCACTCGTCATCAGCGACTGCGAAGTGATAGCCCGAGAGACTCACCGGGCACCGTCCCTGCTGGTACAAATATGCACAAGTCGATCAGCCTACAAGTGCTAAATCTTGGTCAGCTTCACCACCCAGTATATACAGATCCTAAATGTCGACCCCGTCCGAACCCTCGCGCTCAACGCACCTGCACTACCTCGAGCACGCCCTCTCCCTCGCCCGCCTCTCCCCACCTAAACCCACAAACTTCCGCGTCGGCTGCGTGCTCGTCTCATTTCCCGCTGACTCACACGCCACACCGAACGGAGCAGATAAGCATGACGGCGAGATCCTCGCGACAGGGTATACGCTCGAACTTGAGGGAAATACGCATGCTGAGCAGAACGCCCTGACGAAACTCGCGGGCACGCATGGCGTCTCGTTACAAGAGCGCGGCGAGGAAGCTCTTAATGAGATCCTGACATCAGAGAAGAACGTCTACCTGTACACGACTCTCGAGCCGTGCGGGCTGCGCTTGAGCGGTGCGACGCCGTGCGTGCACAGAATCATCGCGACCAGGCAAGGGAATGCTGCCGGTGGAGTGAGGAAAGTCATCTTTGGCGCAAGGGAGCCGGGCACGTTCGTGCAGGATAGTCAGAGTCTGCGCGTGCTGGATGAGGCGGGTGTTCCCTGGGAGTATGTTTCTGGTCTGGATGAGGAGATCTTGAATGTTGCTAAGGAAGGGCACGTCGAGCAGGTGTTTGGGGATGGCAAGGTGGAAGGGAAGAAGGCAGGGACGAACGTCGATGAAATATCGCCGGAAGAGAGAAGAAGGCAGGAACAGCAGCCACGGAATCCGAAGAAGAGGATGATGGAGGTGGATTTGTCGCGTTGAGGATATATCGACAAGGAAACGCTTTTTTATGGAGGGTTTCTCCTGATTCGAAATTTCCAGCCGTCCTGGCCAGGAAATCCACCAACGCCATGCGCCATGACGGCCCTGCTGAAAAGCACCAACCTAGGCGAATACTCACGTCTGTGGCGGCAGCATCGCATGGGCGGTCCAGCTGTACCAATGTACCGATACGAGCCAAATGGTCGTGACAACGTCTAAGAAGACCAGCTGTGGGAAGAGAGGCACGGCATAGTCATAGACCCTCTACAGCTGTACGAGGGTGCATGTCCATTACCATCGTCGAATCAAGGGCCCTCGCGACCACCTTTGACCGCAACGTTCGACAAATTGCAGGAAGAACCGGAATACTTCCTGCTGGAATACTTCCTAATTGCGAGCTGAGCTCTTTCAACCTTTTGCTGCCCGAGCATCTCGCGACAGCAAGGTGCGACTGGAGAATCAAGGACCACGATGCGTCGACGAGCGCCTATGGCCGAGTCTGTATTTGACACCTCTGCAGATGACGATAAGTTTGCCTGGGCGAGTCCTGTATCAAATTCCGTGCTCATTTAAGATATCCAGCTATGGGTATAATTGTCGTCTGTTGTTCTCATTTTGATCCACTATCGCTGCTCATAGTCGTAAACCTGTTGAACTTGTTTTCGCCTGCAATGCCTTGCTTCCTCATCCTCGCTCGTCTCCCCCATCCTTTCCTCCTATGAGGTCACACTAGAGGCAGGGGCTTCAATAAGTCTGAGGCCGATCGGCGGTGCGTGTGAGGAGCAGTGCTGGACTCGCCAGGGTCACTGTGTATGGAGAGCCTTCGACGCAGATTGCGTGGACTGATGTCTCCTTTCTCGAACATCCGCCGGAATAGTCCTGGACTGCCAGTGTTGCCGAGGACGGCCTCCTTGACCTCAGTACGGACTGCATCATCCTCTGGAGCTGACTGCCGTTCCGCTTCTTGGGCATCCCAAACCTTCTGTTGGTTCTCCTTTTCTGCTTCCCAATCAACCCTCGACTCGGTCATCTCTTTGTTTTTCGAGCGCCTTGCGCGTCTGCCAGAGCCGGTCTTTGACTTCTAATCAATCCTTGCCTGGGTCAGACTCCTGCGTTTCATCGGGAAGTTGCTGGCTGTGAGATTGTTTTTGAGGCGTATCTTTGAGCTGCTGATTAGGGGCCCCGAATGAGATTTCTTCATCTTCTTACGAGCGACCATCACCGGTACAGACGATTTTGTGACCAAGTAGTTCGAAAAAGAGCCGAGAAGGACTCCTTTCAGGGAGTTGCGACCTCGCGTCCCTACCACGCAGAGCGTCGGATCAAGTGAGTCAATCTAGCACAAAGTCAGCTATGCCCGTGGGTGCCGGGAGTTGCACTTACTGCTCCTAGAATCAGATGCTTCGAACTCTTGCAATGAATGACCTCGATCATGCATCTCACTTGCAAGGTGGTTTTGCGCACCAATTTGAGGAAGTCGTTCTTCAACGCCTCCACCGCCTTCAAGCGGTCCATCTCCTTCTTTGAAAGCTTCCTCGCGTCGACACTGCCAGTGAGGCTTTGTGCTTCAGCTGCTGGGGTATACTTGATGGCTCTCCCCGGCCCCGAGCTGGTGACGTCCGATTGTGTTGTTTGTCTTGTGAGGGTGGCCATAACATCTGAAGCATCCTTTCCAGCCTTGTTACCTTCCGCAGTCAGAACTTCTCTCTCAGCTTCTGTGGCCTTTGCGGTATCCTTGACAGCATTCTCGTCTTCCATGGCGTAGATGGCGAGAAGAGTATCACCGTCTCTCATCATCGTCCCAACTACCCACTCCATAGCGTAGCTTGCCTCGACACTGAGATCAGAGCAAAGAAGGTAGAGTCTGGCCGTCCTTTCCCCGGCTTCCGCCTCTTCGTGGAACTGAACCCAGTTTCCCCGTATAACCATTTGCACGTGCCGGCCCGGTACTGTTGTGTCAAGTTGAGATTCATTCAGTCCCAGTGACTTTGCCTTTCTGATGGCCGCCGCTTCGTCATCTTCGTCGGACGTTGCAGATGCCACTGAACCCCGCCTTGGGGGCGTTTTCGCGCCTCCCTTATTGTCCGTGAATTTTTCTCCGGTAGGACTGGTGATGGAAATGGACGGCTCGAGTAGTGACTTGACAAATTGTTGAGAGTGGGGTATTCTCTTGGTTTCTTCTGGCGAGGACGTGGCGTTTGAGTCGGGAGAATCGAGTTTAGGTGTACTGCCATTAGCCGATAGTTTTCGTTTCTCCGACCTGCCTCTAGAGTCGTCTTCGTCACTGCTCACTTCATCATCGGTGTCGACGACTTCATCATCACCAGCACTGATGTCGTCCTTGGTGATCCGACCAGGCTCCTCCGAGATATCGCTGTCAGCCGAGAAACTTCCAGACTTGGTCTGTGTCAATCGAAGGTGAGCTTGGTCATCCACGACCGTTCCGGACTTCGTCGTCAAAGGTGCTGAAGGAGTCGTGGGACTGAGCAGCCCTGATTGGGGAGCATCAGGCTTCCTGTTACGTGACGATGGAGATCTTGATTGGGTAGTGGCAGAATGAGTACTGGTAGCCGCCGTCTTTTTTGCACTTGGCATTCCCACGTGCAAGGATCCCAGATCTCCAGATAACGCAGCTGCCATCGCCGAGCCTGAGCCTTCTCGAGGTCTCTTGCCCTCTGTGGGTGAGCGAGAAACAGGGCCAGTCGTCGGCATTGCAGAGAGATCGAACTGGTATTTCTGCTCAAAGCCCCCATAATCGTCTGCTTGTATTTTCGGCAAGCCAACTGGTTGCTCTGGTTCTGACGAGTGTCTTGTACTCACAGGATCCGCTTTGGTGAGGACGGGAGAGTTGGGTTTGCTCGAATGCGGGGATGTCCAACTAGCAGGATCGCTGGGGTCAAGTTCTTTGCCCGACTTTCTTGTTGTAGTTGGGCTTGTGGCCGCTGACCCGATCCCAGCAATTGAGCTACGTCGGGGTGAGGGAGAATCGACGTCGAGCATACTGCGGAAAGCTGAAGGAGGAGGTGTGGCAGTTCTCGTTGGCTTGAACTTGGGGACAGGGCTCGAAGCACGTCTCATGTCTCGATCGAGGGCGGCCAGTACTTGACGGTTCTCCTCGTCAAGAAGGGCCTCCATGCTCATCGGAGCACGGGATCTCGAGGAGGGACGACTCATCTTGTGGGTGTTGTGAGCTCTCGAGAAGGGAAGACCTGTGGTATATTAGGCTCATCAACGACGAGTGACAGTAACAAATGGATATGTCGCATGCTCATGGGGAGAAGTGGAAGTGAGTAGAGTTAGACTATGATCAACGATATTGCATGCAGCAAAGAATTGCGAGTGGCTCGCGGTCTGTTTGGTAGATCAATCATCATCGTGCTTGCCCGTGGGAAAGAGCTCTTGGCCGCAGGCGGGCGCAAGCGACGACCAATGGCTGAAACTGCATAGCCTCTGCCCAGACTCGTGGCCTGAATGAGGGAAACGGACTGCTGGTGATGCAGCAATTGCGTCAAGGCGGTGGTGACAGGCCCCTAGGGACAGGTCGTTGGTCATGTCGAGGTGTTTGACTTGAACCTCACTGCAGGTTTAACAAGTAACAGAGGCTGCTCGGAGCGACAAGGGGCGCCGACATCGACGGCGAACTGACGGCAAGGCCGGGGCAATATGCTCCCTTTTGTCTTGCGAGTGCTTATCGATAGAAGCCGGTTGCCCCTCAGCCCTATCTGGCCCCATCCATGACGCCTATCACAGATTCGGTGACTGCCGAGGCAGCTTTTGGGAGTCTCCAACTCACCCTTCGTTCATGTCATGAGTGCTTGTGCTTCATGCAGGCAGAGCACTTAGCCACCCCTGGAACCACGGTGTTCAGCTTCCTTATTGGTTCCCGAATACTGCATCTTCTACCTTGCTCAGGCCTCAAGCTTGCTGTAACCGTCCACAGCCTTGGATGGATGTATCCGAGAAGCTATGCCCTGTTCCATGCCGGAGCTGCTGACCTACCTAGCTCCAAGCTCTGAGCAAGGCCATGTCCAACTTCCACGCGGCCCCGTCCACACTTTTACATATAATTCCCAGCCTTCCCATTTATTTGACAATGGCTGACAATCTCTTCCCAGCTGTCGCGTAACCGCACTGTGGCCAGTATGCTGTTCGTTGCCATTGTGACGGGTCTGTTCGCCCTGGTACCACGATGTGTCGCTCAAAGTCCATGTGGGACCGACCAGAATCCATACTGTAAGGGAAACAAAATTTTCGAGCAGATATGCTGCCCAGCACCCAATGTCTGCTACTGGCAGGACCGGGACGGAACTCCAGGTTGCTGTCCAGCAGGCCAGGTCTGTGACGGGTCTTCGCCATACTATCCCCCAACTCCAATACCCACGCCCACGGTCAAAACCAGCACGATCAAACCATCTACCATCACCATTGCCCCGACTCAAACCCCTACTGGGGGCGGTGGAGGAGTCATTATCATCACTCAATCCCCTAGCGGCCCAAGCGTAATCACAGTCACCACGCAACCCCAAACCACTATCACCGGCGCCTGTCTTGGTGGCTGCGCGACGATCACCTCAGTCATCAGTGGAGCTTACTCGACAGTCACACAAGGTGGAGGAGGGGTCTATTCAACCGTGACTTCTGTGGTTGGCGGCGGTTTCTCGACCGTAACATCTGGAGCTGCCAGTGTCTTCTCGAGCATTTCTGGCGTGCTGGTGGGCCAGCCATCGGCAGCACCAAGTTCGGCAATCCTCTCGATGGTCACGCTGGTACTGGCCACTACGATCGGTGTGGTATGGAATGTCTTTGGCTGAGACTGTGTGGAGAGGCCAGAGGTCATCGTTATTGGCCCCGGACGACACGAAGAGAACTAGATCATGCCATGAGCAATGTCGAACCGGCAGTCGGATCCACCTATAACTCCCACATCGCTCGGAATCTTGCACATGAGGAAACCAGCAGATGACACTGATGGTACCGTTCAGAGGACGCATGCTGCGCCGCACCAAGCTCGTATAGCTCATGCCCACGAGGCTCATCACTGTCAGTGTTACTGCTGTGCATGCAGAGCAAAGGCGGACGATGGTGGTTCAGCCCCTCGCTATGTTGAGGCCAAAACCACAGTCCAGCAGGTCCAGCAGGATAGGTGAGGCTGGCTTCCCCGGACGATCCGCCACGGATTGCGGCAGGTCGTGAATCAGAATGGAATGGTCCAGTCTGGCTATTCCTGTACGCAGCAGCGTGGCTCGTCATGAAAGGAAAGCACGTTGTACTCAAAAGAAGTGGTCGAGGAGCTGAGACGTCTGAGATTAGCCAATCTCCACATTATGGCTGACTACGACAGACAGGCTATTTTCGTGCTGTTCGCAGCGTTTGGGAAAGCTTCCACAGACACAATTTTTTTTGTCTATACAATACATGAACAATCGTACAGGTGGCTGCTGGTCTTCCCAAAATACCGTGAGAGAAAGACGTTCAATGAGCTTTTCGGCCATTATTCAACGCATGTCATGATCGTCACATCAGCTTTAAAGACATCAATGTCCACGAACTACTTTTCAGCAGCCTCTTCCTCCTCAATCGAAGCTGGGACCTTCACAAACGTCGGAACAGAGACGCTGTTCAGATTCCTCATGGCCTAAATAGATCAGATTAGCATTTCCTCAGTCACAAAACCAAGCTGAAGGTGGGATCAAACTCACCTTGGCAAAGAACCCATCGGAAGGCACATCTCCATTCCACCGATCCTCCACCTTCGTGATCTTCTGCGCATCACCTTCACCAGTAGTATGTACCAGCACCCTACTTTCAATCACCTGTTCCTTGCCCACCGCCTTGATCTTATATCTCAATTTTGTCTTCATCTCAATAGGATTACCATTGGACACGACCTCCGCGTGCTCAGGCACAATATCCGACATGACGGCCTTAAGCCCATACCACTGAGCCTCAAACTGCTTGCGTCCCTCGGCGATGGTCAATGGGTCGTGGAAACTGGCGTCGTCGGTCCAGAGAGCGAGTTTCCGCTTGCTGGGATACCCTGTGAACAGGTCCAGCACGGAGCAGGCTAGGAGGGATTGTTGGGCGGTCATGTTTTGCGCAGACGGCGGGATTGCGGAGTGGATCTTGTACTGGTTGAATGAGGGTGGTATTGAGGAAGACATCTTGTTGGCTGGTCGGGACTGGAATGCTCGTAGTGGTGCAGAATGTACTGGTGATATTGATTTGCGGATAGATCGAGGGAATGCTTCGAAGAGGGTGGGTGGAAGGGTACTTGGTTTAACGTGCATTTGTTTGATGGAGAGACAGTTTTATGCGAAGTTGAAAATGTAACACAACGAGGATTTGTATCTCGCACGATTGATTAACGTGATCGCTTGAGTGACAATGACGGAATTGACTTCCTTAGGTGACGGCCTTCACAGTGACCGAATCAGAGTAAACAGAAAGGGGGACCAGAATAGAGATGGAACGCCTGTCTATGCTAACTGTTGGGACGACAACCTCCGCAGCGATCCTTGAAGCTCAGTACAAGTCATGATGAAACAAAAGCAACAAAAAGCCGTAACGAGATTGTGGTTCAAGGTGGTGATGTCAATGCGGATCCTCCTTGCAAGACAAGTCTGGGGTTGAGATCGAGGCTCATGCGGATCGGACCGGAACAAACATCCTTCTCCCGCAGCCTGAGCCTTGTCGTCAGCTTTCATTGTCTTGATACCCGGAAACAAATACATTATCTTCCTCAATCGTTGCAACAGCCAAACCCATGCAAACATCTTCTGCGCTGCCGACATGAACAATCCTCGCTCTACGCCCGCTATATCCAAGAGACAAAGGACCTGCTTTTCCTTCAAAGTAACCGAGCAACATCACTCCAAACAATCCTGAATTTCTCCTGATCCGCCACGCCCAGGCTGGGACAATCGTCCAATACCCGTTCATAAGCATCCCAAGTTACGCATCCTCGAGCTCGACATGCTTCTGCAAGCATGTTCAAGATCCAGACTTCACGTTGACTCACCCAACTTCCCACGCTCAGAACCCATAGATGTAATGCTGGCACTGCGTCCCAGCTTGAAGTAGTCAATGAAGATAGCTCGCCACGCAATTGCACGGTCAAGGCTCGAAATTGTGCCCAGTGCAATTCATAGCCTGGTCGCATGTGGTGATGTACGAACATGAGCGCGGCATAGGCGACTGCTCGCCATACAGTATCATGTGACCTATTCTGCGGATCAAAATAGGTCTGCACGGTCGTGATCCGCGTTGCAAGACATAGGCGCCGCTCGAATCGGAATAGAAGGTCATGCCGGAGGGTCTTGTCTTCTGTGTTCAGTGTCTCAAATGGTCTGGCCTGAATGTCGTTGCACACAACTTGAATCTCCCGCAAAATTGTGGTGATTTCTTGCCCCAGATTGCCTGCAAAGCGTGCCTGAAGGGGCTCTAGGTGTGTTACCGGATCGTCCAGGAGAGGTTCGTACACAGTTTGCCACGCCTCGTCCCAGCGTGGGAGAAGTGAGAAACGCAGATTTCCTCCAAAGAGTTCCACGAAAAAGAGGTCGTTCCAGCTTATCATTCGCTGTAGAAGCACGCCTACCGTACCCATGCCTGACAGACTCTCGAGTCCGCCTCGCAGCCGGACTAGGGTTTCCAGACCGGCCATGTGGCTGATGGCTTCTTCGCGGTTGAAAAATTGCAAAGAGACGTTAATAAAGATTGCCACAGCAGCCAGGACCTCGTCAGGTACCGTGGTACGAGACTCCAGATAGCTGTTGACCATCTGAATAGCAGAAATCTTATGCTCGAGAATGCGCGGATTTTGGTAGAGGAAGATTTGTTGTTCGATTCCTGTGAGTTTCCCGTGCCAGTGCATACCCCAGCAATACAGGTTGGTGTGTAAAAGGACAGGCGACATTGCCACAAAGGGTATCCACTGGCTTTGGCCATTGACAGGGCACCAAGGAATGCGATCGTAGTTGAGCCAGCGAGTTATCAGTGTTTCATCCCAGGGTTGAGCTTGAATTGGAAGGACGCCGAAAATGTCCAAGGAGTAGCCGCTTCTCGGCTGACTCGGGATCGTGGGCATCATTTGCTGGCTTAAGCGGGTCGCGAAGGAGTTCTGTGAGGATGACGGGGTGGAAGTTTGCTTGGACGAGTGCCTGGTCATTTCTGAAGAGAGATTCTCACTCAGGGAGGTTTTCACATCAGACTCCGAAGGATCCTCTGCCTTCTGAAAGACCACCGTTTCCCAACCCACAACTTCTTGTCGAGGTCTTGTCGAAAGCTCAACGACCGGAGCATCAAGCGAAGGCTCTCTTGGTGCTAACGAAAATGTTTTTGGCGTCGACATCTTCCATTCCCCAAGTCGTTTCTCGGCAGTCTTTCGTTGGTAGTCGTGCATCACATGTGCTTTTGCCGATGCTCGGAGCCCCGGTTGAATTCTAGCTCTCTTCCCTGGTTCGCTGGACATGGGAACGAACATGAACGTTTGTGAGGGTGTCTTGGATTTTCTTGTACCTGGCAAGTCCACCGAAGGACGTTTACCTTGCATAATCTCGGGCTGGGGACTTTTGGAAGGCGTTGTCCGCCGTCTCGACGCGGAGGTGTTTTTCAGCTGCTGCATGGTTGGTGATTCAGACTCCGAAGAGCGTTTAGTTGACCGTGATATCCTGTATTTCTACTTAGGCCTGACGGAGTATCTGAAAAAGACTCGTTTCGGGTTATTGAAAGGAACAGCGATCTTGGTGCTCTATCAACTTGTGAATATTGGGAAACCTGTTGGGCTTGACGAGTACCAAGACGTAACGATTTCCACACCTCGAATGAGTTGAATGCAACAGACCTTGTGACTGGTGGCCACCGCATGCAACCGATCTCCCTAGAAATACTTCTTTGAGGCCAAGCTACCATGTGGCTGCAGCGCTAAGCGAAAGATCATTCCGCGTGTGTGAGGGCAATCAGTCAACTTTTTGTCAGCTCTTGGGAGCCAGGACAAGCGGAGGGTTCTAAGCGCTCAAAATCTGTAGCTTGTACACAAATTCAGCGATTTGAATGGTCGAGAATAGCTGCCAAGCTGTTCAAGGTCGCTGGAATACGAGCTTCGCGGAAAGGTGTGAGAGACAAAGACAAAAACGGTTCGGGGCGTTTGCAGGCTCAAATCAAGTGTAGCCAAGTGATGAAGCCGTTGAAGCCAGGAGGGTGACCAATCCACATCCTGGCTTAGACAATTAGGGAAATCGAAGACCTCGACGCGCATTCGTCCACGATTTGCATCGACAGGCATTTGGGCAACTTGGAGATTTGAAGATTTGAAGCAACGCTGGGCTACACTCACTCAAACGCCATTCAAAGCGCGGTGAAACTGAAAAGCCGGTCATCAGTGTCAGCAGAGGTGATAGACATCTAAGCAGACGGAATGCTAAAGGTGAAGCGAGGGTGAGGGCTTAATAACAATCGGCGTAAGTTGTACCGCCGATGACGTAGCGTCTGAAATTCGGTAGAGCGCGTCCTCGACAAGACGCGTGCTGCAAAGTTTACGTCGGTATCATCGGCTTCTCAGCCTCACTAGCATTCACTAGACCCCTACATTCGCATTGCAATCGTGCGTCCTTCTTCTTTGCCGTTGACTCTCACACTTCTCGGCTGCACTTATCAACTTTCCCACAATGGCGCGCAAGGCAAAGTCCAAGCCGCAGCCCGAGGAGGACCGTGTGCACCAGGCCAGCGAGGACTCTGAAGAGGAAGACCTAACGACGAGCGACCCTCCCACTATCGATCCATACGAGGTCCTGCACCTTTCGAGAGCAGCCTCCGCGGACGACGTCAAATCTGCCTACCGCAAACTCGCCCTTAAGCACCACCCAGACAAAGCCCGATCGGAAGATCGTGAAAGTGCACACAAGACCTTTCAAGAAATCGCATTTGCCTATGCCATACTCAGCGACGAACGCAGACGCAAACGCTACGATGCTACAGGCAACATCGCAGAGAGCGCGAATCTTGACGACGATGACTTTAGTTGGGTCGACTTTTTCCGAGAACAGAGTGAGAATGTGGTGAGGGGTGATATGATTGAGCAGGTGAAGAAGGAATACCAGGGCACAGAGGAAGAGCGGGAAGATGTGTTGGCTGCATATGAACAGGGTGACGGGGACATGGATGCCGTCTTCGAGAGCGTCATGTGTAGTGAGGTGCTGCTGGACGAAGAGCGCTTCAGGAACATCATCGACGACGCGATCGCCCAAGGCGAAGTCAAACCCTACAAGCGATACACCAAGGAGACAAAGAAAACCCGAGACAAGAGGCAGGCCAACGCGCGGAAGGAGGAAGCAGAAGCCCTGGAACTTGCTCGCGAAATGGGAGTCGAGGACAAATTGTTTGGAAAGAAGGGCGCAGGTACCAAGAAATCCACAAAAGGAGAGGACGATACCGATGCGCTAAAAGCTCTGATCCAACAACGACAACAGGGCAGAGCTCAGAACTTCTTCGACGACCTGGAAGCGAAATATGGTGCTGGGCCGAAGAAAGGCAAGCGCAAGGTTATGGAAGAGCCGCCGGAAGAAGCCTTCCAGAAGAACACCAAGAAGGGGAAGAAAGGCCTGAGAGGTTGAGCGTCTTAGCGCAAACTTGGGTACACTGCTTTTGCATAGCGAGGAGTCGGACATGGCAGTCAAGCCATAAGGTACACGAAAGAATCAAGTCTCTGGCTGTGTCCGCAGCTGGGAAATCCGAGTCTCGCTCTTGAGCAACATGACTTTCATACACTATGGCACGAAGTGACATCTGCACTAATGGCTCCAGTGCCGACAACTGGATCTTCTCCGATTTGCGTAGTATGTGCTGTAACACATAGTGAGTCTGAGGGGTACGACAGGTTGCTGACGACATGCCAGACTGCATCGGAGCATGCGAGTAATACCAAGTGTGATATTTTCGGCCTCGCTTCTGATATCTTCCTGTCCACTGGCTCAAGTCGTGACCCCTCACAACATGTGGCAATCCCGTTGCGGAGTTAAAGAAGAAGAGATGCGCTTCAGCCGAGGCGGACACACGCTATCATTACCCGGAGATCGTCGATCGCAACGGGGACGTTCAGAATCATACGCCCTCAGATGGTCGCGACGTCACCATGTCTTCACCGAGTGGGTATTGAGCGTGTGGAACAAAGTGCAAACGGCGTGAAAAGAGACAAGAACAGACTTGAAAGCGTCTATGGAATTTCGAGAATATTAATATCTGAAACTCAACAGGGGGCGTGTGATGAATCGGCGGGAGAGCCCTGCCCAGTGCCCATACTCGTACTCGTAGCCGGCGTGGAATCCACTAAAATAGTATGGGCCACTCGCCTGAGTCGCCTGAGCCTTCCGAACCTTCTCCTCTTCTCCCAGCGGAGGACTCCCAGTAATCATCTGCTTGACGGATGCCTTGAAAGCCTATGGTACGCGATGAGGCAATAGTATCTCGTGCAAAATGAACCCTCTTCATGAATGGTTGAAGCTGGGTAGCTGAGGGTAGGCCATGACATGTCGGCGAGGGATCGGAGCAGTCATAGAAGCTCTCATCCAAATCAGCAGCTCACAGCGCGGTGTTCTTGAGTACAAACAAAGAGTATTCATGAAAACTTGGAGCAAAAGTGAAACGTTAAGGCCATAGAGACAAACGAAGTTCTGTGAAAATGACCAGCGTGCACGACGATCGCGCAGCCGGACTTTACAGCCAGCGTAGTAGCAGCCGCGTGGAAGTGAAGTGCAGTTGACGGGTTCGGGCTGTGGCTGCGGGCTGCGGATTAAATTTGCCAAGTCGAAAGGAGGTCGAAGGCGTCGCTCCTGCGATTTTTTTCCTCTCACCCAAACTTATCTCAAACCACCACCCTTCCAAACAACAACCTGGGCATCGTCGACGATATTCGTTGTCGTGCCTATTGTCCTTTCTTAAGTAGGGCATTCTTGTTTATTTCTGTCGCTGTAGAGCTTCGTCCTTGGACAAGTTCTGCCTACGTGACTCTCCTCTCAACCTCGCACCTCGCGAAAAGGATCACAAACATCCGTCTCCCTTCCCTCCCTCCCACAACCGCACAAGAGCGGCTTCCGTTCACTCGAGACAGTCGCCGCGCAGTGGGAGCTCTTTCGAAGACTCCTTCGACACTCTTTACCACCATCCGAAGCAGATTACATTTCTTCGCCTGAGAATCGCATTTTGCCGTCTGTGGCGTCTCAGCCTTTCAGTCAACTTCACACCTTCAAATCGCTGCCTGAAGAATCTTCATCACATCTGATGACATCGAATCCTCAACGCTTCTCTGCGAGTCGATCTAACTCTTCCGGACACCAATCGACATCTTCGAATCTCGCGACCGGGTCGAATTTGGCTGCTCAAGGCCGAACCTCGCTCCCAACTGCCTCCAAGTCTCCCTCTTCTACCACCAATGCATCGGAGCCCACCAACATGTCTGCAGCAGTTGGAGGCGCTCCGCCCACTCATGGGCATAGCGATTCCCTAAACGGTCGAAACCCTACTATTCCTGCCATACCCTCTGTTAACGGAAACGTTTCTCTCCCCGACCACACACGCAAGCCTTCCATGACCGTCACACCAGCTGGCGCTACTGGCTTTGCAACAAACGGAGGCGCTCCAAGTGGACCTCAGAACAAGCCAGCGATTCAGTTTGGCGCACTCGGCATGCACAACTCGGCAGGTTCTCCTGCGATGGGCACACCACCTTCACTGGCACATCAGAACTCAGCAAACCTCAGTGTGAGTCAACTGAATCCACGAGCCAGCTCTCCCTCAAATTCTCCATCGCCAATCCCCCAGCCCGCCTCCGTCAGCGGTGGTAGACCTCCTCAGGGTTTTGGCGGCCCAGGAAATGGCTACACCTTTGGTCAAATGCCCGGCGACCCTGGCGATATGAGTGTAAGCTCAACTCCCGCTATGATACTTTTTACTGACATATTGACAGGGTATGCCTCGTGGTCCCATGCCGATCCAATTCGGAGCTCAGCAGGAGCACATCAGACGTGGCTCTGGTCATTCAATTCACAGTGAATCTGGAGGTCCTGGCATCCCCCCTGCCGGTCCTAACACTGGCCATCGTGGAGGCTATCAAGGCGGCCGTGGCAGAGGCAGCTACAATCCTTATCAGCAGCAATCGGCACCATACTCTCCTCAGCAACCATTTCGGCCTGCGCCCAACGGCCGCCAATTTCAAGGTAACTTCTCCGGCCGAGGACAACCTCTCCCTTATCAGAGTTCTCCAGCCATGGGCACCCGGAGCCCTGCGCTTGTCAACGCCCAGCCCGGAACACCGAATATGGGAGGACAGGTACACATGGTACAGCCCGGAATGCCACAACCCAATGGATATTTTATGGGACCCCAACATGTAAAGAACCACCCACCGTTTCCTTCTTCACGTGACCCTGCAAAAGACCCCAACCGAGAACCCGCAAGAGAGAAAGGGAAGCCTACAAGAGGTCGAGGCCGTGGCGGTGCTCGAGGATTTGGTCGCGGCAAAGGCCCTGGTAGAGGTGGACACGAGGAGGGATCAATTACTTTCAGCAAAGATCCCGCCTCAGACCGCTATCGCCCTGGTCTTGCGACTTCTCAACCTGCCCAAGTTGTCCCCGAACTTGCGCAGGCTTCCCTCCAAGTTTTCCCAAATGCACCTCTTCCTTACCCTGACTTGTCACCTGAGTCCGGCAATTTTGAACGTTTCCATGAGCATGTTCTGACTTCGAGAACGCAGGGCTATCCCATGACCCAAGCTGATCCTAGCATTCAACAAATGTACATGCAACAGATGCAGATGTACGGCAATCCTCAGGGGATGCAGGGTCAATTCAACGCTCCTTACGGCATGCAGCCACAGTCTCCGCGACCACCCTACAACCAAAGTATGTATGGCGCGCCTACCATGCAGCCCTCATACAGCAACCAGGGTGCCCCTCCTCCATCGATGTCGAGGCAGTCCTCTCAGATTTCCGCTCCCGATCGACCTGGATCGAGTGTTGGCCAACAGCCACCGACTCCAGCCCCTGCTGGCCCTCCACAAGCCAACCGAGCTCCAAGTGTCTCTTCTCAGAAAGCGTTTACTGTTCCCCCAAAGAAGAGCGCCGCTATCATCATCAAGAATGCTTCTGGCGAGGTTGTCTCGTTCAACAAGTCGCCTGCTTCTCCTGCCACCTCTACTCCAGTCTCGGCTACAGTTCCTGCGCAGCCCGAACCCACGCCTCCGAGTCGCACTGCCAGTGCTGCCGACAACCCCCATGCTCGTACAGAAAGTGTCAGCACCAAGTCCGCAGACGAGGTAAAAAAAGCGATGCAGGAAGCTGTTGCGAAAAAGATTGCAGAAGATGAAGCCAGACTGAAGCGAGAGAAAGACCTGGCCGAGAAGGCAGAAATGGATAAGGAAGCGGCCGAGTTGGCTAAGCGTGAAGCGACTGAGGCTGAAGATGCACGCGCCAAAGCAGAAGAGCGAGAGAAGGAAGCCAAAGAGGCTGCAGAGAAGGCCGAGGCCGCCACACAAGAGGAAGCTGCAAAGAAACCCGAGGCGGAATCTGAGGAGGCATCTGAGGAAGAATCCGAGGAGGAGCCAGAACAGAAGCCTGAAGAGGACAAATCCAAGGATGTTCCGGCTCCCGAGACTCAGTCTCAAGAAGATGAGATTGACTTGGATGCTCTCGCCGCCGAGATGGAGGCCGAGGAGGCCGCCAGAGAAGCAGAAGAACTCCGCCGCGAAGAGGAATACACCAAGAGAAAGGCCGCTCAACGTGAGGCAGAACTCAAAAAGGCCCAGGAAGAAGCTGCAGCATACGAAGAGAACATGAAGGAGTTGGAGCGCAAGGCTGAGGAGGAAGAGCTTGCTCGCGAGAAAGAAAAGGCCGATGCTGCTTCAGGGGATGAGGACAACAAGAAGATGTTTGCTGAACTCAAGCGCAACCCCTTCGGTACTCCCTCAGGGGAGAGTCCCGCCGGCGTAACGCCCGCCGAGAGTGGAACGGCCACGCCGGTGTCGGACGTGTCAATGCCCCCTCCCACAAAGACATCAGGACGTCGTCCCAAGGCTGCTGAGCTCACTCTTGATACCAAGAAGCCGGTGGAACCTCCGGAGCCAAGTGCTACACTGAAAGCTCTGCAGTCAGCCAAGAAGTTGGGCGACATCAGCAAAGTGGTCTATCCTTCCGACATAGCGTCTCCTAACCCTGCACTCAACGCCAATGCTCCAGCCGACCGTGGATTCAAGTACAACAAAGAGTTCCTGCTCCAGTTTCAGAGCGTTTTCAAGGAGAAGCCCACCCTGGACTGGGATGCTCGAATACGGGAAGCACTGGGAGATGGCGATGCTTCCGCGCGACCAAGCGCATCTGCAAGAACACCTTCAGGTATGGGCGGCCGCAGTGCCTCCGCACGTGGACCTGCTCAGATGGGCTTCGGTCCCATGGGCAATTTCGGCGGTGTAAATCGCGCTGCTCTTGCACCCGGTACCACATCGGAACAGCGATTTGCTGCCTCGAATGCCGCCATGAGAGCGGGACCAATGGCTGCTAACCCATTTGCGCAATTCGGACGACCAGGTGGCCAAATGGCACCTCCTATGGGACGAACACCTTCAAACAACCCACTCGGCCCCATTCCTGGCTCTCCCCGCGTTGCTGGTGGCTCAAGCCGTGGCGGTTCACGTGCGGAGAGCAAACGCAACAAACCGCATAAGCACAACGCCGAAGAGAACAAGCAAATGCCTCTTACTGCTGGCATGAACATCGGCACACTGGAAGTGTCGGCGACCGGTTGGAAGCCACGGAGCCTTGGGCAACCTATGGTTTCTGGTCCTGCGCCAGGTGGTGAAGGCCTCATGGATCCAGAGATGGTCCAACGCAAGACCAAATCACTTTTGAACAAGATGACACCAGAAAAGTTTGATCGAATTTCTGATCAGATTTTGGAAATCTCAGGGCAATCGAAGCATGAGAGCGATGGTCGCACCCTGCGTCAAGTCATCCAACTTACTTTCGAGAAGGCCACTGATGAAGCTCATTGGGCAGGCATGTACGCACAGTTCTGTCGTCGCATGTTAGAGAGCATGAGCGTAGACATCAGAGATGAGGGTATCAAGGACAAGAACGGCAACGTCGTGACTGGCGGCAACCTGTTCCGAAAGTACCTTCTCAACCGATGTCAAGAAGAATTCGAGCGAGGCTGGAAGGTCAACTTACCTCCTCAACCAGAAGGTCAGAGCGAGGAAGCCATCATGCTGTCTGACGAGTATTACGTTGCCATGGCCGCTAAGCGTCGCGGTCTCGGCCTAGTCAAGTTCATTGGTGAGCTGTTCAAGTTGCAGATGTTGACTGAGCGTATCATGCACGAATGTGTCAAGAAACTTGTCGACTATGAGGGTACGCCAGACGAAGCTGAAATCGAAAGCTTGACCAGCTTGCTCCAAACCGTCGGCAAGCAGCTCGACAATCCCGAGAGTAAGGCCCAGGGTCGCATGGATCTCTACTTTGAACGCATCAACCAAATGATTGCGATTCCAGATCTCAACAGTCGTCTCAGATTCATGCTTATGGATGTTGTTGACCTGCGAAGCAAGGGCTGGAGTTCGAAGGCAGACAACAAAGGACCCAAGACCATCACCGAGATTCGCGAAGAGGCCGAGCGTCAAGCCCGAGAAGACGAGCTCAGACGTCTTGCAACTCAGAGTAATCGTGGTGGCGGCGGAGGCCGCATGCCCATGGGTCGTGGTGATGCCCGAAACTTCAGCTACGGCCAAGTACCGCCTCCTGATAACTCGAACCGTGTTGGTACCGACGATCTGCGAAGACTGGGCAATCGAAACACTCGAAATCCCAGCAACACGACAGGCCTGGGAGGTCCTCCTAGTTTGATGGGCGGACGCACCAACAGTGGGCGACGCGGGCTTGGACCTGGTGGGCTTCTCGCTCGTGGAGATGACAGTGCTACTAGCAGTCGTACTGGAACACCTCCCGCTCAGAAAGAGAAGAAAGATGAGTCCAGCACAAATGCTTTTAGGTGAGTTCATATCGCACAAGCTGTCTCCTAGCCATACTAACAGCTATCCAGTGCCCTTGCTGCTCTTGAGAACGATGGGCCCGCATCGCCTCCGTCCAATCCTGCTTCTCCTCCCACACAAAAATCGCAGCCGAGCATCGAACGAGAGCGATCAAGATCACCGGAGAAGAGTACCGCGTGAACGCCACACACTTCGATCATCAACATGTGTACAACATAATACGATTCGACTAGTCACTAATATTTCAATGACGGCCGCTTGTGGGGACGGATAGAAGAAGATGTGAGCATTCATTGATACCCCAGCATTTGCGCAGAGCAGCACATCAAAAGCGGAATTTTCTTTTTTCTCTCCCACGATCTTCGTGACTGTGGATATGAGGAACCAACTTGCAACCTTCGACTCGAAAGCGCAAAAACGCGGGATAGAGAATGTTTTTCTAATCCAGAGAATACATTGTGCGAGCGGTTGTGCATTGAGTTCAGTTTCGGAGGGGCAGGGTCTTCCATCTACTGGCTGGGTGGGGTTCTCAATGAGTCGCAGTGCTTGGGAGTAATGGTGGACAGGAAAATAGAGTCCGTTGACGAGTGAGGACGCTGTGGTGAGAGCTGCCTCGAGGGAAGACGGACAACGCAATCGTCGAGCGCGAATGCTCGGCCAACAGCCACGTGCTGTTACGGCTTGGTTGGGGGACCAAGCCACAGTCGAGTAGAGTCCGACGTTTGCGTGTTGTCTTCACGGGTGAGAGAGAGGTGCTCGTTGAGGTTAGAGCAGTTGTCCTGGGGAGAGCGAAAGATTGAAGATGTCTTTCTTGTACTGTACATTGACGAGTTCAATTCCAAACCACGATTCTTCAAAACGTTCTCGTTTCAGGTTCACCCGCAAGGTTATTCCTTACTTGTTGCTGAAATCTCAGACCTAACTCGGCATCCTGCTCAAGTGTGCATAGGCACACGACTCAGCCTAGTTGATTGAAGTGTTGAGCACGAATTGGTGGGAGCGCCACTTCATCAGAGTTGTGCCTGATTCTCCTATCCAATGAGCCAGGCATAGCTATACAAAATAGTACTGATGCGGCCGTTGCAAAGATATACAAAGTGACCGATGCAACTACTCGACCGTGGTCCAGGCTTCCTCAGACCGGTGCTCTTCCTGACGAGACCTCTTCTTCGTCTTCGTCCACTCCTCCCCCGCCTTCCGCGCTTCCTCCGCCTCTTGCTTCCTCTCCTCTTCTTCCCTTTCATAATCCTGCCCGATGGTCTTTCTGTGCCTCTCCTCCCTATCCCGCTTCTTCTGCTCGTGCTTCCTTCGTTTCCTTGCCCATTCGATCTCTTCGTCCCTGTCTCCTTGTGCCTCCAGGCATAGTCTTCTCTGCTCTTCGCGGGATACTACCCATGGTTTTGACAGTGTGGAGGAACAGAATTGGGATCGTGAGGATATTAATGCCAGTTCGTGGGTCGTGCTGGGGAGGATGTTCAGACGGAGAAGGGAGAGTTGGCGTGTTTGGCGGAAGGTGCTTAGGGTGCCTTTTGCTTGGACTACGGTGCCGATGGTGAGGCGTGAGAGGGTGGATTGGAGGAGTTGTTCGGCGGTGGTTTCTTCATCTTGAATGGGGTCTCCCTTCTTCGTTGCCTTCGTGTTCGCTCGTTGTGTCGTCGTGCTTCCCACGTTGGTTACTGGTTGGGCGGTCACGCTGGGCCTTTCCTTCTCAGGCTTGGGACATATTACGTCGATTGTTGAACCACTGCTGTCGTCAATGGTGAACAACCAGAACTTCTCAAAGTATTCTTCCAACACTACAACCACGCCAATCACTTGGACAAATTGTATCGGGTGGTTGAGGTAGAAGAGTAATAGAGGAGCATCATTTCGTCCAGTGGTCTTCCTCCTCTCGTCCTGCGCAGAAGCATGTCCCGTGAAGGTGGTGACATTGGCGTATTTTTCATGGGGTTTGAGCACGGTATGGATGTCGTGGCAGGTGAGTTTCACCCATTTCGACCAGGTCGGCGAGGCCTTGAAGGTATAGGCTGGATAGAAGGCTAGCTGGTTTGCTGTTTCGGATGGCTGCGCATGGGCTTGGAGAGTTGCGCGCGACCCTGCGCTGTTGTCTACTGCCCGTGTGGAGACAGTGGACTTTTGCTTGACGGAAGCTCTCTGCATTCATATGCATGCACTCGGATGGCCGTCACATGGCTGTGTTGTCGATGTAGCGGCAGCTGCCAAAATCGGCGACATGCGACATCGCGCCGGTTAGCGCAGGCACCGTGATGAGCGCGGCGGTGAATAAGGCGAAACGCGTGGTTGGAGATAAGGCAGAGCAAGGCTGCATTTGGAGAAAGTGGCGGTCGATGGCTCCAACTGACGGCAAGAGCGGCATTTGTCCGGGCGGGTAACGCGGCATCACGCAGAAATTGAAGGCCAACTTGAAGTACCGAATTTTTGTAAAGACAATCTACTTACGATTTTCCATGGTGGAAGGTTGTGGCGATTGTGCAAGTCAGGCTGTCACGATACGCAACTTACCACCTTCCTCCTCTTCTTCCACTTCGGCGAATTTCCTCCCCCAACCGTCACCACCTTCGCCAGAGGCGTCCTCTATTGATCCCTGGGCCACTCACCTACTCTGAGCATGGCTCAATGGCCGATAAACCATTCGACGGCCTCCGCAACCGGCTGGTGTCTCTGCGATCTGCGTCTTCTGTTTGGAATACTACTATGATGTTATCGCCGGCCATTTCTATCTATCCTACTATTGTTTCTCTTCCCCTCCTTTGAGCCGTTGATTAATCCATTTATGTCTGAAATAGGCCCTAGCCAATGCTTTTTGATGCTTAAATGAATCAAGAGGACGCCTGAACTAAATTTGCTAGTCCACCAATACTACGAGACATCCCAGATGTTAGATTGATCGACCTGTCAGATCTTGATGTCGGAAGATCATTCTTCTATCCCGGATCAACATGGCCCGAAGCAGGAACCGTTGACCAACGTCAGCCCTATAACGACACTTAATCAACAGAAAGGAACAGAGACTCCTCTTTCTCATTCAGAAACCTTGCAGTCCTCGTCACACCGTGGCGATTCACCAACTCGCAATCATGGCTCCCTCGAGAGGACACCGACAGCTCGAGAAGATCTCCCGAACACTCTTGAGGTCGAACGAACGACCACCGATGCCGGGCCGGTATACTCTGTTTTCCCCAGGAAGACCAAAATATTCATAGTATTCATGGCGAGCTTTGCCGGCTTCTTCAGTCCTGTGTCTGGACAAAGTGAGTTCTTCCGCCCTCGAAGGACAGTGCTGTCCCCAGAAGAGCTTGTCTCAAAGGACTGTCGAAGATAACGAAGGCTAATGCAGAATCACAGTATATTTCCCAGCGTTGAATGTATTAGCAAAAGATTTGCATGTCTCGAGCTCTACAATAAACCTCACTTTGACTAGCTGTGAGTTCTCGCCCATTTTTTTGCCGTTGTCCTCATTCCGTCACCAATAATACGCGCTAACAGATGATCAGACATGGTATGATTCCCATCATCCCACAATATGCGGGAGATTAACACTTCATGCAGATATTCCAAGGTCTTGCCCCAACCTTCGTGGGAGACTTTGCAGATGCTGCTGGCCGGCGGCCCGCTTATGCTGGTACGTCGCAAAACCTTTCAGTCAGCCCACGCTGATTGATACCCCAAACAGTGTGCTTTATAATCTACATACTCGCAAATTTGGGATTGGCAATGCAAAATTCATATGCTGCCCTCTTCGTGCTGCGATGTTTCCAGAGCACAGGCTCTAGCGCAACTATCTCGATGTGTAGTGCCGTCGTGGCCGACGTCGCCACCCCCGCGGAGCGCGGCAAGTACATGGGATTCACCTTGGCCGGGTCACTACTTGGACCGGCGATAGGCCCTGTGCTTGGTGGCATTCTCGCTGCCTTTTTAGGCTGGAGGTCTATTTTCTGGTTCCTAATGATACTCGGCTCGGTTTTCCTCACCGTCTTTGCTGTTTTCTTCCCCGAGACAGGTATTCACCGTGTTCCAATTTGGCAAAGCCTTAGATACTGATGATACTGCAGCCCGAAGCCAGGTCGGCAATGGATCAATCCCTCCCAAGGGCTGGAACATGTCCCTGATGAACTACTTAGTGATACGCAAAACCCAAAAACTCCATCCCGAAAACGAGCAATCTGCGACAGAAGTTCGAGCCAAGGCCGAGGTAGGCCAGAAACAAAAACTCCGCTTTCCAAATCCGCTACGATCCCTCTATATTATCTTCGACCGAGAGAACGCTCTGCTTCTCTTCTACAATGCATTTCTGTTCGCCGCGTTCTACGATGTCACAGCGGCCATGCCTTCCCAGCTAGAAGCCAACTATGGATATAATACACTACAAATCGGGCTGTGTTTCATTCCATTTGGCTTCGGATCCCTCTGTGCTGCCCTGACAAATGGGCAGTTGTTGGATCGTAACTTTGCACGATGGTGCCGGAAACTAGGAGTCAACGTCAAGAAAGGCCGCAACCAAGACCTCAGCAACTTCCCGATCGAAAAGGTCAGGTTACAAATTGCACTTCCGGCTGTTTACGTTACCGCGACAATGGTCTTGGTGTTTGGCTGGATTTTGGATGTCAACGGACCATTGGCGGCATTGCTTGTTGCCCTCTTCCTCACCAGCTTCAGCATGTCCATCGCATTTAACGTTACAAGCACACTTCTCATCGACTTCTACCCGAAAGCTCCCGCCACGGCAACAGCAGCCAACAACCTCGTTAGGTGCGGGCTCGGTGCTGGTGCCACAGCCGCTGTTGTCCCGATGATAAATGCCATGGGTAGAGGTTGGACTTTCACCTTGTTGAGCCTGTTTCTGATCTCGACTTCTCCGATGCTTTGGGCTGTGTATTTCTGGGGTATGAAATGGAGGAAGCAAAGGAACGAGAGGCAAAGAAAGGCTGAGGAAGCGAAGGAGGAGAAACACCGAAGAGAAACTGGTGGAGAGTCCGGAATCGAGACTGGGATTGACGAGAAGCCACCAGTCGAGGGCGGGCTCCCTGAACAAGCCGCTGTGGCGGAGAAAGATCGAGAGGCTGCCACCGAGCTCAAAGGTTCTCGCACGCAGAAACACAGACCGAAGGCTCCGCAGGAAGATGGCCAAGATGTCACCCTGTCGAGAACGCTGTCATATCAATCCGCCTACTGATGTACTACCTATAATCAATTGACGACTACATTCACAAGCTTGGCCACCACAATGCTGTCTGTGAACGATGCTCGCTGCGCCGATCAGAGTCTTTGGCCCCCACTCTTCATCTTCGGGTCAGAAGTCTGCAAACCTTGGCGACACGCTCGGGCCCAAATCACAGGGGTGGCTTTCTCGGTAACAGTGGTCGTGCAAAGCCGTCAAAGCTGTGAAAGCGCCCGATTTCCATGTTCCGTGGCTTCCTCGAGAACGACCTAGGAAGCCTTGCTAGGCAGCGCGACCCCTTCAAACCCTCCAGAGCCTTGAGACTCTCCAGGCAACCTTGAGCATTCACCCAGAATTTGTACCCGGCCGCCAGTGTCTCCTTAGACGGTGCCAAACTAGCACAGTTTGTACACCATGTATTCGGCCGCGGTCCCAGTCTCGTCCACATGCCACCGCCCCTGCCCGACAAGCAGCGAGGTTTCCAACCACTTCAACCTCGTATCGGATGTTTCGACAGTCAACCTCGTGAACCAGCTTGCATCCCCAAAATTCGTCGATTTTGCGTCATGAGCGCCGCTGAATGCCTTGGTCGCTGCCTCATTCATTTTCAGAACTCCTGTATACTGGATGTACAGTTCTCCCTCGGTGGTTTTGGCACGAAGTCGAACGTCGAGGTAGGCATGTCCGGTACTTGAGTCGGCGATGGGCCAGTCTGCTCCTGGGGGTATGATCTCCGCTTCGATGTCTTTGGTGGTAAGTTTGAAGAATCCTCCTATAACAGGGGCGATGAAGCGATCATGCTCGGTGCTTCTGGAGCCCACATTCACGACTTCGGGGCTGATGTAGGCTCGGAGAGTTGCAACGTGCTGTAGATTCGGGGCTGGATCTGGGGCTGAAGTCATTTTGAAGATATGTAGAAAGGTTTCTGAGTGTTCGGCGACAAGAACTCTCGAAGTCGGAGCACAAGATACGTTTTGGGTCTCGTTGTTGGTGATCCGATACCTGCGATTGTATTGCTGGAGGAAGTGTGATGCTTACCTGCTATATTTTATACTTCGATGAAGTTGCCACAGCGAGGTAACGGCTTCCCAGGTGTTCACGGACTTAGGGAGGCAAGGAGCGCGCGAGAATGATATGACATTAGTACGCAAACGCATTGTGAGGCTAAGGGAATGAATTCATCAGCAGAGAAAATCGCCGTAACATCATACTCAATAGCCACGGCCGCGTCGTCCGCACACCCATCCTCACGCTCTATTGGTGGAGGTCGTCTTCCCTTTCCCATTCAGGAAATTCTCGGAAGCGCACATTGCGCTTCCGTATGCGCTTCCGTTATAACCTCAACTTTGTGATCAGAAGTATACCAGCAGTATCGATGATGAAGCTTGCCAAGTGTGAAGTATTCGGTGGAATGTCTGTTGTGGCCTTGAGCATGCCGCCCGCTCTTTGTTCTCGCATCCACGGCACGTAATCAGGCAATCCCACGACCCTGTTTTCCTCTCTGCTGACTCCTTACTAAGCGTTCTACGACAGCTTGTGGCGTTTCCGCAGAGAAAGCGATATTTCTAGACGCTAAATACTTAGGGTGTTTGTTCAGGGTTTTTGCATGACCTTCTGGCCTCAATTTCTTCTGGATCTCAGGCATCCCGGAGTCTATCTCTTCAACCCAGCCCCTCCATTAGACCCAGAATCCGCGGGTTTGTAGTGTTGTCCTAATGACACTTCCATTATCAACCTTGACTTCTGCCCATCCTGCGCTAAGGATGGTAGAATTAGTGTCCATGAACGCGAGCTGATCTGGTACTACACGATCACGATAGTACAGATCCTCCAGAGCCGTTTTCAAATCCTGAATATTCCTGACGGTGACTTCGCCAATGCCATCGTAATCAGCCATGTTAGGGGACGCGCCAAGCTCTGCCCATGCGGCTGAGACTTGCTGTCGCAGCCAGCTCGGCGTATGATGCTAACGAGAAAAGATCAGCCACCAAGGAAGACAAAAATCGTAAACGACTGACCTGAACATATCGTAGTCCACCATGCTTTGCCAGCCACTCTTCGACAAGTGGCGCATGAACTTCAGTCCAATACTTGTGAAACTCCTCTTCGCTCATGCCTGGCTTGCGCTTGATGAACACGGTCACTTGTACAGGCGACAGAGTGAGTTGTGCCATCGCAAAGTTTGATAGTTGGAGGGGTAATAAACCGGAGGGGGACTTATATGATCCCAACTGAGCTATGATGCTTGGGTCGTGTTGACGTGTATAAAGGGTATATATATGGCGCGTCGAGCACAGTGGCCAGGATCAAGAAATTGGGGCAGCACGGGGATCAGCGTTCACATTGGAAGCTGCACCAGTTCGTTTGGTGCCAGCGCATGCGCTTCCGGTCGTGAGATCCTTCCAGCCGAGGCAGCAGTCTCAAATGTGATCGTATGAGACATGCCGTTGCATCTCCTGTGATCGAGCTCATCAAAGTATGAGATCGAAACATTGCGACTTTCGTATGGTTGAATCACTAACATGGTCTGGGTCTGGGCGTTGCTGGGCGATTTCGTCTTGAAGGTCATCTTATTTGTATCCGATTAGACCTTATATTGGATGTCGAAACCTCTTCCGAGGGTAAAAGTCCAGCGGAGTGGCGGCTCGTAGCGAGCGCCTGCACAGTTACAGGAGAGCTTCGCCTGACAGCCTATTCATATGTCGCCAGCCGACGGGTCCACCTCTTGCGAAGGGAGCTTTAACGTCGTGCTGATGCACCGTTACAGAAGAAGTTCCCACAGCGGAGCCATAATCTCACAGAAACAAAAGCAGACAACGATAATACCTAGGTAGTCTCCAGGCTTCGGGCTCCAAAATAGACGAATTACGGCGGGCCTGCTGGAATTGGCGTGAATCAGAGAGGCACAGTTGTGCAATTTCAGAGGAAGCGATCGGAATATGTACCTGTCTGCGGCTGTCTGGTCCGCCTTGCCTGGATATAAGGTCGTGCCTGGGACGGAGAAAGCTGTTTCAATCGGCAAGAGCAGAAGGTTGTGACTGACTGGCTCCGGAGTTAAGCTGTAACCATGTCGATCATTGGAGCTTGGCGTGGTGTCGCTTGGGCAAGGGGCGCCTGGACTAGTGACAAATCAATTCCCCGATACATTTGCTTTGTTCACCACATTCGACGGGGTCAAACTCCTCAGAGAAGTCAACACCATCTGTGGTGGCCTCAGGGCCTCCTTTGCAACTGCGGCCCAATCCGTCATAGCACCGTCGATGACCGCCCACCGGACTTCGCCAGAATGGACACCGATAAGCAAATCCAAATACGAGCAACCTGCTTTCGAGGTCAGCTTGTTACGCATCGATATCTATTGTCGAGCTGAGGCAGTACGTCAGTGGTCGTTGACTCAGAAGCAGTCAGACTCGATCATTCATAGTTTCAAGCTAATTTCGTTCCACGCATGCCCATGTTGAACAGCTGCTCCAGATATTTGGGCAGCAACTTTCGACTCTGATACTCGCTTTTTAAGAGTATTGCTTAGCTGCCTCACATCCTCTAGCTACCAGCTTGCTGCGATCCTCACTTCTCGCTCGCAGCACGAAAGGGAAGGGATTCGGTTGCACGCTGAACCCGTGGGTGTAGTCGTACAAGGGAGGCTCGATCTTGGAGCCATCTTCGCGAAGTTGGTGCTGAATGTTGCATGCCCACGCGAAGCGGGCAGCAAAAAGGTAAAGACTTTGTTCAGCCAAAGGTTGCCCGACACAAATGCGCCTGAGATGAATGTCAGCTACTTATCACAAGCAAACAGAAGTCATACCGTCCATAACCAAATGCGGAAAACCCTGCCAGATTCGGATACTGGTCTAGAGGCTCTCGATAGGTAGGAAAGGTCGATTCGAGCCATCTTTGCGGCATGAAACTGTCGCCATGGGGGTAGAGATCAGGATCGCGGTGTATTGCCCATTGTACAGCGTGGACATTTGTGCCTTTCGGTATGAGAAAGCCTTCATATACATCATCCTTGGTCAATTTGTGTGGTAGATTGCCAGGTGTAACAGGCCGCCAACGGAGGGATTCTTTAACGGCGGCGCGAACGATAGGGAGCTTGCGCATATCCGAGAAACCCGGCAAGCGCGTTGAAGGAACAACGGAGTCAACCTCGGCCTGAATGCATTTCTGCCATTCAGGATGATGAAGAAGTGCAAGGAGGTAAGAATGCATAGCAGCCGAGGTGGTGGCGGCTCCTGCCTCGAAAACTTGACCCATAGCAAAAGCAGCTTCGTCGAACGTAAATTGATACTGATCCTGTGTGGCGAGCCAGGCTTGGGAAAAGTTCTCGCCCTGTTTAGCAGCCATGGCATCTGACAGAAAAGATCGAAAGAGACCAGTCACCTCAGCCCGCAATCTCTCAGCCTCCTGCTTGAAGGGTGCGAGCCACTTTGGTAGCCACAGCAGAACGGGAAATACATCCACTAGGTAAGCTCCTGGACTCGCGTAACGTTCAAATTCGTGTCCACAACGAAGCACGCTTTTGAAAGATTCTTCCTCACCGGTCTCCACGCTCTTGCCATAAGTGAGCCGCATGATGATGCTTGAACTGTAGATATTCAGCTTTTTTTCATAGTCGGCTGGGAATTCAAGAAGGCCATGTATCAGCTTCAAAGACTCATCAAGCTGCACCTTCTCGGCCAAGTCTGTCATCTTCATAAAGTTTGTCATGAGTTTGCGCTCTCTTCTCCAAAGATCTGGATCATGTCAGCTTTTGGCCAGATCACGATGAAGCCATACCATTATACGGCAGAAAAGCTATTCTCAAGTTCGTCACTAGCTTGACCGCAAATGGTAGCTGCTCTCTTGAAGAATAGTGTGCCCCTCTATCACGGAGTAGATGGTTGGCAATTTTGTCTGTCGAGACAATAACATGACTGCTTCCTAGTATGCTGATCTGATATATCGGACCATATTGCTTGGCCCATTCGGTGAATTTCAGCCAGCTATGGTACGGAGGAAGCTCGTGGGCATTGCCCAGGATTGGGATTCCTTGTGTCGTCAGCTCTTGCTCGACTGATGAGCTATGGCTAACCTTTAGGTCCTGGTAACGCTCGACCAAGTCGTGAGGATCTTTTGCCCTTCGACCAGGTCAGAAGGACAACGACAGCGACTACTGCGACCGCTGCACCGGAACGTGACCAAGCAGACTCCATGTCAGTATAGAAGAAGCTCAAGAGAAGGGTGTTCATCGAGTTGAGAAGGCTGTTGTCAAGAGTAAATCTGCTTGTCGAGTTCATTTGCGGAGGCTGAACCTCTGTGGCGGGCCTAGCAATCTCTGAACGGTGTCCGCCGCAGCATCATCACGACGTGGAACGCCGAATGATCACATTTATTAGTTGAGGTGGCCTGATGCTCTAGAACGACACCTCTATGCGAGCAAGCAAGGTACGCCGCGAATCTGACAAGCAGCACAAGCCGCCCCACGTCACTGAACTTGTAAGGCCTCACTGCACAGACCAGCCAGACAAATGATCTGTCGCGACGGGACTTACAGTAGCGGAAGGCAGAGAATATCAGAAGTCCTCGTTTCGAAACTTACGTTCCTAAAATTATACTCAGGCAAATAGTTATGTGAGCTTTCCACATTCTCGAAGAGAGATACCTAGGAAGTATGGTGTAAGTATCTAATAACAGCGAGGCCCAGATACGGGACTGAGCACAGCTGTTGAGAAGGATAAGGAGGGTGAGCGGCTGCCTAAGTAGGCTGAGCCGAAGTTGAGCCAGGTACATAATGCCTGAGTACAGCGGCAGGTCACGGCGCCTCGGGCACCAAAGGGGTGCCAAGGCCAAGTGCTTTGTCGCCGCTTAACACCACTACATCCGAGGTCTAAACCACCAGTTAATGTCAGGCAAACGATGGAACTATTAATGCAGAACAATGATAGAAACCTCACCCCCATCATCATTAGAGATCACTTATATTGTTCAATAAACCTAAACTTCGACGCAATATCTCCCTCATCCGACCCGTAAACACAGGTGGTAGAAGGCGCATTGCTACTTGCTTGCGATCTCCCTAAAGAAATGAATTTCATTGAGGAAGGTGCTCCTGATTCACGTCCATTCAGGAAGAGTCGTCGACAATACCAAAGCTGTGATCAATGTCGCAAAGGACGACGTGCCTGTGACGCAGCCCGGCGAGGTGTTGATCCTCTTCCTTCAAGTCAACGAGGTGGGCATTACGGAGTCCAGGCTTGTTCCGCGTGTCAAAAGTACAAGAGGAATTGCACATTCATCTGGTTACGCGGCGTTCCTAAAAATGTCCTACCCAAAATACTCAAAACACGACTGGACGAGCCGAATGTAACGCAACGGAGATCGGATCATTTCGCTCCCTCAACGTCATCCTCAATACTACAATCTCAGAAAACATCTAGCCTCAATCGATTGGTGGAGCTGGAGGGTCAAACTCGAAATGGCGTGCTCCTGGAATACGATAACTCTCTCCAATTCGCAGGAGGTGCAAATGACATGCCGATGCACCAACTCTTCTGGGAGGATCTCACGGGCGGAGCGGAATTAGAAATCGGTAACGACTTAAATTGGCTTCAACCTAGTCAAGAGCCATCCGCCAACCAGAGTTTTATGATTGACTCAACACTACCTTCAGCGTCTGAGAAAGAAATATCTGCCTACGTTCCGAGTGAAGCTCTGGAAGAGCTCGCGCAAGAGGATTCACAGGGTTTTCAAGATATTATCCCGTCTTCAGGCGACGCCTTTTATGCAACAGGCCAAGCAGAAATCGGAGAATCAGCAGTGGAGCCGAGGGACATGTACTACCAAGTCATTAACGAGCCTGTTCTGCACGGACCTGAGATTTCGGCAATGACCCATCCAAGAGATTTGTCTACTGAAGGCATCTGCAAGGGCTCTACGACGCAATCGACCATTGCACAGAGAAAGCCATCACATTCCATGACGAGCCAACAGCATGAAGAGCTGAACACCCGCGAATACCAGCTCTCAGATGTAACGAATAAAGTCGCCATTACCCAAAGTCTCGTCAAGATCTATCATGAAAGTCTGGAGAATTCTCTAGTGCTCTGGGTCACCGAGGACAATTGCCCCTACAACCTCAAGATGACGATCTCAGGAATGCCAAGTACCTCAACCTCAACACAAAACCTTTACAACTGTGCCACTAGACTTGATGCTGCCTTTTCAGGTTTTAGAACCAACCATCTGACTCGAGGAGAAGATTCTGGTTCTTCGAAAGCTTTGAAGCTAGCTACTATGGCCTTTGCGAGCCAGTGGTCATACTCAGCAGAAGCTCCGATCTATCATCCTCGGATTTCACCAAAATCGCCCGGCACAATGAGAAAGAAATCATGCTCATATGAGTTTGAGCACTTGTTACGACAGAGCCTCTGGAACGAAGCGCAGCGAAGCATTCATCGCTGGCAAAGTTGCGGCTCTTTCCGAATGATTCTCGCTCAGATACTCTTCTCTCTCGTCCACAGACCACTGGATGTGGACGATATCACAGAAATGGCAGAGCGATACAAGAACCAGGTGACGCCGGTCAGTCAGGACCAGGGTCAACTCCTTTACTGGGACACGGAGTCTTTCAGCCTTACCCACTCCGCGGGATCCGTTATGCGCAGAGGCACATACATCTTACAATCGATAGCGTTCGACTCAGAACACCAAACAGAGGGAACGCAGTGTCTTGAGAATGCACTTCGTCAATTACAGACATGGAGAAAGATTGTCTCCTCCCATACTCAGCCACGGAACATACGAGCTTGGAACGCGATGTCGGCTGAGCCCAATAGCAACCCTTACCTCTCCAAACAAGACTATGTTGATTTCAATGGGTTCTTCTGGATGGGTCTTATGTGTGACACGACATCCTCCGTGCTCAACAAGCGCTCTTTTGTTATCGAGGACAATGAAACATCGATCGCTGCCGGTCCTACACATCCAAATACGCAAACGACCTCGATTTGGGGGTCTTATCTGATGGACGTCAACTTACGTCGGTTGCGAATCTTAGAATCGACATCCACGTCTTCTGCCAGCCTTCCATACCAAAAGTTGCACGAAGCAATACCTATCAAAGTATTAATGTGGCGAAGAGTAGGGTGTCTGCGACAATTTCTTGAGCAGGTGGCGACTCCACAGGAAATAGAAAAAGCTATCCGCGAAGCTCTCGACGTCTATCAGTATTGGATGATACACTACCATCCGGTATTTGAGGCCTGCGTCAAAGAACACTCGGCGTTATCATATCAGCTCCAATCATGGTACGTTGTTTTTGGCATGCACTGGCACCTTGGATGCCTTCTCATGGCCGACTTTGTGGAGCAACTCGACAAGAGCAACAGGTCAGAGAGCCTAGGTCGCGCTCTTCGTACCTCGTCAGCCTTGGTCAACGAGTTGAAGAAAACGAGTGCCTATGCTATTGCAGACATTGCTCAGGTTTCCTGCTCATCGACGTCGATGGCTGCCTCAAATTCAACAGATCTCAACGATGTTCATGTTGCCATCAGTCGAAGTGTTATTCTGTCCGATCCACACACAGACAAAATGCTTGAGACCCTTGAAGCTGCTTGCAAGGTGTTTCTAGAATGGCTGCATGGCTGGCAGAGTTCGGTGACCGACGATACCGCCTGGCTACATGCGATGACCACTGTGTCCGAGATTGAGCGCCGTTACGAGAATTGCGTGGAAGCTCTCGAGTTACTGCAAACAAAATCCGATGTTGTGGATGTGATAATGTATCGCCTGAGTCTGCAGCGCAAATATATCGTTCTGGAAGGCGATAGGCATGCCTCGTCACGGCGTCGCACATGAAAAACGCCTCAGGGTTGGAGTTGGAAGGACGATTATCCGTTTCGTGAACGTTAAGAGAGCTTTGTCTTGCTGAGCATCAACCTCCCTTTGAGCCTCCCGGTACTAATTAAATTTCTTGGCACTTGATAGGCATGCCTATCACAGTAGGTGAGCGGGAGTCTAGTTAAGAGCCGCCTAGAGTAGCGCCTATAAATTGACGTTAGGCATTCCTGTTAAGTGCCAAGAGTTTAGTCAGCGTACTTAGTTATCCGCGCAGGGTAGGTGCAGGTTGGTCGAGGTTGGTGGCGGGAGCATCCAGGGGATAAATAAGCCTCCTTCGCTTACCTACTCCACGTATCATGTTAATTGCCCTCTGCTTGTTAGGCCCCTTCTCGCTTATCATCCTACAATCTGATCGTAAGATCTGTGACCACGAGCGTGTCATATCTCTATCGTCAACTTTAAATTGGCAATACATAAATGAATATCTGTTTCGAGCAACACACACATGACACTACAGGTACGTATTCGCAACTCCTGCTCCTTGTACTTGTACTACCGACAAATAGGCTGTGCTGTCTCGGCTGCATGATATCATCATGAATGAACTCTACTCAGTGACGCGCCAGCTCTTCCCTCCTCTCCACACTGGAGTGCAAGAAGAGCTTAAATGGTGTTGTACTCAGCGATCCCATTCGTCCAGCAGTCCGAACGGATCCTTCAGCTGCGTGTGCCAGCTCGACGCCTCGGCATTGCTTTGCCATTGCCCTTCACGTTCTCCACCAAGCTAGTGCTGGCAGCGGTAAGGACGGAAGTGAAAAGCTCAGCTTCCTCCGCGATCATGGGACGTGCAGAGGAGCATCTCAGTGTGCTACAAGGTCATCGTCACCAATCTTGAGGCAGACTTTCCAACGACTTCCGCAACTATGGTGTCCTTGTTGGGTCTCGTTGTGTATTTGTTCTCCTATGCTGCTTTGATTACAGCTCTTCCAACCCAAAGAGCTATTTCTGGCTATGCCCCAGTCGCGGCGACCTGCCCTGCCACACAACTCGTACGAACTGCTAACGGCCTCTCTGACGCTGAGTCAAATTATATCCATCAACGATATCAAAAAGCTTCCCAAGCTCTTGAGTCGTGGCTCAAGAGCGTAGACGAGACCTTCGAATTTGGTCAAGGCAGCTGGGACAGTCATGGCGGCTGGAGTGACTGGGCTGGACAAGGAAAAGCACCAGTTCTGGCGTTGACGTCCAGCGGTGGCGGCTATCGCGCCATGCTTGCTGGCGCTGGGGTAATCAAAGGCTTCGACAGTCGTGAGGTGGATAAGACAGGTGTCAGCGGGATCTACCAAGCTCTCACGTACCATGCAGGTCTCTCAGGCGGCTCCTGGTTGTTGTCGTCCATTGCGGGCAACGACTTTCCAACTATCGGCTCTCTACAAGCGAATCTCTGGGACACGACGCTCCAAAACAGTCTCTTGGTTCCTCAGATATTACTCTCGCCTCAAGCAGCTTCGGTCTATTCTGCTGTGGAAGCTGATGTTCAGGCAAAGCGCTCAGCTGGCTTTGAACCATCTATCATCGACCCGTGGGGTCGTCTCCTCTCGTACGCGCTACTTTATGGGCCAGATGGCGGCGTGGTGGACACCGTGTCAGGCATTGCTTCAACCTCGAACTTCACGTCTCACAATGCACCATATCCGATCATAACGGCTCTTGGCTCTAATCGTTTGATTGATGGTACATGTATCCCACAACCAAACGCAACACAATACGAATTCCATCCTTACGAGTTCGGTTCTTGGGACGCCGGAGTGGATGCGTTCGTGGTCACCGAGTATTTAGGCACCTCGTTCTCTAATGGAGAAGCAATTACCTGCGTCACTCATTACGACCAGCTAGGCTACGTCCTTGGCACCTCTTCAAACGTATTCGGGTCCATCTGTAGCGCCGTTCCCGCAGAAAACAGCACAGCTGTGAGCGCGCTTACTTTGGTGGAAGACTTGGCTGAAATCGTGGCAGTTGGACACCCAGGCATACCGGAGAGCGAGATCTTCGGTCTCTATCCAAATCCATTCCACAACTATCCCTCGTCGGCTCTCGTTTCGGCACAACCTACGTTGGAACTCGTCGACGGTGGTGTCGGAGTCGCTTATCAAGGCAATCCAATATGGCCATTCCTCCACCGTGAGGATGTCGATGTGATCATCGTAAATGACAACGCAGCTGATACTCAATACAACTTCCCCAACGGCACCGAAATCTTACACACCTATCAAGCCGCTATTGCTGCTGGCTTGACAAGAATGCCAGTCATCCCCTCCGTCGCCACGTTCGTGTCAGAAGGTCTAAACCAAAAGCCAACGTTCTTTGGTTGCAACACCAATGACACCGCAACGATCGTCTACATTCCGAATTTCAACTACACTTATCCGAGCGGCCAACCGACTGCCAAGATTCAGTACTACAAGAATGAAACTGATGGAATGATTGCGAATGGTGTTGAGATTGCGAGTTACGGTGGCAAGGCAAGTTGGCCGCTTTGTCTGGGCTGTGGTATCATGAAGAAGAGTGGTGGAACACTGCCGAATGGATGTGCGGCGTGCTTCAAGGAGTACTGCTTTAATTGAGCATATCATTATCATCTAAATATTGGGCGTCGGTAGGTTGGCCCATGCCTATGCAAACCTAGTTCTGTGTCGCAACCCGGGAGGTTTTATCACTTATTGCTCACTCTCTGGATATTCGTATCTGGCTCTGTCGAGTCGCATTGATAACGCCATCTGGCTTCACATCAAATCCTCGTGGGTTCTTCTCTCTATGTGCCTAGATCCCACGTAACCCCGCAACCACGAAAAGCTTACTGCTCATGGCTTCTGGTGCTTAACTTGACCTCGGGCAACTCGACTGGATCTGGAACATACTCCTGATCACGTCTGCATCTTGCCCACAAGGAGTGGGCCACTTCAGCAACGATTACAGAGGGCAAACCAATCATTCACCTGGAGTTCTCCAAGCGACAGCATCAGCCGAAGACACGTATACCGCCCATGCCTCTCCCGTCGTTCACCAAGAAATATTACCACGCTCCCTATCCCGCAATCGACCCTAGTCAACCCGCGCTATCAGCCCAGGGAAAAGTCGTACTAATCACAGGCGGAGGCAGTGGAGTGGGACAAGCAACGTGCTTAGCATTCGCGAAAGCCAATGCAAAAGCCGTCGTCATCCTCGGCCGACGAGTCAACGCCCTAGAAGAAACAAAGACTTTAGCACAACGCGTAGCGAAATCCACGATCGTGGAGTCGTATCCTCTAGACATCACAGACGAATCAACCCTGGAAAATTGCTTCAGAGAGGTATCTCAGAAATATGGCACTGTCGACATCTGCGTCAACGCAGCGGCGTACCTCTCGGACAAAGGCACGATCAAGGACAGCCCCGTGTCAGAATTCTGGGCTTCATTCGACATCGGTGTGAAAGGAACGTACATCGTCGCGCAGCAATATCTTCGTCACTGTACCCGTTCCAAGGATCCAGTTTTCATCGCGGTGAATTCCTTCATCGCCCATCTGCCGGGATCCATGGTCGAGACAGCACCGGCGAGTTACGCCAGCAGCAAGATCGCGGTCGAAAAGCTAGTTGAGTATATGGCAAAGGAAAATCCCGACGTGAGGAGCTATAGTTTGCACCCGGGAGTTATTGAGACGGCAATGTCGAAGAAGAGCGCAGAGATGATGCCCGAGGAGTTGCGGAAGAACAATCCTTTCTTGCCGTATGATGATGGTATGTCCTCCTCTTGCTGCGTCGTCTAGTGATTTCAGGAGCGTCAATGGTTTCTGGTTCCCGGTTGCTGACTATAAATACTTATATTAGTCGCATTACCAGCGTGCTTCTCAGTGTGGCTTGCTTCTCAGCAAGGCGCAGTGATTCCGTCCGGAAAATACTTATGGTCAAATTGGGATGTAGAAGAACTCAAACGACGAGCCTCGGAGCTGCGAGAGGATCAGGTCTCTTTGATGGTCACTCTACCCGGATGGCCGTTCTCGCTACCTGATGAAGAGGTGCAACCTGATTATCAGACTGCCGCGAAGCTTGGGGGAAGGGAATCCTGACGTGACTGTAGGTTCTTGAGGGTCCCCTCCGGGTGACGGACGTAGGCTCCTCCCTATGCTGGTATCCATCTGTCAGACCCTTGGCAATGATCCATTTCTGATTTGCTAAGTTTCATAAATGGATTTCCCTTTCTGCTCGACTTGTAGAACACATAGGCTGGCTCGTCTTACCGAGGAAAAACCAAACAAAACGATGGCCGGTTTGCCAGAAACGGCATATTTAGATAAAGGCCAGCATATTCAGATACAGGGAGAATGTCTTTTTGCCACGCCATGAGTTTACTGCAGAGACCCCTGAAGGGGGAATTGCAAACACCTGCCTTCCTTGACACGGAAAGAGAAATAGGCAGCGGGACGCAGCAGCCTGCGGAGAACGACACCTGTCACCTGGTTGGTGTGACCCAGTAACATTGCGAACTTCAACATCCTCGAACGATAAGCTGTAGGATCACTGTGACTGCCACGGTGATAAGTTGGTGCTTGCTCGCCTAGCCGACGGCAGGAAGTACATGGCCAAAGATGGCGTGGTCTGGAACAGGAGCCGCCAATATGCCGTCCTATTAGCTATTCTAGCCCCTATCATCAAATGGGTTTTGGCACATCAACGACTTACCTTGCCTCAGCCCGGCTCAAAAGTGGTTCTGCGGTAACCAGGGCGACCAATCTCCTTAATGAGGAAGAGTCGCGTGAAGTCGGACTGGCGATAAGCCTTCGGCCGGTTCGTGAAGGATCGAGGGTAACGTTCTTACCATACTCATCCTTGGAAGCTGCAGCCCTGGGGAGACACGGAATTCTGAACTGGGACTCGGACATTAGCCCTACAGGATGTTGCATAGAAGTAATCAAAGGGTTATGCAAGTCTTCTTCAGGTGGACCTGATTCAATTGGTGAGCTCAAGTCCATGGTCACTTGCTTACATTGCTCGTCCAGGCAGCTGTCAACACTCTACAGTCCAAGAGAACCTGTACCACAACCTCTGTGGACTAGAAAGGTTTGAGACAGGTCATTAACTTATTGTAACAGCTGCGCACAGTCATGTTGAAAGAACCGTCGAATTTGATGAGCCCTAGAGCACCTACCGTCGTGACCAACTGAATGTCAATCTGGTGTATTGAAAGGCAGACCCAGAAAACCCGCAGTTACGGCTTAATACGGTCATAAATCTAAACGACAAGGTTTGGGCAGTTTCCGCTGTAGTGCTTCCCCGTAGAAACGTGCCGAAATTCAGCCGCCCACTCTGCAGCATTCTTAGAAACATCTTAACATCTGTCAACCCCTTTTACTGTGTAATCAAAAAACAATTTGGTACCACCCAGCTGTGCCTTTGAGCCAGGTCATGCGTACGATCGTATCCCTACAGTTTTACATGCGCATAGACCGGACTTGCTAAGCGATCGTCGGAACAATGGCGAGTACTCCGTACAGGAAACAGACTGATTACGTCAACCAGGTCCTCGCTTTCGGGTCAGAACGCGCGTTTTGGCAAGGTTCTCAAAGGCCTCAAAGACGAGCTAACCCTTACATGGCAATGACAGGCTCAGCTATCTTACTTATGCATACTGTTCGGCGACCAACAGCAACCTCATCCCGTCTGCTGGGATATCCTTTACAGCCTCACCACCCAGCTTCGCCTCACCAGGTGCTAGAGCAGCTCCTTCGATGGACCATCGCAAGTAAATAGGACCTAATGCTGGGTTTGTCGGGATGTTACCTCAAAATGAAGGCCTGCCACACCACACAGTGCCGCCGACGGTCCAACCGATCTATGTCGATAAAGTTGTCCTCAAGCCAATCGGCCTGGCAACATTTGCTGCCCCTTGCGATATACACCAGCACTCGGGCGCCGCAAAAGTGGACGAGGGCTATCTCCCTCTGCTTGTCCTTCCAGCTTTCGCTGCCAATTATGTTTCATACCAGCACTGGGGTATTGCAGTTTCCAAACGCGGCCCGGCGGTAAGATGGTGGAGCCAAATGTATGAATAGGCCACCAATGTAGGACAGCCTTATACTTTCAACGAATGGGACGATCTAACATACGAACATGCGCATGTACTCACCCGATCAGAATGCTGACATAAAAGTTCAGGTTATTTGATTTCAGCGAAGATCAACAAAAGTACTTATGAGCTGAGCTTCTTCAAAGTCAGGTTGGGATGGTCCTTTCTCCTCCTCAGGAATCGACAATGTCTAACCAGGTGCTCCAGACTCTCGGGTCATATTGGCCCCTATTGGCCTTTGGCTGCCTGCTCCTTCGATCCCTCTACCGCCGTTACCTTCATCCATTGCACACCGTTCCAGGGCCGTTCCTGGGATCCATCACCAGTCTGTGGTGGCTATCAGTGTTTCTGTTCGGCAAGGAACAATATCGAAAGCCCATTCTCCTTCATGCTCAGTATGGACCTATTGTGCGTATCCGTCCGAATACCGTCATCATCCATGACCCGAAGTATTTCCCAGAATTCTTCACCTGGGACAAATCCGACTTCTTCCTAGCTTTCAGATCTCACTCGACGGTCATTGGGCACGGTGGTGAGTTGGATATTGAACTTCACAACCAGAAGAAACGGAATGTCATGGGTGGTTTTGCGGTGAGTGACATTCCCTGACAAGAGCTATCTCGCGGAGGCATATCTGTTCCCCAAAGCAGGGGTCCTTGTCGCTCTTTGATGGCGGGCAGTCAAGCCAAGACATGTTCTGAATTCGGCATAGATGTCCCAAATCCTCAAGAATGAGGCGAATATGGATAAAATGGTCATGAGGTTTCTCGATCGCCTTGACGAGAAAAAGAACACCATCTTCGACATCGGGCCATGGACGCAGTTTGCCACGTTCGACGTAGCCACCCAAATGCTGTTCAGCGAGCCAGTCGGGTTCGTGAAGGAAGGCCGAGATGTTGACAACGTCATCTCATCCCTTCATGGCCTCTTATCCTTTGTCGGTGTTGCAGGACTTCACCCGTGGATCGCCAAGATCCTTTTCCACCCACGACTATTTCCGCTCATCGGGCCCAAACCAACAGACAAGACAGGACCAGGTGCACTCCATGGATTCACCTACAAGCAATTGGACAAACGCCTTGCCAAGAAGGACTCGGACTCTAGCCCACCTGATGTCTTTCAATGGATCATGGAGCACAAAGACAAAGAAGGACAGCACATGTCCCGGGCAATGCTCGAGCAAGAAGGCGTGGGCATGATTCTCGCCGCCTCTGACACCACAGCCGCGACCCTGAGGGCTCTCATCCTCACCATTTCCAGCAATTCGCGAATCCTCAACAAGCTCCGTGAGCAAATCGACGGTGCCGATGCCAAAGCCGCTCTGTCGACTCCTCCATCGTACTCGGAATTACTGGCACATGTCCCGTATGTCGAGCTCCTGTTCAAGGAAGCTCAACGGGCATACCCCATCGTGGGTATTCCGCTGCCCAAGAAAGCACCAAAGAACGGGGCCCACGTCTCAGGCCACTTCCTCCCCGGAGGTACCGAAGTCGGCCTCTCGCAATGGGCCGTTGGTTATAATCCCAACATCTGGGGCGAGGACGTCGCCCTTTTCAAACCGGAGCGGTGGAGCGAAGACCTCTCCCATGATCCGGCCGCCCAGAGGCGCCGTGATCAGGCAGAAGTCTGGTTCAGTGGCGGTCATACTCTATGCACAGGGAGGAACGTTGCCTTACTGGAGGTTTACAAGATCACCACACAGTTGTTTCGCACGTTTAATGTCGAGGTCGTCAACAACGCACAGCCGTGGAAGGTGCAGGCAGAGGTTGCGATGATACATACAGACTTCTTTGTGAAGTTGACGGAGAGAAAGAGGTCGAATGGGGAGGACGTTCAGTAGCGATGAGACAGCATCGACGAAGCATGGGATCTGTCGGTGGGGAGCCAATTGGTGGCAGCCTGCCGACTGTTCTGCAGCCTCGACCGATCTAAAATCCAGGGCATGGCACCCAGACGTGCACTAGGACGCACAACGTCGAAAGATTACAGGAACAACCCTAGAACATTGAAATCCACATAAGGCTGCCATCAATGCCCTTGGAGTTACTGATAAATCTCTTAAAACTGCAAGTCGTTGCCGACATCATCTTAATCTCAAATGACTATTGGCCTTGATAAGACACCTTGTCCAACTCGCTCCAACGTTGGCCGAACACAGTATAGCTGAGCATTTTTGGAACGTCGTGTTTCTTGAGCTACGGTGTTACTTGATACCAGTGACGACAGATTATCGACTGGTAAAGTAGGGTTTCGGAAGCGGAAGTATTCACTGCTGCAGCTTCAGGCTGAGGACGGGTCCAAGCAGTCCGCTCTTTGGAGGCTAAAATTGCAGGGCAGAGCGCATGACTCGGTCCCAGTCACAGCGGAGAACCGACAACGCTCGCATCACCGGCCGGAAACCGCTGCCTTAAGGACTGATTCGTTCGTGTCCTCGGCTGTGGTAACTTGTGGGTCCAAACATTCTGCTTCCTGAAGACTAGCATTGCAGGGCAGCCTGGGCAGGTAGGTAATACCACGCTAAGACTCTCTTGGTATCCGAACTGTGATCCACACAATGAGTTGCTCTTGGAAGCCCTGGCTCGACTGTTCTGCAAAAGTGCTGGCAGATCTCCGGTAGAAGCCTATGAACAAGGCTAGCTGTAGTGGTCCAATCCGAGGTGGCACTTGAACAAAAGACGCTTCACGTTGTTTTCATGTTTCTACACACCAAAAGACAGCCTCGCTACGCCGGACAGAAGTGAACCGATACTGTTACGAGTTCGACGATGCCTCGTCGGCAACGATCCAAGGACGGGTGTATCGTAAAAGCATTGAGTAATTTGGTAAGTTGACACGAGAAACGCGTAATGAGTTGTACTCGAAGGGGCTCAATCGACCAAATTCCATCTCCTCGCCCTCTTCACTATCGCCCATGCAATGAAAACACCCCAGTGACTTCCATGACCTTCTCAATAGTCGGCATGAACAGTCGGCAACCCAATCGACACACCAACATTCGCCGCAAAAGCACCAAGAACATTCCCTGCACATCATGTTAGTCCACACCACACCCACTCGACAGAACAGAGCCATCAACTCACCAGGCGGCGCATAATTACAAACCGTGAAGTACGGCGGAATCGGCGGTCCCGCATTCGTCAACCCTCCACTCGAGCAATCCGCCGTATAGCATCCGACACTAGCACTTCCTTTCCAGACGATCTGGCTGAAATGGCCCCACTGGTTGAGTGTGGTCACGTCGGGCTCGCCGCCGTAGTAGTGGTAGTTGTTAACTTCGCTGTTGTACAGGCCCTCGGTGATGAACTGGCCCATGCCCAGGGGTGTGGCCGGGAAGCCGGCGCCGATGTTCTGGCCATAGCCACCGCCGCCGACGGAGCTGGAGGGGGAGAGGGTATTAGCAATACTAGTCCTTGGCACGGATGGGGTCTGGGGAGTTTTCTTACGTGACGTGGCCGTAGACGCAGGTCTCAGCAATTTCGCGAGCGTACTCCGCCATGGTGGGATTCCAGACCAGCGCGACGGCGGTATGGTTCTGTCGGTGGATGTTGTGGTGGCGCAGGATAGCGTTGATGTAAGCAAGGTTTGTCACCACCGGAGCACCGGAGGAGGTCGTTGTTGTTGTCGTCGAAGTGGTGAGAACTACCGGGCCACTCGATGCTGGAGGAGCGGATGTCGAGACAAGCGAGGAAGGAACGATGGTGTCGGACGGGAGGAGGATGCTGCTGTACGGGGTCGTCGTTGTCATGCCGGAACTGGGTCCAGCGGTAGTTGTCGTGAACGTGGAAAACACCGTCGAGCTCGTCGGGCAGGGACATGTTGTGTAGTTAAAGTATGCGATTGCTGTCTCGGTAAACGTCGCGGTGTAGACGTAGCTGATGCTCTGCGCCGTCGCCCCCGTTGCGAGGAAGAAAAAGCCCGCTGCGCGCATTTTGAGCCGCAAACGTCGTCAGATCTGCTAAAACAAGGTAAATGAGTGACTGCGGTCAGTTACAAAGACATACAGAGTGCGCAGAAGACGCGGGAACCTGGAAACGAGAAAAGCCATGTTGTTGTATGAATTCTTGGGTATTTGGACGCGAGATTGTCCCACATTCTTAGCACTTTGGAATGTAAGGGGCTACAGCCTTGGCTCGGTCTCTCACAATTACCTTGCCAATATCTCCCGAGGTTCGAGATGCCATTCTCAGGCATGATGACAACTGTATGATTGTAAGGGAAGCACTTCCATGGAGAGAAGGTGTTGCGAGCGGTCGGTGGCTGCCAGGATAGTGTCAGCAGTAACTTGCGAGCCATGGATTGGAACCTCCCTTGCCAAGACGCCGAGCACGTGAGTATAATAACTGTTCCGTTCGATAATGTTTTCAATAGACGGAGCACCAATGCCACGCTCCTTCAGATCGCTAGTGATGACTGGTTTGGTGAGGTCTGTAGTAGGGTTGCAAACGAAACATTTCATATCATTTCATCTCACCAGCCTCCTTGCGCACACTACTAGGCAGATAATCCGTGAAGATAGCGAGCCAGACATCGCGCGGCGGTGGCACCGGAAGTCGTGATGACGCTCTCAAGCTCACCTTTGCTTGAGTGATGCTGCGTTCACAGCGTTTGCTGGAGAAGGATGTCCTATCGATGCTGTCAACACCAGAAGCATGGGACCGCTGCAAGTGATCATATCAAGATTCGAATCGTTCGTAGCACTGTCACCGCTATGCTTCCCGACCTCATAAGTCTGGCAATAAGCTGGTTCTTTCCCCATACACTCCAACAATCCCTGTCTGAACCTTCGAAGTTGTAAAATAAGGCAACATGGGCAACTGTATCTCCGGAGGAGGTTCTTCCGAGTTTCGCAGCGGTAGCGGCTTTTACCAAAGTGGATACCAAACCGGTCGTCGATACGGAGGCGGTGGTTCTCGCAATGTGTACGAGATGCAGCGTCCGTCTGGACGCCAGAGTTCCGGTTTCTCCGGTCATGGCATCCCGCGAGCGCCCATGCCTCCTAATTGGAATACCGCGTTGTACGCAGGAGGGAGTGGTCGTCCAACATTCAACGGGAGAGGGTATCGATGATGTGCTTGAGTATGGGAAAATGCGAAACTTCTTGTGCGGGTGAGAGGCAAATACGACCACCCAGGTCTTTGGATCAAATTGGCATGCATGAACCGTTTTGGACAGGTTCGCCAGGTGCTAGGACACGGGGTTCTCGGACACTCGCTTCATAATGCGCACAGTCGTCAGGAAGGATATCTTCATGAACAAAAACTCAACAATGACAACACAAACAACAGCACTCGAGACCACTTGGGTCCCTTGATTTGGAGTTTGGAGGATTGGAGGCACAAATGCCAAGTCAAAGTTGTAGAAAAGCAGCATCCGTCTGAGCTGTGCTCTTCGAAAGCCAATAACGAAGACTTGAACTGGATAGCAAGGTCCAATCTTTCGGCGTTTGATTGCTCGGGCGCTTCCTGATCAACAGCCTCTCGACGGTGATGCTGGCAATGCCGCCCACACAAGAGTGGCTTGATATCGTTGGCTGCAGCTGAAGATGAGAGGAGAATCCAAAATTAGGCATGTGTACGGGCTGCACCTTCATGCGTTGGTAACTGAGTGATGGATAGAATAAACACCTGAAGATCGTCGATGACAAAAACATGCAACAGAGTGACTCAGATTTGTCATATCTTCGCTTCGACAAGCTTCGCCCCTGCCACCAGGAAATCAATCGCGATGACGGGGTATGGTACTTCCAACGATGTCGAAGGAAGAAGTTGCCCCACTGCCAAAGAAGTGCAGACTTCGGAACGCTTGCAAGCCATGGGGCAGAGAAAAGGGTATTCGAAATTTGAACGAGGCTGAGCCGCACTGGCAATGAACGAGTCGGATAGTACCAGGGTGGTCGTGGTGGCCATGCATGTTCATTGCCTTGGTTGGAGCTTAGGGGGTGGAGCAGCCAACGATGCTAACATTGGCAAGGCATACCCCAGGGGCAAGCACGGCAGAGCACAGGTATTGAAGTGCCGAAGCTGAAAGAGCAAAGCTGTTCTGAATGCTGAGTGGATGATTGAAGCGCATGCTGTACAACATGTCGCTAGTTTCCAGAAGGTTCCTGCATTTGAAGGTTCCACAAACGCCAGCTGCATGCAGGCGAAGCGAGGGGCCAGGTTAAAGAGCCTTGCGCATGTGGAGATGCTTCACGAACCATGACATTGCCTCGCACGGGTAGCATAGATGCCGGTGACCACCGTCCTACCCGGAATGTCTGTAGCCTTTTCAACCTCGCCGGCCAAACGATCGCAGCCAGCCCAATAGCTGAGAAGACCACACCTCTGAAAGAAGTCGTGGCAGAGCTGGTTAGTCGAGTTCTGAATGTGATTGAACAATCCAGTCAACTTCATGATGTTAGGGTCCACCAGTAAGAAGGTCGGCCAGCTCCAAGACTCGCTTCCAGACAGGAGTATTCAGCCACTATTCCGTCAGGCGGGTTGCATGGCGCCATGGGGGACTATCTCTCGCCCGGGTTCTATGACTGCCGTCTTGGCCTTAAAATCGGTGCCAACAGCTGACACTGCTGATAGCAGATATTCATTCTGCATGTGGTTGCAACTGACTCGACTTCGGACACCGGCTTTGGTATATGCACGTGAGGAAAAGTAGCCAAAATAGGAAAGCGTTCTTGTCATAAGAACCTGGCGCGGCACAGATAGCGCAGGCCCGCAAATCGGAGGTATAGATCCTGGGTAACTTGGCTGCGAAGAAGGCTCTTGAAATACAGGGAAGGTAGGTGAGGCTGACTGTTAGTGAAGTGTGCTCGGGCGCTCCGTAATATTACATAACGTCTGTGCTGGGAAGATGAAACGTGGAAGAGTGTGGAGAGAGCAAGCCGGCTGTCGTGAGTGTCTGACTGAACCAATCACGGACCTGGCGTCTGCTAGAGTCGCTCTTTGCTGCCTTCTTTGGCGTTCAGCGACTTGCGACAAAGGAGACGCGCGCCGAACGAATACGGCAGGCAGATAGCAGGAACATACCCTGTCTGTGTAGCATTTGATCTGCATAGAAGCTCTGCAGGAATTCAAAGATGCGTCGATGCACTTCTGCTCGAGCATGCAAGGGCCGCGATAGTGCGGACCGAAAGTGAAGGTGCACAGAGGTGTTCCGTGTTGCAAAATGGAAGATCGAAGAAGCACTCGATCGAGTTTAGCGGGGATCCGGTCCACAGTTTTTCCAGATGCTATTTTGGGAGCCACGTGTGAATCCCCACGGATCGACACCCATCAACGTGTTTCAAGTGTCAATGAAACTCCGAATGGACAGCGACGACAATGCCCGTTGACTCATGGAGTTTCAGGTCTTGGTATTGATGTTCAGCGGATCGATGAGGCACATGGTCGCAAGTCTGCCTCGCGCAGTATAGAAAAGGCGCCTGATATCGGGATGAGCGTGCTGATGAAATTCATAGGCCAGCCGGAACAAAGGTTAATCCACATCCGGTCATTGCGCCGCCTGGGGACCTTTCAGCCGCGGGACATTCGGTGAGCCATAGGTCTCGAGCACTGCGACTCTGTCATCAAGTCAACCATCCATCTCTCACATGTCTTCACGGGCGTGATGCGTGACGTGACATTGCGCGTTCTGATCCGGAGGCCACGTCCCCACTGCGTTTGTTTCTCTGATACTGGCGTACGCGGAGAGGCTTGATGCCGATATCATCACTCCACGCATTCACTGACGGAGTCAGCCACCTCTGCGGGTCAGTGCGAGGTACCTTTATTAGAAAGGATGTATCAATATTGATATTTGACAGCAGAGAATACTTCCAGAATGACAGTGACGTGACACGATCGTTCAATAAGCCTCTTACCCTCGCACCGATTGTGATAGATGTTGAAACCGGCCGGCTAGTTTCAAACGCGAGCGAGGTGTGTGCGTTAGTGGCCTTCAACGACGGCAGATACCGATAGCGAATGATGGCGTTGAGAACTTTCCGAACGAAGTTTCATGAGATTGTTTCAATGCTATGTAGAAACAGAATCTGGTAAGTGATTGGGACGAGTAAACACGAGGACACTTTCCTCGTCCGAAAGGAGAATTTCGCTCCTTCGGTAGAGACTGCGCCTTGTGTGAGTGGGTATTTCGAGTGGAAACTGGCCTCGCAGCAGAACTGTCATTGGGTGACTCATGAACTTGCAAACCCTATCCGAACGCACACCTTCTCTGACTTGCCATTGACTCTTCTTCCTGCCTTTCCATTCGTGGTGCCTGTGAGCACTAGCCATGTATATTCGGATATACACCTATGACAGCCGGCACCTGCCTGAGCTACTGCACATCAATGCAGCCTTAAACTGCCCTAAACACACGCCACTTTCTTCTCGAGTCAATCGTCGAATTTAGCACACCTCCCAAAGATCGCCGCGGACTGGCTTGTAACCGGGCATTGCCCACTGACAATTGCAACATAACGCCTCTTCGACACTTTTGCGCTGTGAATGGTTGTATATCCCTGCATAGTGAAATAGGTGCAAGAACAATATTGGAAGACCTGTGTGGATGTCGACTGGGGGCAATGCACGCCAGGCTCACTAAGGCCTTCAACTTGGCAGGGTTTGGCACCGTTGTGCAGGGCTGCCTGAGATCCCACATGTCGTTCTTTCAAAAGTCCATTTCTTCCATTCTTGGGCGAACTCCGTCAGCCCTACGAACCCGGGCTAGGATCAGGGCCTTTGGTTGCCTGCCATAGCAGCATGCACGGTGAGTGTGGACTCGTCAGCCCCCAAATTTACCTCATCGCAGTCAGGGACCCGGATCAAGATACGTTCATCTCGTGTCACGCCTCCCTTTCGAGTCTAGTGGCACCAGTATTCCGGGTGCTGGTGGGTCGGCATCCGTGCGCAGTTCCTGTGAGACCGAACCACTACTGCCACCTTCCGTCCAGATAGATATATATCAGAGTTGATGCCTCATCCAAAGTTTTGCAATATTCAGCCCACAACAACAACACACTCCTTCACATCCAAACAACTCATTATTTCTATTCTTTCCTATTGTTCGCGCACTGCCAGTTTCCAGTCCAGCAACCCCAGCGACAAATCAGACTTGAGGTATAGCCATACTTTCCTTACTTCTGCCATTTCCTATCTTCTTCAGCAAGGCTTCCTGAGACACCGCAACAGCCCCAAAGCCCAAGCCCTCAACAGCAAGCCTTATTTCCCATCGTCTCAATTCCTTTATTTCTTTTGTCTGTCAACCCCAAGAGACCGCGACACCTATCTTGTTCGCAGAGCCCATTGCCAACGACAATCTCCCAAAGCGAAAAAGCCCAAAGCCCAAGCCAAGATTAATTTCCTTGCCCTTTTCATCTCAACCACCATCGCAATTACAATGGCCATCGGACGAGGCGGATACAACACCCCGGCAGCTCCCCAGAAGGGTCGTGGAGGCTACAACCGACAAGGTCGCGGCGGATACAACAAGACCCCCATGCCAGTCCAAGGTCGCGGCGGATACAACCGACAGCAGGCTGCCCAAGGCCGAGGCGGATACAACTAATTCCCTCGATCCATTTCCCAAAGTCGCACACCATGGAACTGTGTTCCACGTCTTCAACAACGTTCTTATTCTTGGTGATCCAGGTTTCGATCACGACTCACTCTCTTCCACTCCTCCTTAGCTCTTGATGAGCACAATTCTTCTCAGCGACTCTCATTTTCCGACACAAAACCTGTACAGCAAAAGTAATCAGCACATATTCATCCCCAGTTAGCGGCATAACCCGGTGTTTTTGGATTTAATTGGGAATGGGATTCGGCATAGCTCAGGAAGCAAACAAAGAATCGTCGATGACGCGCAGGAACGCAAAACCATTTCAAGCATTGCCCGGAGTTTCGTGGGACCTTGCTTAAATCGGGATCAAAGGAAGACGCATTGCGATGGGGCCAATTTGCACGGCATTTTCCACATTCGTTCTTTTTGGATACCTTTGAGAGGTTCTCAGGGAGTTGGGTCGGAAACAGGATGTAACAAACGGCCAAAGACGGCCCAAAATATGGATCAACAGGACAATCCCCAGAATTGTACAGATATCGGGAAAACAGATACCCAGAATCAAGATGAGGCTTTCAAGGCCACAATTTTTGAATATTCCGCAAACGTTTTTCGCAACAATACTTCCAAATGCAGTGAAAATGACGAGAGGTGAACGATGAGATGCAAGGATCGTGGAAACGGAAAAGCATGGGTGTGTACTCACTTCTCGAAAACGACACCGAGAACGTCCTCCACATCACCAGATTCACCCTTCCCCGTAATCTTGGCAAGGCAGTCGGCCGCAAAACGGAGATGTTCCGCAGCCGTGACTATGTCGACCGCACCCTCTCCGGCCTCGTCGGGTGCTAAATTTGGAGCAACAAGATCGTTGTGGCGATCAACGTGGTAATCAGTGACAGGTGACAAATCGGAGAATTGCATCTGGCGTCCCAGTTCCGCATGCAGGTGAGACTCAGCCTGTGGTGGTGGATAACGCGCGACGGAGAGAAAGTCTTCGAGATGATGTAAGCACTCTGACAGGTACGTGCTCTGGCGGTGCGTGACTGATAGCGATACGCTCCAGTACGACTGGGCTTCGGCCGGAGTCATTCTCGCATCTTGTACGTTGTCAACAGATGCTGTGGTCAACTCAGTGAACGCCGTTGTCAGTGCAGCGAGAAACGCTTGAATACCGCCGGGGTCAGAGTTGTATCCGCCTTGGCTGTGTGCTGCGTCTTTGCATGATAGCGTACACACACGCCGGTCAGGCACCATGGGAAACATCTGACGGACTCGTGTATGCAGATCTGTCGCTGCCCCAGCTTTTGGACCACCCTTCTCCTTGATGAGATCGATCTTATTCAGAGCGACGAGAATAGTCTTTCCCGTGGCATGACACTCTTGCACCGCCTCAAGAACCTCTTCGTTGACAGGAACATGCAGCTGCCCAGTACCATCCACTTCGATCGATAGTAGAACCACGATAACGTCGGACTGGAGAGCACGTTCTCGAGCTCGGCGAATGCCTTCTCGCTCGATCAAGCCGACTAGCGGCTGGTCTTTCGTGCGGAGACCAGCCATGTCGCCCAGTCTGCATAGCCAGCCGCTGAGATCGATAGAGACGTCCACAATATCTCGAGTGGTGCCTTCTTCGGCACTAACAATAGCTGCTTCTCGTCCGACAATGCGATTGAGCAATGAACTCTTGCCTGCGTTTGGCGCACCCAGCAATGCTATGCTGATGCCGCTCCGAAGCAGTTCGCCTTTTGATCCATTTCGAAGGTGTAGCTCAATCTGTCTCTTCAGCGCAACGATCTGTCGCGAGATGGAGGTCACAAACTCGGCGGGTGACTCGTCAAAGTGCTGATCTTCCGAGAAGTCGATCAAAGCCTCCAACTCGCCTCGCGCGTACAAAAGCATTGTTCGCCATTCCTCATATCTCTTTGCAAGCCCGCCGTCGGTGCCGCTGAGAGCCAGACGACGCTGCTGCTCAGTCTCAGCCGCGAGCGTTTCGCCCAGTGCCTCAGCCTGCGTGAGATCGAGTCGCCCATTGTAGAATGCCCATTTTGTGAATTCGCCGGGCTCAGCATGCCTGATCACCCCGGTGTGCCCGAGCAGCGATCGTCCGCATTTTGAGATGGCATCTAGCACCGAGCGAACGATCGCCGGGCCACCATGAACGTGCAGCTCCAGGACATCCTCGCCTGTCACTGTATTCGGGGCGGGAAAGTACAATAGGAGGGCGCCGGGGTCTAGAAGTCGAGGCTGTGAAGGATGCCCATCGCTCGGATCGTAAAGCTTTCGTAGGGTTGCAGTTCGAGGTTTAGGGAGCGCCCGCGAGGGACAGAGCTGTTGGTAAATATCAAGACATGCTGGACCAGATATGCGGACGACTGCTATCGCAGCACGACCAAGCCCAGTCGATAGAGCATAGATTGTATCGGATACAGGTTGATCTTTTGCTGAGGTGCGCCATCTTTCGAGGTCATGATGCGCTGCTGAGCTTGACTGAATTGAACGACGAGTCTGTCCGCCGCGGCCGCCGAAGATGCCCGAAGGACATTGGACGGGACGAAGAGAGGTGGACGCGCAGATGAGAAGGTTCTTTTTACTCAAAGATCGAAGACTAGCACGACATAGCATCCGAAATAGTTCTCTCAAGGTGAAGTGTTTTTGTCAACAAAGTGTGGTAAGGCGAAGAAGACGAGACTTGGAGAACGCGGGCAGCTGCAGGCGCCCAGACTTCGTATTGTGAACACCGCAGTACCTTAAGCGAACCCTAGTCGAGGCGACTTGAAGATGACCAGCAAAGTTGTCGACGTTTCTCTCGAAATTGACAATGTCACCTTTTGGGAGTTAAAATCATGCCTTTTGCTTGAATCACAGGGGTGAGTTGATCGATGTTCTTCACAGACTTCGTACAGAGGGAAGCCTCAACCGACTCAACTTGCGCTTGCTATGTCTCGAGGCCAGCTTCAAGAGGTAACTTAGGTGAAAGGCAAGCACGCTTTTGGAGCCTACCCAACTTCGGAGCAGAGCAGTAGCTCTCCTGTGGTCTCAGCCACATTTTGTGCTGGTGATCAAGTCTGCCTTCGAAAGCTTGGGTTGGACGATGCTCCCCTCTGCCGACATGACGATGGCCAATCTCGTTGCCTTCTCGAAGCCTCACCCACCTTCGAGCTCGTATTGCCACAAGTCCAGGTTATCCCTCAGCCTGAAGCTACTCGTGGAGCTCCCTTTCCGCATCTTACCGCCTTCTGCGAAGCCCGCAGTCTGCATATCTGGGGCTTCTCAGCTGTGATCATTCCATCACTCCATATACCTGCTTTGTGATGCCAGGAGAACTATTTGAGTTGAGCATTTGCACAGATCAGAATGGCTAGTTCCGCCGCAAAGTATGTTATACACGCACCTCGATCTTATGTTGACTATAATCGCAAGACAGGAAACCGTAAGGCTGAAGCTCTTCTGACCCCAATCCAGGCTCGACGAAGTGGTGCTGATGCAGACAGGGCGCCAACTGTTGGTTTCTGACCAGACAGCTAATATATTGACAAACTTCTTAGCCGTCTTCCTAGCGCTTGCGGCCAAGAACCTTTACAACATTGCACGCAGAATTCTCAGGGCAGTCAATCAGCGGCGTGCAAGTCCGAGGCAGTCACCGGATGCCAACAATACCGACCAGGAGGAAAGCCGGATGCAAAGGTTTGAAATCATCGACAAGTCCCACGATAATGAGACTCTCATCATGATGACCTTCCGCCGGCTTCTTGGGCTGCTGCGGGAAATCGTACCAATACGGCCTCTTGGTGACACTACGCCAACTCACCTGCGGATGCTCAAACTCGAGTTCTGGTACAATATGATCAAAATTGCGAACGAAAATTCAATGGACTTTCTATGGTACCTCCTCGTCGGCTTTGGAGCACTGTTGCTCTACTTTGGGATGCTAATACTGGGTGTTATATCTGCTTATCCAGTGGTTGGTGACTCGATTGCTTTGTCCCAGCATCCGCAATGTGGCATCGCCATATCCAATGGCTCTCAGAGCGCCACACACTTTGCGCTGGGTCATAAGTACTTCAACGACATTGCGCGTGAGAGCAGACAATACGCAAAATCATGCTATGACCTTGGACGAGGCACCAGCAGTGCTCGCGCCCCTGAATCTTGTTCGTTCTTTTACGAACCGAGTATCAAGTATTCAATCATAGACAACGACACCTGCCCTTTCAAGTTTGGAAACGGCAGCCTGTGTCTCAATGGAGAGAATAGCGCCTATACACTGACCACAGGGTCTGCGAGCAGCTTGCTGGACGACGTCAGCAAGCTTGTAGCCGACGCCAGTGTCCTCGGTATCAATTCACCGCTTTCCTATACATTTCATAGGAGCATCACTTGCTCCCCTTTGTGGACGGATGGGCTGATCTATTCTTTCCGTGATGATAACGGGACCGTCACTTTTCAATACTTCTACGGCAATTACACCGGTGAGTGGAGCTGCTCGTCGGATCTGCCCTATTGCACTTTCGAGAACAAGCTGTTTCCGGACATGAACAAACCATACAGCATGATGTGAGTGTGCCTCCTCGAGCCTCCCAAATCTTCCCAGTTTTACCTTTCGGATCAATCTAACCATATTGTCCAGGACAACTAGCACACGCCGTTTCGTCGAATGGCCGTGGACACCTATCTTCAACGTCAGCGAGATGTACGGAGAAACCGCAACACTCATACTGGTGTCCAACTTCGGCATTCTCTACCCCCACGAAAGCCTCGATCCCATCTTCCCGGCCAACAGAACAGGAGGGGATGGCTGGTGGTATAACAGCCAATTCCACGCCTCCGTCCTCGGCTGCATGAGTCGCACTCTTGTCTGCCTACTGGACTCGACTCCCCAACGCTGTTTTAATCTCACCGGCCTAGGCGCCCTGGACGACAGTGACCTCGATCATGGGTCGGTACGCTCCATGCTATACTTCTCTCTCCTGTCCGACCTCGAAGAACAGCTTCGCTTCCTCCTCACCGAATCCCTCGACGCGCAATCCCTCCTTAGCGGGACCACATCTGCCCCTCTGTCTCCGACACAATGGAAAGTCGAAACACGTCAAATGTTCGAGGCCCTGCTCGCACGCACACAGATCAACGCGAGGAACATTGCGCGCGGGGTCCCAGGCGGGGAGGAGCTGCCCGATCAGCGAGACCTCATGCAACCAGCTTGGCGGGGAGTGTGCACGCGGTATAAGTTTCGGGCTGTCGGATGGAAGAATATAAGCGTTAGTCGGTTTCTGGCGGAGTTCTTTGCGGGTTTGTTGATCTGTGTCCTGGGTATCGTGAGGGAGAATGGAGAGTTGTGGCTGGAGGAGCCAGCGAGGAGGCTAAGAAACACAAGGGCTGGAAAGTGGTGTTTGCTTGGTTTGCAGAAGGTAGAGAAGGTGGGCAAGATATATGGACCCATAATTTGGCATGGACTTCGTTCTACACTCAGCGAGTGCTTGTCGATGCTCTGGCACGCCGGGAGAAACTGCTGGAGAGGTGTAATCGGCAGCACAGTATGGGTCTGTGACGTCTGGAGGAAATGGAAAAGGTATGTGCCCGGACGACGTTAGATAAGATAAATATCTGACCATAGTTCATTGACAGGAGTGTACTGTGTCGTGTGCGTACAACTTCTCAATACGGCTGTCACTTAGCAGAAAAGACATCTTCTCTTCAGGTATGGGGATCGATGTGTCTTTCGGATGCCTTGCGCAGTGCACAGTGGACGGTTCTGGCTTGTTGCTGCAGAAGTCGGCCCGAGAATCTTCGTCGTTGCCCATTCCTTTTCAAAAATGCTGAACAGGCAGAGGGAGCCGTCGCACCTGACAGTAGAAACAAAGTCGTGCGCACAAAATAGCAGGCAGGCCGCCCCGTGTTATGCGACGCAGCAACCAATCATCCTTCACATTGGCACTGTCGCGTGGGCATGGTGCATCACCTACGCCAGCACATCGGAATCGATCCAATGACTGGTAACCAGGACTGATCCTCAACTCCCGTATAAGAGAAAGGTTCAAGCTCATGATGAATCTTTGCAGATGACGTGTGTGACTGTGATGGGTGGCTAACTCCCCGGCCCAACAGGCGAACGAAAGTAGCCTGCCCAGCTCAACTTGGCCGATACCTGATGTAAGTGCATATGACCCTAAATCACCCTCGTCGGGAAAAAGGCAGTCGACAAGGCCGCTCAGAATGACGTGCAGTGGGCCGAGGCAGCTCGTTGAGACAGAGAAGACTTTCGTCTGACATTCAGGTTGATGAAAGTCATAGACTTGCTCTTGATCGAAGAAAAGGCCGCACTCGCAAACTTGACGGTAGTGACAGCGGAATTGATGGAACAGCTGCTGGTTATGCCGCGGGTAATTAGTCCAAAGGTGCTGGCACGTCTCATCATTGTCTCCCGACAAGGCGCACGAGAACAGTTCGAGGGCTGCGACCTCACGGCTGGTCGGAAACGGGATGAACTTTGGGGCAGCCAGTGGCGCTTCTTTGTTGACCGTGGAGCGGGAAGCCATAGATGACGAAGGCTGGCTTGGCGGAATTTCAAATTGTTCTTGATCATTCTATGATACATTCTGTACCTTGCTCGGAAATTCCTCTGCGACACATCCAGGCATTAAACACGGCACATTTATGTTGCCATGTTTCTTAGTCCAAGCTGCTAGCATGAAGCTTCAAAGAAAGGAGCTGCGATACCAATGTAGATCAGCTGGAATGGTTCCCGGTAAACAGAAAGCAGAAACCTCAAGGCAACAGAGATTGACCTTCTTGCCCCTGCAATTGACCTCCTTTTGGGATATGTGGTTTACGTCGATGCTCGGAGGAGGTGTAGCGCCACATAAACCTGTTTCCACAGTGATTACAGAAAACAACTTCACCACTGGCTTGGAAGGATATATCCTTTTCCATCAGTTGGCGCGATCGGACTGGTCCTCGGATCATCTTGTCCGTTCTGTGATCAATCGCAATATGTGAAAGCAACTCTTGCGGGATGCTCAGGACATTGGTCAAAGTGAAATGTGACGCTGGCTGAACCGACCCATGACCAAGCGGAGTGGGATCCAATGCCCATGCCATGACCTGGAGAAGACAACGACGGGTAAAGTGATGCGATTCCAGGGTCCGAATACGGGCTGATGTTGTTGCCATTGGCCGGCACTGATGTTATCGCTTTTATTGATCATTATGTGAGGTGCGGTGGTGGTAATATTAGGCCAGGATCTAGAGGTAGCATGGGTTCGTGACAAGATCTGCCATCAAAGAAGTGTGTAGGTAATGGTCATCTTCGTAAACGAACATGCTCGTACTTAGCATATCACGCCACACGCCAGAGACTCGGAGGAGAAGACATTGAAGACGATCATATCTTACAATCAATCGATTCATCATTTTATTACATACTCGGACCATTCTCGCCATCCAAAAGAGGTGCAAATCTGCTGCGCCGTTGCCCAAAAAGCACCTGACAAAAATGTTTGACGTGAGACTGGCCGTCTCTGAGCAGATTCTCCTCGGCTTGATGCTCTTCCCGATTCGCTTGCCGTGGCCGCACACGTCAGAAGTGTGATGGTAATGGTGATCGTGGGTGTGGAGGAGTAGGCGGACTTGATGATGATCAAGCTCTAGTTCCTGCATTAAGTTAGCTCTTTGTAAACTGACGAGGCTCGAAGGTACTGACAATAAACCGAGTGTGAGATCGCCATGGATTCTTGCCTTGAGTTGGACTTCAATGTCCAAGTTCAGATCAAGTCGCAGCCTCAGCTGCTCGTTCGTTCCCTCATCTTCTCCCCCCTCCTCTTTTTCTCCACCTTTCTTGCCTCCTTTGAGCAGGCCACCGAGTGCTTCGTGGGGCGCGTTCAAGGCTTTCCCAGCAGTGTCGTTCACAAGCTGGCCAGCGCCGTCGGTGACACCGTTGAGAGTTTCACCCACTTGGTCGCCCACTTCGTCGACGGAATCGAGTGGGCCGCCACCGCCGCCGCCACCTTGCTGCTGTGTCTGGGCCTGTGACTGTGCCTGAGCTTTACCGCGGTTGCGATTTCGGTTTCGTCGTCCGCCTTTCTGTGAGACATCGCTCCGGTATGCACTGTCGGTCTCGCTAGGTGGTGCACTTCCGCCGCGACCTCGTGACTGTCGCGACTTCGAACGGGAGGACTGGGATTGCTGCTCCATCTTGGGTTTCGGTGTTGGTGTTTCGGGTTCTTCTGCTTCTGCTTCCACCTCTGCCTTTTCGCCGTTCGCTTGTTGAGCTTTCTGGCCGAGCTTCTTGGGCTTTTTCTTCTCTTCCGACTTCTTGGAAGAGGCGTTGGCTCCTATGCTACCGGCACCTGAGGCAGACCCAGCGGCGTCAAGGTTTCCTCCGACTTGAGATTCTTCAGTGGTTTTGGTTTCTTGTTCAGACATGTTGACAGATCGAGAAAGAAGATGTGGCAGAGAAGATGAAGGAGGGGACTATGCAGACAAAAAGAAATGTCGACGTAAGACGACCAGGTGTATCCTTCAGAGTTCTGCAGGAAAAGTAGGCACCGTCTTGGAATTGTACTTGAAGCCTCCACCGAGACGTCAGAAGCAGTCAAACTCGGGGCAAGAGCTGCAGCTCGGGTACAGGAACACGCGTGCTCATGACGTCGATTGCTGCTGCTTTTGAGGGGATGTGCGCTTGACGCCACAGATCCGCCCAAAAAGTAACCTCGACTCAGGCGAACCATGCCGAGGAATCAAGTTTCCGCACTCAATCGGGCCACTTGCAAAGACGAAAGGATGAACATATCCGAAATGTGGCTGGTGAACAAGGATCACAGCAAGGTCAAGTCCGGTCGTCCACCAGATTGGGAAGAGAAGAACGCTGAAAAGAGAATCACTCTTAGCTCGTACGAGCTCGATCATCAACTGGGAAATGCGACGTGCAGTTGAAAATCCAGTACACAGTAAACACAGCAAGGTCCCCAAAGTCAATCAATTTTTGGTACCTGGGAAAGATGCAAAGCTCCATCACCCGCAACTGGTCTCTTCTACTACGAGGTACTTTCACATGGCAATTAACCCCCTGCTGAGGAAAGAGTGATGGAAGAGTGAAAACTTGCGAGCTTCAAAGTGTCGACGTTCCCAGCCACATCTACGTCATAGCTCTGCTTTTCCCCACACTTGTCAGCAAGCGCCACAAGTTTTTGACTTTCGATCGACGCTAGGGCGAATGAACGAGGGGATCGTGGCTCCTACGCCACACAGCCGACAAGGATGTTTCCCAGTTCACGCTGGCCACGAAACTCGACCGCGTTTGAACTTTCCAGAATCTTGGTTGATGGCGCAACTGGCCGCACCTTCGCACTTGGTCAATCTTGCCGCTTCAACTGCCAGCCACCACCGTTTGAGGTTCGCCGAGACTTAAACAGGGTCTGGGGAAGCGACACCCTGGTCACGATGATGTCGTGGTTACCTGTCCAGTGCCTTTTCCAAACCCGCCTTCCCTCGTCGAAGATCTTGCTCACTACGAGACTTTCTTGCCCTTAACTTCCGTTGCTTTCTGACCTCCCACATCCCTCTGAATATCTGCCACCAGTCTCCTTTCACCTTCTTCCGTTCTTCCACACTTGTCGCCGCCATGTCAGAACCACAGCAACAACCCACACCGGAGAAAACTCCTCGTCCCGGGGCAGAGCGCTCCAATTCAGAGATGTCGTCAACAGACGCGGACGACCAAGGCTACGAGTCTCGATCAAGATCGCAATCTAGACGGCGTAGACGACAGAATCAACGACAGAAACAAGCTCAATCGAAAGCCCAGGCCGGCGGTGGGCAAGCGTCTGCACAATCCATGGCCTCTGTTCCTGAGCAGGCGGAAGAGACCGAGGAACACCCCTCACAACAACTGGCGCAAAGACCACCCGAACAACGAGACCAGCCGCAATGGCTCCAAAACCCCGACCCCAGAGACATCACTGAGACTCAGCCTTTCGACCGCATAAAGCCGCCCGGAGAGTCCATGATGGGGCCTGTCACCTATGCTCGCATGATTCGAGGAGAAATCCCATGGCGAGGCCCGCCTCCATCACAGCCACTCGAGACGGCAAAACCCATCGACTCCAAAGACAGTAGTGGGAAAGATCCCATGGACCAAGACGGTCTCAAGCTGCGCATAGAGCTGAATCTGGACATTGAAATTGAGCTCAAGGCGAGCATTCACGGTGACCTGACACTGGCACTCCTGTAAGCCACGTTCCCATTTCCTTATTGTGAGACTTCGGTCCTAATGCTAACCAAGGAACTGATCCTCAGGGCTTGATCTATCACTACCCAAGATTAAACTACCGAAGGTGAAGCTGCCGAAAGTGAGGGTGCCGAAAGTAAAGCTACCCACGGCAAAACTGCCGACGCCCAAGTTACCAGAGCTGCCAAAACTACCGAAGGCACCGTTATGACGGGGAAAAAGTGAAAGAGAAATGTGTAATGGGTCTTGTGTTTGCTGAATAGCATGTTGGTGTCTCTTTGTGTCTTCATGAAAGCTGTCACGGCAAATACCTATCTAGTTCGAAGGCGTTGCAGAGGCCACCGGTTCAGGTGTTGGCTCAGAGCATGTAACTCTAAATGTACCAATCTAGACCATGAGTCGCCGCCGCTCCTGTCATTGCCCGTGTTTCATGTCCTCATCACTGAAGCCGTTCCCCACTCAACCCGCTCTGCTCCTTCCCCTTCCAAAATTGAATCGGGCTTCGCGGCGTCTTCTGATCCGGCTCATCGTGAACAGCACTACCATACGACGGAGACTCTCCTCTCGCCCGCTTAACAACCCTCTCAATCCCATCAAGACCCTTCTCCAACTGCTCCATCTTCGGCCCATAGCTAATCCTCACGAAATGATGACACGGACTATCGAACAAATCTCTCCGCTTGGCCGGGTTGAGATCGAAGAAAATACCCGGCACGACGATTGTCTTCTCCTCCAGCAGGGCGTCGAAGAAGGCCAGGCCGTTGCTGATGTCGATGGGCGAGTTCTTGGGAAGTGGCGGGTCCAGAGTGGTCAGGTCCAGCCAGATGTAGAAGGTCGATTCGGGCCGGTTTTGGTCGCCTGCGTGGAAGCCGATCTCGTTGAGGCGCTTGAGGACGTAGTCGCGTTTCTGTTTGCACGGAAGAAAGTCAGTACATGCCCAACAGGGTGGGATAAGGACGATGGGGTAGTACGTACCGCCTTGAAATGAGTCTGCAGCGAGGCCATCTCCTTCCTCACCTTCGCAGGCTCAAGCATCGACACAGCCGCCTCCTGGAACGGTACGTTTGTGCCGCCATCAAGGTAACTCCCGCACGAGCCCAGCGCCTTGATGAAGTCCTTGGGCCCGACAATCCACGCGACTCGCCAGCCAGGAAGCCTGAAGCGCTTGGTCAATCCATCAATCAGGAGCACGTCGTCGAGATCCACGTCGATAACATTCTCCGCCGCGGATATGCTGCTTCCATCGCAGCCGTTGTCGTAGCGATATCCCGCGTAGAACTCGTCGAAGATCAGGGTCGCTCGGTCGCGGCAGATATCCTGGATCAATTTGAGCTCTTCGGCGGGGAGGGCGTGGCCGGTCGGGTTGCGCGGGTTCGAGGTCAGAATCACGCTGGTTCCTCGGGCGAGTTCGTCGGCGATCTTGTCCGCGTGGATGTGGTAGCCGTCCGCGGCAGACAGAGGCGTCGGGATGGCCACGAAGTTGCGGAACAAGCTCAACATCTCGTTGTAGGCCGTGTAGTCCGGGATGAAGAAGCCTAGATACGCGTTGCCCAGCACAGCGGCGATTCTGATCAAGCCGGCTCGACCTCCTGGTACGATGCAGACGTTCTCCCATGAATACTGGCTCTCTTTGCCTTGGCGGTAGTCATGGTTGTACAAGTTGGCGACTGCTGCCCGGAGAGTTTTGATGCCTGCTGTTGGTCCGTACTCGCGCGAGTTGTCGTTCAGTGGGATAGAGTCGGGACGGGGAAAGCACTATGCACGGCTGTCAGTCTAAGGATCTCGCGCAAGCGGAGGGAGAAGAAGATGTCGCGACATACACCGTCAATGTCGCCCACCTCTGGAGCTCCTTGACCCAGATTAGCCCCTTCTCATCGTCAGCATTGCAAGATAAATGCCGCGGCACATCACTGGTGCATCTGCCGAAATGAGCGGGAGTACTTGCATTTCTCTGGCTCATCGTAGAATCCATGCTTCTGAGCTTGTTCCGTCGTCCAAATCACACCCTGAGGATTTAGTCAACAAGGAATATCTTTGGAACAGAAAGATAGATTCAAAGCAGAGCTTTGCCACGGTAGGAACGAGAGAGATACTTACAGTACTACTTCTGGATGTGTCAAGGGCAGCATGATGCTTATGGCCAGGATGCTCGCGGAGAGATCGGTGGGAAGCCGATTCTCGCTCATTCTCATCTTCAGGATGGACTGAGAAACGACGACCATCTGCTGAAGCGTGCAGTGAGTCTCTCAAGACCGAAACCCGTCTGTTTGAGAAACTCATCGTGACAGTAGCGGGGGAGCTTGACTGCTTGGCCTCTGCGGTAGAAGCTGCCGGATCGGTTCGTGGTGGGGAAGACTTCAGATGCCAGATGCTTAAACGAGGTTTAGGTTAAGCTGCAATAAAAGCTTGGGCAGGAGCAGGCAAATGATGGTGCAAGGGCAAGCTTCCCTATTTATTCGATTGCTTCCGAAGGGTTTCCTCGCGTAACTGAATTCCAGGGAACGTGTTCTTCGATATTGCACTTTCAGGCAAACGAGACGATCCAATGAACGTCACCCACGTTCAGTTGTTTTTGGGTGACCGTGACTCTGCTTTCACACATAGCTCAGCTCATCTTCACTGACTATTCCCGGCACTACAAGTACCCATGGCGGGCCCCTACTTTCACAACGCGTCATTCTCTGCTAGCGATTCCCTTGAAAGAAGTCACTTGCTCTTCTAATATCCAAGAGCCAGCTAGCTACTCTATAACATCTCGAATGCATATTGTTTGGGAAGCTGCGCTTCTCGATCAAGGAATCGCCATCAAGCAACATCGGCCTATCAAAGGTAAGGAAAGTGAGAAACGTCAGATCTGGGTACCAGGCACAAGGCGATTTTCGTGCGGAGATCTACGTCTTGTTGCACCAGCGTCTCTAGAGCGACCTCTCAAAGGCCGTTATCAACAGTCACAAGGCGTCGAGGTGTTTCGACAACCTCATATAAAACCTTAAGCACTTGTCATGTTCCTTACTCTTACTTCATGTCTATGTCACAATATCTGAATTTTTCATGAATTGTTCTCCCACCTGTCCATACTAAAGCTATCATCATGGGCTCAATATCACAACCCACCACCACCGACCTCGTCGGCGCCCTTGAGCAAGCCCACGCCCAGTACACGAAACTGAACCCGAAATCTCTAGCCACCCATGAAGAAGCGTGCAATTACCTCCCAGGGGGCAACACTCGCACCGTTCTACATACCACGCCCTTCCCCTTAACAATCGCCTCGGGGAAGGACGCCCACCTAACCACCCTCGACGGCCAAACATACATCGACTTCCTCGGCGAATACACCGCCGGAATCTACGGGCACTCCCACCCAGTCATCAAATCCGCGATAGAGACAACCCTCCAGAACGGATGGAACTACGGCGGCCACAACGCGCTGGAACCCCAGCTGGCCAAGATCGTCTGCGACCGCTTCCCAGCGATCGAACTGGTCAGGTTCGTCAATTCCGGCACCGAGGCGAACATGATGGCCATCGCCACGGCGCTAGCTTTCACGGGCAGGAAGAAGGTCCTGCTCTTCAACAAGGGGTATCACGGCTCGACTATCTCGGGACGAACGGCATCGGACAAAATGTCCATCAATTTACCGCACGATTTCGTGGTCGGGACGTACAACGACGCCGATGGGACGGAGGAATTGGTAACGTCCCTACCGAAGGAATCCCTCGCGGCTATCCTGGTCGAACCCATGCTCGGCTCCGGAGGCTGTCTAGCCGGAACATCAGAATTCCTTCACACACTCCGCCGCCTAGCCACGTCGCACGGCGCGCTCCTCATCTTCGACGAAGTCATGACGTCCCGCCTAAACTACCACGGGCTCGGCTCCACGACAGGCGTAACACCAGACCTGATAACGCTCGGCAAATGGATCGGCGGCGGCATGAGTTTCGGAGCGTTCGGCGGCCGACGAGACATCTTACAGTTATACGATCCACGCCACGGCAAGCTGGAACATCCGGGCACATTCAACAACAACGTCTTCACCATGAGCGCCGGCATCGCGGGGTGCCAACTCCTCACGGCCGAGAAGATCAACGCCCTCAATGCGCTGGGCGAGTCCATGAGGAGGAAAATCGAAGACGTCCTCTCGAATAAACGTATCCTCGAGGGCACGACGCTTCCCTCCGCGCCGGTGACGGACGAAATGCACTCCGCAGATCACCCTCACCGACCGCCGCGGATGTTTATTAAGGGCGTGGGCAGTCTGATGGCCATCCAATTCGCAGGGCCCGATCGAGATGCTCTGCAGGGCTTGTTTTATCATCACATGCTGCAGCAGGGCATAAACATGGCGCAGCGGGGATTCATCGCCCTGAATATCATGCTGACGGAAAACCATGTCGCGGAATTCGTGAGCGCTCTTGAGGTGTTTGTTGGCAGGTGGGAAGACGTATTGAAGTGGTGAGCACCAAGCAGATAGAGGGTACTCTGCTACGTAACGGTCACGAAGTCTTCGAATGGATGCCATAGCGAATGTAATGAAATCCGATGTTATCCAGCGGTACTCGAAAGCGAGTATGCCATTCTCGCTATGCACGCACTATCCCAAATACCCAAAACTAGTCACAAACACAGAAGATACGTCTGTGGGCAGAATGGGGACCAAAATGTCGCTCCGTGACCTTTGACAGCTGATAGCTTGATATCACACAAATATATCTGCCAATTCACTCCCATATGGGCACATAGATGGCCGCTTCTTTCTTCCACATTACACTTTTATCGCTCATAACTAGAGTATCGGTCACATGACCACACATCTACTACCCTTCTTCTTCTCTTTGACCGGCCCTGAACTGGTCGGCATTGGCGTCTGACTTCTCGGCGGCACCTCTTCACCCCTCTTTTTCTTCCCCTTTCTTTTGTTGTTCGTTTCCAGGAGCGTCGGGTCTGACAAGACGCGTCGTCCGCCGTTCTCCGTTGGACTGATCGCGTTACCGTTTCCTGCCCAGATCCTCGTTTGGTGATTTGGCATCTGTTGATATTGCTGCTGCTGATGATATTGTTGTTGCTGCTGATATTGCTGCTGCTGTTGCTGCGGCGGTAGCTGCTGAGGATACGGGAATTGTGGCGATTGCTGCAAGGGCGCCAAGGGCTGTGTAATGCTATGCGATCTCTGGGTTGGTTCACCTGGTCCGTATGAGCTGGACAGACTATCAATGGTATCGAGTCTGCCAATTCCTGGCCTCTGTGGTCGAACTGGTGGGGCAGCGTGGAGATTCGGTGTCGATGCGGAAACAGGTATTGACCGACCGCTGCCTTTAGAGTTGTTCCGCATCAATCCGTTGGGAGAGTTGATGGCCTTGTTGAACGAGGGAGAACCCGGAACGCCAGCCGCTCCCCATGCTCCTGCGGGTGGCGAGGGCGGCACTCCTGATCCAGCACTGAAGTCGCGTCTTGCGGTATTATTGTAAGATGCACCGTTAGTCATGATCGGGGCGACTGGTTTTCGTGGTTGTTGAGAACTCCGCCGGTTGAGATTTGCCATCTGATCTACTGTTGGAGGTGGGACGTTGTAAGCAGTACCTGCTTGAGTCATCGGCGCAGCGTAATGCTGCTGATTGGCGGACTGGGGTGGTTCTTCATATCCTTGCGACCTGCGCTGCAAATTTGCTGGAGTTGGCGGCAAAGGCTGATTCAGGAGAGCCTGAAGATTAGTTCCTTTCGGTCCAACGGAGCCTGAGGATGAAGGCTTCTGTGCTGGCATCCGTTCGAATGGATACTGAGCAGGCTGTGGGTTACTGATGGGAGATGGACGCTCCGTTGGTTGAATTCGTTGGGAGACTGGGGTTTGTTGATATGGTGACACCCGACCTTCATGAGACACTGGTCTCGATGAGCCATCTGAAGCGGTAGGGGCAAAGGAGGCGCTTGCCGCGGTCGGGTGGGCCATTGGGCTAACACGCTGATATGTGTCTGCTGCTGGTACATCCCTTTGGCCGGGTCTCGGTGGTGATATGGAGGCGGGATACTGAGGGCCAGTATGATTTTGTGGCGGAGCGTTTTGGGGCATCGGGGAGGACGGATGATAGGGAATCTGCCCGGGAATAGATGCAAACTGCGGTTGTTGATGCATAGGATATCCGTGTCCAAACCCTGAATGTACTTGAGAAGAATTCCCCATTTCTGGAATCCCCACCAGTCCCAGTGGATGTCCACCCGTTGAGCGAGGCTGAATCAATGGCGAACCTAGTTGTACCGGCGCTTGTACGCGAGGAGACGGTGATTGATAGGGCGGAGGTGGAGACTCCCAGCCATCCAACTGTTGCGGGCCGGACCCAGTATTCTGTTGCGCCAGGGGGGGTCTAGCAGGAAAGCGAGCTGTCGAGAAGCCAGCCGCAGTGGCAGCTCGGTGCAGGTTGGGCGAGGGTTGCTGAAACGGTTGATGTGGTGAACGAGGTACAGCGTTCGCCAGGGCGATTTGTGCATCGACATCCAATGGTGAGGATGCTTGGGAGACACTTCGCAGCCTCGAACCTTGGGTTGCAGAGGCCGTCGTGACCGAGCGACCTATTGGCACACCCCTCATCCCTCCTCTCGCTCGGTCTCTTACAGTTCTTCTTCTTTCCATTGCCACCTCAATATCCATATCGCCTATTTGCTCCATGAGAAGCTCTGGCTCTTTCTCGCCTACTTCAATGGTGAATTCGCGGTCTGGGCCTGCACAAGACGTGTAATCGAAGTCCAAGATCGCAAGTCGTGATCCATCGACAGGCATCGTCTCATCGCCGAGCTCTTCTGCAAACTGGTCAACACCACCAGGAGCAACTACAATTAGTCTTTTGCCACGGAAATCGCAAGGTCTGTCTTCGCATCTTTCGACCCATTTTGCTGCCGTAGCCCCATCTATACTCCTGATCTGCTGGCACTTGACGAATAAGCTTTCACGCCACTCCACTTTTGCGGCCAAGGAATCGTCCTCAAATTCCTCACTGCTTCCTGACACTGAAGGTGAGTAGGCCATCAATGGCTCCATATGACCTGTCGCAGATGTGAGTTGCACGTGCCGATTTTGTAACCGCTGTTCATGTCGTTCTACAACAGAGCCCATGTCTGGGGCAACATCCAGCTTTTCGGGGACACCGTAGATCCAGAGGCCACTCCCAGAGAATCCTGCTACAACAAGGGTTCCGCATACCGTGGCTGTTGGCGCAGTCGAAGGTGCCGGTAAGCTGAATCGTCGATTCGTTGTTGGATTCAAGAAGTATGCGACGCCTGTTCTTGTGTCGTCAGTTCTGACAGCCCTGTATGACATCAGAGTATGATCATAAGCAAAGATCCAGTTCGCGTCGCCTTCTGTGTGGCCTTGTAGCAATTCTGCATGGCTGCAGATACTGCTGATTTGGGGGAAGAGAATTTGTGTTGTCCACATTCGGCTGTGAACTTCTTTGGGGGGCAGGTCGTTCTCGGTGTAGAAAGGTGCCGTGATGACAACAGCTGATGGTTCTTCGAGACTCTGCGTACTGCCGACTAGCATCGATCCATCACCAGAAAAGCTCAGAGTGTCAACCCCCTCGCTCCGAACAGCTCTTCGATCGGTTGATAGCGCACTCGGAGCCAGCGAAAAAACCTCAACTCCGCCTTCATACGCGGCAGCCAATACCGTACCTTCTGGAGCCAGTGCTATCGTCCTCGGTGGATTATCCATGACTAGAACCTGAACATGCTTGACGCCTTCCGAAGTTAAATGGTACACGTTGGCTTGGTGCTTCGACGACAAGACCGCCAATATGGTGCCGTCGTCCGTGACGGACGCGGCCAGAGACCGACGCATCGTCTTAAGTTCATGGCGCACCGTAAGAGGTTCGGTTACCGCATCAATGACATAGATTCTTGAAGAGCTGAGTGCAAGAATGGTTTGTCCATTGGGTGAGAAGGAAAAGCGAAAGGCTTCTGCACCAGGTAAAGCAGCGGAAGAGCTCGCATTGACGGATATCAGGTTGATCAAGGTCTGTCGAGGGCGGAGGTATGCCTGGAATAGGTTGCGACGAACCTCAGCGGAGAACTTTGTTTTCAGGCGATAAAGGTCGAACTTGCGGAAAGGCCCAGTGATGACGGTGTTGGACAGCGCATATGATGGACAGCGAGATAGATGATGCGCATATAGTTCTTTGCTCTGGGCAGCTGCAAACCAAGCACGGTTTAGTACAGCGAGCGAAGCGAAGCAGTCGGCATCAACAATCCACAGTATTCTGTTTCACGTTAGCAAAAGACTCCGGACAAAGACCGGACTGGCTGGGAGCCGAGCACACCTTTCCAAAACCTCGATAGGCAATTTATGAAAAGCCACGGCTGTCTTTCTATGGGAGTTGGGGCCGATTGTATCTGGAGATTGAAGCGGAGTGTCGATATCGGGTGGATCATGTGACAAGGCCAGACCCAAGCCATTCTGATATTGGGGTTCATGATAATCGTCAAGTGGCTGAGGTGGGATGTCATCTTCGCGAGATATTGTCGACCCATTCGATGCTGAAAAAGGCGACATAGCGATAGAAGTCCGTGAGGTCCCCAGAAATGATGCTACAAAAACAAATTCGAAGACGTCGGCATGGTTGTGGTGGGTTCAAACGTCCATCCCCCCATGGAACGCGTCGTCGGTGCGCGACGGCAGAAGGAAAGCTCGCGCCCTCTCTTGTCGCCGGCGTTCGTGGTGATTTCAAGTCGGTGACCTTGTCTGCTTCTGCCTGATGTCTGGAGATGGATTTGATCTTTGTCGAGCCTGATAGGCAACGTGATGTTGAGGGTTTGAGATGTCGATATTAGATGTAGCGGATGGAAAGCAAATTGAGTGGTTTGCGAGAGGCTCAAGGTGTCAGCGCTGGAATTAGCTGCTAGCGGCCTTAGTCTTGGGGAGTAGCTCTTGCCGACAGTGCCCGCCGGTCTTGCCACTATCCAGCCAGTGAGGGAGCCTAGCCAATTAATTAAGCCACTTTTACTGACAGCGCCTTCCCCTACGAGATTTCTTGCCGCTTCAAGTGCCCTTATTATTATGGTGGTAAGCGAACGCGAACTGCCAATGATACGAGCCTCGGACTTGCATACAGCAGCAGTCGGACCGCCTAGAGCGGGATGTTCAGTTAAACCTTTGGGGGCGAGCTCTATCGAGTCTAGGTGATCAGGCCAATGCACAACGATCTTTTCTTAGAATCGATCAGGAGGGCCATGCATGCAATGTTCCCGACTTATGCCCCCTGCATCTGTGCACTACAAGTACACCTTCTTCTGTCTGACAGCAAATATGGACAAGGTACCAGGTAGTCAAAGGTAGTAGTGATGGAATCCTGGGTCAATGAGATGACTGACCGTTTCTCTCATTTCGCGTGTCTGCCGCATGTCAAACACAATCTACTTCACCTTCGATCCTCACTCATAGATAACGACCTCGGGGCCGGCGCACGCACTGCATCTGGCTCTCTAAGACGTGTACGAGTTTCAGGCCTCTCATGAAGAAGCAGTGTGGATTCTGGAGAGCAACCCCGCAACATTGTTGGGACGCCTGGGACATCTATCTCACACACCATAAGGGATGGGAGATGTATTGATTCTCACCGCTCTCAGACTCCTCCTCGACCGAGTAGCTGATAGCCTCAGTATCCACAACTGTTTGTACATTCAAGTAATTCTAATATATCCTCCCCAGGCAAAACCCAACGCTTGCAGAATGCACCAGCCCACCGAGAAACACTGAGCGAAATGATCCTCATTTCGTCTCAGGTTTTTCTTGACCGCCACCCATCAATCCAGAGAACCATCCGGTGGGCTTCATGCTCTTATACATCTCTTCCTGGTATTTCTTTTCTTCTGCCTCGCGATCAGCCAGGAATTTGGCGCCTTCCTCTTGGATCTTCTTCTCGAGCTCCATGTACTGTTTCTGTCCCCTTTCTCGAATTTGATCCCACAGCATTTTGCTATCATCGGAAGTATCGAGGCCGTCGGGATTTCGGCCGGACACTCCAAGCACTGATGACAGACCGAGTCGCTTCTTTGGCCGCTTGCCACCTTTGGCTGCCTGCTCTTCCTGGAACTTGGCCCGGAGCAGCTTCTCTCTTCGAGCAAATTCGGCGGGAATGTATGTTCCTTCGAAGGACTTCAAGACTTCACGGGTATCCTCGAAGCCCATGGTTGCCAAGTACTCGAGGAACGGGATGAATTGGACCAGTGTTTGGTCGTTCGGATCCCCATTCCACTTAGGGAGGATAACGGCGTTTTCGGGCTGATGTTTGACGTGATGTGGCACAGTATCTATCATGATGACCTTTTTGAGATCTCGGTTCAGGTAGGCCAGATCCTGACTGGGTTAGCTGTGGTCTTCTGAGCGTCAGTGGTTGACTTACCTTGATATAGCCTCCATCCTTGTAGAGGGTAGCTTCACGGAACAAGGGCCATCGAATCATGGAGAATGGGTCCAGCTTTCGTATGACCTGATCCACCACAGCAGAAGGTTGGCTGGTGAACAAGACAATCTCGTAGTACGCGGATAGGTAGCGCAAGAAGTAGTCAACGCCGGGACGTTTGGCTATCCGCCAACCCTTGTCGCGAGTCCACTCAGAATGCACCAACATATCCTCCAAACTGAGCACCAGAACGAAGGGGAATCGGAAATTCGGATCCGGATCTTCGTCTGGCAGTAGTTTCGTGGTAACCGGGTCCCGATAATAGCTCATCATATCTCCCAGTCGGGCAGTGACACGGTTATAGAAAAGCATGAAACCCCAGCCTGAGGGAGCATCAGAGTGTTTCTTTGCCTCCTCTTCGTCCGTCCAGTTGCGACCCAGGTAGATCGAGCCTCCGACTGCGCCCAGCCCTAGGGTCAGATACACGTATCTGAATATGTTTTCCTTTTTGCGATCGCTGGAAGAGACGTACTCCTCTTTTGGGACATCTCCGCCTTCTCGACCACGGGCTCCAGCAGGTAGCTCTTCGGCGGGATCTTCGGTGATGTTGAGGCTGCTAGAATGCCTAGCGGCATGCTGCGATTGCGCTGCTTTCAGCTCGGCGTCTAATGTCGAAGGAATGCCCTTTGTGAGATCAGGGAGAGGTTGCTGCGGCGGCTGTGTTTCCTCTGGCTCGGATGCTTGTGCGGGTTCCTGCCCTGCAGCAGTCCTTTCTGATGCAACGGCTTCATTTTCTAATTCTTGGATTCGCTGCTGCTCTTGTCCCACGGATTGTCTGCTCGCTTGGGCTACGGACTCTGAAACATCATCAAGGTCTTTCGAAGGATCCTGGCCGAATGGAGTCGTGTTTGGGCGAGGCCCCTGCTGGAAATGTGTAGCTGAGGAAGGGAATGGTTTGGAAGGTGAACTGGACTCGACCTTAGGAGCCGGGGTGGTCTGAACAAAGGGTACTTTTCGTAGAGGTTGTTTCTGAGGACTCGACTGCTTCAATGTGCCGGGAGCCTTATAGTCGCCATCTCTTCGATCTTTTGCAAAGTATCTCAGTTGAGTCTGCAGCTGTGCTTGCGAAATGGAAGGCCGGATGCGCCCAGGCCTCAGGAGAGAGGCGGATCGTCTAAGCATCTCTCCATCAACCTATATTTGATAAGGAGTGATGAATACGCGACGTGGTGAGATCGAGGCTTGATCGAGAGGAAAAAGCTATCAGATCGAAGCGTGTCCGATGCAGTACAAGTTGGAGATGATCTTGTGCCCGGCCAAATCTTTTCAACTGCGCCGCCTCGGTGCGGAGGCGAGGGTGACACTACTGGGTATATTATCTCCGCTTTTCGCAGTCTCTCTCAAATTCTCTTTTCTTCTCTCTATTCGAAAGTTATCCTCCAGCTTGCAGATTACGACCCCCTGTACAAACATTGCCATATTTACGGGTGGGCTGAATAGCTAGGACAGAAAAACACCCGTCCTCCTCAAGAGCGCAAAGCGAGGTCCGCCTATGACTTTGGTCGCCCCGTAAGGACGAGACATCCTCCCACCACCACACATCCATCAAGATGAGTGTGTAAGCGCGCCAGGTTCAAAGTGGTGAACTGTGCGCGCTACCATCTATAACCTTCCCAACCTTTAAAACATTAAATCCTACACCGCTACGCCTGCGCGCAACCTCAAATCTCTCCCAGAAAAGCCCCGATGCCGTCGTGGAAAGATGGCCTCGTCAACGCTTTTCCGGTGTATCAAGATCGCGTGAAGAGATATTCTTCGAAAAAGGAGAAGCACAACGGGACCACATTTACCGAAGTCGAGTCTCTCGTCGAGACCGTCGGAACGCTCACACTCGAAGGTGGCGCATTCCCGTTTTTCGACCTGCCTGCGGAAATTCGTAATAGGATCTACCGCCTGACATTATTCAGCAAGGCAGGCTACCGATTGATCGATGGTCGTCTGCGACCATGTCGCACGGCAATCATGACAGCGAACAAGCGCACCCACCAGGAAACTGCTTACATCCTCTACAGCACCATGAGTTTCCGCATTTTCCCACTCCAGGACTTCACGCCTGCGCCTGTCTTCCAAGAACTACGGCCAATGTACCGTGCCATGGTGACGAAACTGGAGGTGACTCTAGGATCGAGCTGGACCAGCCCGCCGAAGTCATGGCGAGTCAGCAAATTGCTGGCTAGGCGCCTGTCCAAGCTCTCCGCGGTCCAGACGCTCAAGGTCTTCATCGAGCTCGACCCCAGTCTACCCTATTTCGAAAAGTATCGGGTCTCGTATGACTTCTACACCGACTTCTGTGGGGATTTGTTAAGAGACGTCTTGGTTTCTATGCCTCAAGTGACGCAGATTGAAATGAATGGCAATCCCGGCGTCGAGGCAACTGGCCCGCTGGCGACCAGGCTGCTCAAGGAAACCGAGGCAAAGGGCAAAACATGTACGATAGGACCAACCAAGGCACTTGCCACGCCTGCAGGGGTGAAGCTGGTATTTATGCAATAACACGAATTAATCTGCTCTCTAACCATGTTCTACAGCTAGTGAGGCATCGTATTTCAATATCTTGAACCAGCTGTGACAGGCAGAGAAGTCCTTTCTCCGATTGACCTAACGCCATTCAAGAGGTTTTTCGTCCTCAGGGTAAAATGCTGCGCCAATCATGCCTCCTATCCCGCCTAGTGCTTCTAAGTAGTCGCTGTCCTACAGCTCCTCCTCGACATTCATCTCGTCGCCATCCTCTGTATGCGTTCCATTGCCGTTCGCATGCACCGCCTTCTTCGCTACACTGGCCTCCTTATCAATCATCTGTCGACTGACTGCCACGATGTTGTCCTCGATCAGTCTCTGTCCTACATCCTCGATGTGTTTCTTCGGGTCCACTTTGCCGACGTATCGAGTCTTGAGCTGTTCTGCCGAGAGTTCGTTCTCTTCCCGTACACGTCGCTCGTAGCCTTCTGCAAGGTGGACTAGTTGTTTAAGACCTTCCTCATTTCTCTTCCGCTCGTTGTTGAATGAGGTGGGGAGCTCGAGGCCTTCGGTCCAGACTTCTTTGTGTAGGTTCATGAGCATGTTCTCTTCTAAACCTGTCTTGCGGTACTGAATGCCAATGCTGTAGTAATGTCGGTTCAATCCGTGGATGAGGGCTTGGATGGAGGGTTTGTTCAAATGTCCGAGGTTGGAGGTCGTCTGACGAGGCTCTTGACCCATCATGATGGCCTGCGGATTGATGAGACGGAAGGCATCAATGACGACTTTGCCCTTGACGGACTGAATGGGATCGACCACGACCGCAACGGCACGAGGAGTCAGTTGCTCAAAAGACTGCTGTGTATTGATATCGACGCTTGACAGCCAGCACCCGAAGCCAGGATGTGAATGGTACCATCCAACCACCGTCTCAGGTCGGCCCGTCTGCCGCAACATGTCCATCATCTTTGTTTGGAATACTGGGTCGACAGACTCAACAGATACTGATGTTCCTGATTGAGGCATAGCGAACACATCCACAACCCGGACAGTGAAATCATCCACGAATTCTCCAAGCATCAGTCCCATGACCTCCATAGGAACACCAGCACGACCGTGACGCAGCATCTTCAACAGAGCAAGAGACGAGATGTAGACAGTTTCGGAGTTGTCAACAAGGTTTGTGTCGCCGCCGCTCTGTTGTCCGATCTGGGCAGCGGCCAGCATGCGGTTGAAGCGGTCCATTTTGAAGAAATAAGGAGGAGGAGGAGAGTGGATTTGGGAGAGGAGGTAAGTCCAGTTGCAGTTTCGGTGCAGAGCTGGAAGATTGATAGTTCAGGTGAAGGAAAGATCAATCTGTGGCGAGAGGTACCACGGAACCTCGGTCTTAGGCGAAGTACAGGCAGTAATCTGTTGGGGGTGTGATGCCAGATATTCGCGACTTGTCGGAAAGCCCTTGCGACAAGGTCTGGCTGATCTTGTGGAAGTGAAATATCTCAGTTGTAGCTGCAAGGCAAGATCGACTTGCGCGTTCACAAATCCGCAGGAACAGTTAGCGCAATGGCTGGCCGCGTGCTCCTCCGCAGTCAGTTGGAGAACAAAATCGCAGTTGGCCCGTCCGCAACTCTCGCAATTCACGTCGCAATTCACCTTGACTCGATTTCCTACTCGCACCTTCTACACTGTCGTTGATCTAATCGTTAGCTCTCGAACGACCTCCAAGGCTGCAAAGTTTCTGATTAAGACGAGCGTGCTCGATTGGCCGTTCCAGCCTCGTCCTCGCTTCTCCACGAGAACCTGGGGGCTTCTGGTCGTCCTTGACCTCTGACTGACCCGCGCTCTCCTGACCTGACCTTCCGACAGGGAAGGATCTATACTCCGGACAGCAGACTCGTCAAACATTCCGCCGCCCCGCCTTGCGCTATCGAACTTCTCTCCCACGGTCCACCCTCGCTTGGCGGCGCTCCGCCCACCATGTCGTTCGCTCCAGTCGATCTCCCGGTTCAGAAACGCGAAGACAAGAAGAGAGTCGCATATTTCTACGACTCAGATGTCGGCAACTATGCATACGTCTCAGGTCATCCCATGAAGCCCCACCGAATACGGCTGGCTCACTCGCTAGTTATGAACTATGGCCTCTACAAGAAGATGGAAATCTACCGTGCGAAACCTGCCTCCAAATACGAAATGACCCAGTTCCATACAGACGAATATATCGACTTCCTTGCCAAAGTGACCCCTGACAACATGGACTCTTACCAGAAAGAGCAGCAAAAGTACAATGTAGGAGACGACTGCCCTGTCTTCGATGGCCTCTTCGAGTTTTGCGGAATCAGTGCAGGTGGCTCCATGGAAGGCGCCGCCAGATTAAATCGCCAGAAAGCAGATATTGCAATCAACTGGGCCGGTGGTCTTCATCACGCAAAGAAATCAGAGGCGTCTGGGTTCTGCTACGTTAATGACATCGTACTCGGCATCATCGAGCTTCTGAGGTTCCACAAGAGAGTTCTCTACATCGACATCGATGTCCACCACGGTGACGGTGTCGAAGAAGCTTTCTATACAACCGACAGAGTCATGACTGTCTCTTTTCACAAGTACGGCGAATATTTCCCTGGCACCGGTGAGCTTCGTGATATTGGTGTGGGTTTGGGCAAACACTACGCAGTCAACTTCCCTCTCCGGGATGGGATCGATGATACTTCCTACAAGGGTATCTTTGAGCCCGTCATCCGTGCCACTATGGAGTACTACCAACCATCAGCTGTCGTGCTTCAATGTGGAGGCGACTCACTTTCCGGGGATCGGCTCGGCTGCTTCAATCTCAGCATGAAGGGTCACGCCAACTGTGTTCAGTTTGTGAAGTCATTCAATCTTCCGACTCTTATCCTCGGAGGCGGTGGTTACACCATGCGAAACGTGGCAAGAACTTGGGCTTTCGAAACCGGCTGCCTGGTTGGCGAAAACATGACAGCAAACCTTCCCTACAACGACTACTACGAGGTAAGTGAATATTGGGCGTCCTCATTCGAGCCTTACTGACCTGCTGCAGTATTATGCGCCTGACTACGAGCTGGACGTGCGACCCTCAAATATGGACAACGCCAACTCGAGAGAGTATCTCGACAAAATCCTCACTCAAGTCCTCGAAAACATGAAGCGAACTGCTCATGCCCCATCAGTGCAGATGACCGACGTCCCACGAGATTCTCTCGGCATGAATGATGACGATGAAGCTGCCTTGGATGACCTCGACGAGGACGAACACCCGGACAGCCGCAAAACCCAGCGCCGAGCGGACAAATATGTCCAAAAGAACGGTGAGCTATCAGACAGTGACGATGAGGAAATGGAGCTAGACGCCGATGAGCGCCCGTCTGTGATTCGGAAACGACGCATCATGGAGAACTACCGCCACATTATGGATGGAAACGGCAATGATTCGGGCGTCGAAACTGGAAGTGGAATGGGCACACCACAACAGGCGTCGAGTCTACCCGACGAGGCCGCAGACGAGATGAACATTGATGAGGATCATGACAGAACAGGTCAGCCGACACCAAGCCCCCAGAACGGCGAACACGTCAACGGCTCGGCTGCAGCTTCGGCTCCGCCATCCCCTGTGCCCGATACATCGGCTGCTGATGACGGGGATATCGAAATGGGCGATGCAGATGCTCCGAATGGTCACATTCTGGCTGCTGTGGCCGCGCAGCATGAATTGCCACATCCAATGGAAGAAGATTCAACCATCACCGTACAGCAACAGCAGACACCGCCTGATTCACCTCCAACACCAGCGGACGAGCCTTCACCTACTGCTCCCAGTGGCACAAATCCAGCGCCAACTTTGCCCGAGGACACGTCCAACGTAGTGCCCGCCCCTTCTATTCCACCATCGACCACCGAACCCGAAGTCACAGGTACAACAGCTCAAGAAGCAGCCATCAAGCAGGAGGTATTTGGGGACGACGAGGTGGCGAAGGCACAGGAAGAAGGACGCATGGAGCGAGAATTGGCCAACACCGAAGCAGAGGCAAAGGCTGAGGCTGTCGCCAAAGTTGAGGCCGCTGAGGGTGATGCTGAGGCTACTACGATCGAGGACCCGGCTGAGGGTGATGGACCGGCTGATACCACAACACAAGCACCTGCTACACCCGGATCTTAGAGGCGCACGGGAGGTACAAGTTTGTGGATGCACGGGAGCAGCAAGAAGAACCCGGTGATTATTAGCCCTTGAGATGCTGGTACTTCGGGGGTGAGCTTGAGTTGCAACAAAGCGCAAAAGGCGCGATACGGCAGGAACCTGTATGATCATGAAAGGCGACATCTTGGTGGACGGGATTTGCTCTGTTGGGCAAAAGCACAGGCGCTCGGAACAGGACACTTCAGAAGTTGCTCGAGCTGATATCGAGGTCAAAAGCTTTGACGGACCTCAAGTGGCGATTGTCTCTCCATCTTATGGCTTGAGTTCACCGCGCAAGCTAAGATCTAGCTTTCTCGGTGATACCATTACATTTTGAGACAAGAATTGAAAGCAATGATTAACTTAACAACCTTTTTCTAAGAGTCTCGTAAAGCGCGACTTCGTCTCCTCATTCTCTCGCAATCCTCACCACAACCTTCCCACCCCCTTTCCGTCCCCTCGCCTCGGTGACCTCCATCGCTTCTCGTCCATGCTCAAGATCAAATACCCTCGCCCCATGAACATGGCCCTTCAATTTACCTTCCCGCACCCACCTTCCCAGAACATCCAACTCGTCGCCGCTCGGTTTGACGATGAAGAATTTCACATCCACGCCCGCATTGGCGCAATTCGAGGTGATCTGCGCGGAGATCGTGGGCCTGTAGACTTTGATCGGCGCCACGATCGTGATGACTTTACTCCCTGGGTTTATTATTGAGGAGAGGGGAGGAGTTGTCGTTAAGAGGAGGGATGAGAGTGTTTCCCCACCGATGCAGTCGACGACTAGGTCTACTGATGTGAGAGCGAGGGCGTGGAATGAGCTGGGGAGGGAGGTATAGTCCGCTGCGGTGTAGTCTATCAGTGTATCCGTTGAGGGGTTCAGGAGCGGTTGGATGGCATGCGAGGAAGAGGCGCTTGCTGTTGCGACCACGCTGAAGCCTGCTGCTTTTGCGAGTTGTACCGTGGGGAGGCCGACGGAGCCAGCAGCGCCGAGAATTAGAACTCTCTTTTGCGGCGTCGTCGACGGTGATGTTGTCGGGAGGGGAAGGTTTCCATGCGTGAAGAGGGCTTGATAAGCCGTCAGGCCTGAAAGAGGCAGCGTCGCAAGTCGTTCATACCATTCCTCGTCTGAAATCTCCTCAGACTCAGGCTTCTTCGGCGCAAGACTGAGTTCAGATTCCTTCGCGATGGCGTACGTCGCGGCCGCGCCATCTCGATCGAAATCAAGGAGAGCCCAGATTTTATCGCCTTGCTTGAATTTCGGATCTGCGTGGGAAGTGGAGGCTGGAATGACTTTCTCGATCATACCCACGACGTCGTGGCCTGGGATTGCGCCGCCGTGGGGATGGAAGCATGCTGGGGCGAGGATTTCTTCCCAGGTTAGTTCGCCGCGGGTAAGTGCTGTGAGGAGATTTCGGATTTGGTACGTATGCTCTGATGATGAAGCTGGAGGGTTGGGGAGAGGATAGTCGGCTGCTGTATAAGTGAGGTGGGACGGAGAGGGCGGTTTGTCTGGAAAGGAGAATAGAGGTTTCTGCCCTGAGGGGACGCCAGGGAGATGGAGGGCACGCATGGCGGATGTGGGTGTACTTTGGTTCTGGACAGAAACATGGACTGCTCTTGTTCACCCCTTTTCTGCTTTATATCTTGACCTCGTGTTCGGTGTCGGAACACCAACGGGCGAGCATGTATGTTAGTCATGCCCATCCGCACAAGTGATGGGCCCCGATTGGCACGGCTGTAGATGGTACCTGACTTATTTCACTCACCGAATATAGCTATGCTGCGTTGAGAAATATGCTTTTTCCCGAACTGGTGAAGACGGCAGTTCCGCGGGCGAGTCAAGCTCAGAAGAATGAAATGACCTGGAGCCCAATAAGATGATGGGTTCGAACCGTCGCAATGCCACTTGAGTCGAGAACTGCTTCAATCTTGTAGAGTATAGATAGAAGCACACCTATGTGAATATCTCGATGTGTTAAAAAGCACCTGACGTTTTAAGACCGCATCGCTAACAAGGCAAGTAAATCGCAGTCGCGCCTCACCTAACCCGTTGCCGCTGTCGTCCAACCTCAATTATTGCTCACTGGAGTGAAAGAATGAAGAACCACGACCGACAAATACATCTTCGACCAAGCCACCATTGTAAAGAAAACTCAGGCAAAATTGACCATCGAATTTTGAGACATACATTTTTGCCGAGGGGCACTTTTACCGCCAGTGCCTCGACATGCAAAACAATCTAAGCTTTAGATACGACGAATGGATGAGCTCAAGCTGTAAAGATTCAATGTTCCAGGTCCCCCATCTCGCACCTCAGCAAGACGTCCTGCGGGTCATGCGCTGGTGGCTGCTCAAGGATCGAATATTCACATGCCAGCCCTTCCACTTCTCGCGGTGCTTATGTACATATATCTCCTGTTCATGCAACACCCAGTTGAGCATTACTAGGACTGCCTCCATGTAGGTCAGGACATTGATGAACTTGGTGCCATCACGGCAACAGGAACTCAGCACCTAAGTATGAATATTTGTCAGTGGCAAGAAAGAGCAGAGAGAGTTCGTGATGGCATCGGCATCTGACTTCAGGCTTGAAGATCTTCTGATCACTTACACTCCACCAGCGGCAGGCCCCCCTGCGTCGTCGTCCTCGTCTTGCCTCTTCGGGTCCGTAGCGCTCAAGGTCTCGCTCGACGACGCTGATATGGTGATTGGCCCACAAAGCCGAATCTTTGGGGTGGAGGGGGAACTTGATATGCTGGCTGCGGTTGAGAGAGTCGCACATTGAGGTCGTGCTGGAGGTCTTGTTCGTAACGCTCTCTGCGAAGCGCAGCGGCAAGGAGGGCAAGGCACATTGTGAGGGTGGGAGGAGATTGGCTTGGTGGAAGTCTGAAGGTGCTTGAAAGAAGGGGGCAAGGGGTCGATAATTGTGAAATAAACAATGGTTGGGAAGAAGCTAGACTTGTTTGTTGCCTCTGAGGAGCTCCAGGAGTATAGAAGACGAAAGAAAAGACCTTTTCAGGACAACTTATACTCACCAAAGCAGCCATGCCCTTCATTTCCCCTGTCTCTTCTAATCACTTCATATCACATTCGAGGTATTGATTCGAAGTCACTAAGCCTGCTTTGAGCTTTGAGGCAATCTGTCTTTTCGTCGATCTCATGCTCGCATCCCCGACTTCAAGACTGATAGGGATCGCGTCGTAGCTGAGAAGATTGAACGATGCTAGCCGATAGTACCATTCCGGGTTAGCACCCAACCAACTGAGCTCTTGGCTCGGGTGTTAAGCCCTTTCTGGTTATTATGTGCGTGATTGTCAGTACAGTACAGTACATCAATACATAAGTATCGGTAGGCGCGATGTTGTTCGGTGCGAATCGCTTCATATCGAGCTACCCCGGACTCCTAATTCGACACTCGAAGTAGAGCAACCCCAGCACTGAAGAGTGACGTAAGGAGAGACTCGAATAGTTCGGCTATCCTCGATAGCAGAGGACTTCGTGGGACGAAGGAGTCTCTTGGCCCAACTCGTCCTGTTAATAGTCAGTGAATTGACAGATTTGTCGGTTTGAGATCGCAAACGGTCATAGGCAACTGGTGTTCACAGGGTAGTTGGCGTGCAAGTGCGATAATTAACTGCGATTGAGAGTTCGTGCAGTCTACCCCCGTACCCCATGCAGCGCAATTGGTAAGTGCCATGCCTTACCAGGTACAAACGAGCCTCGGAAGTACCAGCTTGAATATCTCTGCAAGTCGTGGGCCAACGCTGGATTGCTGGAGGTCGTGGTCATAGCCAAGGGAATATGACGGTGGAATCAAGGCCTCGCCAGGAACGAGCGCAGCCACGATTGTTGTAGCGGGTGGCTGTGCAGGTGGCAGGGCCAATCAATTCCTATCATCTGTCGCCATGGTGTATCAATCAGCTTGATGGCGCAACCCTCAACTTGCAGGAACCAGCTGTCATTTCCCTATTAATCGGTTTTTCTTGTTGTTGCTTGGTGTTCTGTTTTTCTACGGAGAGCTGTGGTCGGAGCACTTGCTTCTAAGTTATCCGCAGCAAAACCTTTGAAGTGCAGGGCCGAGCTTGAGCAATCGCGGCCGCCTGCCACCGGCTCCACCTTATCGCAAACGATTGCATCAGTCCCAAGTCGACGCGACCACGGCGACCTGACTGTTGATCGAGACGCTTCGCACTCCTGCAACCTCTTTCCTTCCCACTCCCTACAAACCACTATCACTGCGAGGTCTCTCCGTACTTTGGATCCTGGGGATCCGAGTGCTTGACAAGATGCCTCTCTCCGACTATTTCACGAATCCGACCTCTGTCTACAACCGAGAACTGCTCAGCAGCCTGGTCCGCAGAGATCAGATACCCTTCGTTGATCATGCCCTCGAAGCCTTCAAGAAGCCTGCTCCTCACTCCGGCCATCCGAATTTCGCCAACCTCACACTCCTCGTTTTTGAAGCTGTGTTAGAAGTGGTGTGCGTCAGTCTACCGGGATACATTGTGGCAAGACAGGGCATGTTTGATGCAGAAGCTCAGAAGATGATGGCCAACCTCAACGTCATGCTGTTTACACCGTGTCTGATCTTTACAAAACTCGCATCGCAATTGACAGCGGAGAAGCTGGTCGATTTGGCCATTATTCCGCTCATCTTCGTTGTTCAGACACTCGTATCATACGGATGCGCTTGGGCTATCGGCCGGGCCATGAAGTTCAAGAAGAGGCAGGCGAATTTCTTGATTGCTATGGGTGTCTTTGGAAACTCCAACTCCTTACCTATCTCGCTGGTACTGTCGCTGTCTAAGACGCTTAAGGGCCTACATTGGGATAAGGTCCCAAACGACAACGATGAAGAGGTCGGTGCCCGTGGCATCCTTTATTTGCTCATCTTCCAGCAGCTTGGCCAGTTGTTACGCTGGAGCTGGGGTTACAACGTCCTGCTTGCCCCACCAGACCAATACACCGAAGCCGAGGGAGGCACAAAGAAGGACGACCGCATTGAACGAGGCCGTGGTGGATATCGGGACGACGAAGATGAAGAACCCCGGCGCTTATTGAGCCCGAGCTATGATGGAGGACGTGAGAGCAGCGATGACTTCGAGCATTACGAGGATGAGGACGACGATCAGACTCGGATAGGGACCGAGTCACCCACCACCTCAAAATCCGACGGCCTCAAAACTCCACGCACACCGCATACCCGCTCTTCGAGGAGTTCGCCAAACCGACCTCTGAACGGGTCTGCTCATGGTGCTCCTGACCTGTTGGCCACCCCTACAAACGGAATGATCGCTCCTCACCACCACTTGGATTACCCGGCGTGGCTGAAGTATCCCGAAACCAAAAAGTATGATGAGGACTGCGGAGGGATCGAAGGCTACATCAATCAAGGGAGGAACTTCGTTCGCTACCAAATTCAAAGAGTGGGCCATGTCATCCGGACGGCTTCAAGAAAAGCATTTGAAAGTTTGCCCAAGCCCCTGCAGAAAGTCCTCGGATACATTGGAAGGAAGACTGGCGGCTTCCTGGCCGGCGTATGGGAATTCATGAATCCGCCGCTGTGGGCTATGCTGGTCGCCATTGTTGTCGCCTCGGTCCCGAAATTCCAACACCTCTTCTTCGACAAAGGTACCTTCCTTGCCAACTCGGCCACCCGAGCTGTGCAGCAAAGTGGTGGTGTCGCGGTGCCACTCATTCTCGTGGTGCTGGGAGGTAACCTGGCACGCAACACTATACCCAAGAACAACCCGGGAGATATCACCGATCCCACGGAGGAAAAGAGGTTACTCTACGCTTCACTTGTGGCACGAATGGTCTTCCCGACCATCATCATGGCGCCTTTCCTCGCATTGGTGGCCAAGTATGTCCCAGTCAGTATCGTGGACGACAAGATCTTTATTGTGGTGGCTTTTCTGCTCACCGGGGCACCGTCTGCACTTCAACTAAGCGCCATCACGCAAACCAACAACGTTTACCCAAAGATCATGTCGAGCATCCTGTTCCAGAGCTACGTTGTGTGGATTCTACCTTCGACGTTAATTCTCGTTCTATTGGCATTGGAGACGGTGGAATGGGCAACAACCTAAAACGATGCCTGTAGTAAAAATAGAACTTAGGAGAAGATTTGCTTCATGAACTGTCGATATTGGGCAGCAAAGCATGGCGTTGACCGGAGTCGGGCTTCCTACTGGTGAAGCGGTATGGCGTGTAAGGCCGTTATGCATAGGATTGAACTGTACTGATACTACTTTACACGCGATGAGCATGGACAAGCACAAGATAGGTATAAAAGATAATCATCACCTATATGTACAATGACTTCATAATCTTCTATAAACTGTATCACCAAGCACCTTGTGGAGGCTTAGGCTATGTCATACGTGTGGCTCGAGAACGGCTCTTTCTGTATGGCGTTGTGGGGTGCACCTTGTTGTCAGTGGTCCTTGACCGTTGCCCTTCGAGGTGTCTCTAAACAGCCGCAGACGTCTTACTTCCTGCGAGGTGACGTCGAGGCAACGTAGACCCTGGCCGAGCGAGAGCCCCTGTCACGCCTAAGCTGGGTTTGGCTAAAGCCTGCTTGCCCCGGGAACCGAAGATGAGGATTCGTAGAATACCATCTCGCTGTAATTCAGACCACTCGGTGCTCGTTCCGTTCAACAGGTCGATATGTGGGTTGTCTAAACACGATGTCGTGGACGCCTGGTGAGGTTCGAATAGAGCCCTGATTGATTCGGTCTTTCTCAACCACCAAGGCCCCCACTAAAACCCGTCCCTATCATGGTGTCGCCTCTACTCGGTTGAACTGCTGCCAGGAAATTGTTGGACTTGGACTCTTCCTGCATTTTGTTGCAAACTCTGAATGACCCTCGCTGATATTCTTGCTGAAGGAATCCTCACCATCTTCGTGCTACTGCAAGCCCGCCGTCTGCTACGCCTCACTGCGGGGAGCCTCTCTACACCCACTTTGTTCATAGCCCAGTTCTGATGGATGGATTGTTGTAGAAACTGATCGACACTTCTCATAACCAAGTTCGGATTGGCTCCATATCTATCTCAAAGCAGTGCTGTGCCTGTCCTTCATCATCATTTCGCCCCTCCATGATTTGATCTTCAATTGTTGTTCAATTGCTTCTCCAAAACTTCAAATACTCGGTGGTTGTCCCCGCAGAACACAATCTCAAGGTTCGGTTTCGACAACATTGAAGTGTTCCAAGCCCTCTCCAAGCCAAACCGAGCCGGATCTTTCGCCCGTTTTTGCCTCCCGATCTGAGGCTCTCTCGGCAAGAAGAACAGCGGTGCTTGCTCAGCAATCTTGAACCTTGGAATCTTTTCCGATCAAATAAGAATGCCGCTTGCCGAACAGCTTCGAAACAATAATTAATTCGAACCACTTCGCCTCTACCCCACCATCGACTGCACATCACCTTCACTTTACCTTCTACTCAACGTGTCGCCCTGCCGATCGCAGTTTACCAGACGCGTACCTCTAATCTGTGCCCAATCGATCGCCGGCATCGGAATCGCATGCCAACCTGAAGACGCAGCCCTTTCCGTGCAACTGCTTGCGCAGCCACGTCCTCGCCCAAGCATCGAACCAATCTCCTCTCAGTCACCATGGCCGATTCATCACCCCAGCCGTCCTCTCCCGAAATCTCCAGATCTCCTGACGAGTTCGACTCGGACTCGCTCTCGACAGATAGCACTCCCGCGCCACAATCTCCCACGAGACCTCCGTCGCTGAGTTCGCAGAGTGCAAGCATGGCTTCCTCCATCAGCCCCTCCTCCGCCCCGCTTGGGCCGACAAACGCAGCCCGGAGACCTGGCCCATTGCCCAGCCGCGCAAGCGGATTGAACTCAGACATACAAGCAAAGATGAAAGCATTCTCATTATCGCGGCAGGGTCCAAAGCCAGCTAGCGGAGGGTTCACGGGTCAGCAGCCAACTGGTTTCGGCGGCGCACTGGCTGGCGGCGCACCTTCTTCGCCCAAGTCATCCGCCGCAAATTTGAGACTGCCTCCCGGAATGCAGCGTCCGAACGCACCCAGTTTCAACTCGGCGGCCCCTGTCGGCGGGAGTCCCAGAACGATGAGCCCTCGAGCAGGCGCCCCCATGGGCGGACTAGCAGCAAAACGAGGATTGAAGCCTGGAGGCATGAAACTGTCCGACGCACACAAACCCGCCCTTGCCGGCCAAGAGGAAGAAAAGACCGAGACGGGTTCACAGTTCAATAAGTTCTCCAATATTATCGATACGAAGAAGGGCACTTTGAATTTCCAGAACAAGGCAGTCATTCACGGAAGTGGCATTGATTTTGAGGGCGGTAGCACCTTTTCGATATCCTTGGACGAAGTCGACACTCTCGCAGAGCTCGGAAAGGGCAATTATGGCACCGTGTTCAGAGTCAGGCATGCTCGACCGAAAATGAGGCGACCTGGTCTAGGTCTGCGAGGCAATATGATACGCCAATCGTCAACCTCGATCGCTAAGGATGATGAAGAGACTGACTCAACAGGCGCTTCAAGTGGTACAACCGGACTTGTCATGGCCATGAAAGAGATTCGGCTTGAACTGGAAGATTCAAAATTCGCTGCAATCATTATGGAGCTGGACATTCTACATCGGTGTGTATCACCATTTATTATTGATTTCTACGGAGCATTCTTCCAGGAAGGATCGGTCTACATCTGCATCGAATACATGGATGGCGGTTCCATCGACAAACTTTACGGCGATGGCGTTCCCGAAGGCGTGCTCAAGAAGATCACCCTGTCCACGGTTATGGGCCTGAAATCACTGAAAGACGACCACAACATCATCCATCGAGACGTTAAACCTACAAACATCCTCGTCAACACACGAGGTCAAGTAAAAATCTGCGATTTTGGTGTCAGCGGCAATCTCGTGGCTTCGATAGCGAAGACGAACATTGGATGCCAGAGCTATATGGCTCCTGAACGGATATCCGGTGGCGGTGTTGCTCAAGTCGGTGCTGGTGGAGGCACATACAGTGTTCAGTCCGATATCTGGTCGCTCGGCCTCACAATCATCGAAATGGCGCTTGGCAGATACCCTTACCCACCCGAAACGTACGACAACATCTTCAGTCAGCTGAGCGTAAGTACTCCTCAGTGTGGTTGTCTTTTAAACGCTAACTTGCCTCGCAGGCTATTGTGGACGGTGACCCGCCTGATCTACCATCCGACCAATTTTCCGACGCTGCCATCGATTTCGTACGGGGTTGCCTTAACAAGATCCCCAGATTGAGACCAAACTATGCCTTGCTCCTTCGACACGCTTGGCTTGCACCTCTGCTCAAGCCACCTACGATTTCAGAGGATGACGAAAATGAAGAAGCCGCAGCAGAGGCTGGAATTTCATCAGCATTTATCAATGGGTCTGCACCGGATACAGCGGACCGGGAAGTTGCCAACTGGGTCAAAGGTGCTCTTGAGAAGAAAGCCGCTGGGAAGTTGGCGTCTCACAAGAAGCCAGCCCTGCATGAGGCCCCTCTCGACGCCGTCCCTGGAAGTCCCCTTCTTACACAAGATGAGGCAGGAGGATTGGCGGAGGACCCGAGCGTTACTGCTCTTAAAACGAGCGTTGGACATAGAGTGGAGTCGCCGGATTTACTGGCGGCCAGAGTACAGGGTGTAGACTTCGCGTCTTCATAACCAGGCGACTGGCTTGCATCACTGGAATAGACGTGTGAGGTATCATGACACAGGTTCAGACTGAAGATGTGGTAAAATGATAACGAGGGTATGAAGACACCGCATCGCTTTGGTAGACATAAAACCGCTTCCAGGCTGGGCTAGCAGGACGAAAAGTCGAATGTAACAACGATGTTCAATTCTATGAGCTGTCTTTTAGATAGTCTACCCTGCTGTACCCAACCTGAGAATGAATGGGGTTCATGCAATGGGCATATCGATCTTGTTTTCGTGAAGTACATCGTGCCGAGCGCACTTTCCACGCATGACGTCCAGTGATGTCAGACGAACAATCAATTATTGGCCTTGATCTCACGGCACTACTTCTGGCAACCATAGATAGATATTGTTAGCGACCACGCGTCTTTACTTGGGCGAGTGAGGACGTGTATCATTAGAGTCTGAGATGCGCGCTCTCACGGTGGTAGGCTCAAGCAAATATGGGGCTCATTCGCAGACTCCTAGTATGGGCCGCTGTTGATGGTCTTGTCCTCCAAGCTCACGGCCCGGCTGAGCACCACAAGGCCATCCAAATCGACTACAAAAGTCGCCAAATCAAGGAGCTACAGAAGTCTGACGCTTTAGCCAAGAAGCCAGCTCCGTTGGAGGTTCATGGAATCGTCGGTATGGCTCACGCGCCGTGTACTGACGAACCTGGAATTGCTTAGTCTTTTGCAGGGTTGCTCTCCATCGCTTCATCGTCTTTTCTCATTGCCATTACCCAACGAGAACAAGTTGCACAGATCTTTGGCAAGCCGGTATATGTCGTCACAGACATTGCTATTTTACCGCTCTCTTCCCAAGCCGAAGCCAACAAGGCCATTGCCACAGCAGTGGAATCTCAGAACACGTCGGAATCTTCCACCACCGACACAGACACTGATGTAAGCGATTCGGAGGCTAGCCACTCCAATCCACAAGATCACCCGGAACCAGATACACCCATCGACCAGACGCCTTCCCAGAAGTCTAGCACAACCAGCATCGCTAGGGATGTTATTGCCAACCGAGGTCAATACGGACGGTTTGCTACTCAATGGTTTTCCAAGCAGGGATGGGGCGGAGGAGGAAATGCGAGCACTCCAGCACCTTCAAAGGCTGAGCCAGCCAGCTCCAATACCGATGAAGAGTCAGCAGTAGCAGCAAACCAACCCCAAGTCAATGATGAGCTCGCCACACAAGAGCATGGAAACGAGGAGGACGCCAAGAAAGTCGTGAGCGGTGCATCCATCACGGAGGCGACACCGAAGATTCTTCGGCGGACCAGGATGCTCTTGACATCTGGAAGCTATTTCTTCTCCTATGAATTCGATCTTACGCGTAGACTTGCAATCACGAATGGCAAGGCCGCCGGTCCGTCACGAGACACACTTGATCCTCTGGTATGCACTTTTTTCTCTGGCCTGATGTGCAGACAACTGACCTAAACAAGTACTTCTGGAATCGGCACATGTTAGCACCGTTCCTCGATGCCCGCCACGACTCATGGATAATGCCGGTCATTCAAGGCTTTGTCGGCCAGAGGGCCTTCACAGTAAAGAGAACTGAGCCGGATGATCCACATTCCGCCTGTGTGGTGGATACTGAGCACGACGAACAATCGGCCGGAGTACAGCATGCCATCAGTCACGCCAAACGAGCACTTACCAATGACGACGGAGGCCTCCAACCCTACCTCCTCACGCTCATATCTCGGCGATCTGTAAAGCGATCGGGCCTTCGGTATCTTCGACGCGGACTGGACGATGAAGGAAATTGTGCCAACGCAGTTGAGACGTAAGTTTGCTTTTCTTTGAAAGAATGTCCCGTTCTTCGAGGAGCTATTGTTATGAGTTCCGTCAAAACTGGTACAAGCTAACGGAGATCTGCAGCGAGCAAATACTGTCCGCTCCAGACTGGTCGCCATCAAGACGGATACGCTCATACGTACAGATCAGATCCTCAATACCACTTTACTTCTCCCAATCACCTTACTCACTCAAGCCGACGCCTATGCTTCATCAGTCGGGACCCAAGAACGAAGCTGCCATGAACAAGCACCTCCAAGACCTTAAGCGACGGTACGGCGAGGTCCAGATTGCATGTCTTATCGACAAGCACGGACCTGAGAATACCATCGGCGTTGCGTTCGAGAAGACAGTACATTCACTACAAGAATCCAAACAGCTTGAAGACGTCCAATTTGAATGGTTCGACTTTCATGCTGAGTGTCGCGGTATGAAGTTCGAGAACGTGTCGAGACTGGTGGACAAGCTTGAAGATACGGTCAAGAAGTACGGAGAGACGGTGATATCAAAAGAGGGAATTGAGTCTTCTCAGACAGGCATCATTCGTACGAACTGCATGGACTGCTTGGACCGGACCAATGTTGCAATGAGTGCTTTTGGCCAGTATATCTTGCAAAAAGATCTAGCCAGAGAAGGATTCGCAATCGACCTCTTGCACGATGAGACGACGACTTGGTTCAATACCCTGTGGGCAGACAATGGGGACGCTATATCTCGCCTGTATGCTTCTACAGCAGCACTGAAGGGAGACTTTACCCGTACCAGGCGGCGCAACTACCGAGGGGCGCTGAACGATTTCAGCCTCACCCTGACACGATACTACAACAACATGGTGAATGACTATTTCTCGCAAGCAGTCATTGATTTCTTACTGGGCAACACGTCCTGGAGCGTTTTCGAGGATTTTGAGAGCAGCATGATGGCCAAAGACCCGGGCATCTCGATTGATCAGGCCCGACAAGCAGCAATCGACAGCTGTGCCAAGCAGGTCATTCAAGGCAAGGACGAGGATATCATCCACGGATGGACCATGTCGACTCCAGCACATGAAAATACTCTGCGGACTCTACCTTTCGAAGAAGCTGTCGTTTTGCTGACAGATGCGGCGCTGTACTGTTGCAAGTTTGACTGGACGACCGAGAAGCTTGCCTCATTTGAGAAGGTCGATCTCCGGTCCGTAACCAAAATCCAGTACGGCACCTATATCACATCGACGCTTAGTGAGCGGCAGACAAAGGAAGATCTAAACGCTGGCATCGTGGTGACATATCAGCCGACCAAAGGAAGCACCATCCGAACCATGACAAGGTCTATGCAGAACTATGTTCCACCGAAGACGGATGATTCCGAAAACCGTGTCGATGGTGGCACTGGCATTCTCTCGTGGTTGAGTCCGGCTTCCCCTTCCACAACAAGGGTAGTGGCACTCAAGGTCATTCCAGCCGCAGCCTCGGATTCTGGTCAGGCTTCTGCGCCCCCACCGAAGGCGCCGGTCTCGGTGGCAGAAGATGTTGCCGACGAGATTCGACGTGCCATTACGGGAAGCACACATTTTGGTGAGCAGCGAGGACAAGACCTCGTTGAAAAGACTGATATCATCTCGCTGGAGGAGGCAAAGAAGAGAACAGGATACCTGGAACAATTGAACTACTCCATCAAGAAGATGGTCTGGTCTTGAAGGCCCGATTGCGTTTCAGTTAAGGAGACTTGCTGTATGCCACTGGTACTTCTCCTGTCTGCAAGGAGGGACACCACATCTTATCAGGCATTAGACATCCGCGGACTGTGGTAGACTCAGTGCTGCAGTCAGCCTGGTCTTGTTGGTCCTTGAGTACAATGGAAGGGCTCCGGTCAGCACTCGACAATCCAGTCACCAGCTGACCACGATCATTGTCACCCTGTTTGATTTTGTAGAAAGGCCGTGGCTAAACCTCGGAGTTTGAATATCCATGCCAAACGCTGATTGGCGGGTTGTATTGAGCGTTAGCGCGATCTAGAATCTGGGACTTGCCTTCGCCGTTGATGGTAGAGATTCTTTTCTCCAAACCGCATGAATGGAATTGTTTCTGTCCGAAATTGAATTGATGTGAGAGGACGTCTGACGCGGACAAGTGTTGACTTCACAGGCTTGTTGATTGTCCAGAAGGTATGCTCAACAGCCGGCGGTTTCCTCAATTCAGGGTTTTGGAGAAAAGTTCCACTGACTCCAGATTCACAGTAACATCAGGAAGTGTTGACAAACACCACAGCCACGAACAACCCACCTCAGCTCAAAGTCGCTTTATTGAGTCGCTTTCTTTTGTACTGAACGGAAACGACAGTGCGACACCTCAAAATTCACCACAACACCAGCCAGCCCCGTCGCACATCGTCGAAGCCACCCCACTTGCCACGATCGAAGAGCCCACAGGGTAACGGTGCCCGTCATGACGTGGCAGCCGGAGGAGGATGGGTTGAGACAACTGTCGGAATATCTGAAGAACTCACTCAGTGGTCATGACAGAACCAAGCAAAAGGAAGCTGAATTGGTACGTCGTGTGTCCTGTCCCTGGCCGAGAGAAAATCCGGGGTAGCAAGACCCGCGCAGTTCCCGAGACCAGTCCGGACCTTTCACAGCTATGCAATTGGCTAATTTGTGCTCACCAGATGCTCACGAACGCGCGCAGCAGTGCGGGCTATGTCAACTACCTCACCTACATCTTCAGCACCCCGGAGCTGGGTCAGACATTGAGTCTTGCTGCGCCCAGTCTGTTCCTCATTCGTTACGCCGCCGCAGTCAACCTCAAGAACCACATCAAACTTTTCTATGCGCAGATCCCAAAGGATCAGCTGTCATACATCAAGGCTGCTACCCTCAACGTTCTTCGAGATGCAAACTCTCAATTGCGCAGCTTCGCAGGCACGGTCATCACTGAGACGGTCCAGCAGGGAGGTCTACTACAATGGCCCGAGATTCTCCAAAATCTACTGGCGCTCGTCAGCAATACTGGTGGCGATGTCTCAGCAGAAACTCAAGAGGGTGCTATGGGCGCATTGGCCAAAGTATGCGAGGACAACAGAAAACTGCTCGACAAGGAGTTCCAAGGTCAGCGACCCATGGCTGTCATCGTGCCAAAGCTGTTGGAATATGCCAGCCACCCAAATCCCAAAATCAGAGTATTTGCGCTCAGCACATTGAAAGCCTTCATCCCGCAGAAATCCCAGGTCTTGTTCGGAGCGCTGGACGTCTATCTTCAGACGATTTTCCAACTCGCCTCAGATCCTGATGTACAAGTCAGACGCATAGTATGCCAGTCACTTGTCCAATTGGTGGACTCCAGACCAGACATGCTCGTACCTCATCTTGAGGGACTAGTGAGCTACATACTGGCACAGCAACAATCTGCAGACAACCCAGAGCTCGCCTTGGACGCAGCCGAATTCTGGCTCAGCGTCGGCGAACAAGACCAACTTCGCGATCAAATGGGACCCTACCTCGAAAGAATCATCCCCGTTCTCCTCGCAGGCATGGTCTATGGTGAAGAAGACGCAATCAGACTCGGCGGCGACGAAAACAATGCTGACCTGGAAGATCGCGCCGAAGACATCAAGCCAAAGTTCGCGGCCACAAAGGCCGGTCGAGGTGTTGTGTCGGTCAAGGACGAAGAATCTGCGCCAGGCACGCCACAACGAAACGGAACACCACAACCGAAGCCCGATCTCGAGGATGGCGAAGTCGAAGACGATGAAGAAGATGAGGAGGACTGGGATGACGAAGACCCCGAAGGGGTATGGAGTCTGCGCAAGTGTAGTGCCGCTGCGCTGGACGTCTTTGCGGTCAATTACCACGCAAAAGTCTTCGACATCATTCTTCCCTATCTAAAGGAGAACCTCGGCCACAGCCTATGGCCCAAGCGCGAAGCTGCAGTTCTCGCTCTTGGAGCAATCGCCGAAGGCTGTATGGAAGTTGTCGCGCCTAACTTGCCCGACCTCATCCCTTTCTTGATCTCCCTGCTATCCGACGAAGAGCCCGTCGTGCGCCAAATCACTTGCTGGTGTCTAGCCCGCTACTCAGAATGGGCAGCGCGCCTCGAGAGCCCCACCGACAAACAAAAATACTTCGAGCCCATGATGGAAGGCCTCCTGCAACGCATGCTGGACAACAACAAAAAGGTGCAAGAAGCTGGTGCGAGCAGTTTCGCCTCTCTGGAGGAGAAATCAGGCGACAAGTTAAAGCCATACGTGGAGCCGATCCTACGACAATTCACACAGTGTTTCCGCCGGTACAAGGACAAGAACATGTACATCCTTTACGACTGCCTACAGACTCTCGCCGATAACGTTGGAGCCGAACTCGCGAAACCGAACCTTGTCGATCTCCTCATGCCGGTGCTCATCGAGCGGTGGAACAAGATCCAAGACGACTCGCGCGAGATGTTCCCGCTGCTCGGCTGCTTGGGATACATCGCCATTGCGTACGGTGATACGTTCGCGCAGTTCACGCCCCCGATCTTTGAGAGGTGCATCAAGCTCGTGTTCGCGAACCTGCAACAACACATGGCATTCCAGAGCGGGCAGAGCGTCGACCAGCCTGACAAAGACTTCATCGTCACTGCGCTGGATCTTCTTAGTGCGATCATCCAGGCCATTAGTCCTGAAAAGTCGGCCCCCTTAGTGCAGGCTTCTCAACCGCAGCTGTTTGACCTGTTGAGCTTCTGTATGGAGGATCCGACGACCGACGTGCGACAATCCGCGTATGCCGTGCTAGGCGACTGTGCAATAGCGTTGTACTCCAGCCTCGACGCATACCTGCCGAAACTGCTCCCGATCCTCATCCGCCAACTCGACCTCGATACCATCCCAGACACCGATTCGGAGAACGGGTTTAACGTACTCGCCAACGTATGCTGGAGTCTAGGCGAGATCGCCGCCCGCGCACCGACCTCGCGGCTCGCGCCCGTCGTCGAACCCCTCTACCGCGGGCTCCTCTCCATGCTCCTGAACGAAGAAGTCCCCGACGCGGCGAGCGAGAACGCCGCCACGGCGCTCGGCCGCCTCGGCATGCCGTGCCCGATCCACCTCGCTCCGTTCCTGGGCGAATTCGCCGAGCCGTTCCTGCAGCACATGAGCAAAATCAGCACGTCGCACGAGAAGGCCAGCGCGTTCATCGGCTTCAATAATATCCTTGAGAAGAATCCGCAGGCCATGGAGAATAGTTTGGGGCTGTATATGAGTGCGATCGCGCAGTTTCCGCTTAAAGGACGCGCGGGGGTTGAGTATGCGGAGGTAAGAGGCAGTTTTGCGCGTGTTATTGAGGGGTTTGGTGGGTTGATTGGAAAGGAGCGCTTTGAGGCGTTTGTGGGTGGGTTGAGTGCGCCGGTGAGAGGGAAGTTGAGGGATGGGTATGGTGTTGGTGTGGGCGTTGGGGCTTGAATGGGTGCGTGATGCATGGCGAGAGGACTTCAAGGTCAACGAATGCAATATGCGCAGAGGTCAAAATTCGACACATGATGTGCATGGCGGGCGCCAGTGAGCCCAACGAGGCGAAAAATGAGCTTGGAATTGGAACGACATGATTTGCACGAGCTATTGGACATGAAAGAGCCAGGACGGCCAGCGCCCTATTTGGGTAGCCATATTGAGAGAGCCGTCAAGGCCGGTGCCCTCCTGAGCAGCAAGATGATAACAAATGGGCTGAGCTAAGTTGAGCATCAGCTGTTGAGGCCGGTGCCCTCCTGGGCAGCAAGATGAGATGATTTCAATGAGCTGAAAAGAGCTGAGTAATGACACGAAAACTTACGTAGGGCGTTCTCCCTGCTCCCATTGTTTTCATTGTAGATAGCTTTAGCGTAGATTAGGTAGATAGGCGCCCTCTATAGCGCAAGGTAGCATAGATAGCGACTGTTTTGAGCGTTTGCAAGTCACCATGGGACGAGCGGCGACCCGAGAGCCAAACAGGCAGGCGGGGGAGAGGTCGGTCACTGGAACTTGTACTGGTAGGATAGCATTGAGACAAAACACTAAAATAAGGAGACACCAACCGTCTTGCACTTACAAGCAAGCAGCCTTGGTGGCCCGAGAAATACTAATTGCTGCCTTTTCGTCCCGAAAACTCCCATTTCATCCCAATCTATCGCTCGGTTTTCGTCGAGTGAAAGGTGTCCAACTCGAGGACTCAAATACAGGTGAGCGTGTTCGAAGAACGAGGTCTTCTGTGTCAGTGTCCTCCACACCATAACGATCGAAGTCGCCTTGAACCTTCTCCACTCACCAAGAACGCCTAGTAAGCCCCGTGCCCATCGCGAAAAAAGGGTGAATAAGATGCTGTGATGCTCCACATACACAGTGGCGACGAGTTAAATAGAATGTCAGCTCAATGTCAACCGTATGACTTAGCTGATGATGCTCGTGCCTGAGTACCCGCTCTATTCCCAATAGAGAAAACTTGCCGTGAAGAATCCGTGCGCCGAAATTGTGGTCGAGGCCGGAGGAAGGTTGCTTAGACCACCATGGTCTTCTGTGCAGGAGTAAATGCGTACCTGGCCAGCATGGCCATCTTCTCTTCAGGACTTGTCTCGTTATCGGAATAGACCAACCTGGTTGCTTTCGTTTTCTCCTTCTCCTTGTCCTTTTTGGCTCCCACTTTTTCTTCGGCAGGCTCAGCTGCAGGAGCCGGTACAGGTGGAACGGCGATTTTGTTTGCTGCTGCAGCGGCTGCGTTGTCGACGTCTGCTTGCTTCGAGGCATTCGCGATCAAATCGTCAAGGGACGAAGCAGCTTCAGGCTGTGCTGGAGCAGGGTTCTGTGGAAGTTGTGATGCCGGGTTTGGTGGAGCTTGGCCTGGAGCATACTGCGGCACAGCGTTATGTGATTGTGGAGCAGGGATCTGACCTTGATGCATTTGCTGAAATTGAAAAGCATTGACTGGAGGAGCACCAAATGCAGGTCTTTGAGGCAATCCTGGAGCAGAAGGTAGACTTACACTGCCGGTACGTACCGGTGCAGGGAAATTACCGTTTGTGGCAGGAGAATGAGATCGTTGGGCGAGTGGTGGAGGCTGTGGAGGAAATCCTGGAGCTGGAGAGCCAGCAAAGGGTGGACGTGGAAGTCCAGCTGGCTGTCCAGGGAAAGACTGACCTGGAAATTGAGGTTGGTATTGGGGTGGTGAGAAGCTTGGCTGCGGAGGATAGCCCACAGGCGATGCTTGCTGCTGAAAGGGGGCTGCAGGTGGGGGCGCATATGACTGTTGACCGTATGGAGGCTGGCCATATCCAGGCTGAACAGGTTGTGGTGTTGGCGGTAGGCCATATGCTCCGACAGTGGGTGGAGACGCAGCAGGAGGATAGGCAGGGAGGGCTTGATAGGGGGCAGGAGCAGCAGCTGGAGGTTGCGCAAAGGACGGAGGCTGACTGTACGAACCATTTGTAGGCGGAGCAGCGTACGATTGTTGGTAACCGGAATAACCTGAATTGACAGCCTGTGGACGAGATGAGTACGTATAGCCAAGTAGAGATTTGAGTCGACTTACTGCGTTCGGTCGGGATTGCGCCACTTGAGGAGCAGCAGGAGTCTTTGGCGTGTTGCCTCCACTGGATGTCCCTTCCCCCTGTTCAGCTGCCAACTTTGCGGCTTTGTGGGCTGCCAGACGAGCCTTGATATCGGATATCTGCTCAACCTTGGGCTTCTTGGGGGCATTTGGACCCTGGCCATTCTGAGCATTATTTCCCGAGGCTGCCTGTCGTTCAGCTTGTGCTTGATGGAAGTTGGTCAACACTCGCTGATTATGCTGTTGAGCAATATCATCAGGGATCCCTTCCATGCCGAAGATCTCAATGTCAAGGCCGGCTCGATTGGGCAGGGCATTGTCGACAGCGGTGAGGTTTTCCTTGTGGACTTGGCTCATGTGAACACTGAGGCCACCTGCAGTGTTCAGTCTCCGTCCGCATCTTTCACACTTGAAGTGTTTTGCCTTCTGATGATTTATCAAGATCTTGAGATCATCGAAGTCGCGCTCGCAATAGTAGCACCATGGTCGCGCGAGGACCTCGTCGACCTGCGCAACGTGCCTCCTCTTCTTTGTCATATTGGGATCGTACTCGAGATTAAAAGGTGGCTGGTTTGCGGGAGGAAAGGAAAGGGCGTGGAACTGAGCAGTGAGTAGAATCTACAAACGAGTGGTGTTTGTGTCAGTGACAGATCACTAAGGGATGAAGAAGATCGTGACGGCGCAGAAACTGATGATCTGAGGATGTCGACTGCCTTGGATGGTGACTGGAAGCAGCTGGTGAAGGAGCGGACAGGTCGCTGAAATTGGACTCGCGCCTGCAGTGCCAAGCCGCCATCCCGAGCAGCCTCGTCCAGCCTCGCGACGCGGGTTCACATTTGCAAATGTGAGGATTATTCAACCATCGTTCATATCACTCAAGACGATACGGCTGCTGCTCCTTGACCACTGCTTAGTCCTTCTGGCTTGGACCGAGCTCTACTGGTAGCTTTGCGTTCGCTGCGTTGCCTCCCCGGCCCCTTCCTCACTCGTTTGCATCTTTGTGGAAGTGACACCCTCAACGTTATGCCGGGAGAAGGTGCGCATCTCCAGACTCAAACGGAATTACGCTGCACCTTCGTGGAGGAGTAGCGTTGTACACCAGCAACGAGCATTACACAGGCACGAACTTGTCTACCTCAACTGGGATCACAATGTCAAGGCTCGCAAAATTAGCTAAATTCAGTGCTAGCGCGGCCCGCACTGGGACGAGGGTGAGGCCCCTTTGTGCTCTTCCCTGACTCGAATTTTTCCGTAGGACACTCGTTTTCCACCATGCTGTGGGCCGAGAGGTTGTTCAATCGCTGATCAAAAGGGCGCACAAATGGAAAGTTCGGAAAGAGGAGTTAGGGTTGTGCGGAGTGCAGGCCACCAGGCTAACAAACAGACGGTGCTGTACCCCAGATAGCACTCTTCACCCCAGCTCAGCTTTTCCAGGATGACAAATTCACATCAGCCATGGGTTGTCTCAAGTATCCAGTCAAATCAAGGTTCCATTTATGTCACGCCCTGCATGTCCGCATCTCGTTGCGTTCCTGGATGCCTCAACCCAAAGGGGAGGTCAAATTTGGGTACTTATCCGATCTGCGAATAGGCCAGAATCCGCGCGCATTGGCTCTCTGTCGGTCAAAACGACGGCGATGGATGCTCCTTCAGAGCTGCTGAAGAGGACAGCTGCCTGCAGTCGGTGCAGAGCTAAGAAGGTGAAATGTCTGAACGCGCTTCATTCTCTACATCCTCCCGTACTGACTTCTCTCCTGACTCCTAGGCGATGGAGAAAGCACTTGCGACAAATGCTTGGTACGTTATTGCCAGGGTACAGCTCCAAAGCTTGTCCTCTGAGTACATTACAGTCCGTCGGAGCAGTCTGCGATTATCCTCCTTCGAAGAGGGGGAAGTCACAGCGACAAGTATTACAGCAGAGGTCTGGCGGCACCGATCTGACAACAGTCAACGATTGGAGCAGAATGCAGGTCCATAAGTCTCCGTCCTCGCATGATGACGCTACACCAGCTGTTCATAACGATAGAGTATCTGCAATACACAGTCCAGAGCAGCAAAGCACGGTAGCTCCGGCCGCATTCTGTCAGGTCAGGGACTGGCAGCAAATAGGAGACCTATTACTAAGTCCGCTCATGAGCACGGCAAAATCACAATCGATTTCAGCCTCGTTGGATCCAGGAGCATTTTCGCAGGTAAATTTAGATCTCACCGCAGAGTTCAGCCAAAACCCGATTACAACACACCGCACAGAATATGCCGTTGTTACTGATGTTCAAGAGGCGCCGTCACATCCCGTCACAATTGCCACTACGATATCCGACCAAGAGGAAGTCATCCTTGCTCCTCAAAGTGTCAGAATTGGTATACCCTGGTCCGTTTCATTTGCTGACATCTTCCTAGGCAAACTGAGAGTATCACGGTAAAAAGATTTCTCACCCAAATCTCACACATCTCTGATCACCAGTAGGGTTTGGCTCCTGGTTGTCCGTGTGCTCTCGGGCAGGTCTCGCATGGGTTTCTCAAAGAACCGGACTCGACGATTTTGCACAAATCGCGAAGGCCTTGACATCGACCACAACGCTGGGCTTAACGATTGATCAAAGTCGGTTGCCGCGAGGAAAAGCGCCGAGCGAGCCGGACAAAGTAATGGCATGGAACTATGTCAAGGGTGCTCCTCTTTCCGCGAGAAACATGATGAACGCTGATGGATTTTCCGAAGCATATTTTGACGATTCGATCGGAGCATTTTACGGCGTCATCTATAGGCCTGAATTTGAGAAGGAATTGCAAGCCTATTATCAGGGGGGATCTACTCTCGGAGACGATCCTGCCTGGACCGCCATCAGAAAGACGGTATACGCGGTGGGGTGCCGGACGTACCTATCCAAAAATTCAGGGAAGAGTTTCCGAGAGATTCGAGAGCTGTCATGGAGTTATTTCCAGGATGCGCTGTTGGTCCTGCTCGAGCTTCTATTTACGCCAACGGACCTTCTCGCAGTCCGCGCTCTGCTTGCAATGGTAAGCACAATGGTTGCCCTGACGTGTTCACCCTCACTCACAACTTCAAGACATTTTTCACTGAGGGGCTGGGATGCCCTCTGCTCGAGTATATGCTCTGTTCCCATGCAGTCCGACTTGCACAAGCCAAAGGCTTACATCGTCAGCCGTCAAAAGACTGGAACTTGTCTGGTGACGAGTTGAAGCATCGTAATTGGCTGTTTTGGGCAATCTATTGTAGTGAAAAGGGCATCTCTCATCGTGCCGGCCGTCCGTCTGTGAGTGAGAGGGTGGTCTCTTTTCCAGTGCTTACCTACTTCAGGCAATTGACGATGACGAGATCGGCTGCCAGATCCCCACCGACATCTGTCTGGGAAGCACCATCGATATCGAGGGCGTTACCGCCATTGTCCGCCACGCTCAGTTGTCGTCTAGGATTTCGAAGCAGTTACTCTCCGTCAAGGCATTTCGGCAAACCCCTCAGACTCTACTGGATGCCGTGATTGACCTTGACGCAAAGCTACGCGCTTGGAAGGAGGCCCTTCCCGAAAGATTCAGACCCGAAGAGACCATGACTTCTAGCAACCAGGCAAAACCAGAGAAGTCACTGCCGTGGCTTCTGATCAACTACGCATACTACGGGACCTTGATCAAAGTCCACACCATACTAGCCTACCCCTGGATCCGGTCTATTCTCTTCGTTAACGACAGGTCGAATACCATGCAGGAGCAGATACAAACCAGTTCGAATGTGATTCATCTATCCTCACGAAATATCTTGCTTCTTGCAAGGAGCCTAGAAATCAGAGCTGATTCTTCGCAATGGTAAGGAGATCATGCACCAGTAAGTGATTTGCTAAACGAGCTCAATAGGGGCGCATTCTACTATCCCATGCTCGGTGTGATCAATCTGTTCATCTACATCCTCCAAAACCCGCTGTCGTCCACGACAAGCTCAGATATGGCCTTGCTTGATATTGCAGCCGGGTATTTCGCCCATATGGAGTTTGCCACAGACTCGGAGCTGATTTTCCCATTTGCGCGAGATGTTGCGGCACTGGTACGAAAGACAGTGGAATCGGGCGCGTTCCTGGATGGGCTGTTCGCAAATCTCGACAATAGTAACATTATGCCTTTTCGAGCGGAAGATTTCACTGATGAGGTGGGCAATGTAAATGTTACTGACTTTGATTCCAGCTAACCACCTCAAAGTTCATCTTCCAGGATGATAACACCTTGAACTTTGACGAGTGGGCCACCCTCAATACGACTTTCGAGAGACCGTCCTCATAGTGCGGTTTCATCTTTGGCACCATGACATATATGTCGACAACGAGGAGAGGCTTCGCCCGAAATGGCTCCGAAACAGCCTTCATGCAACCGAAATGATGGAAACAAGTCTAAAAAGACGAAGCTAGACTTCTTGTCACTGACTTCAGCACTTTAACTCCACTCAACGTCGGACATCAGCCTCCAAGTCCGGCTGCAGCCTTGGACCAATTTCGATTCTTCTCTTCATTTCCTTCTGACTCTCTCCGGCCTTCACTCTCTGGTGCAGCTCATCTGGGTCAAAGTCTGTACCAACGGTATTCTCTGCAAAATGCGAGCTCATCATGAACGACTCGGCCTCGTCGACATTCTCGAAGTTATCAACTTGTGTTTCGATCTTATTGTTGTCCGGGTCGCGGTAGTAGATGCTGGTGGTGGGGCCATGGTTGACGCACCAGAAGGGCATGATGCCCCGGGCTTTACGCTGCGAATATGCTGTGAGTAGTCCGTCAAGGCTTCTGAAGGTGAAAGCGACGTGCTCGAGGCCGGCGGCATCGGAGACTCTAGGTGTGGTGTTCGCCGGCATGGCGACAATGGCGACACGGTGGTGCTCCTCATCGTAGCGGAGGAATGCGATGGTGTCGTCAGCGTAGCTTATTGTGGCACCGAGAAACATCTCCCAAAAGCGCAACATGGGTTTCATGTTGGCCGTGCGGAAGACAACATGCGCAAGAGAAATGGGAGAAATCACTCTCGAATCGATCTGGTCAAGCTCGTCGCTGAGCTTGTCGCCGTTGACGATTTGTTTGGGTCTGATCACCATCGTGTCTGAGGCAAATTTGTGAAACCGTGTGAAGTCGGGTCTGACTTTAGCGTTCACGTTGCCTTGCCGATATATCTGGAGGGAAGAACGTGAGTCCAACACATTCGTGTCAGGGTCGTTGCATGTGTCTGACGCTGTTCAGCCCATGATCTTCTTACGACAATGCCCGCAACTCCGGAGAGAACATGAGGCTCGGGTGACCCAAAGCTGTCCCTACCACAGCGCCGAGGGTGTCCCCCATAAGGTAGGCCAACCGGCAACAGATTGACCGGGCACTCTGCCCGATCGTGGCAAGACTATGGTAGTCCGCCGGAGCTTGCGGCGTACGGAGTTCGGGAGTCGATATGGCCTGATCAGTACGCACAATGCAGCATTCATCTGCGTTGCTACTTTCTTGATCTAGAGCCCAACTGTGGATGAGGCTGAGCATAAGGCTGCACTTTTGAAACTCCTGTAACCAGAAGTGTTACTTCAAGGATAACATTGCAAAACAAGATTCTGTTTCAAGGGGAAAATAAATCGAGAAGTGCGTAGGCTTCAAAGAGTCCTCCGTAGATACTATGTATACATCGCTACTATCGAGCCTCTTCAGGCACATCATCAAAGTCTCTTGGCCCCGATGGGGGCCGTGTCTTGATGCTAGCGTGATCTTCTCCAGATCGAAGCCTGTCAAGCAATTCTTCGACCGTAAAATCCACTCCGACGGGATTAACCTTGAAAGCTTCCGACGCCAGAAATTCGTCGGCTTCTTTCATGGTCTCAAAGTTGTCTACTTGAGTCTCGAGGTTGTTTCCATCAGGATCTTTGTAGTATATGCTGGTTGTGGGACCATGGTTCGTGCACCAGGTCGGTTTCATGCCGTGTTTCTCACGCTGAAGAGCCGCCAGGACAAGATCGTCCAGAGACTCATAGGTAAACGACAAGTGCTCCAGACCGCATGTCATAGGATTTTTGTTCGCGATTTCGAGGTTGATAATTCCGATGCGGTGGTGCTCGTCGTCGTAGCCAAGTAGGGACAAGATTTCGTTGCTGAACCTGACCTCCGCACCGAAGAAGACCTGGTAAAACTTGACCTTCTGCTCATACTTGTTGGTTCTTAGAACCACGTGCGCAAATTTGTAGGGAGATGTGACGATGTCACCTGGATTGTCGAACGTTGGAGCCATGATTGCCGTCTCAAGGTCAATCTTGCTTTCGATCTGAATAAGGTAGAGGAAGCGCGTCTTCTTCATTGCTATACACTCCTGGGGCTTATAGCCTACTCCAGCCGCTCGTGCCCTCATCTTCGTTGGTGGTGGTTGAGAGTTGACACTCGGTGACAAAGCAATTGTGGAGTAACGCTGATCGCCTCAATCGGTATGCGCCACTCGCCAAGTGGACCCGGAGATACCCAATCGAGACTAGATTCACCGAGCCCCTTGACCGGGCCGAGGGAATCACCGCAGCATCCTCCTCGACCTTCTTGGCTTCTGGCTGAGTAATGCTCTGTGAGGATGCTCAAACTCGAGCAACTGTGGCAAATCTGGTCGCTCATGGCGTTACGGAAGCCTTCTTGCAATTGCAGTTTTCTAAGCAAGCTAACCGAGGAAATCTGTGAGCATGTCCCGCCGCCTTCGGAGGCACACTTCCGTCGACTTACCGGGTCCGAACTATCAAAGCCGTGCGAAATTTCCGCAAATGCATCATGCTTAGCGATACTTCATACTGCGAACGGACGTGCTAGGTTCTATTGTGTACAGCTCTCAGAATCTGTTTGTTATTAGGATTCGTTCCGACTCTTGAAGACATTGTCCTCGCAATACGTTCATCGAGTCGCTTCTTATCAAAATGGCTCCCGTAACAGTGCCCTGGAGTCGTCTTATACGTTTTGTCTCTGCCGAGGATAATGAGATCTATTTTGGAGATGCAGTCGTTCCAGACGATGACTTTGACATCGGGTTGCCCGAGAATCTCCCTTCATTGAAGGCAAGAATCATCAAGGGTGATGCTTTGTCATCGACCTGCACAGTTACAGACAAGACGGTTCAGGTGAAGAAGCTGCTCGGTCCTTTGACGACAAAGATGGTACCGTCGATTCGCTGCATCGGAGGTAACTACCTAAGTCACCGTATGTCCCCTTTCGCATCTTGAAGGAGCCAACAAGTTAATTTACTCAAGTACGAGAATTGGGTGTGACGCCACCGAAGTACCCTCAGATGTTTGCAAAGACATCCAACGCGCTCGCCGGATACGGAGACGACATTCTCATACCCAAGATTGCACAGGACGATCAAATGGACTACGAGGCCGAATTGGCATTCGTTATCGGAAGGGACGTAAAGAATGTCAAGAAGGAGGACGCTTTGGACTATGTACTTGGTTACACCAGCGCCAACGATGTTTCTGCAAGGTAAGAGGACATTTCCCCCCCTCTTCCCTATGCTATACTAATTTTGCTTGCACTAGGAAATGGCAACTGGATCCCGAATTGCTGGACAAGTTTCCTCCGCCCCAGGTGGTCTTCGGCAAGAGCTTCGACGGATTTTGCCCTATTGGTCCTGCTATAATTTCAACACGGGTCAGTCCCTCTTTACAAACAGTCGAATCAAGCCCGGAACTCTGCTAAACGTTGACCATAGACTCTTAAGGACCCGCACGTTGTGTCGTTACGGACCCTTGTGAATGGAGAACAACGCCAGTCCAGTAACACCAAAGAACTACAGTTCAATATTCCCGAAATTATTGAATTCTTGAGTCAATCTACGACTTTAAATGCTGGGAGCATCGTGCTCACAGGGGCTCCTGGTGGTGTAGGCTTTGCAATGAAGCCGCAGGTCTGGTTGAAGGACGGGGACGAAGTTCAAATCAGATTTGGCAAGGTCGGCACTCTCGTCAACCGCTTTGTAAATGAGGTGTAGGGAACACACTCTGTAGCGACGAAGAAGTAGAAAGTATCTGAACTTTGCAATATGCATAGTCAAAATAGTCAAAGTCAGATCACAGTGACAACAGTGCTCCCCGTACCTGAGATACACAGGTTGGACATGTACGACGAGTTAGCGGAATTCAGACTATCCAAGACGGACGATCCTGCAAGTCAACTTTTCATAAGCTACGTGGTAATTGGAGAATTGCTCAAGCGGCCGGTGTCGACAACGAGCTAAATAAACTTGATTGATTGGGTTCTCCCACGTCCTCAGCCGCCAATATGTCTACGTAGAAGGTTGAATTATATAGTACTGTAGAAAATGGCAACCCGCTCCTGTGTCCGGTGCTACTGGTTGATGGTCCTCTCACACTCAAATGACGTACCTGAAAGCGATGTGCTTGTCTTCGAGATCGTGAAGTGTCCTCCTCTCGGCAATGTGTGGATCCATTTGCCCGTTCCGTTCGAGCTCCTCCAGGATCTGGTCCTTTTTCTTGTTCTGGAGGCGCATGTAGAAAGAATTGGAAGCGGTACAAACGGCTGCCAGCACATGCAGACCCAAGACCGTACCGTTTCCTCCGAAGTAATGAGGAGGAGCGGTGTAGATCTGCGTACCCATAATGGAGAACACAATACCACAGGCTTCGGCAATCGGGAAGATGGTGCTGCGCTTGGTGTAACTGGGCGAATTGACCGCAATCCAGACAGGGCACAAGGCTGCCATAGGATAGCAGGCAGAGGCAATCAGACAACAGGCGACAAATTGACCTGCAGTCGAGTTGGCGGACATGAGGACGGCATAGCCGATGATGCCGACACAAGCACATATGAAAATGAGGGGCCCTTTCATATTGATGCGGTCCGAGGTGTAGCCTGATGCTATGACGGTGACGAATGCAAAGGCGTACGGAATGATGGAGAACAATTGCGTTCGCACTAAGATACCTGGGTCAGCATTCGATCAATGTTGCTGTGGTAGATCGACCCACAAGGACTGAATCCAAATCCACGGATGAAGGTTGGTAGGAAGCTACCGACAACTGAGACTCCCAGCACCGCGGTACCATGGATGAAGAAGAAAAAGTACGTGCGGACATCTTTGAAGACTGCAAGTAGCTGGGACGGATGGAACCTTTCCGCCTCGTTGTTGTATACTGTGAAGATGTCAGCCATCAGCTGTGAAGATGAGATGAAGTCCTTTCAGCATACAAGCGTAGCGTGAATAAGCAAGATCGATTTCCTGGGACGTGAACAGCCAGTGCTTTCTCCCCTCACTTGCACGCTTCCTCAGATCATCCGGGAATCATGGAAGGAACAAGAATACGAGCATGCCGATAGCGATGGCTATGACACCCTCAATCAAGAACAGCCACGACCACGCCGTCCGACCGCCCTTCCCGTTGAGATTTGCCTGGACACCGTACGCAATAACGCCACCGAAGGCGCCCGAGATGGAGCTGCACGCGGCAAAGATGGCTTGAAGATGAAATCAGCGTTTCTCCTCCCGGTCAAGTAATTTACACAGTTCGGCTGCTTCTTACATGCTCTTGTTGCGAGTTCGTCTCGCTTGTACCACAAACTGCCATAGATGTATGACATTTGCACAAAAGCTTCACCAAATCCCAGAAAGGCGCGCAACGTCATTAGTGAGGCATAGTTCTTGATTACCGACATGAGACACAAGCACAGCCCGAAGAAGACCGTTGCGGCTCCAAGAGATCTGTGCGGGCGAAATTTGCGAGCCGTCAAATTGGATGGCAGCATTGCCACACCCCAGCCAAGATCTAGCAAGATATCAACACCACTAACATGAGTCAAGGAAAAAGACGCGGTGGCTCACAGAATATGGAAAGACTATTGTAGAATTGCTTGGGAGTGAGATGAAGATCTTTTTGGAATCCCATGACTCTGGCATTGCCGATGCTATTGCGATCCTGGGTTCATGGTTAACGCTTGCCTTGCAGAAGAGTGCTAAAGAGTACTTACAAGATACGAGGCCAGATATACCAGAGATATGAGCGGTAAGATCGTCAAATCGGCTTTGAGCAACAACCGGCGCTCCATTTTGTGAGCTGCACGGTGGTCCGCAGTCTCGTTGCTGTGGAGAGGATTCTCATGCTCGAGGTACTCGACATCGGACTTGTCCATTGTCTTAATGTGTGAAGTGTTCTTTTTAATCTGTATGAGCAGAGGGTGAAGATCTTGCGAGAGTTGGAACCTCGACTGTAATGCACTTATACTTGTTTGGAGAGAAATGGTTTCCGCACGCCTATCCCCAGTCCGGGGTACCGGGGGTCATCTTCACCTTCCCCAGGTGGCCCCGCTTCTGCTCCTAGTGTCGATTTGACCGGCGAAGCAGTCGCGTGGGCTTCCAGGAGCTTCCTTCTCACGTTGTCCCCTTCCGTCTTCCCTGATAGTCATGCTAAGCTCTTCCTCTTTCCCTTCCTTTCAGCACTAGGGCTAGCATTGGGATGATTCGAAGCGTGAGATGTTCCGGGGATCTCTGAGTATCTCTTCGCCACAGTCAGGTCGCAGAGTCCAAAAATCAGGCATGCTGAAAGGTCCCCGGAGATCGGACGCAGCATGCTTCACGCTGAAGGACTTCACCAAGAGCCCGAACAGTGTTGCCGAGTTCCGGGGCCCGGGGGCTAGGGCTTGGCGCCAAAACAAGTGGCGGGTTACGCGTTCACGCGATTCGCGCGTCTTCTCTTCTCACTTTTTGATGCACAGTCCCTCACCAACATCTCTTGTATTTTCCAATTAATTAATATGGGTCGTAAATAGGCTGCGTATTGGACGGTCTTACGGATACCCGGCGGCGGCGGCAGCCCGTTTAGTTAGGATTTCCGGATTTTGATTTTTTTGTTAAATCCGTTTTGGACGGGTCGGATTTTAGCTAAATATCCGTCCAAATCAAGCCCGTTTCGGATATCTATTCCGAATACCGAAATATAGCTAAATATAGCTATTTTAACTATATAGCTACGTAATTACGAGACTCCACTATCACGTACGGATCGAGTAAAGTTTATAGATCCGTCCAATCTAAATCCGGTATCCGTTTCCACTCTTCTTAAACCCGACCCGTGTCCAATTGGATAGGACTGTCCGGCGGGCTGGAACCGTCCAATACGCAGCCTAGTCGTAAACGCTGTAGATCTGAGGCCTTCCAGGACCTATTTAATTTCTGTAGCCTACGAAAAAAGAACTCTCGAGTGACTACGCCACGCAAAAATCGCGTTATTATTATGGTCGATACTCTTAAAGACAAAGTGCCGTAGGAACTTATATTCGATAAGTACTATGTGTTCTAGCGAACCGGCGAGCGAATTATCACTAATATAAGACCTCAAGTATCTTCTGAACTATTAAAATCGAGGCGGAAACGCTTGCTATCTGATAAAGACTGTGCAATAATCGAGACCTAGGAGAATACATTATTTTAGCTCGATATTAATATATATTTTATTCATACTAGGGTACTAGAATATAATAAACCTTTTAAGCGTACTTATTAGCGTTGAATAAAGGAATTCGGCGTCGAAATATATATTGTTACTTAGCGAAAATTAATAACAAAAGCTTATTATATAGAATAAGTATAAATACTTAAATGCTACTCTAAGTTTCGTACTAAACAATATTAGCAATAATTTAGCTATTTCGATAAATACTACTTTAGTCTAGGGCCTCAAAAAAAAGCTAAAGTTTATCGCCGGCGTAGAACTAAGGCTCGGAATACAGAGAATAAGCTATAGTTTCATAAAAAGCGCTAGATTCAGAAGATTTATTGTTTCGCCCTGATATAGTACAGAAGTAAATTACGCCTCGTTTTTTATTAGGGCCGTAGTTACAATAGAAAGATAATTAAACAGAATTACATAGAAATTCTTAGAGAACTTATTACTAAAAGCTCTCTAGTTAGTCACTCTAATAAAGTTGTTTTAGAGGACAATAATTTATTTTATAACTATATATCTATCTCCTTCTTAAATGCTATTAAAAAGGAACTTCGAGTATACTGAAAAATAAATATACTCACTAGTCTAGATCTTAATATTATCGAGAGAGTCTAGAGAGTATTAAAGTAGAGAGTTAAAGCTCGTAGTTATTCAAGAATTATTGAGATATTAAAATAATAGATCCAGAAGAAATAGAACCAAATTAATTAGTCTATAATTAATATCTAGATCGATGAAATACCGAATCGAGTTAGAGATATTATATCTCGAGGCGGAGGACTACTTCCATATTAAATTAAATAGCTGTAGTCCATATGGTTGTTGAGTAATTAGATGTTGTAGTAGTGGTGGTGCATTTTGGATAACCCGCCACTTGTTTTGTCGCCAAGCCCTAGGCTGCATGACTAATGCTTCAGGGGCTGGAGAGCCTTGCCGCACCACCCTCGGCCAAACCTTGATTCCATATGGCTCAGTGCTATTTACCATACTTTTGACTTAAAGGGCTGTTCGCATGGCAGTAGCTGGGTGTCAGTTCAAATCGCATTCACACCAATCATGTCTTCCACTAACCACAATACATGGCTGGTCACGGGAGCGAATTCAGGACTGGGGCTCTCCATTGCCCTCGCTGCTCTGAGGGCTGGGAATCGAGTACTTGCTACTGCTCGTGGTGTTGAAAGAGCTGCAAAAGAGCACCCGGAGGTTGAGAAACTAGGCGGCCAGTGGCTTGAACTCGATGTGACGTCTTCGAAAACAGAGCAGATTGTCGCTGAAGCCGTCTCAGCCACGGATGGCCGACTGGATGTCGTGGTCAACAATGCCGATTTTATGCATTTGACGTCTCTAGAAGATGCACGGTAAGATTGCTCTACTCTAGAACCATGATCGCTTCTTTACATGGCGACGGCTAAATTCCGAACCTGGATTCAGAATTGAAGATATCACAAGGATGTTGGACACCCATGTCATTGGCGCTATTCGTGTCACGAAAGGGGTGTTGCCGACCATGCGGGCGCAAGAGTCTGGGGTGATCGTCAACATGAGCAGTTTCTCTGGGTTCATAGGACATGCAGGGTGTGGACTTTACAGTATGTCCAAATTTGCTTTGGAGGGAATTTCAGAAGTGTGGGCGGCTGAGCTGGGGCCCTTTGGAATTCGCGTCGTGCTACTGGAGCCGGGTGCCTTCAGGACGCTCCTGGTCAAGAAGGTCAAAGCGGATACGGTTACAAGATCCGAGATTGGTGTCCATTACCTCGAAACCGATGTAGGAAAGACGATCCAAATCACAGAAGATCTGGCGGATAATCCAGAAAAGCTGGTGGCCGGAGATCCAAGCAAGCTCGCTGAAAGAGTGATGGAGATTGTGGATGTTACCGGCCACGCGAAAGAGACCCGGGATGTCTTAAGATTTCCATTAGGAAAAGACTCACTTCATATTATTGAAGGCAAGCTGAGAAAGTTGCAGAGTGATTTTGAGGCCACCAAAGCACTGGCTCAAAGTACTGACTATGATGCCCATGTTGGAGGAGGAGCTGGTGATCTATAGACGGTAATATCTAAGCTAAATTCTGGCTTGACTGTAGTAATGGACCTGCGCCTACTACATTGCATGTTAATAACGCAGCACACTTTCCTGCCGATACTGCTTGTTGTCTGCTTTTGTAGTAAATGATCACGTTGAGATCGGCAACAGAGGCGGTCATTGGCAGGCGTGACCGAAGGCCGGCCGCTGAATAATTGGACACGCAAACGTGACCAATTCAGTTGACGATATAAATCAGGTCCTCCTTTCTATGACCAGCCTTGTTCTCCATCGGCGTCCAGCTCTAGATCATCCAACTCCTGTGAACGACCAGGCAGCCAAACCACAAATCCACTGTCGATCTCTCCTAGTATTCGCGGAACTGTGGCAAGAATGACAGGATCTATCGACCTCACGCTCTACTTGTTCCGACGCCTGCGACAGCTGGGCATCAAGTTCTTACATGGCGTGCCGGGGGACTACAATCTTTCGGCACTAGACTATCTTTCACAGGCAGACCTAAAATGGGTCGGCAATTGTAACGAACTAAATGGAGGTGAGAATGTGTTTAGACACTTTTGCGTCACGAGATTAGCAGGCGACTGATCAGCGTTGTTTATACCCTAGGCTACGCTGCCGATGGGTATGCTCGAGTTCACGGACTCTCGGCGATGGTGACGACTTAAAGCTCTCCGCAATCAATGCACATGCCGGTGCCTTTGCGGAGCGAGTACCAGTGGTTCACATCGTCGGTACTGCAGCATCGAATATGCGAACGGTAAAAGATATGATCTTTCATCACACTCTCGGAAATTATGACTACGGTGCATTCGCACGTTGCTATGAAGCCGTGTCTGTGGGTCACTTGTCTCTGAGAGATCCAAAGTTTGCTCCAGCGCAAATTGACAACATTTTGTTGGAATGTTGGTTGAAAAAGGGCCCAGTTTATATTGACTTACCGATGGATATGGTGTCTGTCAAGGTGGACGGCTCACGTTTGAAGACACCACTTCTTCTACAATATCCCAGTAATCAGAAGGGGGTGGAGGAAGAGGCTGTGACCAACATTATCACCGCTCTTTCTGCAGCCCAAAGACCTTGCATCCTCATTGGCATGTGGGCATTGCGGCAAAAGGTGAGTTTCCCTTCGTAACGGGCGATTGCACTCCAATTGACAGCAGATCTTCAGGCAACATTTGACATTGAACGTTTGACGAAAGTCACTATGTTGCCTACATTTGTGACGACTCTCGCACAAGGCGGCGCGGACGAGGCTTCTCCGTACTATAAAGGAATATATTCTGGGCGTGGGTCTCAATCGAAAACAAAGGAGCTTTTCGAACAGTCGGACCTCGTTCTACATATTGGTCCTCATAATACCGATGTCTCGACCTTTATCGGAAGCGCGAAGATCGCTCAAGATACCAGCATCAACATTTATCAGGATAGGATTGAACTCCAAGGACACGAATATCCTGGGCTGTACCTGAACTCAACAATCAAGGCTCTCGTTGACAAGCTAGAGTCTTCAAAGATAAACTTTAGAGTTTGGGCCGAGGAAAGCCGCGTGAAGTCGGCACAAATTACAAACGGATTCAACGGAGACTCCGAGATCACTCATGACTGGCTATGGCCGCATATCAGTGATTATCTTCGACAAGGTGACATCGTGGTGGCGGAGACTGGCACCGCGAGCTTCGGCATCTTCGACACTACTCTGCCTAAAGACTGCATATTGATCAATCCTAGCATCTGGGCCAGTATCGGCTATGGCGTTGGGGGCGCTCAAGGCGCTGCTCTCGCCGCAAAGGACGAAGGTAGAGGTCGACATACCATCGTGTTTGAGGGTGATTGTAGCTTCCAGCTCACTTGTCAAGAACTAAGCACCATGATCAGACACGACCTCAAGGTAACTGTGTAAGTGGTTTCGTCCGTGTTGCCATCCAAGAACTGATTCCGAGGTCCTATCGTACAACGATATTGCTCGGTGGAACTACGCTGATATACTGGGCGTCTTCGAAGGACCAACAAAGAAAACCCGTTCCTATCAGGTTCGCAAGGCTTCAGAACTTCTGGGGCTGTTGGCCGACGACGAGTTTGGGAACTTCCCAGGAGTCCAGGTAGGTTTCCTGCACACGACGTATGATGGACATGAATAGGAACTAACATTGACAACGCAGCTTGTTGAGATGTTCATGCCCCCTCTGGACGTCCCGAGATTCTTAAGAAAGTTGTCCGAGAAGATCAAGGGCACTTGAGTGGCCACAATGTCGTGATGGAGTTGGGACAAGACAGCAGTGGTCCGCTGATATTAAAGTCATATGCAGCTCTGTGGCAGCCCCGGAAGAGACTCACATGGACCAAATCCTCCAATAGTCGTTGTGTATGACATGGATCAGTATAGCAAGCTGCTGAACGCAGCAGCGACAAAAAAGACATCAAATCTCTCGAAGTATGTTATGGCGGTGGAAAGACAAAAACAATCAACAGCCAGGATTCCCAAGTCGTCACCGACCTTAGTACTAACTGACCGGCATGTGGCTTAAGTACGGCTGAGCGAACGGGAAGCCCTGTTTTCCACATCCTATGGTCGATTGCGGAAGAAATTGTGCTAAAGAGACTTATGTACAACAAGATTTGTTTGTGCTCAAGCTAGATGCGTTTGGATACTATCTCGTGCACGAACAATTTCTTGTGTCCTGGGGTGGTCTCCACCGTTCGCCGCTTCATAACCTTCTGCCGCACGCCGATACATCTCGATAGCTTCGACCAGGTAGCCTCGAGAAGCGTATATGCCGCCCAGCTCGGCGACAGTGTCCAAAGTGGTGGGATTACTGCAACCCCAGGCTTTCTCCTTGGCTCGTATGGCTCGCAGATGCATCTCCACGGTTTTGGCAAATTCCGCATTCGCATTGTCGATCTCAAGTGAAACTCGCCTTGGAGCCTGATACTGATCCAGAGCACTTCCGACGCTGCTCGCGACCGATTGCGGATTTAGTGGCAAGGGTGCCGGTTGGCTGTTCACTTCCCCATGGGAGGTCGTCTGACGCGGCATGAGATCCATTACCCGTGCAGCGCCTACATTTTGGGTGGATCGGTTGACAGGTGACAAGGAATCTGTACCTTGCCCTGTGTCTTGAAAGTATCTTTGAACATCTGAGCATTGCCGTCCTTGTCAGTCTGCTTGAAGATGGGTTTACTAGTCAGAGCCTACCGTCAAAGAATAGCTTGGCCCATTCTTGATTGCAGCTGGTAAGACAGGTGTAGTACGTTCCCCACCGAGGACTGAGAGATCTCGAGGAGAATAGTTGTGTGATCTTCCCGAGCGCGTCGGCGCTAGTGGCCAAGGTCTTCACGTCCAGGAGTGGGAGGTATGTTACGAGATCGACGAAGACATTGACGGGAATACTGCTCAAGTCGAAATGACGCTCCACAGAGGCATAACGAGCGGCGGCGGTTGCCCGAACCGATTGCGTTGTGCATCTCACAGCTCGTTGTTCACTGAGGCGAGATTGTAACAAAGTGAGAGCTGCCACAGTCTTCTTGGTGTGCTCCAGAACGCTCAAAATGTCTTGCGCATTGCGCGTGAGGGTCTGAAGCTGTTCTAAGTCACATTCGACGTAAGGAAATCGGACAGCTGGAGTGTTGCGGTAATAGAACTCATCTGCCGCCATAATTGCATCGACACAGAGTGGGCGGTGGTGGAGAGAAGGAGGAGTACTCCTGAAGCATGACGAGGGGGTGGCTTACCCGAGAACTTTTAGTGCATGCCGCTAGCACTCCGGCTTTCAAATCACTCGACTAGCGAAGGAAATATTAGTCGTCACGCTAGCAATTCCGCTCTCGGCCTATTGTCGCTAGCATCTCGCAGTGATCTCGACTCGTCTGAGCGACTTCCAGCGGCTGTCTATGCTTCAAGCTCCTATCGTATAGCTCCATGGTCGCAACATCCGCTTCCCAACGCCGGCCGGTGTCTGGCTCACGTCAGAGACACAGACATCGCCCAGTGAGCAAGGCTCGGTGTGATCTTGCATCCGCTGAACGCTGCTTTGGATTTGCCAACTATGCGTGTGCCATATAGACGTCTTCTTGCCCTTAGTCACGAGTGTGCATATACCGCGAAGTTCCAAGCAGCATTTCACGACATGCATAGCTCAGAGACCGTCAGTTTCAGCGCTGCCACCAGGGCCCGCCGCAGCAGGCGTGCCCTGAAAGCCACCTCCTCCGTGCCAGACAGCGTCATTGTCGACCTCGTCGAGTCCACCCTTCTGAATGTCCCTTCGGCCTTCAACAGCCAAACGACGCGCATCTCAATCCTGCTTCATGACAATCATCGAAAGCTGTGGACCCTCACAGGAGACGTCCTGCTAAATGAGATCGGTGAGAAGCTCTATACTGCTAGAAATGGACATATGCCAAGTACCAAGGAGAAAATGGCGACGTTCGGAAATGCGTATGGCACCATCCTCTTTTGGGACGACCTGGCAGCGATCAAGCAATTCAAAGATGAAGCTCCGGGTATCTACAAGGACAAATGCGAAGAATGGGCCACACAGAGTAATGGCATGCATCAATACCACATCTGGGTCGCTCTTGAAACCTTTGGGTTGGGTGCGAGCTTACAGCACTACAACCCTTTGGTGGACGAACATGTCCGGAAGATCTGGGGTCAGCCGGCAGAATGGGCATTAAGGGCGCAAATGGTCTTCGGGACACCTGTACCAGGAGCTCCACTGCCAGAAAAGATCCAGAAAGTGCCAGTCGAGAAGAGACTCAACGTCTTTGGGGCGATCATCGAGAACGGGACATAAATTGGTTTGGACCTCGACCACTTGCACAGATGTTATCATAGAAGGCGCGTTCTCGCAAGAGTTGCTGTCGATTTCGTCAATGGTGAAGAGCCAATCCCACGATGGGTAGAGAAAGAGAAGATGATATCAGCGTCGACCTCGTTAGCGCCGCTCGGCTAATCTGCCAAATCCGGTGGCCAGTCAAATTCTGGCGCAGGATCAATGCAACAAACATTTCTGTATCTGCAACACATCTCTTCCTACTTCCTACTTCCTCCCTTACTTTGAAGTCCAGCCCCAAATTTCCAACTTCGTGAAAGACAACTTTTCAAACCGTTTCTGCCTAACTGCCGCCCCCCGCACCTTGACACCGAGCTCCCCCAGTTTCCAATACTTGTAGTGCTCAATCCTGCACTGACCTACTTTGCTTTCGAGCATGTCACCCTACCTACGTTTCATGATGAGCGGTGATCCAGAATTTTGGGCTCCCCCTCTGTCCGGCAGGCAGAACCGGACCTACTCTCGAGGTGGAACTCCCAGAAAAAACATTGGCAAACCTTCGTTAAGAGTTGGGTGCGCGAAGATCAAGTCCCGGATTTCCTGATACCCAAGGCCCGTCTTCATCGCCAATGACACCACAGGTAACATCTCCCCAGCATTGGGTGCGAGTGCCACAAACCCTAGGCTCTGATCACTATCTTTGGCCAGTAGCGCCTTTGCAAATCCTTCAGTTGCCACGGGATCGAGAGTGTGAGTCCGTAGAAACGTTGAGCCCATGTTGCCTTGACGAGTCGATACGCAAGTCCCTTGGCCTTCGCCTCCTTTTCTCTCAATCCGACTTGCGCCAACTCGGGGGTGGTGAATAGGACACTTGGGACCAGTCGTCCTCGGGTACCCTCTGGTCGAGGTGAGCCAACGATGTCGCCGAGAATTACACGGAAATCGTCCCATCCCATGTGCGTGAAGTAAGGACTGCCCGCACAATCACCTGCAGCATAGACCCCTGGGACACTGGTTCTGAGTTGCTCATCCACAAGTATATGTCCTGCGGCAGTCTTCTCCACCCCAGCCTTGTTCAAGTCGAGGTCTTCGGTATTGGGAAGCCGACCTGAAGCGACCAGAATATGCGATCCGTGAATAGTGGTCTCCTTTACAGTCGACCCTTCTTTGGTCTTGAGCTTCACATCGATGCTCTCGCCACTGACACCGCTCACGGACACAACAGTCGTGTTGAGCAGAACCCGAATGCCTTCTTTTTCGAGAATACCGGTAAGGCAGCTGATGACATCCTGGTCTTCCTTGGGCAAGAGCTGATCACCGCGCTGGATGATGGTAACCTCGGAGCCAAAGCGCCGGTAGGCCTGGGCAAATTCAACTCCAATATACCCACCTCCGATGATGATCAGATGAGATGGGAGCACGTCCAAATCCAAAATCTTAATGTGCGTCATTGGTTTTGAGTCGAGCAGACCTGGAATATTCCCATCCACAATAGCCCGAGAGCCGGTGCAAATCACAATATTGTCGGCCGTGAGAAGTCGGCCATTGCTCACTTGGATCACTTTTGGTTCGACGAAGCGTCCTTCTCCCACCGTGAGCTCCACCTTGAACTGGTCGAAGAGGTCCCGGAAGCCATTCACGGTCTTCAACATCTCATCCTTGCGCTTTCTCACGATAGCCATATCGGACTTCAGACTTTCGGCGTCACTGACTCCAAGGCCGTGCTTGTGGTTCATCCGAGCTTCATGGGCGATAGTGGAGGAGTGCATGATGTTCTTCGAAGGAAGACAGGCTATGTTGGGGCATGACCCGCCAATCCACTTGCGCTCGATGACAATGCATTTCCTGCCATACTGCCCGGAGAGGAGGAACGGAACAAGCTTGCCTGCCTCTCCGGAGCCAAGGGCAATGCAGTCATACTTCTCAGGCGTTGCCATGCTGTCTTAAAGATTGTGCAAAATATCCGGCAAAGAATCTCCACTTGCTTGCTCGAGACTTGACGAACTCCAGGATTCTTGCTCAGGCGAAGATACTTCCCGCGGGAGGGAGGTTCTGAGATGCTTACGAAGGGGAGCCCTGAGGAGCGCGACTTCTCCATTCTTAAGTAACACTGCGAGGACGAAATCATGCTGTTCGTGGAATGCTCCCAAGGCCAAGGTCTCGACTGCGATATGGGGAGAGGGTGCGACTGCGAGGTATGTATGCTGAGTAACAAGTCGACAGCTCCATGGCATGCGACTAGCTTGACGCAGTTGCGAGGCTTGCCTAGGCAGGAAAGTGATAGAAAAGCGGCCTGGTTGGGTACAAGATTATGGAATCAGCGATTCTTGTTGTAGATTTAGGACTGCAGTATGTCCTTTGTCATTTGTCGCAGAGACAAGTTTGACTGTGCTAGGTCTTACGCTGGGGTTTAAGCCTTCCCGGTGGTTCAAGTTGTGTCGAGATGTGGGGTCCGTAAAAAGAGCCGCAACAGGAAGGTTTCGAGGCCCAATTGGTGCTAGAGCAATACCAATTCACATTCTAGCCCATACTTCTCGTGTCCCCAGACGAGGACCATCTTCGCCTGGGATAGTTCTTGGTATCAGACCACATCAAGCCAAAAAACGGGGTGTTGACCGCTGTGGACCCCATAACCCTCTTACCAAAGGTCCGTGCAATCACTGTCAGGCGGACTTGTTCGAGCTACGACGAGTTTAGCAAGAACATTCGAGCTCAACGAACCGCTTCAACGATGATTGCACACATACATGGCACGAGTTGGGAGCATTGATCTTGGCAATAATCCAGCGGAGAAGACGAACCAGTTGTCGTGTTCAACGGAACCAATGGTGGGCCAGCGAGAGTTGTGGAAGCAGCCAATGGGCACAAAGGTAAGTAAACCAGCGTGGAAAGTCATTTGTTGTCATGTTATTGGAGAGCATCACGCTGCAAGGCAACGTCGACCAGGCGGAAGAGGCAGGCTAAGGCTGACTCAGCCAGGAGTTTCTGTCTTCGTCTGCTTTTGGTTGGCACCGGACAACATCACTCGTGAAAGCAACCTCGTATTGGAGCTGCGACTCGCCTCGCTCAACGGTCCTCGTCGGTATACTGCACACGAGCGATTGCATGACCCTACGCAGCGACAGCGGCGTCCAAGTTCTGCACCAGGACCCAAAGAATCTTGCGGTGCGCTTTTTCCTCCTTGTCGTCGCGCTCCAGTCTCTCCATCTCGCGACTCTTCTGTTTATCGAGCCTCCCCATCTCCCTGTTGTACTTGGACTCGGCGTGGTCGCTACGTCCTCGGGACAGGTCTCGCTCATACCTTCTTTTCGCGCGGTCGGAGCGTTCCTCGTATCGTGACGATTTCGTCTTGTCAGTCATCGAGTGTGGGAGCGGAACGATCCATGACAGTGCGGTGATGCCCACTGCTGCTGCCTTTGAAGACGTCGACGATGACTTCCGTGGGGCCGGACGCGGATCCAGTGGATCAGCACTCCCGTCAGAAGTAAGAAAAGGTGAGTCGGAGTTTGCGGCAGGGCTTTGCCAATTTTTGTGTCGCTGTTGCTTGCGCTTTCTCGCCTTGAGCAATCGCTTCTCAGCCGATTTGGCATCGTGCTTGACCTGCCATGCACATATTTTCCGGAGCGTATTTGTCTGCGGCGCAGGAGGTGGCACTTCGAAGGTCAGAGGAGCGACGTATGCCTCCACGCCCTTGACTCGCCGTTCTTGGATCGATAGTTGAGTCTTGGAGCCTTCGAGAGGCACAAGGTTGACACGAGAAGACGACCTGCGGAAGAAGGGTATCGAGGACAACAGCGATGGCGGGTCAACATCCTCTGGCAGGAGCCCCAGGATCTTGTACAAGGCTTCGGTCGTGCAAAGCGTTGCCTTCAGTCCGCGAGGCGCGAAAAACTCGTCGTTGCTGCGAACCATGAATCTGTCGGTGCGTTGTTTGCTGACAATGTAAATTCCGACTGTGGCTACCGCCGAGATCGCGGTACCAGCTGCCATGGCCCACTCGTGAGGTCTACTTCAGTCAGTTGATGACGACAAGGGTTCTAGAAACCGCAAAGGGCAGTACATGCGACAGGGCAACTCACATGAAGCCGATTACATTTCCAACCATATCCATCATTTGCAAAGGTGGGTTTGCCGTGGCCACGACGTTCAGATTGTCGAGAAAGGCGAGCCATTCGGCTTCGGTGATGTCGTAAGGAGTCAGCGCTTCGCTGAATGCTCTCGAGAAAGGAACGCCAACGCCATTCCGGACCTGCGGGATAACGACAGGCTTTTCGAGTCTTAGGAATGTGCCATCCGCAGATCTCAGAGTCCTAGCTTTGCGTTTGGCAAAACTCAAGGCTTCAGCAAGCATCTCCTCATCTGTGGGCACGAGCGGATCGGATTCTGTAGGCTGTAGCGGCTGCACGTCCTCAACCTCATCCTCGTACTGGCCCAGTTGCCCATTGAGCTCCAGGAAATCTTTTTCATCTTTGATGGCTTGGTCCCTAACGGTGCCGATCTCTTTGTTGAACTCAAGCTCCTCCCGATACGCGGGCAAGACCTCCTTGTAGTACTCGGATTCTTCATATTCGATGGGGATGCTGTGATATGAAGGTGTAGGAGTCAGAAGCTCCGGTCTCTCTTGAATGGGAGTCTTTTCCATTGCGCCAGGGATTGTCGGTGTTGGGAATCAATTCACAAGGGTTGATCCCCAAGCAAATGTTGGGAACGATGTCGAGTTATTTGGTGTGTAAATTGGATGAACAAGCAACGCAGGATGCCAGGAGCTGACGAGCTTTTATGTCCATGGTGTCGACATGGACCCAAGATGAAAGCGCGTAAGAACACGCCGAGGAAGTTCCAGGGGTATGGCCTCAGCCTCCTTGCGAGAAACTTTGCATACAGCTTCGGCATGCACCCTAGCGAAGATCAGGGGCATCGCCATGGGGCATCCGGTAACCGTATACTATAGCATACCACGAAAAATGAAGGCAAAGTTAGCGTGGACCTCATCTTCGAGTTGCTGTCCGTACCTTGCAGGCCTCTGGCAGGTCTTGTAAGGATGGCATTTCGGTCTTACTGTGGTCTATCCCCTATCCTTGGCACTGCCTTCCTCGGCAAATGCTGATGGGATGCAGCTGGAGAAACTCAAGCGTTTTTCAATTGTACATTTTCTCCGGGCTTGATCTTTCTAAGCTTCTTCCCGTTAGCGTTCGTCAAGGCGGGTGCCAAAGTTCGAATTTGACCACGGTACCACTCACCAATTGCGGCTAGCTCCGTTTCCAAACAAATACTGCATCAACCTGTCCCTCATCAGAACAGACTATTTGGTGGAAAGATCGACCCCTGGAATCTCTGGACGAAGCATAGCTGTAAACAAGCAGCCGCAGGCGGGGTTTGGCCCGAGATGTGGGGTATTGCGAAATCTCGCGAAGTGAACATAGGCGCCTTCGTGTAAGCACGCCGATTTGGAAGGAAGCACGAACCGACGAGGAAGTGCCCGAACGATACCCGTCGCAAACCGTAGTCCCAATAGTGTTGGTTTCTTTGCAGACTTGACAAGTCGCAGACAAACTTACCTGATACTTGTCTTCTTTCTTCATCCTGGGGCAGAAGTCAACAGCCCAGATCGAGCTGACAGTAAATCTAAAAAAGCACGCTCAACGCCTCAACGCTCCTGAACAGCCGGAAGATGACTGCCTCGGCAAGCTTCCCGAGCCCCGGAAAGATCTGCCTCTCGCTAGCAGCTCTCTCGACCTCAGTCGCCTGCTACATAGCAGATTGGAACGAAACTCACGTCAGGAATCCGAACTGGCCTCCTCACGCGCGTTTCCACAACGGCATGACCATGTCTATGGGACTGTCTCTCGGGATCTTGACGGGATATTTCACTTGGCGACCGACAAGGGATTTAGTTGAGGCGAAGGACTCTCTCAATACGGCGGTAGTGGTAGGCAGCCTGTACTGGGTGACTGGTCTCTCAGCGATCTTGTATCCGGGTGCGAAATGGCAGGACCCAGAATTTGGAGAGGATGCACCTCAGAGAGCCGTGTTTCTCGGACATCTGGTCGTTGTTTGGCTTGGTTGGTGGTTGGAGAAAAGGCGTCTGGGATCTTTGAATTTAGCACTAGTTGGGGAGAAGAAGGCGTCTTCATGATACCGCCCTGGACCTGCGTTATATGAGCTAGTAAGGATAGAAGTGGAAGGTATGAGGGCGGCACAGCTTTGCCTCTGGCCGAAAGTAATTCTGTGAAGACAAATGAGAATGGCAGGGAACAAAGCGTCGTAGTCTGGTGATCTTGCCCTTCCCGGATGACTCTCCGCTCAATATCATGGTTGGAGTATCACACAGTGTTCAGAATGCTCTCTCGTCTGACGATTAAGATTTCTGTAGCTGTCAGCAATAATGTAGGTCAGCGACATGGCAGACGGGATTGCACCTCAAGCCCCCATAATAGCCACGCGCTATCACGTCTGATCTGACCAAACCCCAGTTCAGCATCTCCGTGTCCCACTTATTGCCGTTCGACGGGCTTGTCGTAGCACCTGAGATCTCAACGTCTAATGATTCCCACCGCCCTTTTTCTCCGCCTCCAAGCGCTTGACAAGACGGTCAAACCTGGTCAAGCACCCACCCCCCTCTGTCATACAATCTGCAACCCAGAACCACCACACAGCACTGCCTGCCTCGACCCAATGTCTCTTCAATCGTCCATTGATGAGCCACAGCGTCTCCCCACAGTGCGCGACAACCACGAAACCCAGAATATATGGCGCCAGCGTATAGCTCAATTTCGCCAACCAAGGTGCTACACCGCCGAGACTCCAGATCTTCGAACTTACGGACCCAGATTCCGGCTTTAGTGACTCCCGAAATGGGAAGGTGGCGTAGATCAACAGGCACAGTCCAGAAAGCAGCCATTGCCACGCGCGATCCGGCAAGACGTAGTTCTTCACCACCACATCAGATAGATCCAGCTCCCGTAAGCAGAGGTTATGCATGTCGACGAGTCGCTCGCGAGCTTCCATGAGAGACTTCATGGGTGGTTCAAAAGGGATGACGTGCCTGCCGTAGGAGGATTCAATGATGATGTGGTCGGTCGTGATGTCCAGCAATTTGGCGGTATTGGTGCCGGAAGAGGGGACGTGAGAGTAGTGTTGCAGATAGAGGCGCAGCGACAGATGATGGTCCGCGTTCATATGTGTTAGCACTCGAGCTTTCACCGCTGCTGGGTCAGGTGGGCCACGCGCTGTCGGCGCAGGTGGTGATGAGGGAAGGTCAGTTGGCGCTGAAGCCGCCATCTTTATTGGATTGGACTGCAGAGGGTCAACCGAGAGGATGTGCCTTGCAACTGTGGTATCCTGGTTCGTTGCAAGATCCGACGTAATGATGGCTCTTGGCTTGTGAGGGAAGAGGGCGAGTTGAGCTTGGAATCAATGACGGCACGAATAACGCGGTATGAGCCAGAAGTTGTGAAAGAGCCTGTTGATGAACAGCGTCTGTCAGATGCAGGTTTGGAATTCAGTCTTTGCGTATGATCAGTGAAGGGATACCACGGAAACTGTGGCGTATGGCAGGAGTTTGTCAGTCAAATACAGCAAATGTGGTGTGAGCCTGGCTACCCCCAAAGTCGGGAGAAATTTGTAGCAGGACGGAGTACGATGACGGATCGGCAAACCTTCCATTCTAGGTGATCACCGCTACATCTTTCGTATCTTCTGATTCACCTCACTTGAGCTTTACCGATCTCTTACATTGGCTTTCGAAAACCGCACTTGATCTGTATAACTTGTGCCTTTGACACGTCCCAAACTCCCTTCTTGGTGTAGATGTCGTTCTCAAGTCTCCGCCGGACAGCTGCATCATTTTCCATGTGCACCAATAAAACGCTGCCGTTGACAGCTGGGGGTTGTCCGGGCTGCGACATCTTTGATAGCAGAGCTCCACCCATCACGACCGCGCCAGCGTCAATCTCAGGCTGAATGTCTTGCAGGTGAATTGGGCGAGCCTCCGCTCGAACTTCGGGTGATACGTTTTCGACATCGGGGATGACCACAAGATATTCTTGTAAGGCCTGGGTCATGGTAAATGTTGCGAGAGTGCTGCAGTGGGTTGATGTATGCTCTTTAACCGGCGCGGTCTTTGAGAATGAAGGTGCGATGTTCGTACTGTCTGGAGGTGTATGCCGACGGCGACAAGGTTAGTAAAATGTTGCGAGCGCCACGATCTGACTAATGGGATTGGAAGTTGTGACCCCTCGGAAACTTATAGATCAGCGAGATGGGACGGGAAAAGACGTGGCATCCTTATCATCCTCGTTGATACAGTTCTACTACTTATGTACCGGCTCGAACTTGCCGAAATCGTCTCGGATGATCTAGCCTCACACGGCAACTTCCTAGCCCGACCTATCCGAGTCCTCCGTTTTCGCAAGACCTTCGGCTCTCCCTCATACTCATGTACTGATTTTCTGACGGTATCACTCCACCGCATGCCGTCCGACGGCACTTCATTAGTCCTAGGCTAAAAGCTGCATGCTAAGCGAGAAAATAGTGCCTGCTTGAGATTGGTTTCAGCTTCTGACTCCTCTCAATATCAGGCTCATCCCTCGCCCCGTCCACCTCTGGCCTTGAGAACTTCAAAGGCTAATATTGGCTAAACCTGAGAATATGTGGTGGGTATCGCTCTCCAGTGACAGGATTGGTCTCAATGATCTTCCAGATCTCTTTCATCTCCTCGTCTGTCAAGCTGACATCAACGCTTTTCATGTTATCTGTAACCCGTTGTGGCGCAGATGAGCCTGCTAACGGGATAATCAAGCCCAATCTTGTCCCGTTTGGCATTTGACTGTGCGACAACCTTAAAACCCATGCCAATGCTATCTGGGGCAGCGAGCATCCCTTCCTGTCCGCAAGCTTTGCGATTTCGTCGATCAATCTATTGTTCCGTTCCAGTACCTCGTCCTGGAATTTGGGCATGTGTTTCCGGTGGTCCCCCTCAGGAATGTCGGCGTTTCTTCTGACGTGTTTGCTGGTAAACATTCCACGTCCCATCGCACCCCACGCGACGAGAGGGATATCTAATTCGGCACAGGTAGCGGCGATTTCGTTGTACAGAACATCCGTCGTTGCCAGTGATAGTTCCACCTCGACTGCAGCGATGGGCGTGATAGCAACTGCACGTCGGATTGTGCTGGCGCTGACTTCTGTCAATCCAATCCCACGGATCTTGCCTTCCTTTTGCAGTTGGCTCAGTGCTCTCAGAGACGTTTCGATAGGCACTAAGGGATCAACTCTTCCGAGCTCGAAGAGATCAATCGCCTTTTTGCCGTCGAGAACGTGGAGGCATTTCTCCACGGCACGTCGGATGTTCTCCTCAGATCCGTCAATGTATTTCGGAGGTGGGACGGTGGCACCCTTGATGGAAACCACGACTTTGTCCGCATCATCAGGGTACTTTGAGAAATAGTCATGAAGTAGATGAGTCGAGTTATATTCTTCTGTTCCGTACAAGGTTCCTGCGTTCCAGAAAGTTGCGCCAGACTCGAACGCAGCTCGCATCGTGGCGAGGCTCTGCTCTCTGGGCGGATTGGGATCATTCCACGTTAAGCCCATCATGCCATACGCGACGGAGCCTATCTCCGGGGAGGCACCGTCCAATAGCGGAATACGCGGCATTTTCACAGACTGGCACTGTTAGGCCTGCTCTTAGCGATGTGAAGCCCGAGTGTTGACATCGGTTCTGAAAACGATTTCTTTTCAAGAGACATCGATGGTGGGCCGTCCGATCACGTGACGCATACGGAAGAAGAGAAATTTCCGTTTACAGGTCTTCAGGATTAGCTTCTTAGTCACCACGACCAAACGCTGCAAACATGTTACGTTATCGGCAATGGAAGAAAGCCGAAGTGATCGAATTGAAGTCAAGCGCAGTAACTCTACTCTGGCAGGTCAAAGGCTGAAAAGAGCTTTCGCTAGCGGAGTCTGTGACTATTTAGATATAGTGCCAAGTTTCAATTATCAGTCAACATGATCGTCTACGAGAGGCTGAACACGGAATAATCCTGTTCCGAAGCCACAGCCACCGAAGCTTCTGCCGTTAACAAGGAAGTTGTCAAGAGCCTGGACTGAACGGACATGCCGCTGTCAGGAAAAATCAGAGCCAAAAGTCTTCGTTATCAGTGAGGCGCTTTCTCAGAAGCTTCTTTGATCCTCTGGTACGCGTTCTTAATCTCTTGTTCTTGACCCATCAGGTCAACCCATTTTTGAATGTTGGGATAGTTTTCAAGCGAAACATTGATGTAGTTCGGACGAGATAACCAGGGTTGAAATTGAATGTCTGCGGATGAGAACCCCCAAGGGAGGATACTTTTCGAATTTGTCGTCTCCAGTTGCGCTTCAACCACATCGTAGTAGCGGTAGACTTGTTTGGAATAGCGGTCAATCGCATCCTCATTTCGGACGTGATGGTACATGCTTTTGAGGCGACGAAAGTAGTCAGAAGACACATAATAGTTGATAGAGGGATGGTTCAATGCCGAAAGGACAGCTTTGAGGGTACAAAAACTTACTCGAACCATACTAACTGCCCAGTCATGGGACCGATGGTGGTCAACAGAAGCATTTCCCACTTCTCCAACTCCGCAAGATCTTTGATCGACTGCTCAGAGTCCCCCTTGGGACCCAACTTCCCGGTGTGGTCATACTGTCGCTTGAGGTAGTTGAGAATCGCTCCGCTCTCCCACAGTTCTACCCCGGTGTTAGGGTCGTTGATGACTGGGACGCGACCGTTAGGGCTGAGTTTGTCGAGCGAGTTGTCCAAGTTGACCCCCTTTGTGCGATCAAAGACAATGCTCCAGATTCTCACTTCATAGGGTATCTGAAGGTATTCCATTGTTATTGCACACTTGAGCACATTCGGCGACGAGATGTGCCCATGGAGTATGATGGTCTTCAATGGCTGCATTTTATTTTGAATGAATTCAGTCTCAATGATAAACAAGTCTCAACTGCGATAGTGGTCAAGTAGGCTGCTTTCTGTTGGAGCCGGGAAACATATCTGCATATTCGATGGCTGGAAAGCTTTTCTTATGGCGTCTCCAAGAAAAGGGATAGTCAAGCGCAGACCCTGTGCACTAAAGTTCTTGCTAGTCAGGGGTCGACTCCGCGCTCGCGGCGGACAGCTTGTGGGTGACAGAACGAACCACCGGTTAGACCCCCGCACGGTTTATTTTGTCCCCTACGAGCCGCGGGGAAAGGCCCCGACTTCACCTAACGAGCACCCACGAAACGGGTCATCTTCACTGACCAATAGCAGATGTAAATGTCAAATTGTACGATATTCGATTTCAATCTAGGAGAAATGCTTTGCTTGCCATCCATTTTTTTCGAATATGACCTATAAAGACGCAATGTTTAGAATCCCGTTATTCCTTATCCAAGAAATGGTTGTGAATCTGCGACTTTCCTCCCTTGACAAACCATGCCTTTTTGCCAAACGTCATTCTACATTTGATGTATGGGTCAGCAAAATATTCACTTCAACCACGGTCTCAGACAACGCGCATGGTTCTCACGTGGTTCTCCCAATGTCAACAAAGTTGGCATGGTCCGGCATAATCACTTCTTCAAAGTATTTGTCGTGCCGGTATCTGACAAAGTCATCGAGCTTCTTGAACGTGATCTGGACCACGCAATCGAAGTCGGAAAATGGAGCGAACGTCGGATCAGCGAAGAACTCGCGGATTCCGGACCTTGTTTCGGGACTGTTGTGAGTCTGCGAAGAAGTCAGCTGCTACTTGCACCATAACGGGGATCCAGCTCAAACTTACCTGGGTGTATTCAACAATACCATATTGCTCCATCAAGTCAGCACATATGACGGCGTGTATACTGTGCATGTAATCCTCGAATTCCTTCAGTGTCATGGCAGGCTTTCTGTATATGCTAATCGTCAAACAGAGATGCTCGTGCTCAGCCATAGTGTCCAAGTTATGCTCGCTAATCTTGACAGTCGTGTCAGAGCAAGAGGTCAAAGTCGGTTTCACGTGTATGCTCTTATGATCATTGCACACGATCATAATCGTTGGTAAATGCTACATGACTATCGGTCGCTATGTTCAGGACATTGATTTAACCGAAGTACGCCTGATCGGGCATCCCTTTGAAAGCTAGCCATATTCGTTCACGTTCACGAGATCGGGTAGGCCTTCACACGCAGTCCGCGGAAGGGTATTTCGACGACCAATGAGGTCGACAGTTCCTGCGGATGATTCTTCCCTGCGACGTTCCTCTGTTGGGACTGATGAGCCTTAAAGTTAGGGCTGTATGAAGCCTCTCATGCCGTGTGCCTTGCAGCCCTACGTGCATCCACGGCCGGACTGGTTCAACCACATCCAATTGGATGCCCTCTACTACTCTCGACGTGTGCATTACATCTTTTTGACACCATCATTGTTATCATGGGAATATAGCAGTTCCTTGCTAATTGAAAAGTGTAGGGAGCTCTTCCAGACTATATCTCTTGCAGAACGTTGCCAGGTCATCCACCTTGAGGTTGGGATATTTTTCGTTGTCCGGAACCCCTAGCAACGTCGAACCATCAATTGTAAAGTAGTTGTAGTGCATGCCGAGCCATTTCCAGGGTTCATCAGGAGTTTCCTTTCGCGCTAAGGTCATTGTCTTCCGGAGCTCGTCCAAAGAGCCTAGGTTCTCGAAGGTGAAGCGAACGCCGTACTGGGTTTCCAGCACGCGGGCCATTTCTTTGATCGATTTGCTGTCTCCTCGTACTGATTCGTGTTAGCGAGATTCTGAGATCGGTAAATAAAGAACCTACCTTTCAGGACTCCTGACACACTCTCATCGCAAGCGACTTCTGCGGTGAACCGAGCGGTATCATCGGTAGACGTCATGTCCCAGGGTTCGTCACCGGTACCCCAATACCTAATCTTCTTCGCTTCAACATCCAGCACACCCATGAACGTGGTCAATATTGCCTCGATGAATCCACCGTTGAGGATATGGACGGCTTTGAGGCCGCTCTCCTTCTCTTTCTTGGCAAGGTAGGCGTCAATCTCAAGTTGGAAATCTTTGAATGGAAACTCTCCCGTCTTCAAGCTCCGATAGTCGAAGGAAAAATCCGAGGCAAAATATCGTTTTACACGCTGAGAGACGCACGCATCGATCAGTGTTCGCTGGCCGGTTGTCACCACATCTGCAGACCCCCGGTAACAGCAAATACAGGATGATACGCCGTGCAGTGCGCTCTCAATGGCTGTAAGATCCGAATAGTCTGCTTTCCAAGTTTTGACGCGAGGGTGTTTGGCGACGGCCTCAGGTATTTTTTTTAGATCTCGACAAATGCCGACCACTTCAATGTTGGACCTCTGTAAAAGATTGGCGGTGATGCTTTGTGCAACTCTGCCTGTGAAGCCGGCTATGGCAATTCTGATAGAGCCCATTACGACCAATGGAAACGAAAGAAGGAAGGTCGACTGATGTACTTCCCAAAACTATCTAGGAATATTGCCTTCAGATACTCATAGGATTGTAGGAGACCATGAAGAAGAAGTATCATTACCGCGGGCCAAGAGTCGCCGCGGAATCGTCACCGTTCTCCACCGTAGTCTTTCCTCGGCACCCTTTTAGGCTTTGCCGGACCTTTGATCTTAAGTTTAGACTATTTGTTCGAGGACCGTGTGTCATCTGCTTGCTCGAACACCGACTCTCTTCACGAAATATCAGCATGTCTTCCGAAGTGAAGTTTCCAGCAACTATCGTGCCAGAGCGTACAGTGTCTTTTCTGAAAAAGTTCTTTCACTTGCTCGACGATGAGACACCGGAAGGAGCTCAGGCCTTCGGAAAATTATTCGCAGAAGATGCGGCGTATCGCCTTTCGCGGGTCCTAGTTTATCACGGACGTGCAGGTAATATTCAAAGCTCCTACTCTGTACTACTGTAGTGGAACAGCACCGCTAACAAGTGAACAGCATTGATAGAACAGCGAATATGGGCTTGGAAAACTTGGCCCCATATGACACATTACATCAACGGAATTTACGGGTCTGATTCTCATGGCTTGAAGGTCGTGGTTGTAGGTGGCTATGGCTGTCCTGTTCCCGGCGGGAAGACAGTCACAGGACCTTCTGCGGCCTGCTATGAATTCATTGACAAGGACGGAGAGCTACTCATTCAAAGGCTCGAGATTCTATCGGTGAGTCAGCCGCGAGATTTTCATCAGTGATCCATCGGCTCTTTCGTTCAAGAGAGACGGCAACTGCTAATGTTGTCTCTGAATCAGGATCCCGCTCCTCTTGCTAGCCTCATAAAGGTGTAACATTAGAAAGATGGCTCCATCTTTTGTCAATGGGCAGAGCACGCCGACAGTGGCGAAAATCATGCAAGTAGGAAGTATCAGACCTCTCTTAGGAGCAATATCAAGTTTGGGTGATTTCAATGTTTGGTGAAGTCTTAAGATACAGTCCATGTTGAAAACGCTGTGACGTGACTTGTGTATGTTACGTTCCTCCACACTACTAGTATAGTAGGCTCATTCAACCTTGTCGGAGATCCATCCGATGAGCTCGGGCCGAGTTGTACGCTGCTTGGCTTCCAATAAAAGCTCATTCGTAGCTGCTAGCTTTGAAAATCACGAACACGAGCAATATTGTGATTCAGATTTCTCTTTTTTGCACTTTCACTCAACAAGGAAATTTTGTCAATTAGGATGCAATATTACCGAAAAGGGAACTTTCTTGTCAAACCTACGACACCCGGCCGGCCCTCCGGCTTCAAAAGTCACCGACTACGGCTGGAAGTTCGCAAAATCTTCCGACTGTCATGTCATCTTCGAGTTCGCAATAGAACCTCATTTTGTACAATGACTTGGCATGATGCGCGCATCCTGGCACAACCCTATGAGACAATCCAATTATATCCACTATGCATATGAACACAGACAGCCAACGACTAAGATCTTAAGTAGAACCGCAGCAGTAGTATATGAGGCTGTGAAGATACTGAAAACACTCTTTCTTAAAGCTTCCTCCGCCTGTTAGCAACACTACCTCGTTTTTCTAGAGCAGTCGCGATTTGAAGACTGTCCGCAGATCACTCAATCTGGCTCGGGCACTGCCAATATGTCAAACTACGCTGCCATCATACCCTCCGCCAAAGCCCCTCTCGAGGTAAAACCAGTCGAGACCTATAAACCCGAGGCCGGCGAGATACTGGTCAAGAACGAAGTCATCGCATTTAATCCAGTCGAGGCGAAGATTGCCAAACTCGCATTACTCCCTGTTCCTTATCCGTCGATTCTTGGCACATCTTTTGGGGGTACAGTTGAAGCCGTTGGTACCGGCGTCACAGATTTCAAGATTGGTGATAAGGTCGCAGTGCGGAAGAACTTCGCAGCGCGTGGTAATCAATATGGATCTTTTCAGAAATTTGCACTGGCACGTTGCGAAATGGCTTCCAAAATTCCAAGCGAGGTTGACCTCACAAATGCCGTCAGCATGATTGGCAACCTGTCCACCACAATCGGTTTGTTTGCCGTTCGTGCTGGACTGGACAGACCAAGTGTGTCAGGCTCAGCGCCTGTTAGAAAGGAGAAAATTCTGGTTTACGGAGGATCGTCCAGCTTAGGCAGCCTCTCGGTGCAATGGCTCTTGCATGCGGGCTATCAAGTCGTCACTACCAGCTCACCAAAGCACCAAGACTATGTTTCGAAGCTAGGTGAGCTGCATGTTATCGATCATACTCAACCACATGGTACGCTTGTGGAAGCACTGGCGAGCCGCGGACCGTACGATCTAATTGCCGATATGATTTCGCTGCCTCCGACAACCGCGATTAATGCCGCAGTCATGGCGGCACAAGGAGGAGGAACATTTTTCTCTACTTTGCCTGCCTTCGGTCCCGAAACGCTTCCAGAAGGAGTGAAGCGCGTGTTTGCCTCTTGGCCGGATATCATTGCTGACGAGGACAAAAGTGACGTGGAAGAATGGGTCTATCGCACTTACTTTCCCCAGTGCTTGGCCAATGGAAGGCTATTGCCATACCCAATTCGTAGAATCGACGGGGGCTTAGGTCAGGGGATCAATGATGCTCTTGAGATGCTACACAGCGGAAAAGTCAGTGGAGTCAAGCTCGTTGCTGATCCATGGGAGTGAACAGGTCCTTGCGGCTTCGTTGAGGAGCTTTTGAGTGTGGGAAGAATCGTTACAGTCTTGTTTGATGTACGACAAGAAGAAGCTCCCCGTTGCTAAGACAAAAGGGACAAAATTCCGTGATATAAAGCGAGTGTGTCTTTGAACTACTCATTCTATTGCTTCAGCCTTGGGTATCTCCATATGGGAATCACACATTCCGCATTATTTGCATAAGGGGTGTTGGATCCTTTCAAGAGTCGGAGTCAGCGACCGCAGTAGCTGCAAGGAGATGAATCCAGTTTGGCCACTTGGACATACCGTAAAAAGCTCCACTCGTTGTAACAGGACAGTATTGTCCGCGCATTGAACTGCCTTGAAGTTGGCTGCCGAATCTACTGATTGCAAGGTGCCGTCCGGCCTCTCGATTTCCGCGTTGACTATTACCATGACATCGAGCTCATCCTCGTAGCCTTGATAAGCGCGTTTTGCCGTATGTTTCATGCCCGGCCAGTGTTTCCAAAATTCTAAGCGATTGTTCTTCAACGCTAGAGGCCCAAAGTCAGCAAACTTGCCCACAGAGTAACTTCATGCTTACCTTCACGCCCATGGAACTGCATTTTACCGGAGACAAAGCACCCATCTTTTGTGAAAAGCTCGCTGAATGCCTGAGCACCATCATCAGATTCGCTGTCAATCAGCGCAAAGAAAGTATCGAGTAAATTTTGCAACTGAGCTTTCATCTTTTAAGGTTGTGACAACTCAGGCTGTTGCAGCTCTTGTATTGTTCGTGAATGCGAACAAGGGTGTGATAGGAATCTCAATGATTGACTACTAGTACTTATCAAGGCCTTGTACTTGAAAATGTAGTTTGGACAAAGTGTGACTACATGGAAAATTCGGGACGAATCAGAGCTCCCCCGAGGGCTCATGGCTTTGTATCCAACCTAATTTGGAAAGGGGTTATTGTTGGGCTAGTGCGAGGCCGATCATCCGGCAGACATTTACCTCACAATTGACATACGATATGAGACCCATTCACGTGATAGCCGGTCGCGAACAGACGCAACAGACTTTCGAACTACACCGCTGTCAAAGATAAAGGGAGGAATCGGCAGTGAGATATTGTCTGATGTTAGAAAGACCTTGAGGGACGAGGATCGATCAAGTCTTTTGATTGAACTCAAGTCAATAGTACTGTTGGCAAAGGTCATTCTGAGAGTCATACCTCACTTCCTTTCTATCTTCCTAAAAAATGGCGCTATATGGGGAAACCGATGTGCCTGGAAACGTGGTGATAACTGGAGCGGCGTCTGGTAAGTCATCCCGATTTCTAGTTACCACATACGTTGCCTGCAAAACCTGACCTGATGCGGCCGAGGACCAAAGATATAAGTTTTGACGAATATCAAGGGACACAGGCATAGGAAAAGCTGTTGCCAATGCATTCGCCAAAGCAAAATGTTCGAGCCTGGCTCTTCTGGATCTTGACGAGCATGGATTGTCAGCTGTTCGTGCATCAATAACAGAAGGACAGAAAGGCACCGCCTCGCAGGCTTACCTCTATACGTGCGACATCTCGAATGAGTCTTCAGTGATCGACACCTTCAGGAAAATCCAACACGATCTTGGCCGGATTGATTATGCCGTCAACTGTGCCGGGGTCCCCGGCCCTGAGAAGCCCTCTCATGAGTGCGATGCAAATGATTTCGATCGGACTATTGCGATCAACCTCCGTGGCATTTTTTTGTGTGCAAGGGAAGAGATTAGGATGATGAAGGGTCAGTCCTTGGATGCAGAATGCTATCCCGGCATCCCCGCCGTGAGAAGTCAACGTGGAGCCATCGTCAATATCGCCTCTGGCTTAGGTGTGGCCGCCATGCCGAACACGACTGCTTACTGCGCCTCCAAAGCTGGTGTGATGGCATTGACTCGGAGCGATGCGGTCGACTATTCCAGTCATCGCATTCGAGTGAACTCGGTCCTTCCGGGAGCGACACAGACTCCCATGTCGCATACCAACGACACTCGTCGGCAAGCTATTGAAGCAGTTGCTGTGGACGTTTTCACCCCTATGAAGCGATGGGGTAAAGCAGAGGAGATTGCGGATGTCTGCCTTTTCTTGTGCAGTAACAAGGCCAGTTTCGTGCAAGGCGTCGCTGTGCCAGTTGATGGAGGCTATCTGGCTATGTGAGACCACGAGTGGTAACCCAAGAGTTGAGGTTCATCCTCATGCTCGGTTCAGAGGTAGAACAAAGACAAAGACATGGGACGCAATAAATTTGCCTGAAACAGTGACGCGAGCTCCTCTAGGCACGATTACTTCGTGATACGACTCCTGAGGACAGCTTCTGAGACCGCAATGAAATTTGGAGCTTGGACGACGGTGCTGTCGGAAGGAGACACAGAAAATGTCATTGTGGAAGATGGAATGCTGCTAATATCGATTCTTTTTCCGAGGGAACACTCCCGAGAACATCTATTGAAAACTTCCGCTCCTATAGCCGGTTGTAAGGCTCTCAACTCTCATCCAGTCCCAACTGCGCACCGTGTAGTATCCACGCTCCTTAAATAATGAATGGCCGACTACCATATGATGATCCGCCATTTTGTCGAAGTATGATGTCGGATCCGTTTACCATAGAACATCAAAACATACGCAAAAGCGATGACCACGAAATATATGGCAGCCATACTGCCAAGAGCCTGCAGAAACACAGATGTGTGGTTAGTCACTCGTTCAATCTGTAAGACGTTGGATTCCAAGCTCACCGCTTTGTAGCCGACGGCAGTAATCCATGGAAAGATGGCATAGAGGAAGCCAAAGGTAATGATGTTTTTCAAAGCGTTGACCAACAACAATGCTTCCGGAGCAGCTGGAAAGTACGCATCCAAGACGTATGTCATGCATATCGAGGAGATTGACGTCAAGGCCACCGAGATAAGGCCAAAAGATATGAACAATCCCGGCCAGCTCCAAGTATCTGCAAGGCCAACTCCAAAGAGAGCCGTGCCGATGGTGGTGAGAATTAGAGGCACTGTTACCATACTCAGGCGTACTTCTGGGTCGAATATGCCACCATTTCGAACGCTCCACTTGTCGGCGACCCAATCAGTACACCAGCCACCCAGAAAGGCTCCGATGATGTTGCCAACTAGAGGACTGGATCAGTATTACCTTCGCATCATGCCATAGATTACTCACTTAGACTGGGAATGTTTATCAATCCATTGGTACCTGCGGACCAGTTGTATGGCGGTGCTTGTAAGACTGCAGGGCTGACGATAGATGCCATGACACTCGTTGCTAGTGCGACAGAGTCTGAGTGGCGTAGAAGAGTCAGTCTTTCAAATCAAACAGGCAGAGAAAGTTACAGAGTTGACTGACATGCTAGAGTCGCCCAGATGACGGCGGGGTAGGCAATCGTGGGTATAGGTCGGAGGAAAAGCTCAATGAGATTCACGTCTTTGGGAACGCCATCATAGAGCGCAAGGAGCTGCCAGTTGGACTTCTTTGGTGGCACTGTTGAGCTTGTTGGTGGTGCTGCAGACTCAACTTCGCGAGGCTCCTCGACTTCTGTTGCCATGCTCTTCTCGGTAGAGTCTGGCATGTTGGCCGTTTCGTTCAATCGATCTCCGTTGTTGTCGGCCTGAGTCAGGTATCGCTCGAAGCGCGTTTCCGGAACGCCAAACAGAATCATCAAGAAATTGATGCCTGAAAGTATGGAGATGATGCCTTTAACCCAACGCCAGCCAATGCCTGTTCGATTTCAGCAAGGTTAAGAAGGTGGACTGGCAAAGCACTTGCCTTCGATGATGTATCCGCACACTAGAGGACCCAAACTGTTTGATAAAGCCAAAGATAGGATATATATACTCATTTTGTTTCCTCTTTCATGCAAGAAGAAGATGTCCTGATTGCTTCATCAGTGGAAGGAGGACGCACGACAGAAGAAACGAACTCACATTGACGATAGCGGCGCCAATGGCCTCCGTAGATCCCGCCCCGATGGCAGTGAGGGCCGTAGCGGCAAGCAAGCTTTCAAAACTTGTCGCAACAGCGGCCCAAGCGGTGGAAGCGACCATCATGACTGAGCTGACGAGAAAGATTGGGCGCTTTCCAAAATACACTGCCAAGGGCACCCAGACAAAGTTCTGGACCCGACGTAAGCATCAATAAAACCCAGGGTGAATTCAACTTACGCTGCAACCGAGGATCAAAATCAGGTATGACGAAAGGGTTGTTACTTTTGCATATCCTGTGTTGAACTCGATCGAGATTTGGACGAACGCTGGATATATGCCGGCGGCAGCAACATTGGAGAGGAAGGCAAGTATGCACATGTTGCCGAATGCAAGGTACTTTCTCCATTTTGGCCATCTAAGAGGGTCATTGGGATCTTCTGAGAAGGGCGGGAAGAGCACAAGATCGCCATCTCCGAGTTGATGGGAGCGACCATTTCCTGAAGAGATTGTGAGCTGGAGCGCAGCGAGGCTGACTTGAGCTGTGGGAGTACCTACCAGTATGAAGGCGAACAGTTCCTTCGGTGTCATCCAACTGCTTGAGAGTACGCCACCGCATCCTGATTGATTTGGAGAAGGAAAGCTGGAGAAAATAGCCAGAGAGCTCAAGGGAAGAACGGAAATTGTCCTTCGGATGGAGTGATCAGGTGTGAGGTTGCTGCGGAGGTTTCTATAACCGTCTTTTAGACCCATGCAACTCTTTATACATGTTCATGCAACCAAAGCCTCGTTAGATTGTGCGTCAAACCCTTACCGCGGTTGAGAATCACACAAGGTTTTCGGGTAACCACCAGCTGTTTCCCCAAAGTCATCGAGTTCACGTGATCGGATTGAAATGTCTGGGGTAAATCAGCTCCGTGGGGACTTCATCCAAGCGAGCTCGGGCGTATAACGGATCGGTGGAAGTGGTCGATTTATTTATTCGTGTATTGTCGGCGACCTTGCTTGGATACTAAGCCCGTCAGAAAGCCTTATCAGGATTATGTCGTCGAGTGGCCATCTGGCAGAGAGTGGAGGTAGCCTATCAGGGAAAGTCGCGGTAGTATCAGGGTCGTCACAAGGCATTGGCGCGGCAATCGCGTCGGAACTTGCGAGCAGAGGTGCAAATGTGGTTATCAACTACCCCAGCCCAAGCTGGAAAGGCGGAGCCGAAAAGGTTTTGCATGATTTGGAAGTACCAGGAATCATTGTCGAGGCTGACTTGTCGACCATTGATGGACCAAAGAAGCTCGTCACGGAGACGGTAGAAGCATTTGGTCGCCTTGATATCCTGATCAACAATGCTGGAGTCATCGCCGCTGCACCACTGGAAGAGCAGACATTGGAACAATGGGATGCACTGGTCAATTTGAACGGTAGAGGAGTTTTCCTCTTGACGAAAGCCACTATCGAGCATATCACACGGGGATCTGGCAGGATTGTCAATATTGTGAGCACCTCAAGCAAGCACCCAGGCATCGGCCAGACAATTTACGCCGGCACCAAAGGTATGGTGGAGTCTTTCACACGATGCTGGGCTAAAGAGTTGCCGCCAAAATATGGATGCACGGTTAATGCAGTCAGCCCAGGACCTACCTCGACAGCAGGATTAGCAGAAGCCCGCGATGCTAAGAAAGAGATCTCCAGTTTCCTGGATTCTGCATACTCACAGACTCCGGTGTCTGCAAGGCCAGGTGCTCCAAGCGAAATTGCCTACGCTGTAGCAATGCTTTGCGAGGAGAAGGCGCGTTGGATCAACGGTACTCATGTCGTTGTGTCTGGTGGTCTTGTTATCGACTGACAAGATGTCCATATTAAATGAGACTGAAACGAGGTGCTGCTTGGTCTGCACATCGGCGGCTTAGAGAAATACTAGGTCGAGTAAGCCCAGCAACAGGCTGAAATAGTGTGGTTCCCAAATCGCGTCCCTGATTTTTGCTTTGTGATAATGGCTGGTATGAAACAAATGTCGCTCGCAAATGATGAGAATTTCAATCGCGGCTGTTGATGAGGGTCCTTTGTGGTTAGATGCTGAGACCGCGACTAAGTGAATAGTCACGCATGGCTCGAGAACCGGCCAAAAGGCTTGGTGCGAAGACGTGAACGCAAGGCTTGCTGGTGGCGACTGTCGAACAGAGGTTTTCGATGAGAAGAAAAAACAAACGCGCATCTAGAATTGCGTTCCAAAAGGAGGAGAAAGCGAGTCTTGAGAAATGCGGGTACAGCACTTGGCGATCTAGGCAACCTTGGCAGGCCTAGCCCGTCATTTGCCCCTAAAATTCTCCCCGATCTTTCCGCTAAACCTTCAATCCCCGCCCGCAACCCCGCCCTGAGAACAGACCTTCATCTGGACAGATTATAGCTAGCCGAAGAATGTCATATTCTGTCAGCCTTGAAGCTGTAAATGGCAATTTGCGTGGTCCCTCGTTGGCGAGCTTTCATGCGCCAGTGCATTCGCCATACCTCTGACTGCAGTGACTAAGTCACCATGCCTCAAGGAAAACCCTACTCTAGCTGCGACGCTTGTCGACATTCAAGAATTGGCTGTAATTTGACCTTCCAAACAGGAAATTCGTGCTTCAATTGTCTCAGAAAGGGTATCAACTGTACTTTCTCTCAGAGTCGTATCCGGTTAAACGAGCCAAACAAAGCTGCGGCAAGCAACAAACAGAGAGCCGTCGCCCGTGCACTGGGCAGTCAAAGGACTGTGCCCGCGGAGCCAGCCACTGATTCGACGCAGGCCGCCCAGGCTGTTCAGGCACCTGCACCGGTGGGGAATCGTCTTCTCGGTGCTACAGCCGCCTCCAGGGAGCAAGACACCCTGTCACGGAGACAGCAAGCATTACAGCTGCACCAGATCCTGTGGAATCTGTTCACCAATGTGCTTGAACCGAGAATAGGCCTGTGGATAGGCGGTTCAGGGTGCCCATTCGTTGAGTCGACTGCCGTAAGTCAAGTACATTCTCTCTATCATCTGAATGTGTGCTGACGTATAGGCCCCGACCACTTTGATCTCACGGCTTGCAATTACTCTGGACAACGAAACCGGACCTTCAAACAATGCCACCAACTTAAGCTCCCATGACGTCTCCCTCGAGACGATCCATCGAGATGTCGATAACGGCATCAATCGAGCCTTGACTTTTTCCGTATATGCATATGCTGTTCGTTGGCTGTCCCTCGGTAATGCCGGCAGCGTTGAGAATCAAAAGAACCTGAAGCGCGAGCTTTCGGAGACTCTATGGATACAGGCGCGGCAACAAATATCAGCAGCCATGTCCAAGCCCACGTACCGCTCAATTTTGGCCTTGTATCTTTTCGCTATTGTGCCGTCGTCGCCTCTTGATCAGGGCAGCATCAAGGCCCTGTGCTTCGATGCTGCTCTCAATCATCAAAATCACCTTCTCTCAAAGGCAGAAATTGGACTATCGAATGCCGACCCAATTGCCAAATTACTGGCTCCTGAAATTTATTCACCAGCAACACAAAACCAATCTTATCTTCGCACAGATCAATCAAGCAGCGATGAAGAAGTCAAGGTCAAGGCTGACATCATGTACTGGTTTGGAATTATTTTGGACACCACGCGTTCCCTAACTAGATGTCAGCCATCGATCGTCTTACCAGGGAGAAGTGGCGAAGTCAAGGTATGGAGCATCATTCGAAAACGCACGGATTCATTCGAACAACAATTCCGCTCTCTTCACGGTCTCCGCGCGCCGCTCGACGACAGCAAAGTGATAACCATCCTGCAACACGCATTTGCCTTCAAGATATTGGTGTGGGCCGCAATTATTCGTGTACAGGACGCCGTTCATCATCAGGTCTCAGGCACTACACTGGATGAAGCTCTCGATGCAGTCAGACGTGACAGCAACCGGTTCGAGGAGGTCTTTGGGCCACTCCTGAACCTATGTCAGCGAGACTTTATCTATTTGAGCCGCTCCACACAGATGAGCTACAGTGAGTGAATTTCTGCGTAACCAAAGGACAAAACACTCACACAAAATACAGCACTCTTGAATATTCACTTCCAAATGGCTACCCTCATTCTGGCCGACTCCACCCCAGAAGCTGTCGTTTTCACTGACGCCGATTCAAATCCATACTCACTTCGTCTTTGCTCCTGCCGAAACATAGTCAATGCCGTCAGTCTAGCCATGCGAACGGATGTCACAAGTCACGATGCAACGCGGTTACCAAGTCTGCTCCTTCTCGACCCGTACCCAGACTACATGACTGGTGCTCTGGCACGGACAGGGTCTTCTCTGTTTCAACTTTATGCCAAACAGGAGATCAGTGCGCATTCGGTGACTTCGATGTTCTCCACCGTCATCGCTGCTCTCAAAATACTCAGTGAAATATCTCATCTTGCAGTCGAAGCGATTCCAGTGCTCCAGCAAAAGTTCTCCGAATCCGGAGCAGGCTTGATGAGCGACTCTCAGAACGATAATTTCTACCAAGCGGCCTTCTCGGTCGCGTCGCCTGTCGATGAGAACTTACTCAACGCCGGGATCGTGGCAGAGCTTGAACAACAAGCAAGTAACCCTGCTTTGGTGGACGATACTGTCGTGCACAACGAGAGCAATATGCTTCTTTCCAATTTTCTGACTGATGACCTTGGATTTGTTGACTTTGACTTCCTCTCCCGGGAATGGACATTGGATGTGAGTGGCAAGTCCACGCAAGGAAGGAAAAGACCTGCTGACTTATTGCCAGGAATGTTTTTCTGAGCCTCAATGATACAGGGAAATCTGGGCACCAGATGAATGTGGGGACATTTTTGCGAGGAAGGGCTCCTGCAACGAGCTTACTGCGCTCGATTGCCACTCATAACCACAGAAGAAAGTTTCTCCTGAGTCGGAATCCCTTGAAAGTCGCGGAGAGCCTGGTTTCAGAATAGACTAGATCCTCAGGGGTTTGAGCCTTGTCATAACCCTGACATTAGCGGCTGTGGTGAAGGCTGCAACAGTGTCATTCCGGTGAAACGGCTGGACACTACAACTTATCGGAAAATGCAAAGCTCCGCGGTGTTAATCGATTTCGGTATCTTCTTGAAAGGATCCGAGACAGTGGATCCGCTCCGCGGGATAGTTGCTACGATGGTGTCCAGATGCTCCAGCCGACCAATTCAGCATGCTCGGCTCGAGCGGATGAAAGATGTGATACTTGATATTGCTTGGACAGACCTGTGCCCAGGAAGATAGTTATGATTCAGGCTTCTAGGCCTATAAGCTTCAAGTTGTCAGCCTTTAAAGCCGATTTCAGCCTAAACGAAAACTCTCCACCTCGTCCAGAGCCAAGTCAGCAATATGGCGTTAGGAATGACAACCAAGTGTCAGCGTAGAATCTACGACGATGTCGAGTCACAGTTCGTCGGAGTCGAGTCCGCTTCATCTCCCCGGGCGCTGACCGGTCAATGGCCCTGCATTGGGTCTTACTGGAAGCCGAAAGGGCAGAGCCCCGAGGTGGTCTTCATGCTCTGCCACCATTCTGCCGACTTCTCAAACCACTACCTATCGGGACCCCTTGCTCATCGTGGCTTCGGCGTTCTCGGCTATGGGATTCGGTACAGACAGATGGAGGAGAAATTCGTGCTGGAAAGAGCACTGGACGACATTGCAGCGGGTACGAAATGGCTCGTGGAGAACACCAGTATGAAAAAGCTCGTATTTATTGGGAACTCTGGCGGAGGTTCCTTAATGGCTGCTTTTCAGGCTAAGGCCGAGAAAGATCCCTCACTTAAAGGTGGCGATGCCTTCATCTTCCTGAACGCCCATCCTGGCCGACCCGAGGCTATAACCATGTATCTGGACCCGTCAGTTCTGGACGAGGACGATCCGGCTAAGCGTGACCCTTCGCTTGATATGTACAACAAAGCAAACGGTCCTCCATATTCCGAGGAATTCCAGAAACGATATCGGGAGGCTCAGCGTCAACGAAACCATCGTATCACAGCTTGGGCGAAGAGCGAACTCAAAAGACTCAACGAAGCTGGAATTGCGGATCGGATCTTCTCTGTAAATCGCACATTCGCAGATTTACGCTTCCTCGATATGACCATCGATCCCTCCGAACGTGAACCGAATGTCTGTTTCTACGGTGATCCAGAGAAAGCCAACAACGGCGTCGGTCTCCTTGCGCGGGCATGTACCATCGAAACCTGGCTATCGATGTGGAGTCTCGAGGAGTCCAAAGCCAGGTTCGAGTTAACAGCTTCGACGTTCTCGCTTCCAACAATGGTTATCCAGTCAACGGCGGATGTAGGGGTCTTTCCATCGAATGCACAACACATTTACGACATGGTGGGTTCGAAAGACAAAAAGCTTGAGTTCATACCAGGCGAGCATTTCTTCGAAGATGGTCAGGAGAATTTGGATCATGTGGCAGATCTGATCGCCCAGTGGACGCGAGACACTCTTTCAATGTGACTATTTTGAGTCCAGAGATGAGAAATGAACAAGAACCTAGATCTAAAGTGGCAAAGCCAGCTCTGCCTTTGTGCACAGGACTAATCATTACTTCTAAGCTGTTGGTTCACGGCTCAAAGACATGTCTATGGCTCAAAAAGGGCTGAAACTACTAGACAGTCATCCTTGATTTTCTAGTAGACCGCTATGTGTCCAGCTGCTATCAACTTTTCAAGTAAACTCGCTTCACGGTTCAATCAATGACAGGCATGACCAGGTATGAGTCGAATAATCCACCAGTATGAATAACGTGCCTCCCTTTGTTAGCCGAGGCTTCATGGAGCATCATTTGGGGTACATTGTCGTTGCGGAAGATGTCCGTGCCCTGAATCGTGACTTTGAGAGACTCTCCCTGGAAGAATCGAGTCGAAGTTGCAATGATCTCGATATCGACAGGAACGATCTCGCCAGGTCGCAAAAGCAGTTTGCGCTTGTGTTGTAAGTAGGGCCGGTTGTACTGTGTGAGTCCAAGGTCAAGCTCACGGTGACTGACACGAAGCCATCCCAGACCGAGAGGACCGTCGTCGAACATCGAGAAAGCGATGAACTTCACTTTTTCGCCTGACTGGTCGAGCTTATCGAGCTGCACGAAGAGGTCCATGTCGTCGCTCTGGTCCGTCGAGACCCACAGGCGCAGGCGCATGCTGCCTGTGAGCTCAGTCGTCTTGTCGAAAGTATAGACGAAGGTTGCATTGTCTGTCGTTGACAGGCTCTCGTAGCTCACTGCGGAACTGCCGTAGAGCGGCTGATCCTTCATCTGCCCGAACGGGGCCTGAAGATATTTCTGTACGAATCGAGTTCGTTTGATCGGCCATTCGGATTCGGCACGCACGAATCCTTGATAGGCTCGGTCGCGGACTTCGATCCGGACGGGAGGCCATGAGTCGATCTCACTTGATTCGTTCTTCAAGAACTTTTGGTAGAACGCCTCTTGTCGAAGCAGACTGGATGGTTGATAGAAGTATTGCCACTTTTTCTGGCCATCTACCGATTTGTTAGTACGAATGATAAGGTATTAGGGAAACGGGAGACTTTCGAACTTCTAACCACTTGTCTTTCGAGCTGATATAGGTGAATCCGTTCAAGGCCCCACGCGTGTGCATACCGAAGTCCCCCCAATCCGCAACCACGTAGGCGGGCACTGTAATAGCTCCCAAATTTTCTGCACGTTTGGACTCGTGATACTCATCCATCATCTCATGAGCTTGTTGATTAGCGAAGTAGTGCTCGGTCTTGTTGTGTGAGAATTGACACGACCAATCGGTAAAGTTGATGAATTTGGTCTCGGGAATTCCACCAGTATGTGTGTGATCGCGAAAAGTATCCGAAAAGCCTTCCCAAGGATTGATGCAAGCCAAATGAGGTGGGTTGAGTTGTGCGATACGCCACTGCACAATGGCGAGGTACGACACTCCACAGGTACCTACACGACCATTTGACCAAGATTGCTCGGCAATCCACTCGATAAGGTCATAGCCATCGTAGGCAAGCTGCGGACCCAGGATTTCGAGGATCCCTTCTGATGACCATGATCCCCTACTATCGCCATTAACCACTGCATACCCTCGTTTTGTCCAGTAAGCAGGATCCGGACCCTCCCAAACCGCATGTTTCGAAACCGATCCCTTCGGTACACCACTGCCAGGGAACATATCAAAGTTCTTCAGAGCGTGCTTTCCATAAGGCGACCAGGTCATCAGCGTCGGCAAGGGCGCCGAGACGCCTGGCGGGCGAAATATGTCCACGTAGATCTTTATTCCATCTCTCATGGGGACTGCCACGTCCCGAATAATCTGCATTCCATCGATCTCTTCGACAAGATTGGGGCGAAATCCTGGATATTTGCCTTCTTTCAAGTCGACAGGATCTTTCATTATGAGGGGAATGGCAGGATCCGAGCCCAACTGGGCCTCTTTGATGTCTCCCATGATGATGGAAGTGATTTGATGGGCAATAGTGATGTTCAAGGTCAGGATTCGAGTTGCACCGGATCACGACATGATTTCAAAGAAGGAGAAGATTTAGGAGAAACCACTCGGGAACGGCAACAGACAGCGCAGGACAAAGGCTAGGCTGGTTTGATTGACCAGGCTGCCGGTCAGCAACCATACATGCATCCATCGGAGCTCCGGAATCTTCACAGATGTGCGACGCCTCGGCAGCGTTTGACATGGGGTGTCAAGGTAGTGCAGCGGGTGTTGATCGGTTTCGGTTGTTGACGGACATAACTGGCAGCTTCCGAGCTCAGATCATCGCGATCCCGTGATCGGCCGCTTCACGTTACCGTCACCACCGACGACCTACCTAGGTATTCGGCAAGCCCATGTCATCATCCTTGCAGAGACAGAGCAGTTGAGACTATTGCCTTCTGCAGGTTGCTCGAAGGGTACCGTTTGCCAGCCATCACGAACAGTTTAAGAGGCACTCAGTTGGTTGGGAAGACTATGAAGAGAAGTTGGGAGCTGCGCGTGTGAAGAAATTTAAAAGCGGAGCCGGTACGATCACGTGACAAGGCTGTACGAGGCTGAGGCAATCGCGCGCGCGACGGTAGACAACTGGTGGTGATGAACCCGAGCCAAAATGAGAGGACTGAGAGAGCTTGACGAAGTGTCATTCTGCAGAACCTTAGCAGTCACTTGGGCATATTCAAGCTTTGGAATGCCTGCACAGCTATAATTCGTTGTCGCCTGGGGAGGAGAGGAGAGGAATGAAGCAGATATGGCTCGAAGCGCAGGTTCCAAAAGTCCCTTCGAAGACTACATTGTACACGACCAGTCCGATCCAGTCGCCTGACATCTCAGATTGAGTTATCAAGCCTGCAGCACACCTTTCAAGCCATATCTCTTCCCGTCATAGACTTTTTCATCCCTGTTCACAAACTTCTCCCAAGGCAACGCGGCACCTGCACCCCGGACCCAGCGATCTAGATAAGGACACGAATCCGTTGTATCGATGGCCATGTTGGCCATCTTGAGCCAGCCCTCGCCTTTCAGAGGAAACCTGTGACTGAGTGCCTCCTGCTGCTCGTAAGGAGCACACACCAATGACCCGTGTGCTAGTGCTCGAACCAGCTTGGAAATATGGCCGTCGTCTTCAATCTTGTTAGCGCGGCCAACAAGATCATCCCAAGTCATGTGGTCCATCCGGGGTTTGTACTCGACAAGCTCGTTCTCGTGTAGTTCAGGAGCGATGCGTGAGGCATATGTGATCAGATCTAGCCTGCCTTTCCATTCCAGCATTCGGGCCTTGTCTTCTGTTGTCATCCAAGACTGCTTGTTGAAGGCGGAGAAGAATATCGCAGCGTTGACCTGGTGGATGAGGAAGAAGTCGAGTTTAACTTCCTTTGGCGGGCGCTGAGCGCAAGCGGTTACCCAAGCGTTGACGTTAATCATCTCTGCTGTTGCTTCGTCGAGATTGCTCGGCTCAACTTGCCACTGGGCGGCGAGTTCAGTTAATCTGGAAGGAGCATTGCCCAGAACGTTGTCGTCGAGAGTTGAGCCACCGTCCCAGTAATCCAAATCATACAGAGAGGAATCCCTTCTAACGTCATGGAAGCACTCAATCAGAGGTGTGCTCCTGACCCTTTTCTCTTGCGCCAACTTTTCGCTGCCCAACAGAAATGGAGCGAAGCAACGCAAGTGCACAGCCGTTTGAGCCATAGCCTCAGCAATGATACCCGGCTGTTCAAATTCGACGCCAAATCCAAAATGGATGAGTGGATGGACAAGACCTATCAAATCAGCCACATCATTCTCTGAGCCTCGTTCAGATTGTACCCACCCGCAAAAAGCCTCACTAGCATCTCATCTGCCAACTGTGACCGCGAGAACATGTATCGGTGTACTACCCGCTGCCAACCTTCATCACGAAATTTGCGCTTGAAGAATTCGAGATAATCAGAATAGTAGTCTTCTTGGCTCATTAACGAGGAGAAATATTCATCGTCCGAAAGTTTTTGAACTCTTGCTTCATCGAATTGTTTCAAAGGTCGCTGGTAGTGAGCGTTGGTGTCAAAGGCGTTTTGGAGCTTGGTAGCATCTGCTCCTAATGCGTATGCAGTCAGGAGGTAGTGCGTTTGGTGGTTGTGATATCCCTTGAAATTCCAGTATGTGTGAAACCTCTCATGATTTTCTTTCAGAAGCGACGTGACCTTTTGCGCCAATGAATCTTCCAGGTCGCTGTAGTGATGCACACCGTTAAGTGATGGCGTTAGATGGATCCCGAGTGCCATTGCGCTGGGGACTGGATCAGATGGTGAACGAAAATGAAAACTCGAAAAGTTCACAGAATTCTGTCCCGCAGATAACGAACGTGTCAAGAAGCGAGTCAAACTCAAGTAAAACCTTACCGCTCCGTGAGTTTGGCGAACTTGAGATGGACAACCATTTTCAGTAATTTCAGCGATTGCCGGACTTGGCATAGGTCACGGGTTCGGGAGTTAGGTGAAGTGGTTGATGGTCTGACCTCATCTGGAACCCAATTGCTTGTCGATCGAACATATAATTGGAGAAGACGAAGGGCTCTAAGACTCAAGCAGCCCTGAAAGCTTAAGCACGAGTTTGGTCCGTTCATATCGATTCATAAACAATAATAAGACTTGTGTACCGAAGTGCCGCGGTTGGCTTCTAGCGTAGACTTCTTCCAGCTATGTACAACAACGAAGGAGATGTCAAGAATTCTGGTCGATGATGAGAGGACCCTGTACAACTGATTAGCTAAGTAGTATTCAAACAGAATAGCGCAAGACTTACCTGATACACCAGATTTCTGTATGTGACCTTCCACGTCCCGTCGTTCTGCTTGGCCAACGTATCCTGGTACTGACCATAAGCGTACAGCGCTTGCGTGTCCGGAGCGAACGTGGGTCCCAGATCGGGCGTCAAGAAATGTGACGCAGTATAGTATGTGATCGCGATCGCAGACGATGGCGAGCAAATCTTGATGTACTGCGTGCCGTAGCTGTGGTGCGTCCGATTAAACATGGCCAATCCGTCCGCAATGGTCTTGATGGCGGGCAGACCTGACAGCACGCCAATGGGTGCACTGTAGTTGACGACAGCGTTCTGAGTGAACACCTTGTCCAGTCGGTCGTAGTTCTTGCCGTCTATGGCAAACGGATATTGAGCAAGTGTGTTGCGAATGGCATCGACGGCAACGACGTCCTGGGACACGACCGAGGGAAGTATGTTATCCAAATCGTAGATGGCGACTGGGCCAGGCGCGATCGTCGGGCAATGCCCAGAAGAGCCACTATTGTTTAACGTTTCTGCGATAGCGAGTCCAGGACCGAAGGATGCTGCCAAAGCCAGAATCGGCAGCAGCACGTTTGCCGCCTTTCGATACATTTGTTTCGTTGCGCAAATGTTTCGCTTCGTGAACAAGAAAGGTCAACCTTTGGATTAATTGTTTGGCTGGACAAAAAAAGGAGCAGCTCACTAGCCAGGAAGACAACGTGAACAGAGAGTTCCTGGTTCCTTCCGTGCCGTCTTTGGGTTTCGGTCGGCTCACAAAAAGGGACACGAGCAGCTTTATGTACAGGACGCTTAGATCCCCCTTTCCTAAAAGTTAGCACACCTGGGGCAGGGTTTTCTCCATGCTCTCATTCGAGGGACGTACACATAATTGTGTAGCAGAGGATGCTCCCCCGCAAGGATGAGAGTGTCATCGCAACGGTTGGACCGCCCCGTTCCTGCATAATCATGGAGAACGCTAGGATAGTGATGTTACTAGCGTAGAGCACAGCTTGGGAATCCCGGTCCTTCGCGATGGGCGAGCTCGATTAGCCGTGGTGTTGTACTATTCCGCAAGGCAAGCGTATTCGATAGTGATTGAACCACTAATGCACGACTGATCGGTCGGTTGGGAGCTCAGGCTGGAGTTTGACAAGCTCATAGCTGACAACCTTGAACCTGCTGACAACCTTGCTCGGCTGGCGACCACATGGGGCGTCGTTTCGGTTTAGTGCCGTCGGGCCTTGGCGATCCCGGCATAAGCAAGCATAAGGACATGCTCAATCTCCGTCGGCGGTCGAAGTTGTTCTTGTCCTTCCCTCGAGATGATAAATTCGCAATCTGCCGCGCTGGGTCTGTACTTTTGAATGATGCCCAGAAGAACGGGCCGTTGAGCGGATTCAGTTACAGACCGGAGCGGGTTTTGTCCGGCAAATTAAAGCCCCGCATCGTCCTGCTTTCGTGGGCTGGAATGTTTCCGTCAACTCAATTGTGTGTAGAAAAGAACCATGGTAGTTTTTTTCGTCCCTCATGAGCCTTTGTCCTCCTGTTGAGATTTCGAGAAAGCGAGCTCAAAATTAAAAGGTCACCCGAACGCGAGTTGAGCTCTGACTGCATTTTCGTGAAGGTATGCATCAACCTAGTTCAACGCCTGGAGGAAAACTGCTGCCCCGGGTACGGTGTAATTTGATGCCATCTTGGTCGGGCCAGGATGTTCCTGTATCTCACCTGCAGTGCTGGGGCTCAGGCTGCACGACATTTCCCCTGTCTGAGATCGCCTTGACCGATTCACCAGGTACGTACCTCTTACAGTATATCGAGTGGGAAGATCTGCATCTTCAGGTTTGTTTAGCAATATGAGCCTGCTAAGGTGGGACATGAACCATTCTATGGGCACAGATCATTCTCGAGCCATGGTTCTGAGTGAATTGGTGGATGAAGTCAAGATCAAGATTTTCATTCTTCTTTCAAAGCCGGCTTACCCCACCGTACCTCACTACGGCGACTGTCTTGCGCAAATCACGTCTCCTTTCTCACACCTGCGCATTTCAGCTCCCTCGACTATCTTGGCAAGCAGCTTCCGCTCGTATTCACAACTTGAACGCCGCAGCAACCAGAAGTGACCTTGCCAAGCTTCAAACTGGGCAGTTTTGTTGTGTAATTCGAGCCGAGGCTTTCCAATCTTAACACACCATGGAGGTGGGCACAGGAAAATAGCAATAAATTCATGTATTCTGTCTGCAACAAAAGAGATGCTGCTAATATGTTACTAGCTTCTGACCAGAATTTTGATCTCAAAATGCGCGATACACTCGTTCCTCTTGCGAGTTCCTTCTCTTGTTCCGAGAGAAGGGCTCCTCCCTCGCCGCTTATACTCAAGCGCCTTCTCCGTTCCCTTATTTACCGTATCCAACATCATAATCCGTCACATCATAGCTCGTCTCATGTACTCCTGACTTATTCTAAAGATATAGCCTAGTTGCATCGCGTATAGGTGTCTTTCACAGGCATCAACCTGCCTCGCTCAGCAGGGTGCGGGACGCTGCGATATATCCATGTCGAGGCTTCGTTGAGTGCGCGAAGGATATGCGTACATCAGAGACGCTCAGTATTCAGTCATTGAAAACATTCGCAATATGAAGCCTCAGTCTCGTTCAACCGTTGCCCACGCCATCGCCGCTTGCAGCATGTGCATAGAGTATCAGTTCCGCGTTCTGGGGATTATTTGAGTTTGCAGCATGTGTTTCACGCCAATCCAGCAATGCTTCATGAACTGCATCGTCAGTATCGATCAGAATGAAGTCGCCGTCCTCGTCACGGTATCGTAATCGCACCGATCCTGATGCAATGGAATGGTTGGTGAAGCGTGCTAACTTTGCATCGATGCGGTCTGCCAGTGACCGGAATTGAATGTTGCTTGCGATAATCATAGAAACATAGTTCTCGTCGAAGCAGACCTTGGCTTTCAGCTGACTTGGCAGATACGAATCCCCATCGCTTGATGGCGATGAGACAGGAGGTGAGAAGGGCCGGCCTTGTGATAGCGATGGTCCGTGACCAGGTCGTCTCACATCGTTGCCGTACGGCTGATCATAGGTATAACCGTGGGCAGGCATGTTAGGTCGCGCCCCATGAGGTAGTCCATACTGCTGGTGTGGGGTGCCGCCCCTCGATGGAGGTGCGTTGTTGGGCGAGTTGTTCTGACTCCTGCTCGGGGGACCCATCTGCTTGGCCATATGCGCAGGGATAGGAGGCACATTTGGCACATTCTCTGATGAGGTATACTTGCGGCTTTGTTGTATCATAGGATGCACATCAGGACTGCTTGCCGATCGCATACGAGGTGCCTGCATGGGCCCAGAGCCCTGCCCTCGATGACGCCCATTGGATAGGTAGGGATTTCCACCCGATTGCCCATTGGGGTTTCGAGCCATGGCAGGCGCCGTGTTCCGATGCGATTCCGGAGGGTACATACCTCCGCTGACTGGAGTTGTCCCGCGCTGGTAACCAGCAAACGCGGACTGTGAACTTGACCTGGCTGACATGGTGGACCCTGGCGGCGTATCCCGATCGATAGGAGAGAAATAGGAGCCACCGGGATACTCCTGGGGAGAATTCATCGGCAGGCCTCGGGTGTTTAACGAAAGACCACCCATTTCCGACGTTGGCATTCGCATCCGCCCGGCTGACATGTGCGGACCACTGCCACCACTTCCATTGGTCGCAGAACGCGACCGAAGACTGGTGCTGGAAGCATTTCTGCTCATGTTGAATTCTGAATAACCGTTGGACTCTGTTCCGCCATAGGTCGTTCCAGACAAACGATTGTAGTCGTCCTCTTCTTCCTGCATCAGATACGGGTTTTCTAGGTTGGCGCCTTGGAGCGAGAGCAGATGGGTCTCGGAGATACCTTTCGACTTGGCCTCGAGCATGCAGGACGACCGCTGAGTCTCGATCAAGTTGTGCCATTTCTGCAAGGTATCGTCGTTCTTAAACTTGATGATAAAGGTGTCAACCGTGGGATCGCCCTTCCATGTTATTCGCAGGGAATAGCTTCCAGGCGTCGACTGAGGCGTGACCGAGATGACATTCGTAAAATAGATCCGTCCCTTCAGATTCATCTTGGGCTTGCCTCGGAGACTGAGCGAAGGCTTGGTGTTCGCCAGTCTGTTCTTGGGCTTGTTGGCGTTGACATCCTTGCACATGATCAAAATCCGGCTGAAGAGAAAGATGTGGTACTCCTTCTCCTCGGAACGTAGCGTGCTGTCCTTCATCACGTTGAAAGTGCCCAGTAAAAGCAGTTCGCCGAAAGTCCCAACCTGCAATTGCTTCCAATCATCTATCCGCTCTTGCAGATCTTGAAGGGCGTCATCCCTAGTCTCCTTGTCGATAGACGCATCAGCCTGCATCAGCACATCTTGTATGATGGCAATGGCATTTGTCAAATCTGATTTCAGCTGTTCATCCTCCAGCTGGTTGTGAAGGTCCTAGACAAGTCAGTTGAGCCTCCTGGAAGCCATTTTAATGAGCTTACCTTCAATAACAACGGATACTTCGTTAACCGCTGAAAAGGCTTAAGGAGAAACCCGTTCAAAATGGTCGGATTTGCGAGCATTTGATGGGTGAGCGGCGATCTAGCATTGGCAACCATCTTGTCCCATTCCTGTCCGCACGTGGTCTCACATCTCCTCTGGTTGGCGATGAACGGCTCATATTGCCTGAACGGGTCCTTGTAGTGGACAAACAGCTGACCCCAATTCTGCTGCTCCTCGGGCATCTCATTTTGTTGTTCAATGCGAATCAAAAACCGCTGAGCGAAATCCAAGAGGTTGTTCAAGTTCAAAAAGATGTTGTGAATGGCGTCGCCTGTCAATGCACCAACCTCCTCCAATTCCTTCTTCAACAGCTGCAAATTCTGTAAGTGGTGAACATATTGCCTTTCAGTCTCTACCAGTTCCCTCAAGATATACTGCCTTCGGGTCATCGACTTTGGAGGCTGGTCCACGGCATTGGAGCCGACGTCTGTCCCATCCCGGGAGTCTTCGCTATCAGTCGAAGTTTGCAACTTGCCACTCAAGCGCAATATGTCCAGAACACGGTTGACCAGTTTGGTCACCTTGACGAAACCTGTGGTGTTATCACTGTACAAGTCGGTGACTGTAAAGGTGTCCGCCGCGGGGATGTTCATCTTCTGCATGCAAGACCTGATGAAGAGGAAGGCAGCTTCTTTCCCCACCCTATCGGGGCGATTTGTGTCAACTGACAGATCTCCTTCTTCAGGATCGGAAGCGTTGTATATTGTGAGCAAGGGAAGACCACTCCGGAAGCACTGCCATAGCGACGACACTGGATCAGTCAAGCCATCTGCCTCGCGCTCCTCCATTTCGTCCAGATATGGGCGGAACCCGGGCACCCCCGATAGACGCCGGCGCAGTTTGATGCATATCTGGTAAAGCGATTCTCCATCTCTCACATTTATAATGTTGTTCTTATCCAACATGGGGCCATGGTCGCCGTTCATTGTCGGCAGAGACGCCAACAGGAGCGCTGAAACACTTGATTGCGCTTAGACTGCTTCGTATGCGTTGCGGGCCGAGGGAGATTGCTTAGTGCATGGATCGATGGAACGGGCTTGACAATCGCGACGTCGAGTATTCGTGGCGCGAAAGAGGTGATGGCAGAGAGATACGACAAGAGTCTGGCGCAGGAATGCTGGGGAGACGCGTGGAGAAGTTCGAGCAAGGACCGCGGGCAACCCTGACTGAGGGGCTATGGAGGCAGTAGCAGCGGAAGTGGCAGATGGCGAACCAGCGCAAGTCAGAGTAAACGAGGGATGTCTGAGACAGACAAGTTAGAAGCAAGCAAGGAGGCAGCAAGGGACAAGTGGGCATACCACAAAGCAGAAACCAAAGTTTGACAGTATCCTTTGCCCAAGTTCCACGAAACAGACAGGCGACAACGATAGGACGGCGACTAGAGGAACGAAGGAGGACGGGATGGTACGAGGCTCGCGGGCCAGAGAGGGTTGGTGCTATTGTTGGCTCGTCGATCCAATTCAATCAGTCGAGGTTGTAGGAAAGGAGTGGTGTGGTTGGTTGGTGAGGTGCAAAGAGAGCCAATCAGTGCGGTTTTGCAAGGGATCGAGGCGCGTGAATGAGCGAAAGAGGGCCAAGGAGGGATTTGTCAAATTCAATAGTTGCAAGCGTTGGGCCTGACGACGAGATCAAAGAGACACAGACAATCAAGTGGTGTACTCTTGTGTATCGGTTGCTGGAAGGAGAGAGGAGGCAATGATGAAAAGCTTTCACCTTTACCCGGCACGCTGCAGTTACTGCTAGAAGCGGGTGGAGTTGGACACCTGCAGTGCATCACGCAGCCCAGATCGAAACCAAACTCGCCTGTGACAAGCGTGATGCTGCCATCACTGCTGCCACCTGCACCTTCTCGCTCACTCGCTCCCCTCCCCGTCTACAAATCTATCTGCGCAACTCATTCTGTCAGTTGTGACACGATTCTTCTGTCCCAAATCACTCTTGCTCTCCGTTATGTCCACTGATGATTCGTAGTCGCGTCCACGAATTCCTCCAAGAACTCTTCTCCGCGCCCCCCTGTCTATTTCTCCCACCGGCGCGGAATCCTCGAACAACTGGAAAAGCCATCGAACACCCTAACGCCATCCTTCACCCGTTCCCGCGGGATGGCGCCGCCGTGAGCCTGTCGCGAAAACACGCCAGTCTTACCAAAACAGTCGCGAAGCTCCCCAAAATTCATCCGCTGTGCCTTTTCCGGCCCAGGGTTGCGGCAGAACCGCAATTGGCGCCCAGCTTACTGGGATGCCCCTCCTGCCGGGCTATCACGTTCTCTTCCCCGAGAGTGGCTGCTCCCAGGCACTTTACTCCCTTCATTCTAGCGCCTCGCGGCTACAAATCTTGGTGGCTGCCACGATGCAACAACTGTCAGGGACTCAGAGCCCCAACACCCCCGAGTTGTCGCTCCGCCGTGGTGGTTGCAGCGGACACATCATGCCACGAAAAACTTATCTTGGTCGGTGTGTTGAGCTATGTGAGTGCGAATCTCGCAGAAGCAAATATATCTGGTAGCTGCAGTTCATCACCAGTCACCAGTGGTTGCCAGCCTCTGAGTCTCCCCACGTGAAGTCGGCCACTATCATGGTTTCGTTTCATCTTGCCCGGAAGAGGAGAAGGTAGGGGCACAGCAAGGCAAGCAAAGCTTGTTTTTCGTGTTTAGGATCTTGAAGATGCCGGATATATTTTGCGTATGACGGACAGCAGAGTGCTCGCCTCCAATCACCATTGTCAAGCTTGTATGCAATCTGTTTCAAACTTGCTACGACATAAAGGTTGGAGACTGGCAACCCTTCCGGTGCGCTTCAATCGTGGGGAGACAGCAACTCTTGCTTCATTGCATTGCCCACTGTCCCAGACGCAGACGGCGCGCCTGAACATGGCTTTTGATTACCGTAAATGCAGGTTGAGGATTTATCCGACTAGTCGAAAAGGGCTATGTGCTCTGCTGCCCTGCTGACCAGAGCTCGAGAAAGATCACCCTCAATTGACGCTGACGACCGCTTCTCAACTGCTCTTGTGTAGGAGCCCCTTGCCAATCGGGAATCAGGGGGCCAAAGAAGCAAGGCTTCCACAATTGTCGCTGAATTGAAGCTCTTGGACCCGGAAAGACATCTAGCCGGGCCTGGCAGCGCATCCCCGCATCCCATCGTCGGCTCTGTATCTGCACGATACCTGACGTCGATTCGGGGTGCGGGACACCAGTCAATTTGCGTGTACACATAATGCCGAGGTCGGATGGCAATCCAGAATCCGGTACGGGGCAAGTATGTGAGACCCCACGATGAGAATAATGATGAAGGCTCAGGCCCATCTGATTGTTTCGTTATCACCGATCGTTTATCAGGGCCACCGATCAGTCATCATTCATTCTGCTCATACTCTGATCCGGTAGATAAAAGGACTTGGGAACGGTCTCAGCTCGCCGAACCGACAACGAAGATCTATCGAGGAGCTTCGGGTACTAGCACCACGGTACAACAACTGCTGTCAACATGTCGTACACAGACAAAGAATCGATCCTGGCCCTGGGCGAGATTGACCCAGAGCTGAAAGCGGTACGTACATTCCAGACACGAGGGAAGTCCTCTCGCTAATCAAAGTAGTTCCTGGAGAAAGTCAAGCCACCACCGATGGACTATTCGGATCTCACCGATTTCAAGAAGTTGATCGACAGCCGCAATGAAGCTGCCATGAAAGCGCTCGGTGAAGCACCCCCGGAAGTCAAGCAGAGTGAACTGCAATACACCACCGAGGATGGCACCAAGCTGCGTGCAAAACTCTATCAGCCGACCAACCCACCCAGCACCGGCAGTCCGTTGATCGTGATGTACCATGGTGGTGGATTCTGCATTGGTGCGCCTGAGGGCGAGGAGCAGAGTTGTCGAAACTTCGTGCAGGCATTCGGGGCTACCTGCATCTCTGCCTCCTATCGGCTCGCTCCGGATTTCAAGTTCCCTCAGGCTCCCAAAGATGCCTGGGACTGTTTGAAGTGGGCGGCCGAGAACGCGAAATCCTGGGGCGCCGATCCTTCGAAGGGATTCGTGATTGGAGGTACATCGGCTGGAGGCAACATCACTGCTGTTCTGGCCCATGTTGCTCGAGACGAGAAGCTCTCACCTCCGCTCACAGGACAGTACCTCGCCATCCCAGCCGTGTTGCCAGAGAAGAAGGTGCCCGAAAAATATCAGCAATATTCTCTCTCCTACGCCCAGAACAAGAACGCCCCGGTCCTTCCAGTCGCCGCTATCGATATGTTCATGAACGCATATCAGCCTGACGAGGATGATGGCGTATGGTACGCATGCTTCAACCATCCCAAGGGTCACAAAGATTTACCCGCGGCGTTCTTCCAGATTGACGGCATGGATCCTCTTAGAGACGAGGCGCTCATATATGAACGTGTCCTGAGGGAAGAAGTTGGCATCAAGACGAAATCCTGTGTTTACCCCGGTTTGCCGCACGGCCATTGGGGGTTCTTTCCATTCTTGAAGGGTAGCGAGAAGTTCCGCAAGGAGCAGGTCGAGGGCATGGGCTGGTTGCTGGGGAAAGAGCCGGATTTCACCAATGTCAGAACCGCAGCCGCTGCCGCAGGGGTGTAGTTGCTTCGAGCGGCTTTTATTTGGTAGGTGCAGGACTCGAGACGCATTAGACCTGGTACAAGAAGAAGCCACTGCATGTCATATCTTCATGGATATCGCATAGACAACACAAGCCCCCTTATCTCATCTTTTTCTTTCCCTGATCTTGAACCTGATCCCTTCTTTATTGACTCCTCCGACCGTCCTGGCCATCTTCGCTCTTTGCTGCTCTAATTGATCCGCGGCCGCGAGGATTTCTCGCTGTCTCTTCTTCAACGCATCCAGCTTCGCCACGCGCATTTCTTGTAGACGCTTCCTCTTTTTTCGTTCAGCTTTCAGACGGGTCAGGGTGTCTTGCTCTGCTTTGAGTGCTTTCCTCGACTTTGCTGTTGGCTTGGGTGATTCGTCTTCATCTGCAAGGTCTGTAGCCGTGGCCACCTCGACCACTTCCATGGATATATCCTCTTCGTGGGAGATTGGCCGACCGTTCGACTTGCGCTTTGTCCCTCTCGACACAATTGCATCGGCAGCCACCTCGTCCTCAAACGTCGTCTTGCGGCTGACGACCTTGCCACCCGCAACACCATCTAACCCCACCTGCTCGCCCAATCTCTCGATCTCGCGCCTCCCCTTCGCCGCCACGGTCCTCAAATACCCCGCGTCCTGCGTCTTTAACAACCTCACGGCATCATGGCTCAATGGCTTCCCGGCGGCGAGGGTCCCTTCTTTCCCCTTCCCCGCCTCTTCGCCATCATGCGTGGGTTTATGCTTGCCCAGCCCAGCGCGCCCGGAACTGACCATCCCAAACGCGAACTCATCGGGGTTTCGTTCGCGGGCCTTTTGTGCGAGGAGGCCGAGTTTGGCGCGCTTCTTGTTGAAGTCGGCGGCGCGGAGGGAGTAGTCTTTTTTCTTTTCGAGTCTGCAAGATGCCCCCGTTAGTTGGTGCACTTTGGAGAGAACAAAGGGTGGCTGCCAACGGCGCAGTCCAGCAGATTTATTGCAGGAATCACTTACAAGCCCCATTTTGACCTGCCTTCGGGCTGGGAGCGTTCTTTGTGCGGACGCCGGGTGACGGCGTTGCGCATGGACGACATCTTGATCGATGAAAGGCGATATCGAGTGAAGGCAACTAGGTGAAGGCGGTGTTGGTGGAACGTAAACAAAAAAAGTTGAGCGGGCAATGCAAAGCAGAAGTTTGGAGAAATTGAGAGCCGCAGTTGAGCCGCCAAACGATGACTTCTCCACAGGCGCTTCTTGACGTTTAGATGAGCTTCAGCTTCATCTCAATTCAGTCTTCGCCCAAGCTCTCCACATTGACTTTTTCAGAAGAGGAGCAGTCCGTCTAGTACAATGTCAAGATAATACTTGCACCTTTTCACGTATACAACATCGTCCCTGCTCCTAAGCCTGCACGAGAAAGCATGGAGATGGCTCCCTCACTCCCCGACGCACCCACACAACCTCCCACCCCCAGCACAACCCGCCAAAACAACCTGCGCAACCCCCTTCCCCTCTCACCAACCCAAGAACAAGAAGTCCGACGCTTGTATCACGAACGCGCCCGGCGACGCTGCGCCGACGTGATCAAAGACTTCGCCGACTGCGCCCGCGGGCGCACCATCTCTGTGGCATGGCACTGCAAGGACCAGCACTTAGCCATGAACAGCTGCATGATCCAGTACGCGACGAAGGCAGATGAGGATGCCGCGCGGGAAGAGTGGTTCGAGGGGATTCTGGCAAGGAGGAGAAAGAAGGAGGAGGAGTTGGTCAAGGTCGAGGAGAGGAGGAGGGAGGTTATTGAGTTGACGAGACGGCAGGAGGAGAAGGAGCGAGTTGAGATGGAAAGGAAGAAGATGGAGGTTGAAGAGGCGCAGAGGCGGAAGGATGGTGAGAAGAAAGGAGGTGGGTGGTGGTTGAGGGGATGAGACGGGTATTGAAGTCTGTGATACTGAGACTCAGCTATTGAGCGCTTGCTCGCCTGTCTTGAGTACGGGAGCTTCGTGGTGCTAAGATGAAGTCTGATATCCAGAATCTACTGGTGGCGTCGAGCTGGCATACAACGAGCTTCCAGGCGCAATTCGGCACCGAACAGCTGCTGCAGAGCTGCTCTTGCCATCCAAAATGCTCCTAGACGCCCAGCACGACCCGCATCTTCCAACGTCTCCCATCACCACGGTCCCGAACCTACCACCGTCCCAAGGGACTATCCTCAATATCAGGCAATCCTCTCGTCGACACATGCACCATCTCCAAACCATCGTCACTATCATCATCCTCACCCGGCCACTCGCGGTGCTCAACATTTCTCTGCCCTGGACCCCGCTCCAACAACTCATCCACCATCGCTTCTCGAAGATCCTGATCTTCATCCTCCGGCGACTCGAACCTCCCATCCTCCGCCGGGTCTGATAACTCCTCTATCATTGCCCTCCTCAAATCATGCTCCACAAGAACCCCATCCCGCAACACATGTCTCCTCCCAGGCACGACTTCAATCTCCCGCTCTTGCTCCTGCTCCGTCTCATCCACTTCCGGAACCGGCTCGAGCTGCCTCTCACGAAGATCCATCCCCTCGCTTGCCTTGATAATCAATTCTTCATACACGCGCCCCTTTTTCTCGAGTTGCTGGGTCAAGTGCGCGCCGATCCGCCGGTTCTCGAGGATCTGGATGTACAGGAGCACGATCATCAGGAGCCATATGAGGGTGTTCATCGCGGCGAGAAAGAGCTCGGGCGACGCGGCTGAAGTGACTGTGATGGTGGATGAGGAGGGGAGGGGGACGCCGAGGACGGTGGGCATTGTTATTGGCTGAGTGAGAGGCGTGCTTTTTGAAGGCTGGATGGTATCTGGTACTGACAGTTCTGTCGTCGACGAACTCTGGAATATGCTTGGGGCACTGCTGCTGCTGAGGGCCAGATGATTTGAAATATGGAACGGATTTTTGAGCGTCGGTCGTGGGATCCTCAGATATAAGAGACGAAGGACGTGGTTTGTCCACCCATAACCCTTTGTGATCACCATTTCCAAAACCCCCGGCATCACCTGGAAACCTGCAGAAAGGGAACAAGTGCACAACGGCAATCAGAGACACCAACAAGCGTCGTTGCAGCGACGGGTTTGTCAATACGGAGCGTGGCTTTGTTGGCCTGCGTTAATGGCAAACACGCTGGTTTGTATATCAGGCTCAAACTAGAGAGGTGAACAAAGGCGTTCACTTAGATGACGGCAAACGAGATCTCTTCTCTTGCACGAGCGCTCTGTTTCCTAGTGGTGCCCTCCCCGGTCAGCGGGGAGGGTGTTCAGCTGTACAATGAAAAATGTCTCATCTTTGATCATTGTGTAGTGTGCGCTGCCACCCACACGACCTCCATTGTGCGAAGTAGATAGACTCTGGCTTGGAAGATCAATCATAGCATAATTCAAGCGCCCAACAAACACAGGCGACCAAGCATCAGCAGCACCCACGACCAATCCCGCTTCTCTTCTATCACGCAGAATTCCCCCTCCCTCTCATCCTCACCACCTCCCTCCCATCTAAATAACATTCTTCAACCCCTGCCCCGCCAAAAACCTCCTCAAATTCTCCGCAATCAAGCGTTCCGCATCCTGCGGCCGCCCACCAGCAGCATGCGGACTGACAAAAACATTCTTCAGTCCCCACAACTTACTCTCCGTGGGCAGCGGCTCCGTCTCGAACACGTCGAGCGCCGCGCCACCTATCTCGCCCGTTGAGATCGCATCGTGTAAAGCGTCCTCGTCGATACTCGTGCCGCGGCCCACGTTGACGATCCAGGCGTGTTTGGGCAGCAGGGCTAGCCGCTCAGCGTTGAGAGCGTGTTTAGTCGCATCGCTGCCTGGGAGGATCATGACCAGGGCGTCCGTCTTGGGAAGCAGCTCGGGTAGCTTATCCTCGGCGTACACTTCAATACCATCCCTAACGCCCTGCTTCCTTGCAATACCCGTGACGTTCGCGCCTAGGACCCGTAGCGACGGAACAAGCGTCTTCGCAATATTCCCAAACCCCCAGACCAAAACATTCGCATCGCGAAGCGAGGTGAAACTCCCCTTTGGACGATCCGGCTGCGGTCCGCCCAGATGCTGAGGCCACTCCGGCGGACTCTTAGTCTGATAATCGCGCATCTCGTGGAACTTGCGCGCCGCGAGCAATAACATGCCCAACGCGTGTTCAGCCACGGTATGATCGTGCAATCCACTCCCGGTAGTAATAGTGATCTTGTTCGCGTCGAAGCCGGCATTCAGCACATCGTTAGGACCCGCGGCGAGAGACTGGATCCATTTCAGGTTCTTCAGGCGCGAGGCCGCGTCTTTGAGGTTCGAGGCCGTGTTGGTCCATGTTATCAGGATTTCGGCGTCGGTGAGGTCCTCTGGGATGGGTTCTTTCACGTCGTAGGGATGGAGGGAGACGGAGAAGCCTTCTAGGTCCGAGATGTTGAGGGTGAGGGAGGTTGGGTACAAGAGTTTGACCATTTTGACGGAGGACTGTCAGACACGTGGCGTAGAAGAGGGATGTCCTTGGTTCCTGAATTTGCGACACGATTTGACTGGCAATGGCTTGACCTTCCACAAAAGATTCAGAGGACGGAGTGATTCTGGTCCACGCTGTAGATTTGTCTGCTTGATGCCCGACTTTCTGCAATGCACGAACCTTTTTTCCCCTATTGGCAAGATCAAGTGCTTGGAATCTATTTGCAAATTCGAAGTTCTATCCCACACTATGAAAAGCTGGACGTTGTGGAAGTGATATAACTATGATGTCGGTAGAGATCGGCCTCCTCTCCGCAACTTGAATGTGACGTGGGGAGTTTAGCCGTTGCGCGGGATCAGTCAATTCAATTGCCGACGCACCACTTACACTGAGGGTGGGACAATCAAGCCATCCGATCTCGCAATTCAACCCGGGTGCAAACAGGCCGCTGCTTGTATTGTATGCCTTCCTAGGTACCAGTGCTTGCTTGTAGTACTTCAAATCATTTGTAACGACGTAACCGTAGACTTAAACCCGAACCCTGTCAAACAGCCCGCTGTGTTCAAATGATGGGTTGAATAGACAAATGGAATGCGTGGAAGCGGAATTTGAGATTGGCTTTTCTGCAGAGAGGCTGTGCGTGTGTTTCTGCCAGTCTCGCCGCTATACATTATGCTCGCCCGCTCGTAGACTTGGTCCTGGAGCACTCCAGCTGGCGGCCCTGGGCCTGCGCAGAGCACTTGTCGAGGCCGTGGCCGAAGTCTGAGCTCGCAAGGCGTTGCTTGAGTGCATGGCAGCCTCGGAATTGAAGCTCGTAGTTCGCTTGTGCGCGTCTTCTTCCTCCGCCCACGCAAGGCTCTCATCCGGGAGGAGTACGGCACGATCAATGCTCACAGGCAGTCCTCGATGTCGACCCCTGAGCATGACAGCGCAAAGAACAAGTTTGGAAGCGAGATGCCAGGATCCGCTGAACGAGTAGTTGTTCGATGGAATGCCAACGCTTATGCCAACACACCCATACGCGCTGATGACCTCAAAAATAATGTTGAAAGTGCTGAAGCTGACCGGATCGCGCTCAAATTGACCTGTCTCGATCGATGTTATCGCGAAGACGGCAATGGCGATCCACCATAGGTCGTGCCCGAGCTGAGAACGGAGCTGCAGACGGACAAAGTCTTGTCGCTTCCACGCGGGATTCTGGCTTGCTTGACCGCCATGTGTCATCGTAATTGTTCGTCGCAACCCTTGAAGAAGCCCCTGCTTTTTGTCTTTCTGAGCTGCAGTGTGCTCACTCTCTTGGTACAGCGGCAGTTCGTCTGCAAAGATTCCTAGCGACCGTTCCTCGTACACGTTCGTGTTACGGATGGTCATTGTGACGGGAAAGGCGCTCAGGTACATCATTAGAACATAGAGAACAAGCAATCCGGACCTGAGCTTTGAGATCGTCACAACATAGAAGCCACCGCTCCTCACCGCAAATGCCTGGAACAATCCGGCAACTATGCGAAATCCTGTGGAGAGAGAATCTACCTCATCATTGCCGATGTTGAGTAACTCGAATCCCACCCAGTCAATGGTGTTCAGGACGACCACACTGGAAACCAGCCACCACGTCGCGGCGCTAGGGAACAAATTGGTATAGACTCTTCGAGGATGGTCGAGGCAGAATTGAATCGTCCGTCGTCGCCGCTGCCATTCTGGAGAGGAAGAGTCCTTTGGGATCAACTTGTTGAATGTCCACAGAATGAGTCGTAGGAACGCTGGAAACAAGGTATTGCCTGCTAAAATGAGCAGACTAAGCGTTAACATGCAGTAATAGCTGGTATTGAGTGCTACAGCGTTGGCGTCGAGGAGCGCCATGCCGCTGTTGTTAAAAGCGCTGATGGCAAAGAATGCGCCCGTCCAGTACGGATCCAGACTAAGCATCAAGTCAGCGAGGAGATTATTCTGTCCGAAAACACGAGTACTGACCCATTAGTCCTCGTAGCACTAGGACGGTTTGCAGTGATCCAGGCGCCGACTCCGAGCGCGCCAAACAATTGAAATAGTGTGAAATATGTCGGCACCACCCACGAAAGAAGACATATGGCATCGTACTCGATACCGCCGAGTTTGCGTCTTTCCTTCTCTGATAAGTGATGGAATTGGGAATTTCTGCCCAGGTAGCCTCCGACTGTGCCAAGATATCTGTGAACCTTCTTCACCCACGGACCGGATGGCTCAGCATCTTTTTCGTCGGCATGTTCTGACGTTCCCTGATAGATATCGACGGGACGGGCGTGACGGGGATGATTATCCAAACCTCGAGCGCCAACGCCTCTGCCTTCGAAGAAACTCGGACTATGCCGAAGAGTTCTAGACCGCGTTTCCGAGCTTCCAACAGGCGAGATCATGTCCATAAATCGAATATGCCCCGTGCTGGGGTCATTTATTGCCGACTCGGTGTTCTGCGACATGGGAGACGCTACACGAGCATCTGTATGCGCTTCCGGACTCTGCTGTCGGTCGACGGAACTGAAGGAATCCTTATATTCCTTGTCCTTGAAGGTGGTCTCCATCTGGCGACCGCGCAATTGTCCAGAGTAAAAGGCTGCGCCACGAGCTTTCGATCGAAGCAGGTCTTTTCTAGATAGCGAGATTGTTAGAGTGCGAGGTCTGTGTTCGCGCTTGCGCTTTTGCTCCACGAGTTCTGCGAATCTTGTTTCAAACGCCCTCTTCCTGATGTGAAGCATGGAGGACGAGACGAAGATGGCCGAGCCGAAGATGATCAGTAAGAACATCATAATCTGTTGCCAGGTGTTCAACTCAGAAAGGTTGACTGTGTTCAAGCCCGCCTCGGTCATGGCGGACACGCACATGAACAGGCTGTCGATATACCTGACAGATTCTGCGGGAGTCGATGAGCCCCAGAAGATGACGCTAGTGACCAGGGTGGTGGCAATAAAGTAGAAATAGTGCCATTGGATGAATGAGAAGCCAGAAAGGCCATGATAGAGAGACTTGGGCATCCAAGCAGCCGCTCGCTGCACCAGAGTCTGCTTGCTGCGTTCATCGAGGCCAGCTCGGGTGGTAGACGACGGTTCTAGGCGGTGAGGTCAGTAGTTGGTTGAGGTTCGAGCGGCTCAGCAGCATGCCTTCTTTACCGTCCGCCATGGCTCACCACTTCACACGAGAGCGCAAAGTTTAATAATCCCTCAATCGGGGTCTCTACAGTTGTCGTAAGCCATGCTCGCAGTGTATAACCTTGGTAATAAGAGGCAAGGATGAAAGAGTTGAAGAGTTAGTAGAAAATGTGGAAAAGCTGGGGTTGAAGAGACGACTTTCGGTCTGATTCCTGATTTATCGTGCCAAGGTCTCACCGCACTTGTACTTGTAAGCTCCAGCGGCTTCCCCCTTGCCACCTCACTTAGGTGCTTGCACCGGTGTTTTCAGGGCGCGAGGGGGCACAAATGATTCGAGAAGAGCCGGGGCGACCTGAGGCTAGATTGTTCTGGTAAAAGGATTAACTATCAACCGCCATGCAGGGTACCGTTTGTGTACTGCTGGCGCGAAGATCCCGATGCTTGATTCAGGCACTCTGCCAGCACATCTCAAGTCTCGACATCTTTCCTGCATGCATGTAAGCCGACACCGTGGTACGGCCCGGCGGGAATCACTCGGAAGGACTTTAACAGCAACACGAGAAGTATTGTTTCATCTTTCTCTAATCTCTTGTGCATATCTTGCTGATTCCTAGTCTATCTCGATGATGATTGTCCTGGGCTGTTTGGCTAGACCTCTTGGGTGTTGAAGGACGTCATGCGTCAAAGGAGGACGCCCGACTGTGTGACGTCTGAAGAGGACAACTCTTTGCCAATTGAACCAACAGTATGACTCGGGTCCAGAAAGGGCCAAGTACACCTTTCAGTGTACGGCCGGGTGACATATACAACCACCATGATATGTTCGTCGACTTCTTTCAGTGCAGAAAAGCACCGTGTTTTCCGCTCTATTCCCAATGTCTCTCTCCAGGCAATACTTTAGCTTTTCGTCACCGCATACTTCTGGAAATCCCTTCTAAGACCAGTTTCTCCTCACATTTACCACCCATCGCGTCCATTTGGTGTTCAAGCACTAGGTCTCCTCAGATTCCGCACTGATCTTCGGGGTGATATGCCTGGGAGGGTCGATCGTGCTGCACTGTTGTTGACCACGATCGTCGACTCGCTCTCTTGCTTTCTCAAGCTCGGTCTCTTGAGTCCAGACACGTTACCGGTGACTTCAATGGTGTTCGGCGATGAAGACGGTTCGGGTTCCTTCTTTCCCTTTTTGGAGGATGACCGTAACTCCGTGCTTTCCTGCTTTGCGCTGCTCACGTCGTTAACATTGCGCTTCTCCTTTTCTTCCTGCATAGCTTTCTGCCTGAGCGTTCCGCTTCCCGAGCCCTTATTTCTCAAGCTTCGCCCTCCTTTCGAGTTCTCTGCTGGTGTACTTGCCTGCTCTGGCGATCCATTGATCTCAGGAACCTCTGGAGCTGGCTTTGGTGGTGACGGTGTTGCTGCTGGTGTAATCGCCGGTGTGGAGGTTTCGCTATCTTTCGGTTTCATCGGCCGCCCTTTTCGCGAGACCTTCTGGGCTGGCGTATACTCTTCGTTCTCTTTGTTGGTGACCCCATCCCCGTTCATAGTATTCTTATTACGCGGTCGCTTATCCGCGCCCTTGTCTCTCCATTCTTGCCACTTTTTGTACATGGCATAACTTCGAATAGGATTGTCGTTTGCCAGTAGCTTCTTTGCCCATTCTGCTGCTATAGTAGGATTCTCGTGAAGCCAGAACTGATCTTCTCTGATTGCCTCGTGCAGTTCTGCGTTTGTCCAAGCATGACTACGTTTGGACTCTGGCGACATCTCTCGCCACGGTCTTGCAGACGAAGAGGCAGCTTTTGGGATAGTCTGCCGTACAATACTGGTGGGCACAGCAGAGCCTTGTTCTCTCGCCAGTCTCTCCTGTTCCGCTTTGCGCTTGGTCCACTGGTTTGGATGCTTTGGCTTTGGGATCTCCTGACCATCAACGGTGGTGTTGACTTTCTGCCGTTTGGAGTTTGGAGTGTCGTCCCGGTGTTCCTCACCTGAAGGACTGCCACGCTTGCGGCCACGTGGGGTAGAAGCTCCGGAAGGTACCTCGGACACATCGCGCGTGGGCGGGACCTTCTTGCCGTTGAAACGGGTCAAGCGTTTATTGATGGCCTTGTCTGGGGTTCCACCTGTAATATCGCTGCCATCCGGTGACACTGGTCGAATGATCTCCCCGTTGGCATCGATGTTCCGCTTGACGTAGGTGATGTTGTACTCGTCAACATGAGTTTGTTGTTTCGGGATGAAGCGGCGGCCGCCTTTGATGACGGGCTCCCAGCCATCAACATTCTTTGGGTCTTTAGCTTTGGCGACCATGAGTTTGTACTCGCGATCTTTCGGGACAAAGCCGCCTTGTTCGAAAGGCTCCTGAAAATAGCGCACATCGTGCTTCTCGCGCTCAGTGAGGTCATCGGCCGATTTAAGACCAGGGTGACCTGCTTGGAGTAGAGCCGGACGATCGGCATTGTATTTGTAGCCGTAGAGAGAGGACTCTTTCCGCTCTTCAAAAACATCTGGTTCTGGGAGACTTTGCGGATTTTTGATGGTTGCTTTGCCTTTGATGGCGGCAATCTGTCGTTCAATGTCCAAGTATTCGTCTTGAGTGAGTTTCATGGCGATCTGGTTGTTTGAGCTCGTAGCGTACAGCTGTTGATGATTTAAGGTGGTGAGATTTCTGATGAATTCTTGCGGCTCGGTAAGTGGTTGCCAGCCCTCATCATTGAGCACTTCGGAAGTGTAAAGAACAGGTCGGACTGTCCCTTCATCAAAGGCGGATTTCCACAGAGAATCAATCTCCATGGCGGACATTTTGAAGAATGTGAATTCGAGAATTCTGCGATTGATCCGTACTTTCCATGCAGCAGGTGAGAGATAAATGAAGTTGTTGTTGCAATGGTAAGGAGTGGTTGAGAAAGAAAGGGTGGTGCGGCGAGAAGTAAAAGTTGGTAAAAGAAAGGCAGTGGCGGGGATAATTCGCAAAGACGTACGCTTCACACAGCACTGTGTCTTCTCAGTGAGCGCAATGACCTCGCTATTGAATAACAAGAACAATCTGAATAGAATCGCTGCCAGACCTTGCTGTGATGGCTTACGAGCCCGAGACGGAAGAAGCAAGAGCATCTCCTTTCCACCAATGAATAGCGCTTTTGCTCCAGCCAATCAGATGCCTTTGTTGGACGAAGGCCGCCCGATCGCGTGTCACTGCATGGAAAATAATGGACACGGTGAGACGATCATGAATGCTTCAACGGCAGCATGTAGCATTGCGAGTGCTTTGGTCTATCGGGTTTTTCGCTGGTAACATAAAGCGTGTCGTGCCCCGGGCATGAAGAAGCGCTCATTCTCGTCCGAAATGCCTTTTGGTACAGTAATTGTGCCTCTGCTGGCATCAGATCAATCACGCCTCAGCAAACTTCCGCCGCTCCTTCATTCGCTTCTCTGTTGCCTTCTTCGAATCCGCGATCCAGACATCATAAGTACCGTCCTTGATCTTCATCTGGACCACGCCCTTGAGCACCTCCGCCGTGAAGCCGACAAAATTATGCCGCCTCAGCGCGTTCTCAAAATCCCACTGTTTGCGCTTACGCTCTTCTCGAGCTAGCATTTCTGAATCCTGAAATTCCTGTGCTTTGACCCTCAGGTCTTGGCACAATGCCATCAGATTGAAGCGGACTTCGCCAGCGGGATATCTCTCGATTCGTCGTTGTAGAACAGGAATAATCTTGTCGGGGAATTCCTCAGGCGTGCAATCACCATGCGAGATGGGAAATGGCTGTAGTCCGTCAAGCTCATAAAGCTTACCGTGGTGACTGGTGTATCCGATGAAGTGGAACACATCTTCGCTTCCAGCATTGGGGTCACGCGCAGACTCATCGACGAATGGACTGGACTTAGCAAAGCTATTGTGTACCGTCCGTATCATTTCCGAGTTGGACAGCGATTCTCCCCTTAGCCCGGCATCGAACCCTGTTGTGAAGTCCTTGAACTCTTGTAGAGACGGCCCGATGGTAATCCTCGCCCGCGCCGCATCTGGACCTCCTGCCGGAACCGGAGCGCTTGAGTCATCGTTGTTCAATACCACAGATAGGATAGCTTGCGTCCCGCATGCGTTCTGGATCGTTTGGGCGGCGAAAAACAGATCGTCGTCCTCGACTGCGTTCGCATCGTATGCGCCATCTTGCGGTGTGCCTTTGCTTTCGGATGACGACCCTATCCATTTGAACAGGAATATGACGCCGTACACGGGACTGCACCGCAAAGAGACAAGTCAGCACTTCAGTTCCTCTTGCGAACACGCTTGGGTAGGCGGCGGGGAGGGCCTTTCGCGACCTTGTCTTTACCTCAAAGCACGTATTGAATCCGCATCGAGTGATATCAGCTCTTCAAACTGCACTCCTTTGACTCCCAGCTGCTCAATTAACGAGGTGAAGACGCCCTACGAATCACAGATCACTGGTCAGCAATGCTCGTGTCGAGGAGTATGTGCAACCTCTGGCAAGGGACTTCTGCTTGCTTACTTCATCGGACTCAATTGTGCTCCAACCGCCGCTCGCCCCGTCATCTGCCATCTTCACCTGCCGATTTGAGAAGGGATAGAGGGCTATCGACGCTCACGCTACACTTGAAGAGGTTCTTTTGGTCGATTTGGAGGGGCGCAGGCACGTATCAGTGAATACGTAGGCTCAACCCTGCGCTCGGTAGGATTTAAAATTCTTGGGTCTGACCTGCGATTAATAGCCGAGCCAGTGAAGTGCTTAACGTGAAAGCGAAGCAGGTACAGAAGCGCTAGCCCCTGCAGAAGAATATCCAGTCGCCTAAATGGCGGCGACACGGCGTATGAGCTGCCCGAGCAGCGTGAAGTCTTAATGAAAAGTCAAAAGTTCTGGTTAAAGAGCAAAGAGGTCTAGTCATGGTCTGACAGGCGCATTAGCGTCAAGCAGCATAACGCACAGTGACGTTGAGCCTTGTGATGGCAAAAGATTTTTGAAACCGTTTCGCAGACTATCATGTCTATCTGTGAACCGACCAGATTTACCTGCCTGGTTTTTCCTTCCAGATCTCCAGCGCAGGAACCGAGCTTCAGTGGTCGACTCGAAGACATCAGAGAAGGCTATCCGATGCGACGTCATGCCTATGCGACGCTGGCGTTTCTTGTCGAAACCTGCCATTGGTTTACGTTTGTACTGCGTGCTCATGCAATTGCCAGGCTGGTGCATTGACTTTTGAGTATGCATTTCGCCCCCGGGCGTCCACCGCCGAGGCAACAGACAGAACAAATTCTCGCTAATTGTGTGTTGCAGGTTGTACTGGTCCTTTCATACAGTACGAGGTCTGCCAAGTCCAGATGTAACCCGGACCTTGGACGCCGTCGCTGAGAAAGGGGCCAGGTTGCGTCGTGTTTCTCCTCCGTGTTCGGCGTTGTCGTAAACTAGAGTTTGTAGGGCTGAGTTCATACAGAACTTTGCCTTACGTATATGTTGCGAAGATTTCGTATTCATATGCCTTTCGTCGGCAGAACCACCGACCGCAGCACACGAGCAAAATTTGTCATCTCCAGTTCTGGGCGCTTCCCCGAACCCTATGTCTTTGAAGATTGGGGGTCAACGGCGTTGGAAGTCGATGTGCCTTTATACACGAGTACGAGTGATTCCACAGCAAGCTAAAACGCCGTGTCGATCACCCTGTGGCTTTCATGTATGACGACTATTCCTAGCGAGATACGGGGGAAACCAAGCACAGGGATTGTCTTGCTCGATGTAGACAAGAACGAGGAAGCAGCTTCGTGGTGAGCTAGACTGCTTGTCAACCGATTGCAGCGGATGGCTCCTCCAGCAACCCTCTCCTCGGGCCCCCTGAGAAGAATCTGGAGCTCATCATTGTTGAAGAAAAGGTCTCCACTGTATGACCTTCGGCATAGCGCCGCGAAACATGGTTCGAGTGGCCGTGAGATCAGATGAGATGAAAATAGACCACTTGCAGACTAGCCGCCCTTCTGAAAAAGCAGTTCTGGGGTAATCGACCGACCCATGTGAACGGTCCCAAGTAGGGGAAATCGCGTCCCCTGACATAACCATCCCGAAAACGAGCTTTTGCAAACACCATGGCGCCGTATGTAGAAATTTTACCAACCTTGTCGTCCAATCCCCATTCGCACTTGATTCCGGCGGTAGGGTCGTTTCCTTACTGGACCACTACCTCGCACCGAATTCCAAACGCCTTCGCTAATAGCCGTGAATTAGTGCCCGCGGGTCGTGGGAGCCCACAGTCTCACGTCATCATCCTGTGATCCAATATCATTGTTGCAGCTCTTTCCCTTTCTCTTGCCGAAGCTGTTGCAGAGATGGAGACATCGTTGCTTGGGGAGTCCTGTGGCATGAATACTCAGTCGCAAAGTTCGTCTACGTCCAGAGTTGTGAAGGAGCGACGAACCGAGTATTCATATTCATGCTGCCGTATGGGTTGTACGGTGCTTGAACTTGCCCAAAGTAGTCCACTCTCGACCCTTGGAGCTCGTGGCTGCTGCGCGGGTGCTGCTGCATCGCCGGAGAACCATATACCATGCCCATCGCATTTGGGCTGCCCGACGCGAGGCTCCGATCGCTCAAGGAAAGGGTCCGCCCCAGCGAAGATGACACTGACGACATGGATGATTCTCGGCGTGGTTCGCCCGGACCCAAAGCGGCTTGGAAATAGGCTGACCCGGGTAACGATAAGCTGCCAGGCGCATGGTGCGGTGAGTGTGAGTGAGAGTACATTGGGGCTGTAGACACTTCCGTGGAGGCAGAGATCGGTATCTGCGGCGCGGCATAAGGGCTTCCGTGGGGAGAATAGCGATAGCCCTCCATATTTTGGCCCGTCTGACTGTTGTGTCTCTGCCGTAATCGATAAGAAGTCATGATCTGCACTGGCACATCAATGAGTGAAAGAGCAACCTGAATGCTCGTATCTTGAGGCTGAGTCGTTCGCCTGGTTCTCAACATGTCATGAACTCTCTCCAGTGGAAGGACAGACATGCTTCCAAGGTAGGCGCCGCCAATGTCTGGAAACAACGGCTCCACGGCGAGTGCGCTGGCGTACAAATGTGAGAGAAGTGTCAAAGGTGCTAGATCAGATTCCCCTGCATGTAAGATTAATGGCGGCAACCAGAAGATGAGATCTCTTAGTGGTTGTAGGCGCGAAAATGCGTGTTCGGGCGCCTGGGTAGACAGATCTCGTTGTAAGTCTTGCAAATAGTCGACCAGCCTCCCTGCGTGTTCCGCAAGTTCTTCACTCGTCGAGAGTCGCAACCTCAGATTGTGCAAAGCTGTGGTGATTTGCTCCACTCTGCGAAGGTCCTCGTGAGGAATTGACAACTGAGCGTGAGGCATAGTTGGCGTTGCAGGAGTCCTGGCTCGCGCTACCGTCCTCTGATTTTCCAGGTACCTTGCTAGATCGGACTCATTTATCCACTGTCTCATTGCGCTCAAGACCTTTTCTTCGTCAATCAAGTTTAGGTTGATAGAAGTACATTTCACTTACAGTTGAGACGCCTTGTTGCAAGGAGGCCCAGCCACGCCTGGTTCTTGTTAGCTGTTATACAAACATCAGGCTTCAGACTTACCAGTCAGTCGCTTGCCATGACAACAGAATAGAAGCGGCGAGAATGGCTTCGGAGTTTTCTCTCGAGAACGCACCGATGGCCTCGTGCAATCCTTTGAGTGCAACTCCACGATGATGATATGCCAGATTGTCTGTATCAGAATTCTTCGTCTGCCACGCAAGATGTGATGCTGATAACGCGAGGAGTGCGCTCATGGCGAAATCGTGTGATAAAGCTGCAGAGATGAGACTGGATGGTGTATTAGCAAGACAGTCTCCTAGTTCGGGCACGACGTCTTACGAGGGCATCTTGAAGCCCCATGCAGTGCATGTGCTGTAGCCTCGATTGTACATGTCGGTGGACAGCGTCGTGATGTGGTGAATCAGGCGCAAGTCGATTGTAGAAAATCGTGTCCAATATACTCTGTCCGGTACCTGTAGTTCCTGTAGGGGCGACTCCCCCGTGATACGCCAGTTGTCGAGACGACGCTGAAGTTCTGGAGACATTAGGAGATCGGGTGGTTTCGCACCCTTTAGAGGTTCTTCCCCTGCTGCTGGCATGTCCATGTAGTCGCAACGACAGTTATGCTTCGTACAATTTCGACATTGTGGGAAGGTCTCGTCACAGCGAATGTGTCGTTTTTTGCAAGTTTTGCAGCCCTTTCTCGATTTCGTGTGGCTCTTCCGCGGTGGACCTCCTCCAGGGCCAGCCATTCTTCGAGCCAGTTTGAGAGATTCTGTCGGTCTTGGAGCTCTTAGCTCCAGCCTTATCTGCCTCGAAACCAGATAGTTCTTGCAAAACTGCTGACTCGGAAATACAGATGGAGGGAGGGATCGGGCTGACGACGAGAGTCCCTGTACGTTCCTCAATAGTTAAACGTAATACACTTGACCGACTCTTTTGCTAATGTATAGTCAAGACTTGAGTGACATGTGTAGTCGGAAAAGGCAGCGCCGATCGGCAGGATGTGTGCTCGTATTAATGGGCAAGGCTGAAATAGATTCGACCCCACAAGATAGCGGGCTAGAATTCCGAGGAGGAGGGAAACTCAGATCGAAGGTAGGATGAGTATAGATCAACAAGTCAATCGAAATGACCACAGTCTTGGTTCAAGTTCCGTCATCCGCGGTCCCGACTGTCAGCAGTGGCAGCGAGATTATGGAGTGTGTCATACTGGACGAGGTGGTTGTGAGCCAGTGATAGTGGGTGGATGGGGATTGGAAGAGTTAAGGTTGCCACGAGGTACCATTGTCAAAGAAGTACGAAGTTCAGGCTTGAAATAGAAAGTCGTGATCTGGGACACGATATGCATGCGGCTGGAAACAACTCTTGTTCGAGTTACTGCGTCGCGTGGGAGCGTCTGTAGGGGACCACTGGGCAATAGGAAAGCGACGACTCAGCCTCGAATGCTTGCGGCATCTTCCACACCCCCCTTGGTCGTTGGCTTCGCTGCCATTCAAGACTGTCTGGTTGTGGAAAGGCCAATCCACAGCACACAGGTGGAAGGCGGAAGTGGCCATATCAGTCAACCATTCGGGCGCATTGGAGTAGTCTGCAAACAGTGCACAGGCCAGCAGCAAAATTCCAGGTGGTCAGTGGCTGCTGCGTCAAAAGGTGGAAGGAATCAGAGGGTGCCCGTGGGTCGCCGTGCAGATGCCACTTCCTGGGCTTGGCCTAAATTGACTAAGGGCCACCTTGGAAGCTTTTTTCTCACCCTCCATCCACCTTGTTCGACAGATGACCTGTGGGAAACTAGAGCAGGGGACCATGATGGTATCGAATCATTGTCGGAGACTTTTGTCTAACGAAGCAGCCATGGTCGCCGAGGTTTAGCTTGGACAAGATAGAATAGTGTCACAACAGAGGAGCTAATATAGCCAGGTGAACCGCTGCTCTGGTACCCGGACCGGATGAGCATAACTCTGGTTTGTCGACATCATGCGAATGATGTTTTGCGCATGGCTTACACTGTATGAATGAGGACATCTCACCCTCACCGAGTACTAGAATAGGACATTTTGTTTTCGTGTCTGGCCACCAATCCGGTGAATTGCTGCTGGCCGGCTGAGATGAGCAGAAAAAGGCCATCCGCCTGCCGCCAGAGGAGATGACTGCCAAAATAGCGAGGAGACATCATACTGCATGGGTGGGGAAAAGACTGAAGACATCTCAGCGAGCATGGGCCAGGGCCCATTCAGCCCTGCCGAGCGTCGCATGGGTGATGGAAAGGCTTGTCAGGTCAAGCAGGGCTTGAAAAGACGAGCAAAGATGTCAGAAATGTGTGTTGCATGCCAAGAGCAGCTGAAGGCCTCGTGGCTTTTTTCGTCTGCAGCAAACACCAGCGCCGGTGCGACTGAAACAGGCTGCTGCTGGAGACTCCATTAGCCATCGCGTCCAAGCGCCAACCTGTGATTGGGTTGAGAGTCCAGAGACTTGGCCTTTCGAGCATTTGGGTAGTCCGTTGCGGTGGCCCTGCAGCTGCCGATTGAACCACTGAGAGGATCCTCCAAGGCTAATTATCTATCTCCTGATTACCGTCGTTCCGCTCAATGCAGACCTTTCGCACCCTTCTACAGCTCGAGGGATTGCCTGATGGTAAGCAGGCCGATGCCCCGAAGTATGTTCACACGTGTGGGAGGTTATCATCATCATCTCCCAAGCAATAGATGATTCGTAGTTAAGTCGACGATGAATTCACGGTCAATCGTACACAACAGCACCTTTCAACAATCCAGAATCGCAGCAACATGTTGTCCTGGCGAGCTAGGAAAACTCCGCCAACCCAGTGCTGCCAACCGGTTGCCTAATGCGGGACCCAACGAGTTCTAAACATCAACCTACCTGGAAGCCGTTACCCATAAAGGCGGGGTCTCAAAGCTCTTGAAATCTCTGGCGAGTGGTCACCAACTCGTGCTGGTACATAGGTACAAACACTTTGCGGGGACATGCTTTTTGCGGCTCTTCTTCATATCCTCAACCACTCGAATGCATCAAGCAATTGCAGGATAACTTCTCTATGGCTTTTCGTATGCGCTTCTACCATGGTTACCTTTTAGGCGTAGCATGTCGGTTCGTGACCTGAAGAGACCCAGATGGATCGAGACCTGAAACGGAGACGCCTGGTCCATTCAGGTTCACCTTCAAACTCCCAGACATGGCGTCTCCAGGTCTGTTGTTTTGTCCAGCAGGGTGCTGCAGTATGACACCATTTGCAGACTGAGCGTTTTGCTGTTGTTGGATTAGACTGTGGAACAGAGCTGCGAATCGCGGGGTTCAAGACCACAGGACCCATGCTTTCGGGGCAGCTAGCGGTGTCGAAGTTTGCTGGATATCTCGGAGACAGCACGGATGGCCATGTGGGCATCCTTGACACTTTCGCTTATGGGAGAGTCTGGACGGGTCTGATGTCCACCGAGAGCCTAGTTAGTGTGGTTGGGGGACGTCAGACCTGGAAGTTTGGCACCTTTTTGCGCCTCGCTTAAGCTCTCCAGATCATCGCCGATCAAGCTCCAAAGTGTATCTCAACCAGTTTTTGGAGATAACAAACCAGAGATCTGCTTAGCTTGAATAGTCGTCTGCCCAGGAGGAACTACTGTCACCTGCCCACCAGCGTTGTCTCATTATTGAAAAGAGCTTGTGTTTGCGACAACGTCCAAGGTGACGTTGCCTGTGCATTTCGAGGTCCATACGAGCAAACTTCGGAAATGTGCACCCAGGGACCCTCAGCCTAGGCGTTAGGCGTCTTCCAAAACACAGTCGTTGAACATAGGCAGGGACGCTGCATCCTCAAGCAAGCCACCAAACAGTTTTCGTGGACCCATGGCCTCTATCAGAGCAAGTCTCTGTGACTTTCGTGATCAAATGTACCCAAGATCCTTGGATAAATTGCAGGTCCTATTACTGTGCGCGCCCAGGCAGAGCAGGGGCAGAAATGGCAAGCCAGTATTCTTTCTTTTCTATTATTCAAATCTGCACCATGCTGCAACTCTGCGCTTGCCTCTCCCGCCCCAGCTTGCATGGACAAGGCTTGCCCTCACTGCCTCACAGCTGAACACCGCCGCCACCTATCACAAAGCACGGCGGAAAGTTCCAAGGTTTTGGATGCTGGAACGTCACCTTGTGACTGTAAGGAGCCGCACATGCTATTCCTTTTGAGAATGGCCCCTATGCCGATTGAGCTGGACGATGCCGCATTCGTTGCTGCCGCTGCATGCGGCTTGTTAACGCGCAGTTCCTCAGCTAGGCAACCACATTCAGCTTCAGTTTGCAAGAAGTAGAGGTATAATTTTGCGTAGTTTGACAGGGTGATTAAGAGCGCCTGAGGCCTTGGAGGTAGGCACTCTTCTGTGTTAGAATTTCGACAACTTTTTGCAAGGTTTATCGAAACCTCGACCTCGGGAGCGCGGCGCAAATATGCTTCTTGGTTGCTTTTGACAGGCTCGACCAATCGAATGCATCAAGCGGCTGTCCTCCTTTAAGACCTAGACCCCTGCAAAGACCACGACGGGCGCAACGACCTGGCAGCCGATTGCGCGAAGGCAGTCGATTTACACCTAACTTGGACTGACCAACAATGCCTAGACGCACGGCAGATGTTCCTTTCCAATCAATGTGGAAAAGCATTCTCAATGTGTTGTATACTTCCCTTTGGGTGTATCTTATGGTGGAATGAACTTGTGTTGTTTGGTAAGGCTGTACTTCCGGGCGGCGGACGCGAACTACCACTGTCCCAGACCTGGTGAGCCCATACATTAGAGAAAATGAATGAATCAAAAGGATTGCGCAACAAGGGATGAACGATTTCAGTACGCGTTGAAGAAGCACCTGGTCACCTCGGAGATTGTTCTATTGAAGCGCGGCTCACTGCGAGCTGTTCGTGGTATCATTGCAAGTTTCGCTGTTCTATGGCAGCTTCTTGCCCGCTCATCGGGAGTATGCAAGCCTGTGCCTAGTCGGGTTGCAGGTTTGCTTGGACTTGACTTCAGTTGATACTTTCATGCCACTCAATATTTCACATCACCACGCCACTGTTGCTCGCAATTCTAGGCCACAGCTCAGCTGCCTCCTTGCCAACCGGTCCGGTGATAGCACTGCCTTTCATCTCGCCCTTCGGGTTAACGATGACGCCTGCGTTGTCTTCGAAGTAGAGGTAGATTCCGTCTGGCCGTCTCCAGGGTTTCGATTGTCGTACAACGACTGCGGGCATAACTAAGGGATCCGTCAGTTCTTGGACCTGTTTCTCGTTGTGTGCCAGACAAACCTTTCTTTCTCAGCTCAGGCTTTCCCTTCTTGACCGTGGCCATAACCATATCCCCAACACCAGCCGCAGGTAGTCTGTTCAATCGGGCACCGATTCCCTTGACTGAGATGATGTAGAGGTTTCGCGCGCCAGAGTTGTCTGCACATGACATGACGGCTCCACTGTTACCACCTATTAGCATCTTTTTCTTTCCATTCACTCCGGTCTCAGATAGCGGAACATTGACCCTCCAGATCGATCGAAAACGAACGGAGATTGGCAAGAGAGCTCTTGAGTGGTCGGAAACACGGGAGGTCCGGTTGGAACATGAGGTAGAACGTACACAGGAAGACCGAGGGTCATCTTCAGCTTGTTGCCGGAGGCACCACCGCGACTGTCTCATTGTCAGCCAAATTCATCTACTACAACCGAAAAGCGCTTGAGTCTGTCGCCCTCGGAGACATACCCTCGCTTTGACATCTTGGTGGTATTGTAGTGGAATTGTTATCGCGAGAGATGTCGAAAGTTGAGCCTGCGCAATTTGGACGGCTCAAGGGCATCAGGTCGCAGAAATTATAGTGTGCCAAGGATGAAATCTTGGCGCCTGTGTGATTGGCTCCCTGGAACATCACTGCCCCGCAACTTTTGAACCTGAACAAAATACCTGCCTCATACAGGGAAATTGTGCCCTTTGACACGGAGAGCTTCAATTTGTACCTGTATTACTACAATTTCCAGAGCTGATGCAGGCTCATTTCTGATCTGACTGCTCAAGTGTCTGGCTCAACAGTGATAGTTGTCATTAGCTCGACTCAGATCGGCCTTACCTCGGGCCTATTCAGTAAACCTCTTACAGGCTCCGAACCGGTATATTTTACGAGCCCCGTTTATGATGAGCTTCAACCTCGATCATCATTCTTCGATTCGAGCTGCCAGCTCTTGGCGCGAGATTCCCACGCTCAATGCGATCGCACTATCCTCTCTTAACAACGGCAGGGTGCCCAACACAATATGACGGCCCATTACCTCTCTCAGGCTGGATAGGTTGACCTTCGAAGCCGGCCATCCCAGTGTATGATCGAAGTCGTCTTCGAAGATACAAGCGCGAAGAAAGTGCATTCTTCCACAGAACATCTCTGGCAATCTGGTCTATAAACGTGACAGCTATTCACTCAAGCTTTCTAGGTTTGGTTGCCGAGGCCGCCGTTAATACAATGTCGGAGCGCATGACAAGTTCTCCCCGAAATGGCACATCCTGGAATCATGCCACATGGCCTGCATTGAATAGGCCCCAGATTTCCTGTTGATGGTAATGTCTATTCGATACTCCATGCCTACAGACGGCATGAAGGTAATCTGATGTGGCTCAGAGCATTAGCTCCTTCCGCTTTGAGACTATTCATTGCTGTCTGCCACAGGGGTGCTAACCGAAGAAAGTCTCACCTGAGGCAGCTTGCTCGAGGTGGCTCCGAATCTTGCTGTTTCTTGTTGAGGGCCAAAAGGAGCAAAGACACTGCTCCGGCCTCACCCCCAATTGGTCGAGGATGATACGGCTCATGCTACGCAGATCTCCCGTCGTAGGGTTCGGGGACCATTAGGCATCCCGCCCGGCGCGAACGATCAGGCTAGCCACCAGTCAACGTTCCTCACCTAACAAAGTCCATATCAACCATCTACCGATGCCAGCGCCAAGCGGGCCAGGACCGAGACGAAACAGCTCCAAAAAGGATGTCGCCTCCGGCGTGTACACAAGGCAATTGACAGGGGAGGGTGTTTCAAATAGGGAAGAAGACCATATCTCGCTTCGGTGCTACGCATGTTATGTGACCTCACAGAAGAGGCAAATTCAGGGGGCTATAGTTGTTGGTGAGTTACTTCCTATGACGAGGCTTGGCACATGGCGGCATTTGATCAGTCCTGGAAGATCACTTAATTCGAACGAATCAAGTGATCAATCACCCAGCACGATCGACCAAGTGCAGCAGCACCTCATCGTCCCGTCAACAGGCGGCGTCCGCAGCATCAACAGATAAGGCTGTGGAGTTCAGCTCCCCACTACAGACATCAGCTGCCTCATTACCCTTAGCCATGCGGCTCTTCATAACCTTCCCCTGGTCTCCAGGTTTCGGTGATGTTGGAGTCTTCCCATTTCTGCTCCGATGCCAGACACAACTGAGTCGTATTTCTCGTACAACATCACCCGACCTTACCCTTACCGTTGGTTCTCATAGGTAGTCTTCTCCGGGGGCATTGTTGCTACCGTCCTCCTTTCTGTGATTAATCTCGCGGCCGATGCCTACGTTCTCAAGTCGACTTACACCACGGACCCGAACGCTACACTAGCTGAATACAAACATAAGTGGTATGAGAAGCAGCCCTGGTCGTGGACGAACAAGGTCTCTGCGAGCTGTCAGCCTCAATCGTTGACTACGGGTTCATCCTTCTTCTCGACCAACCTCGGCCTCACATACAGTGTCAGTGGCATAACTCCAGTCGATAGCCTTGACATCATACCTGCGACACCTTATCTCAATAACCCTCTCAACTGCAGCGTTTCGTTGCTCTACATTGACTTCATTCGTGCAGACCTCCGACAGACAGCGAACGACATGTACGCTCTTGGGACAATACCTATGCCCAAGTAAGTACATGGCTTCCAGCCGCAGGACACATTCTGATCTGTGGAAGGCCACAGCAACGTGCACACTGGACACAGATGTAGCAAAGGTTCACCTCAATCTTACCACTCGATTGCCGCCAATGCTCGAGACGAATTATGGTCGCCTTATGAACTCCTTCCGCCGGAACAGCCGTGAACTTCAGCCTAGCCTGTGGTGGGGTGCTCAATTAATGTCAGTCTAGATCTCACAGCCCCAGGACTATACTCATGCCAACTGACGCCCTCAGGTCCAAAAGTTACCGCGACCTCGGTAGACAAATCTCAAGCCTGGCTCCTGACAACCCCTCAATCGATGGATCGTACGGTCGTGGAGACATATGTTTGTTTCTTGCCCCCATATGTTCATGGTAGTCAATAACGCTCTCACAGACCTGGTTCGTAGCTCCCTCCAAGATGGCACCGACCCAAACTTCCTACTCAGCCACTGGCATTTCACCGATGTGACCGGCTTTTGGCAGTTTGACGCTCCCTGCACCGATGGCGACTACTGGATGGCCATGGGTCGAACATACGCTGAATGCGACATTCCGTTTATGGTAGCACATGTCGACGTCTTCGCCAAGTCTTTCTACAATACTGTACTGACCGACCTCGGCCAAAACAACTCCAACCTACTTGCAGATCGAAGTATATTGGAGTATCTGCAAGACCTGGCGGGCATGGATCTCAATCGCACCACCGAGGCATACAATTTGTCCTTGCAAAACCTCAAAGTGACCCCCGCGACACTGTTCATGCAGTACGAATGTGCAGTGCCGGTGTTGAAAGGCATGGGCTCTGTCATCATCTCCGTTCTCCTCGCAGATCTCGTCTTCTTGCAAGCGTTGTGGTTTCTGCTCAATCTTGGCTGCACTTGGTGGTTGCAAAAGCACGATCCGTTGTACAACTACTGCTCCGGCTGTCAAAAATCACGGGGCATCGTACATTCGCCGCGGGATACCAGCGGAGTCAACCCGCTTTCGTAAGTCCACCTAGCTGAACGCGAAACGCAAGTCCAGATTAAGTCCTGTTGTCAACATCACTGTCAAATATGTTTGCGCTTGACATTTGCAGAGTCAAGCTGACCTTCATCTTGATAGGTTGTGTCAGTCGACAGACCACTTGGGTCCACCAACGGCGATACGGAGAAAGCCAGTTTCGCGGTCATACGTGGACTCCCTTGGTATAAGTGAACCAGATCCGCCGTCTGAGAGGCTCTTATAAGCTGTTGTAAGGGATGAGAAGGTGATATACAGAGGTCGGGTACCATTAAGGCGCAGGCGCTGCGAATGCTAATTATTTGTTTTATCATTGTAAGTGAGCTTTTGATGTCCTCGGAAAGCCGCCACCTCCTGTTCATTCACGTAACTATCTCGAGGATCTGTCGCAAAGAGAAGCAGGCGCACAGAATCGCGGGACTTGGACGTCCCCTATGGTTTGGACGGCCTGAAGTCCCTTGTCGTTGGAATACTCTCATATGGGTAGTAAGCATGCCAGGCGGGCACCAATGCAAGTAACCTTGGATACTCTAACGAGTCTTGGCCTTTGATCCGGACAAAACCCGTAGCGAATGCGTCATCGGCGCTCTGGGTGCTGCGGTTGTAAGCCAGAGGTTCTCGTGTCCTCTGGAATGTCTCAACTCTCGGGTGTATCTCTGACCTCTGTCCACTCCGGTGGCACGACTGAGGACCCTGCAGCTCAAGATATGTAGGCAACGGTGAGGAAGGCTGGCTGAAGACGAAATCCCCTTTGCACAGATGTGGTGCGACACAGCCTCTCCAAGGTCCGGTCTGTGTGCGAGACGGCCGAGTCTGGAACCACAGAAATCGTGATCCATTCAGCGGGGTCGATCGGTTACACACGGACGGATGAGAGGGCTCTATTTTGAGACCACCTACTCTTCCAACGTCTTCAGACTGTCTTCAGGAACAACAACATGCATAATCATTGTAACGCAGACAATAGATTGTTTCTACACAACCTTGTCAATAAGGGAAGAACGAAGAGTTTGGCATCTTGAAGAGCTTTGTTCTCGAGCTACGCGGGTGACGTGCGTGTGTTTAGGCCTTTTTAGGCCACGGCATCGATCCACCCGGCCGCCCCTTATCTTGGGCTTGCAGCTCCGCTAGAGCCAAAATCTGTGGTGCCATGCAAGCGATGGCCCCTGCATTCCGACCTCTCTTTCTGGGTGGCCAGCTGCCCGAGTGCGAATCTTGGAGCATTCCATCCAGATGCCATGTGGAAGTAGTTGAACCCCGAAATTATGAAGCTTCATCTCGATCACTGATATACCGCAACTCCAACTCGTCCTTGCTTACTGCCCCAGCATCCGTTATCCCTCCATCAACTACTTTCTCACCAATCCCCACTCCAACGTCCCCAAGGATGCCAATTAGCACCCGGGGCGCGGCGCCGAGGTTCGTCCAAGAGCCAGGGGTAGGCGGGCTGAATGTGACGCCCGATTCTTCATGGTCACCGTCGCGAATCAGAACCCAGCTATCAAGAACCACACGCTCACCGGCCCCCAAAGATCCCTGCTTCCCTCCAAGCCCGGGGAGCCTCAGCTCGTTCGCTCAGCCCTACCTCGTATTCGTCAGGAGGACCGTTGGACAGATTTGTGCCTGTTTCCTAGCTATTGCTGCGTTCTGCCTTTTCTTTTCACTGTCGGTCATCATTCGCTTACATCGCGCCGCCTTTCTAGGCATTCTTCCATTCTTGTAGCCTGCATTACTACGACGCCTGACGCGGCGTTGCGTATATAGCCGAACCACTTCCAAAGATGGCGCGCAAGAGAAAGCTCTCTTCATCTTCCATCAACAACGCCATGGACGGCTCACACGATCGTTCTTTCGATTTTGGGGATGCTCATGCAGAGTCCAAGATTACCAGTACCATCAAAGGCTTCTTCGAGAGCATCGCCGGTTCGGGGGCAGATCCCACCAACACCGTGATCAATGGAGCCACGGTACAGTCAAAGCCATTTCTGGCAAGAGTGCTTGCCGACATTGCCTCGCAAGCTCCTCGCATAGGAGAGAATCTTGGACTCATTCAATCTCTGGTTGATACGACTCTGTTCGATGGCGGGCTCGTTGATGACCGACAGTATCAGGTATGAAGCCTGATTGGTGTAGCGCACAACTTATATCTGATTTGATTGCAATAGATGGAGAAAATCCTCCAGTTGGCGGCTTCATTGCCAGCAGGATCAAAGTCACTTGATGACTTGACAGACCAGTTCATCAAACTGCTTTGGGAGAATTTGGAGCACCCTCCATTGTCTTACCAAGGCGACGAATACAAATTCCGCACCGCCGATGGCTCGAACAACAACATCATGTACCCTCATCTTGGTAAGGCCGGCTCGTATTATGCCAGGACCGTCACCCCACAGACGCTGAAGCCAGGTGTCCTACCGGACCCTGGCGTTATCTTCGATGCAATCTTCGCACGCGGTGAGGAACCTAGAGAGCATCCCAACAAAATCTCCAGTATGCTGTTCTACCTGGCGACGATCATTATTCATGATTGCTTTCACACCGATGATCAGGACTACGGGAAAGTCAAGACGTCTTCCTATCTCGACCTGGCTCCCTTATACGGCAGCAGCCAAGAGGAGCAAAATCAGGTCAGAACCTTCAAAGACGGCCTGTTGAAGCCAGATACATACTCTGAAAAGCGAATCCTCGGCTTTCCTCCGGGCGTTTCCGCCATCGTCATCTGCTTCAATCGCTTCCACAACTACGTCGCAATGCAGCTTAAAGAAATCAATGAAGGAGGCCGATTCAGATTTCCAAAGAGTGATCAGGACACAGCCGGCATTGCAAAGCTGGACAACGACCTCTTCCAGACGGCGAGACTAGTCACTTGCGGACTTTATGTCAACACTATTCTCAATGACTACGTTAGAACTATCCTCAACTTGAACCGTACCAGTTCGACCTGGACACTCGATCCTCGCAAGAACTTCTCCGACGTCTTCGACAGCGCTGGCGTCCCCTCAGGCGTAGGAAATCAGGTCAGTGTGGAGTTCAACTTGGTGTACCGATGGCACTCCGCGATCAGCGTCAAAGATGAGAAATGGACCAACGAGCTCTATCAGTCGCTGTTCCCTGGCAAAGACGTCAGTACAGTGACGGTCCCGGAATTGTTGCTGACGCTGAGGAAATGGGTCGAGGCTCTTGGCTCGGATCCCTCCAAATGGCAACTGGACTCCGGCAAGTACAAAAGGACTGAGAATGGTGCATTCCGAGACGAAGACCTGATTAAGATTCTGACCGAGGCTACTGAAGACGTCGCCTGCGCATTCGGACCGAGGAATGTCCCCTTAGCAATGAAGCTGATCGATATCTTGGGCATTCAACAAGCGCGAGCGTGGAACGTGGCTACTCTCAACGAGTTTCGCAAGTTCTTCAAGCTCGAGCCGCATAAGAGTTTCTCCGACATCACCAAAAACGACGAAGTGGCCCGTTCTTTGAAGGCCCTCTATCAGCATCCTGACTATGTCGAGCTATATCCTGGTATTGTTGCTGAAGATGCGAAGGAGCCGTTGGAACCAGGATCTGGGCTTTGTCCGGGGTACACAATTTCAAGGACCATTCTTGCCGATGCTGTGGCCTTGACTAGGGGCGACAGGTTCTACACGGTGGACTATACACCGGCGAACTTGACCAACTGGGGCTGGTCACAGGTCAAATCTGACCCGACGGTGGCTCAAGGAGGGTGCTTCTACACTTTACTCATGCGCGCACTACCTTTCTACTATCGTGGAAATTCAGTCTACGCCATGTTCCCACTGACTGTTCCCGAAGAGAACCGCAAGATCCTGACGAAGCTCGGGGTGGAAAAGGATTACAATTTCGATCCGCCCAGTTACATCGGAGTACCTACTTCCATCCGTTCGTGGAAAGCTGTCACAGATATCCTTGCGGACCAGGGCAGCTTTGCCGTTCCTTGGGCAGCCCATACATACTACCTCACTCATCACGACTATATGCTCAGCGGTGACAAGCCGTCAAATACTTTGCAGCGGAAAGAAATCCAGAACGCCATGTATTGTCCTGTCAATGGCCTTGCCCAGGTCCAAAGATTCTACGAAGACGTCACCACGCAATTGGTCGTTGCACGCTCTGAGCGCCTTAGAGGGGAATGGTACCAGCTGGACGCATGCAGCGACGTCGCGAACCCTTCGCATGCCATCTTCGTTGCTCGACTATTCCATCTGCCGCTCAAGAAGCATGGAGATCTGAATCCCATCGGAGTCGAGGTTGATCAACTGTATCTCGCGCTGTCAATCATGTTTGCCTACGTCTTCTTAGATCTCGATACTGCGAGTTCTTTCAAGCTGCGGCTTGGGGCAAAGACTGCCAATGATCAGCTCTCCAAACTGGTCAAGATTGTCTTGGAAGCAGTCAAGGTTGGCGGGATGCTGCGGCTCCGGGACATCTTCTCCACAGGCTCCGCTGGTCAATTACTCGAGGACTACGGTGTTCAGTTCCTGAAGCGTCTACTCGATGGCAAAACTGTTGACGAGACTGTGGCAGCCATCATCCCCACTGCCGCAGCTGCCGTTGCCACTCAAGCTCAGCATTTCACCCAGATGTTGGATGTCTACCTCTCGCCCGAATACAGCGAACATTGGCCAGAGATCCAAAGGTGTGCCTGGTCCAACGATCCCGCTGACTTCGACAAGCTGAAGGGCTATGCCCTAGAAGCCAACCGACTTGCGCCAGCTGCCTTCGGCCTGCTTAGGAAAGCGAATATCGACACGGTCATCGATGACAACGGTAAGAAAGTCAAAATCTCATCGGGCGACCAGATCTACGTCGACTTCATCACCGCCGGCTTGGACGAAACCACCTTCCCTAACCCTCGCACCATCGACCCCACGCGGGATCGCTCGCTGTACGTCCACCACGGCTACGGCCCACATTCGTGCCTCGGTCGGCCAATGGTGGAAGTGGCGATGGCGGCTCAGCTGAAGGTGTTTGCCAAACTTAAAAATCTCCGACGCGCTCCAGGGCCACAAGGCATGCTCAAGAAGACCATTCCTGCTCCTAACCCTACCAGCAACGATCCCAAAGCGAACCCCGGTAGCATTGAAGTGTTCATGTTGGAGGACTGGAGCTCGTGGTATCCTTTCCCAACCAGTAGGTGTTTTCCGGTGATTTCGTTCTTGGAACAGTGCTAACAATGTCCGCAGCCCTGAAAGTTCAGCATGACGGACTTCTCAGAGACCAACCTGAGCAGCTTGTTGGCAAGACTGATATTCCAGGGATTCAAGGAGAGATCAAGGACAGTGACATGGCTGAAACGAATGGCTTGAATGGAGACTATAACGAGGCAGATACCGCCTAATTATCGGGTTTCTGTGTACTTTGGCTAGCCTCGGGTTCGAAGGCAGGCGAGCAGGCAATGGGCAAATTGGCTGAAACACAGTGATTGTACAAGAGTTGGACATGTACCAGAAAACCCTGCCTTTGGTCGGTGTTTGGGAGTCTTTGTAGCAAGCGGATCGTACGTATATTGTCACGGTCATTTGCACACAAGCTTGGCGTTGGCGCCGCATAAGGGTTGCAAACTTCTCTTCCTCACGCTTGCCTCGTGTCACTCAAGAGTTGACCGACAGATTGCCTCTTGTGATCCGTCCAACTCCATCCATCACCCACAACTGCCAGATCCAGGCAGCCGATAGTGGGTGCCCGATGACTGATCAAGCTGGGTGACTAAGCACCCTGCATCTACCAAGACACCCATAAGACGCAGGCCATCAGGTCGTGCATGCCGGGCATATTGTATGCTAAAGATGACTGAACTTACTTGAAGGAATTCTCTTTCGCTTGCTCGTGATGGCTGAGGGTTTGGGTGAATACGGATGAAAGTACCTGTGGACATGCATAAGTACCCATGAATCTGCCCTCGACTACCCAACGACTCCTTCAGATCAGTCTCTGCTTGTCGCAAAGGTCCCCTCTTGCACATGTCAACAATCTCTCTAGGGTTTCTCGAAGTTTCAGCATTCAAATCAAAAGGCACCTCGCAATGACCAGCCACTACGAAGCCGTGATAATCGGCTCCGGCCAAGGCGGCGGTCCTCTCGCCCAAGCCTTCGCCAAAGCCGGCCGGCGCACAGCACTCATCGAATCCACACACGTAGGCGGCACCTGCATCAATGAAGGCTGCACGCCCACGAAAACCATGGTCGCAAGCGCCAGGATCGCGCACCTAGCATGTCGAGCACAGGACTATGGCGTGCAGTTCAAAAAGTCCAGTCTCGTGCTGAACATGGAGACCGTGCGGAAACGGAAGCGCGATATTGTGGATAGTTTCCGAGGCGGGAGTGAAAACCGGATCAAGAATACGGAGAATCTGGATTTGATTATGGGGAAGGCGAAGTTTACGGGGCCGAAGACGGTGGAGGTGATTATGAACGAAGGGAGCGAGACGCAGAGTATCACGGGGGATCTGGTCTTCGTCAACGCGGGATGTTCGCCGGCCAAGTTGCGGGTCAAGAACGCGGACAAGACGGTTGGACTACTGAATTCGACGACGATCATGGAGTTGGGCGAGGTGCCGCGGCACATCGTTGTCATCGGCGGAGGAGTGGTTGGTTGCGAATTCGCGCAAATGATGAGACGATTCGGTGCGAAAGTCAGCGTTGTCCAGCAGGCGCCGCGCCTTCTGCCGAAGGAGGATGAAGATGTATCCGAGGAGGTTCGGAAGATTTTCGTCGAGGCTGGCATCGACGTGTACCTGGGCGTGAAGACGGACGAGGTCTCGAACGTCACGCTGGGTCAAATTGTCGTCTCGCTGACGCAGAAGGACGGCAGCCCGAAATCTTTGCTCTGCTCGCACGTCCTGGCAGCGGCAGGACGGACGCCAAATACCGCGGACTTGGGTCTCAAGAGCGCAGGAATCGAGGTGGACAGCCACGGCTTCATCAAGGTGGACGAGCACCTCGCTACCACGGCCTCGGACGTCTGGGCACTCGGCGACATCAAGGGCGGCCTGCAGCAGACGCACGTCAGCTACGACGACATGAGAATCCTGCGCCACAATCTGATCACACACGCGAACAGCGGCGAACGGGCTTCCACGCAGGGCCGGCTCATCCCCTATACGACATTCATGGATCCGCAGCTTGGCCGAGTCGGTATGACCGAGACAGAAGCGCGCGCCCTGACGCCTTCGCGAAGCATCAAGGTCGCGAAGATGCCCATGGCGTACGTGGCGCGGGCGTTGGAGATGGACGAGACGAAAGGGTTTATGAAGGGCGTGGTTGATGCCGATACGAAGGAGATTCTGGGCTTCGCGTGTTTGGGTATTGAGGGCGGGGAGATCATGAGTATGGTGCAGATGGCTATGGTAAGTTCATGAAGTATTCATCTTCTCATCTTTCTAGATTGACAGTGGAGGTAAGTTGACGTGGGATGCTAATTCTTCGTGTCTAGATGGGTGGTTTGACATATGACGAGCTGGAGAATGCTATCTTCGCTCACCCGTGTTTGAGTGAGAGCTTGAACAATCTTTGGGGATTCCTGGAGTAAACTGCTTCCAGACGTGGGAGGGCGGTTGGACAATGCTGCTGGTACTGTAGCAAGATCTGGTCTTTTTCTCAGGAATTGCCCAACTAATGCCCGTTCTGTAGCAAGCCTCCATCTGATACGCCTCTCAATCCCGGTTTCTCCTCTCTCCTCTCCCCATCATACACCGGCAGAGGCGTGCCCATCGCGTCCGCCTTGATCTGCAGCGCAATATGCCGCGAGAAATACCTTGCGTGGCCGATGGTTCCACCCATATACCACAACCCGGGATGATTATTCCTCTTGAACACGCCCTTGAGCTCGCCCTCGCCGTCCAAGCCCCAAAAGTCGTCTGCTCTTGAGGCCACCTCTTGGCCGAAGATTCGGGCGACGTCGGTGCGCATGTTGCCCACGAAGCCTGTCGAGAAGATGATGACTTCGGCGGGGATCTCGGTACCGTCGCTGAAGGCAAGGCCTGTATGGGTGTAGTGCGTGGGAATGGCGTCGGATTTCATCTTGATCTAAAGTTGCGTTAGAGGAGAAAGAAAGTTTGAAACTGGACTGCACTGGGAAGAACATACCTTTCCTTCCGCAATCAAAGCCGAGCAGCCCACGTCCATATAATGTCCTACATCCCTCGTCAGCATCTGTCGTGTGCAACGAAACCGGCGTGATGACTTACCACCCATCTTCTCACAAATATGCCACATGATATCGCCCCATCTTTCGACTCGGAATCCCGCCCGTTCAAGTGCATCAAACCGTTCTGGCTCTTTTGCCGCCATGGCGTGCAACGTCTTCTGGCTCAGCAATCTTGTCACTGCATATGGCATGGTATAGCCTTCTCGATCCGCATCCACAGTCGGCACGTTTTCATTGTACGAGCGGTCGGAGATGATCTTGAAGTATTCGCATGGCAGGACATACGTGCGTGAGCGCTGCACCATCGTTATTTGTGACAAGCCTGCTTCGACCATATCCTCTGCGACGTCATGCGCTGTGTTGGCCGTGCCAATGACGATTCCAGGCTTCCCTCGCCAGGGGTCCGCTGACTTGAAGTCTGCTGAATGCAAAACTGTGCCATGGAATGTTTCTCGGTTGGGCAAATGCGGCATGATTGGAATCTGTCCGCCGCTACCGGTCGCCATGATGACATTGCGAGTCGTGAGTGTTTGCGTCGATCCATCCTTGCGGGTGATGTGGAGGGTCCAAGTTCGAGATGCTTCATCCCACGAACCTGCGTCAAGTGTCGTGCCAAACCAGATGTGCTTGTCGATTCCGAATTTCTCGACCCATTCTTTATAGCCTTTCGCCAGGTCATGCTTGGTCAAAAACTCCTGGTATGGTAGAGGAAAAGTCCGATCGAAAGGTAGGTGGTTGTACTCGCGAGCGGTGTGAAGTCTGGCAGAGTCGTATCGTGTCATCCAGTTGTCTCCAACTTGTGCGTTCTTGTCAAGGACAATGTAGGAGAGTGCGAGGGCTTGGAAGCGGCCGGCTGAGCCTAGACCTGCTTGCCCGGCTCCTACTACGACGCAGTCGAAATGAGATGGGGAACTGGTGATCCCATTGGGTGTGGCGTCGTTGCCGTTGACTCCATTAGTATGGCCGTTGATGCTGTTCGCTACCGGTTGAGCTGACTGCAAGATATCAACATCCTCGCATCCGTCCAGCTGTTCAAGTACAGTCCGAATGAGCCAAATCCTCCACTGTCCATCATTTTCGAGGATGAGCGACAGGAATCCCCTGCAAGTTGTGGCCGGAGTCCCTCGGTTACGAAAGCTGAATGAGACATTGACCCAGCCGGTATCCTTATCGAGGCGCAGAGGCTTCACAGAGCCTTTGACGATCTGGAAGTCTGCAGCTTGTCGAGTCGCACATGTTTCGGACCACGCTTTGGCGATAGACTGCGGGGAATAGAATGTCCGCAGGCTGCCAGTCAGCGCGAACACGTCGCGCCATATGGCCGTCGAAGCAAGCTTTGATATGTCGATGGACTCCAGCGACTGGATTATTGGGGTGGCAATTTCTTCGAAGTCAAGATCTGTGTTGAAATGTGACGTGGGGAGACTACAGGGGAGGGACTCCAATATACTTCGTGGAGCATAAGGCACCACCTCAACAGCCATGTTGAATATAAAACACTCGCTCTTCGCTCCCGAACACAGATGACAGAATTTGTATGACTAGATGAATGAAGTGGAGAGAAGCGGCGACCGATTTGATGACCAGCCACACTTGATTTCAACTCGATCGCAAGGCCAGGGACAGACGGTAGGCACACATCATGACGCTTCGGCTTTGATATACTGCCGTGAAAACCGTCCGTGCTAAGCATGTACGATCGCTTCAGGATATTGGACAACCCGGCCTTGCAAGCAGCAACTGCCGGGGATTCAGTGGAGTTGGAGTAGACGAGTTTCCTTTCTGGGATAGGGGACATCGACTGTTGTGGGGTCTTCGTTACACATGTTCTCTTGCCTTTTAAAGCCGTTCACTCAGATGGGTAGACATCAATCTGTGTCGCTAGGCGATATATGAGCTCGACACGACTTGAATTGAAGGGCGAGCAGACAGGGTTTGAGGCCATGAAGCTTGCGCTAGAGCAAACGCGTCTATCAACGCCAAACCTTGAACCATCCATGTATTCCAGGGTTTCACCAGACCGTTGTGAATAGAACGCTCAGAATCACCAGCCAAAAGCCGGACAAGATTTTCAGGGCGAGCCATTGACTTCCACGGCTGCCTCTTCCTTCTCCAATGGCAGACTAAGGGATTTCTGTGGCTTCATTCCCAGCAGATTCGTCGCATCGACCAAACGAGCATTCGGATTCAGTTCGAGTCCGAATCCGGGCTTGTCCAACACACTGATATCCAAGTAGCCGTTTTGAGGGATTGGCTCATTCAGAAACAATTCGCCAAAGACGGGAAGCACGCTCTTTCCATCCGGGCTGTTTGCAAGGTATTCCTGGAAAGGAGAGTTATGCTGGCTGACGACGAAATGATAGGAATAAGGCCCGGAAGCGTGAGGCACCACCGGGATGTCGTACGCAGCTGCCATGGCTGCAACTTTGAGCAACTCGGTAAGACCACCGAGCCACATTACGTCTGGCTGGATGATATCGATATTGCGGCCTTCGAGGAGCTTGCGGAAGCCATACCGCGAGTATTCGTGTTCCTAGAAGCTGTTAGTATTCCCGAAAACAATACGGCAACACCAAGTACTGACTCCCGTCGTGAATTTGGTGTCAGGATGGGCTCTCTTTAACAACTGAAACCCATCAGAGTCATCCGGCGACAGGACTTCCTCCCACCAATCTATTCTGATGTCTTGTCTCTTTGCCTCTGTCACTAGTTCGATAGTATATTGAACATTCAAACTCATCCAGCAGTCGACACGTAAGGGAAAGTCAGGGCCAACTTCTTCCCTGTGTTTCTTCAAGAAAGCAATGTTCTTTTTAATGCTGTCGGGCTCATCGGCGCTGTAGGGCAAAGGCACCTTTCCAGCGAGGAAACCCATCTTTTGCGCCGCAGCAGGTTCAGGTCCCGTGCAGTAGAAGTTCAATCTGTCTCTTGTCGCCCCACCAATCATCTTATAGACAGGCTCGTTCCTGATCTTCCCAAGCAGATCCCATAATGCCAGGTCAATCACCGAGATGACTGCCACTGGCAACCCTTTTCTCCCGTAGAACATTGATGCCTTGTACATCTGCTCGTACAGATCGTTCACGTCTCGTGGGTCTCGACCGAGGAGGAAACGCTCAAAATGCTGCTGTACCAGCCAGCAGCCAGGCGGGCCACCGAAGCCTGTTGCAAAGCCTTTTGTGCCATCGGAAGCCTCGATTTCGACACAGAAGGAGCCAAGGACATTGATGCCGAAGGAGGTTCGGGAGGTGCGGTACTGTTCCCATTTCGACATGGGGGTTGCAATTTTGTTGTCAATTAGCCAGTGACCACCTTTGACATTGTGATAGTCGCCACCGGAACCAACACCTTCAATGACGAAGGTCCGGACAGCTTTAATGGTAGGGAAAGACTTGACGCCGGACATGATGAAGCGCGAGCTCGTTGGCGATGGTCCGGTTGAGGGCGCCTGTGGCTACGGTGGAAAACGATGTAAGGATAGTGGCGGCACCGTTGGAAAGAAGAGTGCAGGAAGCAAAGACAAGACACGAGAGACAAGATACGCCATGGCTTCTAGAGGGGTTGCGATGCACAAATAAGAGAGGAACTCATCAACGCCTCAACAAGTGGGTTTCGCTGGTCGGCATAGCTGTATCCGGACTCGGAGCAAAGATATTCTCGACGCGGTCAGCCCGCGGTTCGCCATGCAGTCTGCAAGGCATCGAGCATGCGACCACCCAGGAAACCTAGTGGAGTTCATCGGTAGCCGAGAGTCGCGGGGTAGCAGCACTCAGGCTGGCAGAGAGAAGGGAGAATGTGAGGTGAGAAGCAGGTCAATTCAATCTCAGTTTCACATCTCTCAACGGTTGGATCGTCTGTCAACACATCTCAGTTGTTTAGCGGCCCTGCTTTTGGTCAGACGAGCTTCCAGGGGCGGGGTGACTGCCAAACTGAAAGCTAGGCGCCTGCACTTTGCCGCCGCTGACTCTTCCCCAGATTTTCACTTTTGTTTTGCTTTTCCTTTCTCCATTCCTCGGCCTCTACTCAACCGACTGTTCGGGCTACGGAACAATGCTATCGCCAACTGTGGCATTGTGTACCGAAGGTCGACTGTAACTGATCAACATGAACGCGGCAAAGCTTGAGCTATACGACCATCACGCGGCGAGTAATGGCCAGGCCAACGGCTCCTCCTTCAACCTGGCTCCCTCTTCCAATTCGCCCTCAGAATCCGACTCCGCTGGGGACGAGGACCGCGATGGCAGTAGGAAGCGCAAAAGGCTCTCCAGGCCTATGAATGTCACGTATGTCCTGGCACCATCGTACGCACTGCTATCGCCATCTCTTTTCTCCTTCACTCATGATCATGCGCATGCTCACTGATGCCGGAGCTTGATAGCTGCGAAGCTTGTAAGCAAAGAAAGGTGAGTCTGCCGCCGTGGCAGGGTCAGTCGTCTGGATGGCTAAGAACGTGCCCAGGTGAAATGTGACCGCCAAACTCCCGCCTGTGGATGGTGCTCTCGGAACGACCATCCATGTGAATACAAAGAACGAAAGAAGCCTGGCCTTCGGGCTGGCTACGGAAGAGAGCTCGAAGGGCGACTTGATCGGCTCGAGACTCTACTGGATCAGCAAGGTCGCCAACTTGCAGCCCACCTTGCGGAATCATGTGCCATTTCTGGAGTGCCCACGACCACCGGCAATAGAGCTGCCATGCACGGCGTGGTACCCGAACCATCAAGGCCGCGAGGTTCGTACGATGCGCATAGTATGAACGCGCCAGGTGAATTCCAACAGCAGATCATTGACCCTAGTCTGCGCCCCGTCGCCTCTCGACACGCATCTTTGCAATACCAACCAAGTGCTCCCGACCAGCACATCCCTCAACAAACCCACTACACCCCCTCAGCTCACTCGCATGCAGCGCTCACGTCGCCTCATTCTACCACAGGTTATCCGGGGACCCAGATGTACAACGAGATCTCCACGATGCTGCCCCCATACGATCTTCTTTATTCACTGGTGGACCTCTATTTCAAGCACATCAATATATGGCTGCCCTTGCTGGACAGAAAGACCACTTTGGACACTTTGTTTGGAGCTTCGACGCTTGATGAAGCCGACAGGGTGCTGCTTCATGCCATCGTGGCAACCACTCTGCGCTTTTCGCAGGACCCTCGCCTCACGCCCGAAGGTCGCCAGCATTATCACGATACTTCGAAGCAGCGTGTGCAGTTGTTTGGGTTGGAGAATTCGAACGTTCGGGCTTTGCAGGCACTTGTGATTCTGGCCCTGGACGTGACTGGAACGACAAACGGTCCTCCAGCATGGAATCTACTTGCGCTCATCAGCAGGAGTATGGTGCAGCTGGGACTTGCCGTCGAGTCAGGCTCGGCGCTCGCCACGCCCATGTATCCGTCCATTGCAACACTCAGAGCCTCTATCCTGCCAGAGCCCAAATCTTGGATCGAAGACGAAGAACGACGCAGGCTGTTCTGGGCCGTCTATTTGCTCGACCGATACGCAACCACTGCTACAGCATTCGAGTTTGCCTTGGACGAGAAAGAGGTGGATCGTCGTCTGCCTTGCCGAGACGACCTGTTCGCAGCAAACAAATCTGTCGAAACGAGATGGTTTCGGCCTCCGGAACGCCCTCGTTACGCAACAGGCATGGTTGTGGGCGATACACATGGATACTTCTCGTATCACTGCGAACTGATGGCTATTCTAGGGCAGATCCACCAGTTCCTGAAGCGGCCAGTTGACATTGGGTCGTTGCCAGATGTTGAGCAATGGCAAGGCTCATACCGTGCCCTTGACAGCGACCTGAACGCGTGGCACTTCAGTCTGCCTGACGACTTTGCCAACATCACCCGGCTCTTGAAATCAAACGTTCCAGCTAAAAATACAAACTGTGGCTGGATCATGCTGCATGCAGCCTACTGCTTGACGGTCATTCGCTTGAACTCGTCGGCGGCATATCCTAGCCAGAGTTCGCCGATCTTCTCCTCATCCTATAGTGCCATGCAAAGGTGCTTGTCCGCAGTCGAGAACTTGCGTCAGCTTTGTCGTTTCGTCAAGCTCAGTGGCCTCCTCGACAAAGTCGGGCCTCCTTTCGCTTTTTCGATTTGGGTAAAGTGTTTCGTTCCCACGCTGTTTGCTGTTACCGGGCTGACGGGTACTCGCAGGTCGGCGCCCGGGTTATGCTAGTCCACGGGTCGACCATGGATCACGAAGTGGACCCTGACATTGACTTCTTCGTTACGGCCCTTTCCGAGATGGGCGAGAACTGGCTGGTTGCCAGACGCTACAGTGAAATTCTGAGCCGGGTGTTGGGAGAGTATCGTCAGTCGCAGAGGGCTAGCGGGGTAACAGGGGAGATGGTGACTCCGTCGACGGTGAAAATCCTGGCCGACATGCGCCGGTAAGCCTGTTCTCCCACCTGATTGGGCGCCAGCTGAGTTAATGAAACAGATGTGCCTACGATCTTGACTTTTTAATATCTCGCCAGCCACATGCTGCGGCAGTTAAATCATACCACCCGACACGTGCGAACACCCCGGCCCCCAATGAGCTGTGAGTCTTCCAAGGATGATTCTCGACGACTGCTGCTAGGATTTCCGGTATGGCATGAAGAAAGATTTGCTAACGAAAGTGCAGAGAGTACCTTGACGTGTTCGATCTTTTCAACTTCCCTCGTGTTCCCATGACGCACGAGGGCGTGGAGAATGGACATTCGCAGGCGATAGCCCAAGCTGCGCAGCCGGATCTCGCAGCGATGAATGCTGCCGCCATGATACCGAACTTTGCAGTGCCCAACCCCGAAGCTGATTGGCTCTTCCATACAAATTGAAGATGTCGTTTGGCGGGGAGGCAAATGTGGACAATTACACATCCAAAAATGCCGTTCTGGGGGCTCTAAACGGCTCTGTGACGATCCGAGCACGCAGCTGAAGGACTGTTGAAGTCACCAAGAAGGATTACAGTATCCATGGACTCCGCAGAGCTCCAGAGGACTGATGAAGGCAAATATGCGTCAGCCACTAAGATGGCAGGATTTGGAATGTTGGAATTGATCTGATAACCATGTAATCTTGTTCATACTGGCATTGGCGTAGATGATGGTGTCAGCGCAGAGAGAACGACCGTGACAGTGCCATGGTGTTTTTTGGAGAGGGAGTGAGAGCGATCGAGTCAGCCTTACCCGATACCGAATTGGGCGAGGGTGGGAGACCTGGACGGGGATAGGCTAGTCAAGCCAGCTCCAAGAAATGGGAAGACGAGCTTGCGACATGGCAGAATCTTCATTGTGACTAGGACGGGGTGTTGACTTGAGGTTCTTCCAATACTTCTAATTACGAGCTGACCAACGAGGCGGGATAGCGGGGGTATGAAATATCTCTCAGATTCCAAGATGATGGAAGATGACACTGCTTGCACCGCAGAGAGATTGCCGAGGTCTGACCCCCCGGATGGAAATCCGCCTTTCCCCTGGGGCCTGACTTGCTTCCCTCTATCCAGCCCTGCCGCTTCCAATTGCCCTTGCAAATCTGGCCTGAAGTCAGGTGAGCTCACATGATCTGCTCCTTCGCAGCTTAGCTTGCCGTCATCATCTTGCTCTCTACTCTTACCATTCTCTCACTATTCTCTCACTTTAGTCCTCACAGGGTATTTCATTGCTCTCATTCGTCTGTTTTCCACAACCTTCTCACGGTGATGCTGACTCTGTCGCTACAATGTGGCGAGACCGTGTGCACCGCTGTACTCTGTATACGTGCTTGGCCCAACTTCTCTTCCCTACCCTCTTCTCCGCCCCTACTATCCCGGTGGTTTCCACTTACCTACTGCCGTCTAGCTCTGTACTTTCTGTTCCATCGGCTTGAAACTTAGTCTCCCGAAGTTGAGGGTCCCTTCAACTGGCAAGGAGCTTGACGTTGTTAGTTGCTCAATCTTCGTTCTCGAGAAGCTCAGCACCGCCCGCCCTACGCCCAATATGTTCAAGCCTTTTCAGCCTCAGACCCCTCATCATCCAGAAACCGCGTCGAATCGCAACCTTCCCGGAAACGTCCTCACTGCCATCGAGCGAGGTCAAGAGGTGAGTTCCGCTCTCGGCGAGCGGGTACTTGCTGCTTCCTGTGCTCCAGACGTTCCATCTCTTGGGCCTTCACCCACTACGGTTCGGACCCGGATACACCCTGGTGCGCGACCGCCATGCCATGTTACTCCATCGTGTCCGGTCGATTTTCACCTTGATGCTCCGGATCGGTAGGCTTAGTCCCCAATCAGGCCGGACTCTTATTTGGTCGACATATCGATCCTGACCCTCTCATTGGTACTTGGGTTACTCCCACAACGTGGCAGACCGGGGGCTTTGCTCTTCCCGACGAGAGAATGCAGCATCTATTCAGTTTCCATCCCCATCAACACAATGCCTCTCATCTTTCCCCGTCATTGTCTTTTTGCTATGCTATTGGACGAAATTGGCCCTCGACATATGACTCTAGGAGTCGCAGCTTCCATATACACCCGCCTCGCCACATCCGTCCCTGATTGGTTCCTTCCTAAGGCTACAGCCACGACGTCTATAGTATAAGACTTGGGGACATCAGTTGCCTGGTTGAACCTACCACTTCGCGTTCACTTACTGCACATCATATTTGATCTTCTCTTCTTGGGAGCAAGTGTTTTTGAGCAATCAATTTCTCCTTTGCGTCAACAATCGCATCACGTCACTGAGCACATCCAGATCCAGCGTCAAAATGTGTTATCAAATTGTGGAAAGATATTCAGTGTGCCGCTGTCTCTATCACAAACACTCCGTCGACCCATGTCAACGTTACGGCCAACGAGGACATTCTACGACCGAGAAAACAGTACTGGTTGGATTTGCTTGTCCGAACCATTCTGCAAAGCGACGCTCTGATCAATCCTCATCCGACAACAAACCTTCAGGAGGTCGCCCATGGCACGACTCCGGTTACTCCAGCGGTGGCTCTACGCGCCGGTGAAGGGAACATGAACTACACGTTGAATACCACTGCAAGCAGCAACGCAACTCCTCTCCAGAATAGTCCCCGTAGGAGACACGACATTCCGGTAACGTCCTTGCAAGGTCATCAGTCAGCCCTACCGGACTAGGCATGGACTTTCTGCCACTGGTTCTATATTGGTCGCGGGTAGACAGACCTTCGTCTCGTTCACCACTGACGTGATGCACGAGAGGGGTCAGGATATCTCGTCACTTCGGAGGACTGCGACCGATTTCAGTCACAGGTTGCGCCGCAAAATTGGACATCAAACTCTGTTCTTGCAGCGACTGCGGCGAAAGTCAAGCTCAGCCATAATGACGATTTCTCGACAATGACAGCTTCGAGAACCCTGCCACACCGCCAACCCGGACATCATATCACAGCCCAAAACTTGAAGTTGGCGGTATCGCATGACTTCGGCTCTCGTTGTTCACTATGCGCCGCTCTCTTCACTGTGGGCACGGATTTGGAGCCGTCCAAATTGCGCTCTGAGCTTGGTCATAAGGACCGGACCGCATCGGAGAGAGGCGCAGGCACGTCCTAACGATGCACGTCTTACCGGATGAGAAGGTACACGAAGGCCGCGCTATTTCCGGGTACTTTCCTGGCATTTGGGTCATGGTTTGGCGTTGGGACTCCCATATGCAGTGCATTAGGGAAGCTTGCATGGCGTTTCGGCATTGATTACTACGCATTATTGAATATACGATCTAAGACGACGCATAGCTGTATTTTGGGTTTTCTCTGCGTCACTTGTCGATATATGTATTACTCCACGATTTGGTATGGCGCATCTGCCGTCAGGGACTCGGAATGCTACAGGTAGTATGAAAGGTGTCTGGAACACCATGGCCCCGGCTGCCTAAACAGGCGAACAATGATCAGGCAGCCAGAGTCCACCAACCAAATTTACTTTTAGATACTTCTTCATCATCACTACTGCGGAGGGTAGGCAGCAGCAAGGCTTCCATCTTTGGGGTCTACCCTTCGGCATGTCTCGGCCTGAGCAGCGAAACGAAACTTTGGTGTTTGGAATTTTTGAGTCTTTAGCTCTTTACATTACCAGACCGCAAAGACGCCGAGATAATACGCATTGCACAATATGGTCGCCGGGTGCGCAGCGATATCGAACCGTCGGACCGGACCATCTAAGCTCCTCTGGGCGGAGTAAATGATGTGCCCTGGCCTGTGCTGCCGTCATGCATACGCAAGACATTGAATGACGCATGCTCTCCTCGCCTGAACGATTGGCTTGGTGAACAATGGGCAATTTGTAAGAGTGGTATGGCGGCAACGCGGCATGCAGTCTATCATGTCAACGTGCATCGCGTTGGCCACGTTTTCAGGTTCCTATCTAAATCCAATGCGACTGGCGTTTTCTCGGTTGGTACTACTGCTGACTCTTGGGTCGAGTCTTGGGAGGGGAACTACTCCAGAGATAGAGTAAGATCCGGAAAACGTGACGACGGCACCGCAAAAGTTGCGATGAAAGTCCTGGGCCCGGCTTTTCCAAATGAGGATGGGGCCAAAACGAAATAGGCTCAGAAAACAGCCACTTCTTCTGGAGCCCTCTTCAGCCGCAAATCCTTAAGTGGCGGGGCTTCCTCGTTTGTCGCGCTCGCTAGCGAAAGGAAGCAGGATTCTAATCCCTAACACCTTGCTAACTGCTGGACTCGAGTATTTGTACTGGAATGTTCCTAGGCTAAGAGCCCATGGGTGCCCTTGGGGCATGTTTCCATCCTTCTTGCGCCAGCATCCCGAGCGATGTGGCTGTGACCCGGGGCTTGCGGCCAAGCAAGTGAGCGAGATAGGATTCTGACCGGCTAGCGAGGGACACTATTTCCAATTCCAACAATTCGCAATCGAGGTAAGCAACATTCTCGCTACGTAGCGACTGCACAAAACGAGTCATGAGACTTCGCAATGCACGTCCGAAGTGCAGGAAATAGATTACCTCCATCACACTCGAACGGGTGACATATCTGATCTAGGGTTGGTGCCGCCCGCGATTGGTTGGTCGAGAGCCCGCTCGGGATTTTGTCATCCGCTTGCGCAAGAGTCATGGCAAGATCCCACCAGGAACCGTCGTTTATCGAGCCCGTTCGTTGGATTGGCCCCTGCTGCGATGCAGCTCTATCTTTCCTTCAACCCACCCTCGCGATCCATCGGATTTTGTACTTTCACCCTCACTCGTTCAAAAGTACATCCTTTCCTCAACAAGCGGTAAGGAAACACGATCTAAAGTCCACGCGCACTGGGCTTACAAAATCAGGTCGATGAGGGTGAGAGCGCGTACACTGTTCCCAAATCTCCAAGCTTGACCAGGAAGAGATGGAACTCAGTTTCATGAATAGCACAAAAATCTGCCAAAGGTGACTTGAAACATCCAAGCCGGTCTCCTCGGCCGCCTAAGACTTGGCCGGACTTTTGCTATCAGGTAATGCAAGGCTGCCAAACACCATTAACCTTTTGACCTTAACTGGGAGTTTGCTTGTTGCCCAGTCTTCATCTTGGGCTGGATATATGCCGCAGTCCTAACATCGCCTATTGATACCAATCGGCACCACTATCCCAGACTTGCATCACTACCAAACCGTCTCAAAGACAACCTTCTCGCAACGTCATAGAGAGACATGGGAAGACTCGATATCTACTACAGAACAGTTTCTCTCCTGCCTTTGGAGGAGAGTGCTCCTGCAGTCGTGGCTGCCATCCAGGTCCGCGATCACTTTGGCAGGTAAATGCAGCCTGTACGTAGACCCTTGAGGAAAGTGCGTTCCATCGAGGCGCGAAGTACATCCACTTCATTTCCCGCAGCTTTGAACTTGTTCTCTCTGGACAAACATCGACGGTAAGCGGAAGAGTCTCGGTAGTCCCAACAATCTCATCAGCACCACCACCTAATCAAACGAGCGTGCGTGAAGGCCAGGACATCCTCAGATCCCATCAAGGTGTTGTCGGGCAGACGATCTCCACGGAATCCTGATCCCATCAATGAACCTGCACGACGGGCCCAAGAATTCATTGCACGAACTCTGGTAGATCCACTTTGCTTCCCATTCGATGATTCCGCACCAAATAGTACAGGCCATCTCTCAATGCGAAGCGGAAAACGACCCTATTCAGAGCTCAGTCTTCCACGATAAGAATCCCATCGGGTAATTCAATCAGCTGGGAATCCGGGTTGCGCAGCTTCAGCGCCGACCAGCTTAGGATATTGACGGGAGCGAACGGTTCGTGTAGGATGTTGCTCACAACATAAACCTCCGTTTTTGTCGGCCGTCCACTGCCAAATTTGCTCCACGCACTTGATGGCTCTATTTCAGAAGGAGGGGACTTGGGTGGGAGAGTGAACTGGCAGGTCCCAACGCCCACAACTCGAAAGTCACCTCCAAAGCGCTGCAGCGTGGGAGGGTCTCCGTCATCAGGAGACATCAGGTTGAAGTATTCGTGCATTGCCGAGCGGTCGGCGCATACGTGGATACTCGCTCCAGTATCTAGGATCCAGTCTGTCGAGGACCGGCTGGGGCCCATGCCGGCCAATCCAAGACTCGAGGTGTCTGAGATCTTGGGCAAGATGGTTGATTCTTTATTGATTTCGAGGATGGAGGAAGGCATCGGCTCATTCTAGAAGGTGGACGTTCTCTGATGAGACTACCGTCAGACCTGTGGTCTCCAGCTTGCGGTTTCAGAAAGCTGCTGCCAACAAGGGAGTACGCCAAATGACATTTTACCTTGAGATATTGGTACCTGACCAAGATAGAGTCTTCATTCCGCGTTATCGAGATGTGTGGGGTAGCGGACTACAACTTCACCGCTGATTGTCAGCTTTAGGCCTCTACAGAAGTATTCGAGCATGCCGTGCGCAACATTGCGCTCGCGATACAACGCGTGGTGTGGCTGCTCCCTCCCACATACGTCCTCACTCGACATTGACCAAACAGGTGAAGCTCAAAGCACAGTGGGCCATGGGAGAAACAATACTTACTGCAGCACCAAGAAACAGGCCGATCGCAGCGGTCACCTTCGTCGCATTTGCGAACAGCGAGAGATTGGGTCGAGCCATCGAAAAGCTTTGCTCTCCACGATGAACTCGTCACCGGCGTCAACTAGCACATGAACTCAGGGACAAAAAGCGTTCGCGATCACTGCCAGACTCATCTTCCAGGGATGAGAACGACAAGTAAGCCCCATTTTGAGCCTCCCATGCATGTCCAGATATATCAGCCTCACCAACTCTATGCAAGGGATAAAGTGGCGCTAAACCATAATTTCATGTCGATATTTGCCAGGTCATTTTTCTTGCACGTCGAAAAGGTCGGAAGGGGTTTAACAGCGGCCACCAATCGTTCTACGCGGCTAGGAAACAAGCGTGGCAGGGTGTTCTCGGTGCGAGTTCAACCGAGAATAGCGACCCCTCTCGCTGGCAAACCCTCCGTCAGCGTATGTGGGGTGTTCGTGACGGTTTAATGCTTGACGAAGTACTCCGTAAATCGACCTGTGTCAAGACAAAAATACTCAGAAGCATTGAAGCCAAAGTTGAGAAATGGAACCTTTTTCTTTGTCACTGACATACAGGCATTGAACGAATTGGACTCTGTCGAACACTTCGATCTTCTGCAACCAGACGAACCTCTCCACAGGGCGCCACCAAGTATCGTGCATTGAAGTCCACCAACTCTGTATATTCCACGCGACGCTCTGAAACATGACTCTCCCACCTCTTCTCACGGGACAAGTCTGTGCAATAACAGGCGGACTAACGGGGATTGGAAGAGCAATCGCCGTCCTCTTCCTATCCCACGGCGCCAAAGTTGCGATCAATTACCTTGCCTCGCACAACAAAGACGAAGAACTCCTCCTCGAGTCCCTCCATACAGAAGCCTTCGACGCCATAAAATCGCGACCATCCTCGTCGGAACTGCACAACCTCGACGACGTCCCTCTGCTGACCGTGCCCGGAGACATCTCTTTACCAGAGACCGGCCAGGACCTCGTCCAGCAAACAGTCGCAAAATTTGGTCGACTCGACACTTTCGTCTCCAACGCCGGGATCTGCAAATTCGAAGAGTTTCTCGAAATCTCCCCAGCGTCGTACCAGAAACATCTCGACACGAATCTGTCCGGCGCGTTTTACGCCGTCCAAGCCGCGGCGCAGCAGATGAGTCGCCAGACACCCCAGGGCGGCAGCATCATCGGCATCTCCAGTATATCGGCGTTGGTCGGAGGAGCCCAGCAGTGCCACTATACGCCCACCAAAGCCGGGATTAACAGTCTCATGCAATCGACCGCCACGGCGCTGGGAAAGTATAATATCCGGTGTAACGCCTTGTTGCCGGGCACAATCCGGACGCAGCTCAATGATGAGGACTTGAGGGATGGGAGTGAGAAGAAGAAGTATATGGAAGGACGGATTCCGTTGGGACGGCTGGGCAGGCCGGATGATTTGGCGGGGCCGGCGTTGTTTCTGGCGCAGGGGGAGTTGAGTGGCTATGTTACCGGGGCGGCGATATTGGTTGATGGAGGCGCTTTCGTGAATTTCCAGTAACCGCCCACTGGTGCAAGGAGGGCTGGTGGGAAGAGTACTCAAGTTCGATTATGTGATATTGTAAGCCTTTGCAGCCGATCCAGCCCATATCTGCGCTCTGTCTTCTTCTGAACAATCCCGAGATGTTAAGATCGTGTTCACCAGGTCGTACCAGTGATTCCACGATTTTGCTGTACCAGGTCCCCCGACGTTGCAAACTGGCCAGTCCGACCCGAACATGATTCTTGAAAGACCAAATTCTTCAAAGACGCGGTCGACCCACGGCTTGGTCTGCTGCAACAAAGCGGTGACGTCGGTAGGATTGTCGCTGCTCTGCATAGGAAGTTCGGAGAACATGCCCGAGAGTTTCATGTACGTGTACTTGTGCCGTGCCATGCGCTGGATGCATTGTGCCCAGTGCACGAAATCCGGATGCCTGGTGACTTCCTGCGCTGGAATGCGTAAATTCGGCTTACACAAATGATTGATGATGATTCTCAACGTGTTTCTTCCCTCATAGAGTCGATCCATCATCTCGCATGCTTCTTCCAGTTGATGGAGACCTCCTTGCCGGGCATCGATCCCGAGGTCGAACGTCAAATCGTGATCGCCGAGCCATGTGAGATCTTCGATGAATTTGGGGTCGACCATCGTACCGGCGGGTTTGTCTTGGACGAGGTAGCGGAACCCTTTGATGAGAAGCCATTTGTCCCCTGCGCGTTGGCGGACTTGATGCAGGTAGTCTGCGAGAGCTTCCCTGCCGGCTGGGACGGGCGCCCAGGGTACAATTCCAAGCACCACGTTACTGTCCTCGGCACGATGGCCTTCGCCATCCAGGGGAGTGCCTCGAGCAGTGCGGATTAGGAAGTCAACTTCATTTAGTGGATCGTTCCATTCTGTGTCCGCTAGACCTGACTTGCGATCTGTCTCGAGAAACACGAAGCCCTTGAGATACTTCGCGTGGCGGGTAGTAGCTGTGCGGTACTCGTCCACGGAGTTCTGTCTGTTCAAGACGTGGTCTGAGGGGAGGTCGGCTGTCCAGTTCAACCTGGGAATGTGTGATGCTGCATAGAGATGGATGTGTGAGTCGATTATGGGGAGGTGGTCAGCCTCGTCAGTAGCGGGACAAGTTGCCATCGTTGGTGTTTCGCTGATATTATACGGTATCACGTCTTCGATTCAAGCGAAGCTTCTTGAATAATATGTATGAAGCGTAAGGCACGTATGGCTGGAGGCAGAAGAAGCATCGACATGTCTCGGGATTTCGGCACAATGTTATCCTCGGGGTGGTTTCTGCCCATTATTGAGCTCCGAATATGATTGTGACGCACTTACATGGAGATGACTGATGACACTTTTAAGGCCTTGCTTCATGCGAAATCATTCTTGTAGCATTTTTGTGCATGGGTGGTCGAGCAACTATTATGTTTCTTGGTCTTCTCGAAGGGCAAAAACTGAGGGCAAAAAAGCCCGGACGTTGTTCACGCTACGTCATTTGAACCGTTACCAACCGTTCGGCCCTTCGAAACCAAGGACTTACCTTTCATTTTGACAGACTTTTCCTTCTTAGCACGCGGCTTACAGCTACAAGGTACTTTATGAGAGTGCTGCTTCTTACAGAGCCACTTCCAGAACCGGTTTGTTGTTCCTTTCGACTGTGCAGCAAGACTACAGGTGAGCTCTGACCTCGCCTCGCAACACCTATTATCAATCCAGGGCGGATTTCACTTCCAGTAACATACCCCTTCGCAAATGGCTACTTCAGATCGTCGCGTTCTGCCTACTCCTCCTGCTTCGGCAGCTTCTCCCACGCCCAGCAACACGTCTTGGTCAAGTCGAACCTCGAGTCTACCCACCCCTCGATTGCACAGACTTCAGCCTGGATCCCAGAAAGAGATTGCTCTCATAGGCTACCTCGACAAGCAACTTCTAAAGATAACCAGGAGATACGCGAAGAGAATAGGGGATGAAGGTATTCAGAAGGATGACACGCCAGGGTATACCACTTATGATGAATTCGTTGCCGACGCCGACCCGCTGGTGGATGTTGCCTGGATAAGTGGCACACCCTCTCTTCAAATCCCGTACTTGCTACAGCTGGCTGGACATGCCTGCTCTTATCTCGAGGCATTTCCATTCTCGACTTCTGTCTTCCCTTTGCTTGCCAAAATCGATCAGGGATTTGCTGCTCTCCTGCAACCTGCGCAGAATGACAATCCCGCGACCAACCCTCCTCAAGTTACAATTACCGAAAAGGTCCGCATCAAGTCACTGGTCGAGCAGACACGAGTCGAAGCTGTCAACGCAGCCGCAACCAGTGGGCATAATGCGAGACTACAGGATCTCACGGACACTGAGACGGACGATGATGATGAAGAGGACGAGGTTGATTCGGATGATGAGGACGAAGAGGAGTCGATTCGGATACCTCTTGCAATTTCGAGAATATACAACAGAACACTGGAGATTCTCGGCGACGCCCTTGTTACCAGCACCTCACCTCAACCTCAGGATGACGATGTACCGATGACCTGAAGATCGCGAGCGAGCTATTTGGACACCCGCAGCTCCTAATGAACCGGACACGGCCAGCCAGCCTTGAGCCACCTACCGCTGGATTCTCCGGGACTATTCAGACATCTGCGAACTGCTGTTTGAGCGCCTCGCTTCTCGAACTAGCTGCTGGGGTTGGTCTTGGCGGCCGTTTCGGTAGCGGGTCACGCATGGAGGCATGAATGTCGATGCGGGAAGCGGTCGAGCAACGATTTCTGCAGACCGACAATTCCATCGTATTTCGAAGCTTTTGTCCAACTGCACTGAACCAATGTGAAGCTTGGGAGTGACCCGAGCTGCAGCTTTGGTGAACTGAAGAGCTCGCAAGGCAGCCAATCAGAGCAAGACACGGTTGCTCACCGACACCCGCCACCAAGCAGCAGGTACCAGGAACGGCCAACTCTATTGAGTGGTTCAATTCTCAATTGATGCCCGAGAAGTGTTCCCGGTCGCACAAATCAAGTTACTGCTATGTCACTGGATATGCAGGTCAAAATTTTCGAGAACCACTTGGAGCTCATATAATAAAGCCCCTAAGCTCGACCTCTTATACCTCTGCTCAAGTGCTCTTTGAATTTCGAGAGCTTTACAGCAATCATCATGGCCTGGCTTGCAATGCTCCTGTTTGTCCAAACGGCACTCACCTTTGCCGTCACGCGAATGCCAGTACAAACCGAAGCACCTCTGGTACCAACCACCGCGACAGTGAATGTCACCTCAGTCGTACCCACAACATTCTGGACAGCAACGTCAGAACCGACTCCAGTCACTTCGCAAGAACCGTTGTCGGCTCTTATCACTATTGCGCCGCTACCACAAAATCCTCTCGGAAAGCGACAATGTTGTTGGAACGATCAGGGCTTCAGAGTTGACTGTGGCCAGTGGACAGGTTACTATTATACCTGGGGACCACCAGGAGATCCGTATCAAGGAGGGCCTCCGGGATGTGGACAGTCTGGTGGTGATAATGGAGGCAGTGGCGGTAGTGGCAGCCCTCAGCCTGGAACAGTGGTCGTGTATTCGAATGGTGGGGCGCCGGTCGATCTGACCAGCTGGTCGGCAATCTTGGGGACGCTTTGTCTTGGACTCCTCCTGTTTATCTGAAGCAGGAGATATGTGAGGAGCTCTTAGGGACTTCCCAGTATCGACAATCAATGTCAACAACTATGAAATGAGACCAACTGCACAAGGAGCTTTTGGCTCAATGACAAAATTTGCCCGACAAACAGATCCGTTCGAGACACTCTCTTTCTTGATTTTGGCATTCCTGGGATAGTGAAGACGAGTCTCAAGAGGCGAGCCTTGTGACTCGATACGCCTCACCTAGAGGCACATGTCCACGACTTGCGCAGGGCGATGAGTCTGAGCGTAACAAAGGTATTCCGTTTCTGACTGGCTTTGAGTCTTCAGACTGTCTACCTCCAAACCAAATGGACCAGACCCAACTCTTTCTACTTGATCCTTTTGAAGAACTGAACTGATACAGATCCTCTAATACTTGAAAACATCGCAAGTTTTGGAATGTGTGCTCATTTGGAGATACAGCACGCTGCGCCCACACTTCAAACAAGCCAAGCCACGATCCTGGAATTACCGATCTCATACAGTACAGCGCCTTATCATGAGGCGTGGATTGAAAACAACACATTCTCTGCGAGTTGCGGCCTGCGTTCTGCTCTTGCTCTTCCCGCCCTCCAGTTGTCTAGCCGAGAACACGATCTCGAAGCGTGCAAGGCTGGCAGTTACACCGGTTCCGCCCTTGAGTGGCAGTGGAGTATCCACGTTGACGGATCCATATACCGTCAGTAAAGGTCCAATTGGTGTTGTACCTACTACAATCTTGTCCACTCTACCCCTTACCACAGAAACGCCGCCGAGCGGTCCGACCGCACTTTCAAGCTCTTCCAGTATGGAAGCATCTGATTCGGCGTCAGGTGAGGACAACCAACAGCCAGAGTCCACTAATGTGAGCTCACAAACGTCGGCAGCGCCGGCTTATTATAGTGCAGATTCCAGCATGGACTCTGCAAGTGTCGTCACTTGTTGTAGTGGCTCGTCATCAAACAGTATTGACATTTCGTCCACAGAATCCCCTGCGGCTAGCAGCATGGCCTCGAGCGATGGTGGAGCTATCACAGGATCATCTGTTGCGAGCAGCACGGCATTAAGCAATGTCGAAACCTCGTCTACGGTATTCTTTTCGGCCAGCAGCTCGCCATCGAGCGATGGTGAGATTTTGTCCGCGACTTTCTCCTATACGATTAGTAGCACGGCATCGCGCGACGACGAATCTGCGTCATCCGCTTCTACTCCGTCGTCTACTTCTATTTTGTCGTCTCCTTCCTCTTCCTCATTTACCTCGACAACAACGATTACGTCAAGAGCCACGATCTTGGTGACGAGCCAAACCACGGTCGAACGAACGAGTCCCTCGCCTACACAATCCACAGACGAAAGTGCCACCACAAACTCTGGGACGATCGACTTTTACACGTTGGCGTCTATACCTTCATCCGATCAAGCGTCGCTGCGCTCACTCATATCGGCATCAATCTCGTACATCTCAAGTCTTGTACACAGTAGTCTCGAAAGCGAGCTTTTACACAGCTTTACAGCCATGCCACCCGACACATCAAGCTCATCTGCCTCGTCTGCGGCCAGCAGTTCGGAAACCTCGTCAAGCTCCTTGTCAAGCCCCTCTACCAGCAGTTCTGAAACCTCGTCGACCGATACATCAAGCTTCTCTTCGTCCTCCTCTACTATCAGTTCTACCGCCACGTCAACCACCACAACAAGCTCGTTTCCATCATTGCCTAGCGGCGTCTTCTTGACGACAGGTACAGACAGCGTCGTCGGATCTTGGACCGGCTATATATCTGATGGCTCAACCGTGTACGAGAGCTTCCTGGGCGTCGTGACAACCACATGCCACCCCACCGGGACGGTCACCAACTTCGATGCAGCTGGGAACCCGACGCAAACGCTGGCTCTGTGCGGGCCTGGCATTGGACCTCAAATCACACCAATTTATAAGGTGAAGCACGGTGGCAATTCGACGAGAATGTCAAATTCCTCAGTGGCAATCTATACGAACACGAGTTTCACGCCCTCGTTGTGGCTCTCCGAATCGAGCAACGCTTCTGCAAGCTACACGTCGATAGAGACTCAATTCATTTCAGAGTCCGAGCCAAGCGGCACCACCTCGATGTCTACAGATACTCCTACATTCTCCAGCTCTTCAAGCTGGCCATTTTCCAATTCGTCAAGCTTGCTGTCTTCTTCAACAATGCCCGACACGAGCTCCCCTACTACTTCGATGTCTACAGAATCCACATTCCCAACATCCTCTAGCTCTTCAAGTTGGACATCTATCGACTGGTCAGCCTTGCTCCCTTCTTCAACGACACCTTATTCGACCTCTCCTACCACCTCAATAAGTCTTCCCCCGTGCACAGATACCACCCCTCCCTTCGGTTATCTCACTCAAACAAGCTGTAGTTATATCCAACAAGCAAGCACACACCACGCCAGCAGTGTCAAGACTACTTCCGCACGCCATTCCAAGGATGTAATCCACCGCCGTTCATTTTCTAGCCAAACGAAAGCAAGCGCGAATGCACAGGAATGGACGACGCAAGAAAGTACATTGAGGACTGTGACTGTGAATAACGGGGCGCAGAGGGCGGTGGTCAAGCCTGAGATCGCGAGATGGCGGACTTGAAGGAAAGATGGTGGGAAGAAGAAGGGTGAGTTGTAGCTTTTGTCGGCGAGAACGGTGAAATAAGTACAAGTTTCTAATTTAACAAAGCCATGTGGGTTTGTGAAGTAGGCGTCTCCATTTTCCATGTTATGATGTTGTTTAGGTGGGAATGCACTATGTCCTGGTTCCCAGGACCGGCCCTTGGAGAATCTGCTTCCAGCTGTACATATAGCAACGGCGGAATGCGCACGAATCTAAGACATGCCGCTCTGCTCCGCTCTCGTCGAAACAGCTTGTGCTCTTCTCTGTCAATCCGAGCAGCCACATCCCTATCACTCGGAATCTTCAGTCCTTCTTCCCCTCGTCATCCTTATTCGGCTCGAAGTTCAGCTGATTCCCATTGTAAAATTGGTGGTCCTTTCCCTCTTCAGCTCTCTGATCAGCAAGAGTTCGTATCCTAACGTTCTTCGGCGCACCGGCACTTTCGCCGACAGCAGGCGTGGTACCCGTCGTCTGGCCCTGCGGCGCTCCTCCATACCCTAGAATGGACTTGACGCCTCCCAGCGCCCATCCTGCAGTGCCGCTGACGAAGTTGTATCCTCCACTGACCATGCTGCCCACACCGCCTAATACTCCATTTTGACCCATCAGGCCGGCTCCCCCGGAATATGATTCGACGTATCCCTTGACAGGCACCATGACGAAGGTACAACTCCCGACGATGCCTAGGTCAGAAAGTGAAGTGTCTTCCTCTCCGGCCTCGATCGTTCGATTGGGAAGAGGTGTCAGGATCAATTTGAGGTTATATGGGATATTAGATTCCGTCGCACCGTCGATCCACGGTCGTAGCTTGTCAGTGATGTTCGAGGAGGCAGGGAATGTATTTCGAAGGGTCGACCCGTCGAAGGTGCGAACTTGGATGCGTACATCTGCGTTGGCATTTGCTCTCGAGCCAGAGCGGGCATAGCCTGAGGAAGTGCCGCCATCTGTATCTGAGGAGTGTTGTTGGCTTTGTTTGCGAAGTTCGTCTATTCTTCGTCGTTCTTCGCGATCGGCCTTGATTTGCGCTTTTATTCGCTCGCGCTCCGCTCGAGCGGCATTCTCACGATCGCGTTGCATGCGGATGTATTCTTGCCGCTGGGCCTTTTGTTTCTCGTCTTCTTCCTTCGGCTTCGGTGGTGACGGTGGTGGTGCAGAGGGTACTTGCGGTTGAGTTTCAGGTATTGTGGAAGGTGTGCGGTTTTGGCTGGGATAGACTGGCTGGCCTGCTGGTACCGTGGTAGACGGATTCGATGGAGCGTTTGATTGCTGAGAAATCCTCTGTCCAACTTGTCCTGGGATCTTGAGTCCAGCAGCTGGTAGCCGTAGAAGTCGTGACCTGGCATATTCTGACAATTCCTTCTTCGATCTTTCCGCGCGCAGGCGTGACACCTCGTCTTTGAAGATGGGTATTCTGGCCAGCAGCGTTAGCTGCGTTTCGAAGATCTCTGTATATGATTTTCCATCGTCGAGTAGGCTCTGTGTGTAGGTTCTCAGGGCGTCGTAGGCGTTATTGGGGAGTCTCATCTGGCCGGGCTGTGGCTCTAGGTCCAGGTAGTCCGGTCCTGAGATAGGTGTTTCTGTGGACGACGCATGCCTGTCCAGAGATCAGCGATTGACTTGATCACCTTAGACTCTCGCATACTCTGTTTCTTGGAGGCCCTGCGTGCTCTCTTCTTGCTGTATCCCAAATGCGGAGGACAACGCTGGTTTCAACTGTTCGACCGAGACCTCGGCGGACTGGAGATTCGTCTGCACCTGTCCATTCCTGCTCCTGTCAGCTTTGTCCTTCCTCGGGCTGCTCAACTCTTACTTGATGACAACGATGGCCGGGGTGCTCTCGATTGGGCAGACTGGCGCGAGGAAACCTGCTTCCCGAGATCCTGCTTGGAGTCGAAGCGCAACGGTCTGGGATGTTAGGGCATGAGAGATCTTGCAGAGGGCATCAGCTATGCTTTGCGACAGTAGCACTTTCGTCTTACGGCGTCATCTTTCAGGGTTGTCTCCCACTCCGCACTCGTCTCGGTGTCGTCTGTCCATCGTTAGCGAGTGCAAGTTCTGTTCGCGGGAACACATGGCTCACCATGAACGAAGCATAGGACGGCTTTGGACTGCTGGACAGCGAGTCCTATGCCGCTCTGAAGGTCGCCTGCGTGAAACATCCTATGCGCAACAATAGCAAAGTAGTCTGGGTGGAATATCACGAGAGGATTGCAGATGATTCCGAGTCCTAGAACTTAACTTCCCACTACGGAAGTGGAATAATCAACGTCATTTGGAGAAGTGAGATCTGCGACTCCGCGAAATCTACAATGAGCTTCAAGTGACTTCCACCTCATTCTCTCTGATCGGAGAGGCACGAAGATGGCAAAAAATGGAGCGAAACTCCTCCGATCATTTCCTTTCCGCCCTCGACCAACACCTCGTCGCTTCAATAAACAGCCCGCTCGACAATATGCAAGTGGGAAGGAGCCACCATCAGCACCACTTAACAACAGCTCCGACTTCGTCTCGATAGTCGACGCACCACCGCGTCTCGTTCGCATAGGCGAAAAGCACAGTAAAATAGGCATCGCCCTACTAGCCTTGATACCCATCACCGCATTCGCACTCGGGACCTGGCAGGTGCAGCGCCTAGACTGGAAGACGAAACTGATTGCCAGGTACGAGGACCGACTTGTTCGACAACCGCTACCTTTACCACCGAGAATCGACCCCGATGCTATCCACGAGTTTGATTATAGACGAGTCTACGCGACGGGACGGTTTAGACATGATAAGGAGATGTTGATAGGGCCAAGAACGCAGGATGGAAAGGATGGGTTTATGGTTGTCACGCCACTGGAAAGAGATGGGGGGAGTACGATCCTAGTGAACAGAGGGTGGATCAGTAAAGAGAAGAAGTACCAAGTCGACAGGGACCCAAGCTCTTTGCCTAAGGGCGAGATTACTGTGTCGGGTCTGTTGAGAGAGCCGTGGTTGAGGAATTTCTTCACACCCAGCAACAAGCCCGAGGAGGGCAAGTTCTACTTCCCGGACGTGCACGAGATGGCAAAGAATGTCAATGCCGAACCAGTCTGGATTGAAGAGACCATGACTCCAGATCTGCTGGTCAGCTACAATCGAGAAGCCAAGGGAATACCAATTGGAAGAGCCCCAGAGGTCAACTTGAGGAATAACCATTTCCAGTACATTTTTACTTGGTAAGTCTCTCCTCTGTGATTCGGGTATTCATCTCTCATACAAGTCATTAGGTATTCGTTATCTGCCGCCACAACGTTCATGTTGTGGATTTTGCTCAAAAAGAAGCCCGTCGATCGATCAAGGCGCGTTCGCCACGTAACCAATTGGTGAATGGCCGCGTCCAAAAGTCATGAACCCTCAAAGGTGTATAAAACAAAAGGCTTCGAAAGCAATAATCAAGCTGCAGACGAATCCTCCAGGTTCAGCTTCGCCACCTCCTCCTTGGGAAGAAACCTTTTGGCAGCTTTCAGGAGCTCGCCCTCGCCCTGGAGAATTCGCTGTCGACGCATCAGCAAGAGCACATCACTCCGGTCAATCCGCTTCTTGCGTCGTGCGTGATCAGAATACGCTGCAAGATCCTCTCCGACCTGTTCAAAGAACCATTCCGTGGCCTGCTCCAGGGCTTTCATATGGTCTTTGCCGAGTTTGGGTTTCCGGTTTCCGAGTCTTTCCTGAGCCTCGATGACCACACGTCTGATGAGACTGGAAGGCAATGAAGGGACCATTTCGCCGTGGCGGGTTAGCTTGAGCTTGCCCCGGCGGTTCTGAGAAGACCTGGAGGATTTTGCGGGTATCGATTGTGGCTCGGGTGAAGCTTTGGCCAGGGCTTCCTTGTCTGGGCCACCTTCTACCTCGTCATCGGATTGAGCTTCGAGTTCTACTTCTGACTCCCACACATCGTCGGCTTGATTTGGGCTGTGCTCTAGGAGCGAAGCGTCGGCCACTTTGCCAGTAGGATCAGCTCGTAGCTGATGTGAGGTGGCTTCGAGTTCAGGGTCAGGTAGCTGAAAGCCTGAGTCATCAATCGTCGGGATATCCAGATTGCTCACTTCAGCCGCTGCGAAGGATGGCGACCTATGCGAGACTTGGAGATGTTGCAGCACTTCGGTCTCACCGCCGCCATCTTCGAGTGGTGTAAAATCAACGTTATCTTCCTCAAGGTCAATTTGTGGTCTTTGAGGGCTTTTCAATTGATCTTGACGTGCTTCCTCGTCCAGGAATGCCTCCTCAAAATCGTAGTGCGATATACCCTCTGTGGGCTCCTGTGTAGGCGCTCTTCTACCTCGCTCAGACAGAAACGTCGTGTCGTCGTCGCCGCCGTCATGATATACGACAGGGTCCGATGCGGGGAAAGAGTGCCTTGATGCTCGTCGATCATTTTCTGGTGATCTCGTGTCGGCAGCATAGTTAATCGACTTGAGCGTGAACGTGGGGTCGTCCTTCTCAATTCCCCTGGGATCTTGGTCGTCATCTGGTAGGATTGATGGTGTAGGCGCAACAGGTATCTCGCTGTCCTCCTCATCGTATTCCTCAAAGACTTCAGGCGCTTCGATGCTTTCAAGACTGTCATCGATATCCAAGGTCAACCGTGGTCTCTTCCCGAGTCTGTCATCCTCATCCTGATCTGGTTCTCGATTCTCTTTGCCCTTGACAGTTCCTGGTGTCGGCACAATTCTCTTCGTCGTAGGGGCAGTAAGTCTGGCTAGCTGTCGTAAGATGCCTCTCGCTGAGTCTGGACGCACGGAGTCGCTGGCAGCGCGTTTACGGATTGTTCGTTTCTTCGCACCACTCCGCTGCTGCAGAGCACGGATAGCGTGGGGTGTGGACGGCGCATATCGAGACGGAGTATGAGAGTTTTGTATTTCGGTTAAGGGTCGTTTGCGAGAAGACATCTTTTTGTTGCTGCCTAAGAGCTAAGTAGCCTCGAAAATAGAGAACTTGCCGATGGTTGGACTGGCTACTGAATTGAGAGGGCATCTTGGAGAACGCGTCGCAGAACAACACGAAGACGTCACTAGGTCACCTGACCTTTTCATCGACCATGACCTTTCCTTTCTTTGCACGTCTCCTGCCGAGTCTTCTCGCAATGGCAGGGTCGGTGTCGAATCAATCATTCCGACCAAGCTCGCCATATGCATCCTCTTTGCTCGTCGACACGTTTTGCGACTCGAATCTTACTCAGCAGATCATGGATCAGCGCCCGCCGACAATACGCGAGCTCCCAACCAAATGCTTCAATCGAGACAGAAGCCTCGGATGCTGCCACCACAAAATTCATGGAACAACTCGAGAGAATGAAAATCCGTCGATTACCGACTGAGGAAGGTGCATGGGACAGAGAAAATATCAAGGCTCTACGAAAAAGCATCCGAGGTCACCTCTCCTTGCCGTTGTTCGAGTCCTCAGATCCTATTCCCCCAGGATATTCACAAGTCTCTTTCAACGCTTTGCTTCATGAGAGTGCACTTGCCCAAGACGGCGCCGAAAAACGCCATGCACCGAATGTTGACTGGAAGTTCCGAGTATGGACAGGCGGGGAGCTGACATTCAACCACCCCAAGCTCTTCCTCAACAGCGCCAATAAGCCACATCATGTTGCAGTCAAAGAAAGGATCACCGACGCACGACTTATTGGCGCGCTTGATGACAAGAATGCCAGAGTCTTGGTGACTTTGACGAAGGTTCTATTTCTTTCCGACCGCTCTCCGGAAGGACGACCTGTTTATACTGATCTCGGGAGGCTTTCCGTCAGAAAGACGCGAAACACCGAAATGGTCAAGGAAGAGAAACACCTTTGCTTTTGGCGGGAGATACCGAGCAGCCTCAGGGAATCATCAGCACGCAGGCTCCCCTTTCCTTCTAACCCGGACTATTTCCAGACTATGGTCCCTTCACCAACTCTGCTTTTCAGGTTCAGCTCACTGACGAGAAACGCTCATGCTATCCACCTCGATGGTGACTATACGCAAAAGGTATATGGGCTGCCTAAGCTTATCGTCCACGGTCCGCTCACCTCAGTCCTAATGTTGGATGTCCTTGGAGAGGCTCTAGCAATTCAAAGTACAAAAGAGCCGCTTCCCTTCGCCGTACGGCAATTCAATTACAAAAACCTCTTACCATTATTCGTCAACGAGCAGATCACGATTGCTTGTAGGAAGATGCGAAAACTCCCGCCTCAAGAGGGTAAATACAAGGCAGTAGACGGAATTTGGTGGGAGCAGTGGGAAGTCTGGATTCAGAGAGGAGAAGGAGATGAGGCAACTCTGGCAGTTCGAGGCACAGCGTTGGTCTCACCAGTAAGAAAGTCAGGCTCACGCGGGATTAACGAGGATTTCGTGGAGCAGGTTAAACCCGCAGATGAAGAGCTAAGCAACCCTAGCAGAACTGCGTGACGACAGCAGGGTTTAAGAGTATTGGAAGGCTCTACTTGGGTAAAGACCTCAATGTTGAGCAGTGCTCGCAGTACCTGCTAGATTTCTCCAGTCCTCTGCGCACTATACAAAGGATGGCAATTGGAGGCCTGCGGCTGGATGCAAAACACATCTCGGTCTTGCAGATCCCTCGTCCTACCACAAACAGACAAGTCCATCTGCGCCCGGTGCGTAGCTCAATCCGAACTGGCCTCGATGCTGGACGAAGCCACGACTTGCGCCACATTTCATTTTCACATCGAATCCCAACGAACACTCGATTGAGGCCTCTCCAGGTCGAGTTTGTGCCAGCGGTGCGAGCTACTAGACAGGGGATACCGCAACGGAGACCTTTTCCACGAGCAGAATATCCTCCCAACGTCAAAGTTACTCTGGCCCTGAAACTTCTGTTCCGCTAAAGCGACGACAGAGTCTTCTGGATGCTCAACAATCTCAGCCAATGGCTCCCTCAATATTCACCCTCCCTGCCTCCCTCGAAGCCGGCAGATACCGGAGCTTCCACGATTCAAATACGCTCCATGCACAGTATTCACGGAGGCCGCTAAACAGGCATATTACCAGTGCACAAATTTGCGATCCGCCCAGTTTGAGCGGGAAATCCCAAGTGATAGGATCATGAGCCATGAACAGATCCTTTCGTTATAGCCTTTCAAAGAATCATACGTAACCAGGGCTAGATTAAGTCGCCCAGCATCACGAGATGTAGGGCAATTGATTGATCACCGCAGCGCTATCTAAGCAACGAACGCCTAATGACTGCATGATAAGGAGTCAAGGATAGCTAAAAGCGGTTTGAATGTTTCTTAATTTCTGATTTCTGTTCTTCGAGGATAGCTCCCAGCACCAGCTCTATCTCAGTATACAGGTAGGGAAAAAGCCATCATCCATCTCTCGAGATTGCACATGCATCCTCAATTGAGGTCACTGTGATGGGTATTCTGTTTCTCATCTTCCGTTCAAAGCTCTCTCCTTCGACATGTTTTATGTTGGTATCAAGCAAGATTAGCATTTCAGTTTGTTGTGGCAAATAGCCATATTCCTTCAGGTTTGTGTGTTGTGGTGTGGAATCTCTCCTTTCTCAATCCGGTCCCCGATGAATGGTTGAATCGAGAAGGTGACCCTCGACTTGGTTGACCCGTTCCCAATTAACTCCGTAAATCACCGATTCGCCGAACGAGCAACTGTGCCCGACAAGTACCCAAGTCATAAAGTCGTGAATGTACAAAGATCACAATGCCTTGAGACCTTCAGTTAGATCCACGGCTTCGACATTGGGCCCAGCTTGTCGTCGAAGATCCCACCATACAGGCCAGCAATCTCATCGAGGTAGTCTTCCACTCCGAACTTATGTAGACCCTTGCTCAAAATCTCTTGCTCTTCCTCGTCAAGCAGTCTTTCTGTAGCGCCAAACTCTTCTGCGACCTCATTGACTTGTGCCAATTCGTTGCCAAAGGGATGAGGAGATAACATGGCTGGCTCGACACGAGCGTCGCGTTCCTTGGCAAGAGCTGTGGGAGGAGGTGACAGACGCTGGATAGAACGCTTTCGCGACAACTCCACATGAGCCTTCTTCGAGTGAGATGGGGCACGTTGAGGGATAGCTGGCGTGTCAAGGCTGAAGCTGGGCGACATAATAGCGGGAAGAATGGGACTGGTCTGCTTCAGGTCGAAGAATGACTTGGCATCATTCGCAGGCGTAATGGGAGTTGCGGGACTGCTACCATCGATAGACGAATCGTCGCTACTCGGACTGGTGAGGAAACTCCGATCAATGGTTGAGAAGTCAGAGTCGTTGCCAGATGAGACCGATCCCGTTGTTGATCCCGAGACGCTTCGAATATCAGGAGCAGTCAGAGCTTGGACGTTGGTTGTCGAGATCAGCTCAGTTGGCAGGGATATGAGGCTGCGATTGATCGTCCCGGGGGTGTATTTGACGGTAGTGCTACGCATCATTGGGGCTTGTTGCTCGGTATTGCGTCTGACGCGCTTGGTGAACGCTCTTGAGAGAGACATAATTGGGCGCGGGCAGAGTGTGAGTATAGTAGGATGGTTTCTGGTGTCTTATCAAGTGGTGAGTCGCGTTCGGACAGCGAAGGCGGACGGAGATCTGTGCGAGGGCGATGGTATTTCGAATCTTGTCCCGCAAGCGGATCCGGTGATGCGGTCGATGGGTATCTGGTTAGATTCGTCGCTAGTATTTTCAATCGAATTGAATTGGTGATGGGTAAAGAGTGACAGTGATGTGTAAGTGAAGCCAGACACAGTCCGACCGGTTCAAGTTGGGTGGTGAAGTCGACAGCTTGTTGAACACTTTGGTAGTGTGAAGGAATGTAAGGCTGCGAATTGAGCGGTATCACGACGAATCGACCGTCGAGTACTTGCTGAATGAGTGTGATAAAGCGGACGATGGAGGGTCAAAAGAATGACTGAGTGGGAGCCCGAACGCAGGAACGAAAAGACTTTTCCCGTCTGGATTGGTCGTTGGGACACTGAGATGCAAGGAGAGAACGACGGCGAAAATTGAAGCGCTGAAGGGAGAAGGAGGGTGCAGATGCAGAAATGCGGGTGCGATGCGGATGCAGGATGAAGTTGATGGCGCGCCTGCAGATCCAAACAGAGGCGCGAGATGGGCCTCCCCACGCGAGCAGGCTCCATCCAAGCCTTGTCTAGGCTGCTTGGCGGACTGCCCTTGCCCGAGTTTTTCTGCCTTAGGCTCGCCTGGCCACTTAAAAATCTTCCTGAGTCCATCTGAAGCAGTAGCGTCGACCCGTCGCCGAACCGTCCTACCGCTATGAGTGGTCGGTCGTCAAGCCATTTGGCCGTTTTACCTGTCATGGACTAGGTGCCCTCCCAACGATCAATTGTCCCGATTCTCAGGGGCACGCAGGGGAAAAACTCAGAGACTCCTCAACCACTCACAGATGCCGGCGATGTGATGTGAAACGACGACATCTCCAACAACCACCACTCATCGTTCACGTCAGGCGCTTTCGAGACTCGGCACTTGAAGACCTCTGATGCTCCGGATTTTGCATGAATACACAGCATGAGTAAGAGGCTTGGTTCATACAGAGACAGTGGCCAGAGTCTGACCAGAAGGTCATCCTCACACAAATTGTCCTCGGGTACTATCAAGTGGACGAGTTCGCTCAGGTTCCATTGCGCGACGGGTTGGGCCCGAGTTGGCCCCAAGTACACGTAAAGCGCAATTTATCACTGTGCCACGAGCAGGCCGGTCACTTGGGCTGTCTGTGCAGCCATGATGCCAGTGTCTTCTCGAACTCTGCTCGAAACGTGCATGGATCGACGGAGCGAGCGTTTGAGATCTTTTTTCTCCTAGCTATAACCGTCCAGAGTGCTTACTGTGTACAAGTGAGAAGCAAGAGTAGCCGCGACATGCCTCTTTGCACGGATATGGCTGCCTGCAGGTGTTTCAGCAGGCCTAAAGCAATTGGAGTTGGCGTACTCCTGCCCCTGAACAGGCCGAATTCATCTCGAGGTCGTTTCATGTGTCAAGAGTTTTGAAAGGCGATCATGCCTGCGTCGTACCGTCTTCCCGTGCAAGGGATCCGTTGCTTTTCATAGAGTGATTGCGTGAGACCATGCAGTGCTTCATTATTTCAAGTCCCCGATTGTGTGAATTGCACGAACCAACGGACTGCACGCTGATTGGCGGAACGGGATCGAGGCTCCGATCTTCAGCCTTGTGCACGCGGTTCCTCCGCACCATTTGCGTGATTCATCCGAATTCTATGTTCCAACAAATCGACAACAGAGCAATAATGTAAGCAAGAAGGTACCGCCTTCAGGATGGTCCGAATCAAACACCGGTACCTGCTATTCAATATTCTCTACCCTCCCGCCTCTCCTCCCTCTCTCAAGCCCACTGACTCTGACTCCCCACCTTACTACGTCCTCTTCTCCCGGGCGTCCCCCTCCCACCTAAATGCCTCCCTCGTCTCTACCCTCGTGCGCGCCGAAATCCACACCCTCTTCGGCGACCACGGCCTCAGCGTAACACAATCCTCTTTACGCGTTGTCTATTTCTCACCTACCACTTCCACCGGCATTCTGAGAGTCCCACGGGCGCATTTCCGGATGGTCTGGGCGGCCTTGAGCTTCGTGACTGGTATACCGGGAGATAGAGAGCGAGGTGGACGAGGCGGTCGAGATGGGAGAAGTAGACAGCCAGTGGAAACAAACATAACACCATGTGTGATCCGCGTGGTGCGAGTGAGTGGCACGATTAGGAAAAGTGAAGAGGAGCTATTACGACGAGCAAGACGAGAAGTTGTTCGCGCAAAGGTGGAGGGGAGAAGTACCGGCGAGGACGAAGAGCCGTTGAGGATATTTTCTGAGAAAGAGAAGCAGAAGAGCACCTTGACCAGTCTTACGGACGCAGAAGAGGAGGGAATCATCGATGCCGATGAAGAGGATGAGGCCATCGACATGTCTGATTGAGGTGACGGCCATCACTCTCCTCGAATGTCCTTCGACCTGCCCAGCTGGTGGTACACACTCGAACTATCGTGGATCGTGTGCTCAGGTCCCGTCCGCCTCGACAGCTTTTCCGGCAGCTCCACGTTGTAAAGAAAATTCACTTCGCCATCTCCATGGCTTCGAGCATTGTCTTCGATGGCGCAGCTCAGGTTTGTCCAACCTTATGGCGAGCACCTAGCCAGCTTATCCTCAGCGACTTGCTCGTCCGGGAACATGGCAGTCGTGTCTCAAGATCACCACCTTTGTCACGACTTCTTCCCACTCCTCACAACCTTAACACCACTATCCGTCATCGGTGGTAAGTCGCCCATCCCATCCATATCCTGATCCTGATCCCCACCCATATCTCCCCTCTCCCACTCCTCCTCCCTCCGCTTCTGCTCCTCCTCCCATTCTTTCCTCTCAATCTCATCAAATTCCTCCCGTCGATCCACCCACCTCTCCTGCACATCCCGTACATCCATCCTCGGAATCCCTTCTCTAACAGCAACCTGCCAGACCGAGTCATTTGCGCCCTCCGCCCCGCCAAACGCATACCCGCCCGCTCGATCGATCGTATGCAACAACTGCATCATAGATTTCTTATCCTGCACCGCGAGAGTCTCGAAGCCCACGAGACCGAAATCCTCGACGAGGCGCACGATAGCTTCGTTCAGCGCGGCGAATTTTCCGGTCGCGAAGAGAGGGGACTCGGATTGCAGGTACGGCAGGATATACTCGAGGTCCTGCACCTCGGTGTAGAACTCAAGGTTAAACGGTAGGCGCGGGAATTTATTCAGGTTGTCGATCTTGGTGAGCACGTTGACGTGCGTGAGGTCGAGTTGGAGCATTGTCCGTAGGGAGAGGAGGAGGGTGGAGATGTAGAGGCTCGGTAATGTTAGGGCGTACGAGTCAATCAGGTTGACCACGACGAACTGCGGGTTTCCACATTAGCACAATCATGCCTGCAATGCACAGGGAGAGGGCAATAGCACACACGATACCCCATCTTCTCCAGTCTCGCCACCACCCTCCTCAAACTCCCATGATGCGTAAAAATCTCCACCTGCCCCGGACAATCAAAGAGCAAATAATCCTCGCCTAGCCTCTTCAAGCCCTCTTCAAACCACCCACTGCCACTGTCCAAATCACTCTCCAGCTCCTCAAGCGCGTAGAGCACCCCACCATTCGGCCCCAGCGCAATGTCCTCATCGCTCATGATCTGCTCCAGCGAGATGAGGTCGCGGATGTCGAGGGCGGGGGTGTAGTTTGAGGAGATGGGGTCGTTGGCCGGGTCGAGGTTCACGATCGAGGACTTGCGGCCTATTGCGCCGAGGAATTGTTGCATGCCGTTGCAGTAGGTGGACTTGCCGGCGCCAGGGGGCCCGATCACGAGTTGGGCGAATGGCATCGGGGCGGAGAGGACGAGACGAGGTTAATGTAGCGGGAGGGAGAAAAAGTTGATGCGACGGAGAAGTAGGATCGCTGGTCAGGGGGATTTGATGAGAATGAGATGGATGCTCTTCAGGCACGGATCATGGGCAGGTTTCGGGGTTGCTAAAATAAGTGGCCTTCATCATCGGCTACTAACATTTCATAGCACTGCAAAAATAATGTTGCATGTGAAGTGTCCTCGAGAAAACGCGGGGCGCAGATGGCGACTTGAGGCTCTGAGAGGGACGTGAAATTCTCCGAAGGGGAATCCTCGGCATCAGGCGCAGTCGTTTCCTCTTTGTAGATCGTTTTCTCATCTTTCTCATGCACATGAATCGAAATCTCTGCTAGACCGATTATTGATATACGGATTAGATAGACAGAGTGGCATTCCAAGTTCATGCTCGCTATACTCCTGAGCCCAACCCCTACCCAGACTCCCTTCCATTGCCATGACGAGTGACTGTTTACACAGCGTCAGAAGATTTCTTTTACCCTGGTATCGTTGACGCTCTGATTGCGATCTTTGGACCCGACCTCGAAGGTATTTTCCACATTGATATCCCATTTCCATTCACTTTTGACCGTAGACCATCCCTCCTGCCCTAACCGGAAGAGCCCGAACACCTCGTTGACCCAGTTGCTCCCAGCTTGTTTGAGTTCGGCGACATCTGAATGGGTTACCCTGTGCTCCTTGTCCAGATGAGCACTCTCCGACATAGGCCCCATCTCCATGTCAGATCCCTCGGCTATGCTCTTTTCACGTTCCACGAAAGTCGCCTCATCACTTCGTCTACCCGGTAATATCGAGAATCTACCAATCCGAAATAATCCTGACCGAGGCGACTCTGGTCCGTGGACGGTTGAAGCCCCCGAGTCTGGGCTTTGAGTGTCCCTGACGCTGATTGTGGAAGAATGCTTGGTTGCACCTTGTGCTGGATGCCGGAATTCGGCCCTGACTTTTTGCTCAAATAACTCGTCCCTGTCACAAGCCTGGACCTGTTGCTGAGCACCGAAGAACGATAAGGGAACGTATGTCAGCTCTTTTCGGTTCGACGCGGCATGTATGCTCCTCAACACGCGCACAGTCAGCAGGGTACAGGTTGCGGGCGAAGCTGTCGTGTCCCGCGGCGACCTACAAGGCACTCGGAAGACTGTCGCGGAGAACTTTGCCTCCATCATGGTATCGTAATCACCGAGGATTTCGACGAGCTTGACGAATGCGTTATACAGCTGCCATCGAATCTCCTCGCCAATTTTTGATGTGTTGGACTTGTTCAACAGCGTCCTGAGAATCTCGCTGACATTGAGATTATCGAAGCGTTGCAACTCAGCAAGCTGATCTGCCGAAAGGTTGCCCGACTGCATCGTCACATACGGCACATGATTCTGTGAAGACGTCGGTACCAGCACATCAAAACTCTTGTACATGCTCGGACGAATCATGAAACAAGATAGATGTACTCCAGGTGGCAAAAGGTGATCAGGGGAGGCACTCAATCGCATGCGCTCGATCCGGGTCGTCAACCTGTCTCGGTGGACTTGCATGCTCTTAGCGAGAGGTTCTGCTATTTGTCCGACGGTCGCGAAACGGTAGCCGAGCGCTGCAAACTTCGCCGCCTCGCCCTTGTTGATTTGTCGATGGAGGAAGAAATATTTCCCTTTGGCGCCCGTAAGAGGAGACGATGCTCCAGACTCGGCCTCTGGCGCGTTGCTGTATCCTTTCGTCGAAAGAACCCTGACACCGAATTGTTGCTGGTGAGCAAGGGCTGCTCCTGTCTCCAGCGGTTCTTCGAACAGCACCCCGAGTTTTTCGAGAGGCTCATGAGTCAGGTTGGCCAGGTGTTGAGCTGCCACGCAGAAGAGCTGTTTGAAGATGGGTGCAAAGTTGAGAGAACCGTCTATAGTATCCTCGGATAGGTTCTGGCCAGTATTGCCTGCTCGGTATTTCCTTGCTACTGGGTCAGTCTCGATATACTCCTTCATTCCCGGGATGAGATCTCGGAACAGCGCCCAGTTGCGAGATGCCTTGAAGATCCACAGGTATGTGGGATGAGACCGACTTAATTCGTCCTCGCCAAAAGTCTAACTTCAACGTCAGTGCTGATGCGTCGCTAGCGAGAGAGAGAGAACTCCTACTTTTTCAACGTAATGATTTGTTATCTTCTCGCTAGGCAGGCTCCCCTCTTGGGTGACCATCAAGTTGCCTTCCTCGTCAAAGTATGCACAGGCCAGTACAAGGCGTTGAGCTTTGACCTTGGCGGTACGCTTGTTCCGGCCTCGAATGAATGCAACGATAAGAAGGACGACACATGAGCTCATGGACTGCGAAATCTGTCAGAGTTTCTTTCTTGAACACAGGGTAAATACTGACCAGCGCCGCTGCAATAACGGCAGTCTGCGATCTCGAGTTGCCGTGACCTCGAAGATCGCCATGCCAATGATATATTGTTCCCACAGCTGCCGTCCAATGCATACCCGAGACTGCGGTAGCAAGAATAGCTCCACACAACGCGCGCTTCCACCAGCTGTCCATCCAAGCGTCTCGTAATCGAAAGAATATGCTCAGAGCGATGAAAGAAGCCAAGACAGCAATGATTGCGGCTCCTACAACGTACTGAACCCGATACGAACAAGTATAATTCTCGACTGAATATTGACCGAGATAGTGCATTCCGCAGACCGCAGCTCCTGTGAAGAATCCGGCAACGGCCACATGTAGTTGACGGACCCTCGTGGGCATACCGAGAGTATAGAAGGCGAACAAAAGAACGACGATCGGCAGAAAGAAAGAGATGGCAGTGAAGCCGGAGTTGTAGAGGATTTGACGCTGCGGATCTCCATGCTGCAGGACGATAGCTCTATTACCGACGAAGTGCATGCCCCAGATTCCGATACCACCCATGGTGATCGCTGAGGCCACAAGCAGGAACCTATACGCCGTTAGTCGTCGAACCGGGCGACGTAGGGAAGAAAGGCTTGCCAGTTGAAGGCGCCTCGGGTTGAGGTACGCCTTTGCAGCAGCTCCAGTGTCGTGATACATCCTAGCAGCGAGGTGAAGAAGGACAGGACTATATGCCGCCAGTCGTAGGTTACGGCGGACTGGAAAGGGTCTGAGGTGTTTCTGACAACGGAGTGGTGCATATCGAGGACTGCATTGCTGTCCATTCGTTAGACGTCGGGAGTTCCAGCTTTGCAAAAAGTGCAGTCCCGTTGAGCACTCCCGCTACTCGGAGGCGGGCGCTAGGTCAGACTGGTATTGAGGTAGAGTAGATTTGAATAACGACCGACAGGCAAGAACCAGAGCAAAGGATCGCCGAGAGGACACCAAGGATAAGTCTCTAGGACAGGAATAATACAGTCGAGGCTCGGATTCGCGTCATTGCAGAAAAGAACCAGTAATCAGCAAACCATTGCGTGGGGATGCTGTCGGAAATATGTCGAAGACGAAGGGACGATGGTGCTGCTCATACATAGGGTCAGGAAGCCACGTCCCAGGACATGGATCCGTAATGGGAGGTTCCCAAAGTTTCCAGCGAAAGTTCAAGCTCGGGACATCCTGGATCGTATTCAGGAACGGGCAGGAGCAAGGGACGGGGCTGCCGAATTCGCTCAGTGGGCAGGAAGCGAGAGTGGAGGCGGATTGTATAAAGACGAATGAAGGGGAGCTGTGGCGTTAGGCAAAAAGGGCCGTGCGAAGACAGAGCTGGGCCAGAATGTGTGCATGAAACCAAAATGTGAGTCGTGTTTGAGTCTGGAATGAAGCTTGGATCATGATGGTCACACATGGCAAAAGCGTGATGGAGGGGAAGGACCACTTTGACGTGTCACTGACATACCGACTAGCAGTTGCCAGAAGCGAGGAGGTGTCTTGGCCGAAGTGAAGGCATGTCTTCGTAAGGTGATATGCATGTCAACGAAGGGATCGACGACAACTCGGATAGGCGGGTGCCGGCAATCTGGTTCCAAACAAAACGCACCCAGTCAAGAGCAGAGTTAAATTGAGATTGAGACCAATAGCAATCTCCGAATCTGTGGGAAAGGTTTTTAAGCCCGGGGAAAGATGACCACGATATACGACGATTCGAGTTTGGTAGCAAGCGGGGATGAGAGCGTTTATCCCAGCCGCAAGTGCAGGTAGCGTACCGATGTAAGAGTATGCGATCCGTAGATACTGTAGACATGAGAAGGGTGGTGACGGTCATCGAAGGCGTCTGTCATTCTTGTGCGGATGCAGCGATCCCACGTTACACACACGTTGAGAGGCCGATGCGGAATGGCTGACATGCTTTTGAAGGGTGAAGTGCATTTACGAAAGTCGAATGAGATCAATGGGCGAAGTCACAAGCGAAAGATTAGCCGAGTTTCGGCGCAGTTAGTGGCAGATCACAACACCACTTGTCTTCAAGCTGGACTCCAAAATCGACATGTCTCCTATATCACTGCTGCCAAAACTCTTGTCGAAAGAGCTGTGTGAGAAGATCGCCATCGACCTTCCATATTGATACAGCTGATAATGAACATAAACGTAGTGGAAAGCATTTGAGTCTTCTCCACCGTCCACGTTGCACATCTTGTGGCAAATTCGAGTCCGGATCCCCGGGACCCCTTGAAGGTTGGGGATCGTCCACGAGGCTCGGATTCTTGTCCACGCTATTGAACCCTACGGGAACTAGAGTTAGAGTTACGATTAAGAAAGCCTCCGTCTTTGATAGCGCTGGAATGGCCCTTTGCTTGAAACAACACCTCTCACTCTCAGAAGCTCGCACGTCTATATCATTAGAGCCTTAAGAACTGTATACTTTTGTGTTACCTGGGCCCTGATTGCTGTGCCTTACCGTCGCCCCGAGGGCCATCCTTGTCCTCATCCTCGCTGTCACTTGCAAGATCATAATGCGGACCATTCGTATTTCCGTTCCGTTGGCTCGACTCTAGGTTGTCGAGCTCGTTGTCCTCGTAGCCACCTGCTTCCACATCGCCGCGACCTTTGCGCAGCGAGCCATTTACCAGAGGCAAGCTAAGATATCCTTCGCCGCGAGCTTTCCTCCTGCCTCTCCATACCCAGAAGCCGAACAAGGCCGCAGCAATGATGACAAACACCAACGCTGCCTCGCCGCTTCGGTAGTATGCTCGGAATTGTGCCTCCTTGACTTTCTCTTCCTCATCTTCGATGGCGGCTGTGCTGTTAGGATAACCTCCGACACTCGTCTCTGGTCCAGCTTTCTCGCCTTCAAGCCGGCTATCAGCAGGTTGGCCGCCGATACTGGCGATGTCAACTCCCATAAATCTATCCAGCATGTCGCGCGTACGTCGTGGATAGTCGAAGGGTACCATGTGGCTGGAGTTGTAGAACTTGACATATGTCAAGTTTCTCGCTTCTTGGTAGATCCCTGCCGCCTCGCCTTCGAATTCCCACTCCTTCTGGGGTGCTCGTTCCATGCCTTTTCCTCCAGACCACTGCATACTGGCGATCAGTTCTTCTGTGCCCAGATGATTGCAAATCATGTCGCTGGCACCACTGAACAGCAAGATCGGAACACCAGCCTCAAGAATACCCGGGACCAGCTGAATGCTTGGCTTCGAGTTCCTAGCCCGAAACGCGGAAGAGACTGCACCTGCACATTCCACCCATCCTGTCCGTTTGTCGGGGTTGATATGCAGGGCGTCCAGCACATTCTGTTGTCGCAGATATGGCGTGACCGTTTCCAGATCCGGAGGCCAAGCCATCCCACACGATGGCCAATTATCCTGCAGTCTGATATCGTACATATTGTAGCACTTGCCATTCACCTTGGACACCTCCAGGATCAGGGACAAAACAGCCTCACACGGGCTGACGTCCACCCTATCAGACCCTCCGGGCTTGCCGAGTTCGGAGATGCAAATTGTTTGTTGAGCCTCTACTTTCGCAGCTTCAGGAGTACCACCCTGAATCATTCCTGTCTGATATGCGAATGGTAGATATGCCTGGTATTGCTCAACTGGCGAAATCCAGCCGTTGCCAATAAGTAAACCGGTCAGGTTCCAGGTACGCTTTCCTTCCGCTCTCTTCCTCTTGTTGCGATCCAGAAGCGCTTTTGCGATGTAAGGAATGTACTGGCCGGCATACGACTCGCCGGCAAAGTAAAGGTCGTCGTCCTCGTACTGCGGGAATAGATCGAACCATTTGTCCATGAAGACCAGAAATTGGTTTGCCATCTCTTCCAACTCGTGCACGTAACTGTCGGTGTTCACGTAACTGAACCCAGTGCCAACCGGTTGGTCGACAAATAAAACATTCGCAAACTCATCCCACGAGCCCTCATTGTACTCCAATTTGCCCCCGTCTTTTACTCGGTATGGCCCCAACTCCATCAAAGCGCCATCCATCGAACTGCATCCGGGTCCACCATTGAGCCAGATCACGGTGCGCGGGCGGTCGGCGATGTGCCGATTTTGGTAGTGCCAGAAGAAGAGGTGTCCGTTATGCTCCGGATTGATTTCAATGTGACTGTACGTATTAGCATCTTTCATGTGTACAATTAGAAACCGGTACATACCCTGCGTGCATCTTCAGTAGAGGGCCGTCTGGCGCTCCCGGCAGTGAATGTACATAATAATCTGCTGCGGTCTTATCGGCCCTGGCCTGAAAGGCCATGAAGAGTAAGGCACATATTGTCCAAACTCTGGCCATCTTGCAGAAATATAATATAAGCCCTATCTCTCAGCTGACATCTGGGAACTGATTGTCGAGGAGTTGGCTGATTACGTCCCGAGGGGAGAGGTCTCGTAAGGAGGTCGTTCCCAAGGATTCGCTCCAGACCCAATGGTGTTTAGCGAAAGCGATACTTGTTCTATCGATGTCTCGAGGGTAAAGCAATGAAAGTAGGCTATGTAGGAAGGAGAAGCGGATTCGGAGATGGATGCGCAGGATCGGTTCGAGTTCTGGTGTAGGTTCCAGCAGTTCAACCACAGACTTCAGCAGTCAGGAAAGAATGACTACTGCTAAATTGTAACTCGAGATTGAGAAGTGAAGATGAGTATCTTACGCCGAAAGAATTTCTCGAGCAGGAAGAAGACAATCCCCTGGCTGAGCGGAGTCTGCCCAGTCAATCCAGCTGTTGACGAAGCCCAGGGTCGGGTAACCGTGGCTTGGCCATCCGCGCGGCTCCAACGGCCAAGCTGATCGGCATACGCGCCTATCATATTCGAACCTCCTCCTTGTTCTTCAAAACTGCCATTGCAGGTCATGAAACACTTTCTGCGAGAGAATGTATTTCACAGTATCTTGAACATGAGAGGCCCATACAAACGCGTTCGGATCTCGAACATCCGTAGCTCCTTCTGCTCCACAACTTCGTCTGAACTCTTCTCACTTCAATCTTCCCTTGCCTGACAAAACTACAAGTACGCGTTATCGTCGTGCATGACCACGAATTCAGACGTGTATTAGGCGCCACTCGAGGTCAAGATACATATAGCCAAATGGACAGACAGGCAGATCACCAAAGCCAAGGGTTTGTTGTCAAAGATGAAGCTCCCGGACTCAAACACGATCAAGCACACAACTCCGGGGAAAATCCAGCTTACGATCAACGCAAGCATCCTTTGATCATGTTGATATCAACTAGGTTTGGAAGTGCTCTCCAGAGACTGGCGAAGCAATCTCCTCCCATCTGACATCGCAGCAGAAATCGGGCAACCTTCGTGTCATCACACTCGACGGCATCACTTCGCTATCTGGCATTACCCAGTATGAATTCTGCAGATGGAGAGGTTTAGACCGACTCTGTGTTACATGCAGTGGTGCAAGGCTTTGTGGTGAAGGCGAAGGCGGATTTTCTTGCGATGTGGCCAGTGTAAGATTCACTACAAGCTACCAACTCGGATGTTCTCTTATGTGAGGTACGAGCGAAAGCCTCTCGACCTTCACCTTCTCGCACGCAGAAAACTGTCTGGTGAACTACATGGTAGCAGTCACTGGTGCTACCTTTTCATTGAATCTCTCTGCCGCACCCCCAGCCACAATGCAAGCTGCTATTGTTCTTCTGCTTCCCCCATTGACGCACTCACAGCATGAGCGGCAGAAAACCTCAGAGACTGCCCACTGATTCGCTCAACACCATCACCGGTGAAGAACACAAGGAGGCTGGGAGAAAAATTGTGATGTCGACGACGAGGTCGTGCCCAACAGCCAACATGAAATCTCTGCGGCATGACACTTTCTCTTCTTCATCCTCTCCTCTTCAACATTCTCCAGTTTCTTCCACACCAGTGCTTGAGCGCTGTATCTTTCAATTGTGGCAGCACCATTTTCTTCATCTCTACAAAACCATCTTCTCAGAACCAGTCCGACAACTTGTCAGCGCAAGATGGCTGGCTACGCGGCGGCCTATGTCGGGCTGCCTGAGCCTCAGAAGAAACAGACTCCTGTTGAGGTCATGGAACAAATCGAAAACCAACCCACCCTCGCTGAGCGCCGTGGTAAGGCCTGGTTCAAGAAGCTCAGCCTGAGTATCAAGAGCAACCACAAACGCAACCGCTCGTCAGACATTCCAGCAAGCCCGCAATCTTCAGTCATTATCATCACCAAGGAAGAGTATCTGAACAAGCCGCTCCCGCCACTGCCCAGTCCCGAGCAGGCTCCGTACTTCGAGTACATGTTCGCAGACGCTGGTATCAAAAAGAAGAAGTCCAATGAATCGATGAAGTCAAGTGTCGAGACCGACAACAATTCGCCAGGTGAGTTCAAACCCAAAAAAATTCCTTGAATTTCTTTGACAAAAACCATTGCAGACTCCGACCAGCAGGAACTTGTTCAGACTCGTCCCGCAACGTCCAACGGCTCTTCTCAAAGCTACGGTCTGGACAGCTCTGAAATCACACAGTTCGCCTTTGCACATGCCGGCGTGAATGTTTCCACCAAAGGTATGAATTCCCAGCCTCCTAATAATTTCCGGTGCACCACTAATACACCAAACGCAGAAATTATCGACAACCACTTTGCATCTGTCGGCACCAGCTTTGAGGGCAATCTTGATCTCGCCACTCTTGCCGAGGACATTGAAAAAGAAAAGGCCACTGCAGACTTCTTCGGAGGCATCGAAGCCAAAGAAGGCCCTTCTCCTGACCATGTCCCTGTCGTTGATGAGGACGGCTTTGTCGACCGACGCGAAGGCCTTGAGGATTGGCCTCAATTGTGGCAATCTGACAAGGAGACTCTGGCCGACTATGTCGTTCCCGGCTCTGAGGACTGCTCCATCGCACACAACCACATTGGAGTTCACTACAACAGCAATGGCGAAAAGGCGATTCTGCAACCCAAGTCCCAGAAGAACAAGATCCGCCCGCACGATCCTTCGTTCCCAGACTCATACCAGACTGTCACTGGCATGATCACTGCTCCTGCAGTTCAATCACCCGTCCGAGCTCCGCGCCCATTGACGATCCGCAAAAAGAACAAGTCTCGTGGTCAAGCTCCCAATCACCGCATCAGCAAGATCTATCGCGTCAACAAGAGAAGCGCTCGAGACTCATTCGTCACCAAGTCCACTGTCGATGGTCCAAACCCAGTCGGTAAGCTCTTCCCCCAACCCCCATACTCTACCCGTCATGCCATCTAACTTTCGTACAGACTACAACATCAACCTCTTGGCCACCAAGAAAATCCGCGTCACGGAGACACTCGCAGACGAAGACCCAAGCAGCCCCTCCCGCGCCGTCTCAGTCTGCGGCTCCATCACCTCTCCTTCTTCCGTCGATCTGACCGCTACGTCTCCATCCGACGCAGACACCGAGCTCACCGACGCCCCGCCTCTCGAGAACGACTCGGACACCTTCTCGCTCAAGAGACAACGCCTGACAGACTGCCTGACCGGCTACCCAGGCCAATTCGAGTCCTACGAGTCCGACTACCTGCACATCCGCGCCACAATGGGTGCCGTCGAACACTTCACCGCCGGCGAACCATCCCACCCAAACGGTCTGTACACACACACAAACTTCGTCGCAGACCCGACCTTCCCAGTAGCAGACTATACTCGCGCCATGCTCGCCGTCATGCCTGTCCGCGACCTTGCCCTGCAGTATGCTGAGAACATGACTCTCTCGCACACCTGCTCCGACCATGTGCGTGCACTGCGCACCCCGACGCAGGAGATGATGAGACGAGAACTCCACCGTGAGTGTGCTGCCGCGAGGCTTGAGGGCGTCAGTGTGGGAACATATCGATATTTCCAGGGGTTCATGAGCTTGGCGGAGTATATTGGTGCGAGAATGTGCGTTTGCTGGGATGTCTGCTTCTGCAGTAAGCTTTGCAGCATTTATGGAGACGTCATGTGCCCGTGCAGTGAGTGGCTGGTAGTCAGAGAGGATTAGTCAGTGTCGAGATGGTGCCTGCCCCGGAGCCAGAGAACCAGAGTTTAGATCGTCGCAATCTTTAAAATCGCCCCCAGGTCCAATTCTGACTTCCCTCACTTTTATCTCATTCTTGCTGACCTGGCTTTTTGGGTAGCAACACACGCACTACGAGCACTACGCTTTAGGCTTACCCCAGCTCTGCCTTGAACGGCTGGCTCAACTCCTCCCAATATCACCTCTACCGCTCAACCCAGTCTCCTCAGATGCAAGCCACCTCCCTACCAGTCTGCCCCTAACAACTTCGCAACCATCATGGCCACTGACCATGGCCCAGGATATGGTGTAGAGCTAGGGCTTCGACAAGCAAATTGAGCTTCAAACCTTCTATCACCCGCAGGTTCGATGAGAAGAGCGTACCTCTCTAGCTTCGCATTAGCGACCCAGTGGCATGAACACCAAGTGCCCGGTGCCGCCCAGATTGGAAAGACCGAGCACCCGGTGCCATCGGGCCTATAGACTTCTGTCGCTTCCATAACTGCCTCTGGCACCACCTCCGCCATCTCCGTTCCCGCACCGTCCCGCTGAGTGTCCCCAACGCCACTTAGCGCCAGCGAGGGCGGTTGGCCCTTGCTGTCGATGTCTTCCCGGACACCAATCCCGGTGCCAACGACTACCGTTGTGGCAATTAGTGAATTAGGTTGGGCAGCCCTGATCCATCAGACACTGTTGAACCATTCATCTCCTGCCTTTTCGAGCAAGGTAGCGCATGTTTCCCACGCAGCAGTTCTCCTCGAGCTTTTGAAGTCCTCTTCAACTCTCTGCAGCAAGCTGTGCAGCATCTATGGTGATGTGATGTGCCCATGCAGTGAGTGGTTGGTGGTGCGAGAGGACTAGCTGGGTGGCAACCAGGGCGTGGCCGGGCGCCAATGGGGATATACAACGAGGATGGCAACGGGGATGTGTTGCGAGGTGTGATGGGTTGGGTGGTGCACCTGGTACTCAAGAGAGTTTAAAAGAGCATGTTGAATGGGGATCTTACCAGAGATGACGGCGCAAAAAGCTAACTTCGAGACTGCGCGTCGTTCCCAGGACGCTTCTCCACCCGCTCAAGCACATCGTCAACAGCAGCGTGGAGGACGCCTTCATCTACGACGGCCACTTTCAGTTGCTTCAACACTTACCATACCGACAGATACACGCTACGTTCGCAACGCCGGCGATCCTCAGGCATATCCAGTATTGCTCGATTCGCCTTCGACAGCTTAGCGACACGCTGACGATGGACACGATGGCGACCAGTTCCTGAGCTTGACCCATAGCAGTCCTGCTCAGAAGACTCCGTTGCGCATGAGCACTTGAAAGTGGTGGACGCGGTGTTCAAGAGAGTTCAAGGGAAGATATTGAGGAGGGTCCTCGCCGGGGACAACAATGCCATAGGCGCTTGACAACGGCGTCGCCCTGACGCGCTCATTGGCGCAACAGTGGCCATCGGCCATCGACCAACCTATGGTTTGGGGCTGTTTGCGTATAACCAGCAAGCAAATCATCCAAACAACTACATCATCCGCGGGAACGTCCATAAGCAGAATGGCATCATCAAGGCTGTCTTCCGCAGCATTATGAAGGCCCTTGAGACACTCTGCAAGCTGAAATCGTTCTTTGCGTAAGGGGAATGGCACGCTATCGTCATCTGATTCGCTATCATCTTCATTTGGCTCTGTCTCGATGCCTCTCTACGACACGGTGTTGATAATTAAATCAACGGTGGACACAGTGTTAACGAATAGACGATGCCGATAGCGGGCGCCTCGAGCGCAAATACAACGTTACTAATCTCGCTGGAGACAACAACGCCATAGGCGCTTGATTATGGCGTCGCCCTAGCGCGCCTGTTGGCACAACAGTGGCCATCAACCATCGATAGCCACGGCGGGCGCCTCGAGCGCAAATTCAACGTTACTAATTCCTGACCTGCCACCCTCTCCCATTGAAGAAATCGCACTTATTACTCGCATCCGGGTCTATCACAGGAGTAATATCATTATAATGGACAGCCTGGACCGTGAAACCAACACTCTGGCCCGACGCCATACTCCCGTGTCCACCCGAAATATAGCTCGGCCAGAAGGGCGCACCGGCAACGCGTAATGGGTTGGGGTCGTGAAAGACGGTGAAGCTCACCCAATAACTAGTCATGATGTGCGCCAGCGTGATATTGTTCGCAGAGGGGAAGTTCGTCACGTTGGACGAGATGAAGGGATTGGTGGCGCCGTGCAGTTCTGTGCCCGCTGCGAAGGTGAGTTTGAAGACGGCGGAGCTGTTGGAGAGGGAGTCGACCATGCTGGAAGCCATGTAGTAGGTTGGACAGTTGATGATAAAGTCGCCGAACCAGGCGACTCGCTGGTAGAAGGTGCTGTTGAAGTCGGAGCGTGGATACAAGGAGTAGAGGCGGGAGAAGAAGGAAGGACCGGCGTACGGGAAGAGCGCCTCAGCCTGAAATGGATGTCAGTACCTGCAGAGAGAAGCAGTTGAACGACTTACATCAGTGGTCTCATCGACTTGAGACGTTTGCGTCTTATTCGAGAAAGTCACTCCCTCGTAAGCGTCTCGATTCGTGATCAAGGGGACCTTGTGGAAATTCCCCTTTGCGAACTCCTGGTCGGGAAGGTCGCGGATGAACTTGCCATCCACAACGGGACCCCAGTAGTAGACACCGTATGCATTATCGGGTCCCAGATATGTCGCGTTGATGACCGCCTGGTTGAGATTCCCCAGCGTGTCGGATAATAGACCACGAAGACAATTGATGTCCGCGCAACCCGATAGCTTTAGTGCTGTGTTGTACTGAGTGTTCTGAGTACTGCTGTTTGCCAGTGGTTGCCACCAAGGATGATCAGATATTGCCGCCGCGAAGGGAGGAAAGTCAGAGCCACCATTTGCGATGAGCTGGCATGAGACGGAACCACCACCGGCTGAGCCGCCCCAAATAGTGACCCTAGCTGGATCACCGCCGAAGGCACGAATATTTCGCTGGACCCAGTCCATCGCGGCACGTTGATCGAGCAGACCAGCATTCAAAGCCCCGTTCTCGGCAATTACATCACCTCCCATAAAGCCGAACATGCCGAGTCGATACTGAATGCCCACGTAGATGATGTTGCCATCAGAGCGGTTGACCAGAGCGTCACCGGGGTAGGAGAAAGGAGCACTGCCTCCGACATAGCCGCCACCGTGGATGCTACATCAAAGCCACCAAAGTCAGGTTCTGCATACTCTGTGATGGACTGCATGAGATGATGCAAGTTTGCTGGTGCCCCATCTGGACAGTAGGCTAGGCAAGGATTTCGAATATGTACTCTGTGATGGCAGGAATGGAACCAAGAAGGTACTCACGTAAAAAGCACGGGTAATGCTGTCGAAACAGGCTTGGAAGGTACCAGGACATCGAGAAGCAGGCAGTCTTCAGATTGTCCTTGTGCAGCACTCGGTGGTGAGTAAGCGCCCTTTGCGGATGCCTGATAACATGCTGGTCCAAGTGTGGAAGCATTAATCGTCCGTCCGCTGTAGTTGTTCACAGACTCGATTGGCACTGGTTTGGCCCAGCGCAGTTCGCCTGTGGGAGCGGCAGCATAACGGATGCCGCGATAATAGTTGACGCCCGCAGTTGTATTTTGGTAGCCACTGTATTTTACATAGCCGAGATCGATGACTGGGACGGTGGATGAAGGGGTCTGCGCGTTAGTGAAGGCATTGAGAGAAAGGAGAAGAGTAGCAAGTGTCTCTGAAAGTAAAGACCTCATCGTCGAGAAACGAGTCAATTTCGAGGGGAAGGCGCGGCGCAACGGTACACTGGGAAGGAGCACACTTGGCTGAGATCAAGCTTCTTCTCCAAGCCAGAGCTATATTACACTTCAAGAACTTAAAGCTCGAGCGCGATCGGGAAGCATTGTGGAGAAGACACGAGCTCAGAACCAGTCCTGAAGGGTAGTGTTGTTGTCCACCGCCTTCTCGCTTGCCTTGCTGCAGGTCACATGGTAGATCTGGAGTATGGCGGCGGACTGTCGCCCGGATCTCCCAGCTTCGTCGGCGATACAAGGTGTCATTGCCATCACGGACCGTTTGGCTTGGTCGTGAATGCAAAGGTGGTATGGTACGAGGGCACGAGTTGCGAAATCCTGGGGTAAACAGCAAGCCACAGTGTCGGAGTCTGACCGGCAATTGATCATTGGACGTCATGAGTTGCGGAGAAGCGGACTCGAATCAGGCTGAATTCTTCAGAACCTATGGTATTGGCGTGCACTTCAGCGACACCCGGATCGCGGCACCGTCGGAATTCGCAAGCTTGAGGGTGGCTGGAGACCTACGGAGTAGAGAAGTCGCAGCTAAAGAAGAAAGTAGGCAATCAGGGCACCAAATGAGGGTTGCGCTTGTCTACGAGTCTTGAAGATTCCTTGGGGGGCGACACCCGCCTCACGAAATCGAATGATGGAAAGATTGACAAGATTGACGTTGGATAACAACAGTAGTGCGCGCATGAGCGAGAAAGAGACAGGACGTCCTTTTGCGGCATTGCAATTGTCCTATGACTATTGTCGGCCTTCGTTGAGCTCTCAAAGCCACCACATGCACCCTCGAGGAAGCGGCAAGAGTTCAGTCAGTTGTGAAATCCGTCTCAACAGCCTTGTCCACATCGGTCCACGAGCTTGACATTTACAACCTACCACCGAAATGCATTCATGCTCTAATGGCAAAGTCCTTGCTCCACCATTTTTCTGTGAACTTGACTTGCCTCTTTCTGCTCGCAGCATAGGAAGTGGGCTTTCTGGCCTCGAGTTTGCCATTTACCAACAGGTTCCGAAAGCGGTCGTTCAGTAGATTCCCCTCAGGTTTGAGTCTGCGCAAGCTGTCTTGCAGTTCATCAGGCAGTACGAGCTCCAGCGGTGCTGCAGGGATGCTGGCTTTCGAAGGACCTAAAGTCGTCTTCCTCCGCAAAGAAATCTCCCCAGGTGCAGCCGAGTCTGATACCTGTGTCGCTGCCTGGGTGAGGCCTTGCTCCTCCGTCTCCTGGCGGGCAATGAGTGCTTTCACGATCTCCTCACCTCGTTTCTGTCGATCGCCCATTCGCGCTTCGTGCTTCGCTAATCGTTCGGCCTCTTTCCGTCGTTTGAGTTTGTTCTTTTGTACCGGGGTTTTTCGCTCAGGTCGTTTTCGTCTCTTCATTTCCGCTTCATTGATGTCTGAATGGTCGGTCTCAAACCCTTCCCATTCACTCTCACCATCGTCGCCAGGTTCCCTATCAGGTTGAGCGGCGAGCGCATCGATGCGAGCTTGTTTCTCGGCAGCGATTTTCGCGTCAGTCAGCCGTTTCTGTTCTGCTTGCACTTCTTTTTCGCCTTCGCGGTTGAGGAGGTTGTCCCACTCATCGAAAGAGGGATTATAGGATTGTCCGGCGTCAGGAGTTGCAACCGCTTGAGTTGGAAGGCCGGTTTGCGTAAGAGCGACAGCCGGACGGCGCAGAGTGGGAGGTGCCACTTTCGTTTTTGGTTTGGGGATGTACTCATCCTGTCGTTGCTCATCGGCAGGTGCAGCCGCGGCTTCCATGCTGGTGTTTGTATTGTCCCATAAATCGAGGTCGGGAACCTCGTTATCGATATTCTCCACCTCGAGGCGCGAAGCCTTATCCAGGTTGCTTCGTATCCGTGCAACCTCTTTCTTGGAGACCCAGTCCTTCTTCTGCCTTTTCGCAGCCACCATGCCGTCGCTAGTTCTAGGATCAAGTGGTCTCTTCTTCCCACCATCGACTGCAGGCACAGCACTCCGTCGTCCAAGGATTTCGTCCATCTTTAGAACTTTGATCTTCTTTCCCTCCTTCGCTCTCCTTGCCACTTGTTCCGGCGTAGCTCCAACTATGTCAAGAGCGAAGAGCTCATTTTGCGACTTTTCAGCAAGAGGTCGGCCATGTTGGATGATTTCCTCCCGCAAGCTCTCAAGGCCGGAAGTTACTGGGGTGATGTCGACATTTTTGCGCCAGGCCTTTTTGCCTTTGCGGGAGGGTTGGCTGGGTTGAGAGGGGGCAGTCTTGGAAGTTGATGAGGGAGCCATTATGGTAAAATGGTAGAGAGTATTTTGAGAGTACAATGGTTTCGCTGTACGTTGGCATCTACCAAGAGGAAAAAAGGTCGCATTCTACGAAAATTCACTTGCGGGAAGCCGGAGTTTTCCCGTATGTGCCAAGAGATCTCGTCTTCACTGAGATCTTTCTCCCGTGCATCCCTTTCTACAAACTTACTCAATACGAATCCCTTACCAACGAGTCCAAATCGACCCAATTAAAACCCATCGGCGCAAATTCTGGGACTGTGCCTTCAAGAGCGTAACCAGATTCTGTTCCTGAGCATTCAATTGCGATTCAAATCCCATGGCCGCAGGTTTGGGGTAGTCGGATCCGTAGTATCAGCATCAGAGGCCACAAGTGGTAGGATATCTATCTTCTGTTCTGTCTTTGGACCATTTCAAGAACCGTTCTGGACTTCTTCCTTTGTACAGGCTTCAGCTCTCCTTTAATGCACCGTTAAAGTCTTCCAGAAATCTCCAATATGCCTTCTGCCGCCATCCTTTCGCTTTCCAGTCATTCGCCAGCGCAGGAAACAGGTCGACTATGCTTCTAATGGTGCTGTCATGCGCATATATGAAGAACACATGCTCCCAGGCATCTGCTTCTTGGACCTTCTTAATGGTGCGAATGGTTTCGGGAATGTTGAAACCGATATTCGGATCAAAGAAAGGTTCGTTCGGTGCTCGTGATCGCTTTCTTTGAATGGCCTCGAGCTCAGCACCAGGGCACATGCACCCAGGATACTGCGTCAAGCTGGGCAAAAAGATTTCCGCAGGAAGAGGCAGCATCTCAGATGGGCGCAGCTCACCGCCGTGGTGACAGAGATCACCACCCATCATGACAAACGTATTGGGAGTAGTCCGCACTAAACCTGCCAGATGGCCAATTGCGTGACCAGGTGTATCAAGCAAGTAAAAAGAGCCGTCTCCGAAGAAATCAAAGGCTCTGAATTGCCCGATTTGGAGGACATTTGTTTCTTTGAAGCTGACCTCACGGACTTCCCGGCCCCTGCAGGAAAATACTGAGCTCGGAGCACAGTCCACTTTCTGGCAAGACTTACTTGAAGTCGCTCTCCCGAACAGGAGAGTCTGGCCTAGCCGGCCAGCCTGGGAAGAAGGCTTCCTTGAAGCCTGGACCGACTACCAGCTCAGTGGATGCTGGGAACGTGGAAGGATCACCGATATGATCATAATGCCAGTGACTTTGCGTCCACGTCCGTCAACGTCAACGCTAAATTGGAGGTACCTATAACCTCTTTCACTCACCTCCAGATGATGCTATTGATGCTTGAAAGGTCAATGCCTTCGTCAACCAGAATATCAGCCACGTGCTTCTCCCCAGAAGGCTCACCCCAGCCTCTGGTCTGTAGAGGCTTGGCCACGACAGGAGAAAAGTCTCTCCAATTTGGTGGGACACCCAGGTCGAACAATGCCTTGCGCCCTATGTCGCTCTCTATGAGGAACGACCACGTAGGCGCTTCCGGCAAGACTTCCATTCCAGGCATGGGCGGTGTCATGAGGTAGTCCAGGGGAAGACCCTTGAGTTTGGTGGTTGTGTCGATGATTCGCAGCTGGGCCACGGCTCCGGCTGGAACGGCGAACCTGTCGCTGGAAGACATATTTGGCGGTTGAGGAATGTCATGTGGACGAGACCTGTGCTGCTGCAGAAGCACAGCTTGATTTAGAGCTCGGTTATCGGGGCTCGCGCAGTCACATTAACATTCGCATCAGGTGAGTGAGTATACGATAGTTGCGGGATGCTTCCCCAAAGTTACAATCACCTCACTTAGAGTTGTGTTCTCCAAGCCTCGAGGCTGCTGAGACAGGGGTCGTTTTGGGGATGATTTAGGTGTGCCTAGGGTTTCTCCACTGAGGCTGCCAGAAACCCCGATCACACGGAAAGGAGCAATGATGGTCGAACTAGCACGCTCTCACGACAACATCAAGCCGCGGAGGTAGTTGGAGATGAGCCAATATACGCGAGCCTCTGATTCGCGATTGAATAAGTGCACATCCGTTGAGTGAACCACGCAGATGTCAAGATCGTCCAGTGCGACTTCCTTGAGGTGCAACTTGTCAAAGCACAGAACATTCACAGTATTGATTTAGCCCAGTATGCCACACGCTGTTGACTACAGCCTCATTCAAGTCAAGGAACTGCATCTCACTTTCGGAGCTGAGGTAGCTGGCGTGGATTTCTCCCGTCCGGTACCAGAAGATGTCTTCCAGGAACTCTGGAAAGCCGTCAACCAAGTAAGCGAAACGAATTTGGTCCAAGTTACGTAGCTGACTTCTACAAAAGTATGGTGTCTTGGTCTTTCGCCACGCAAAATTGAATGATGAGCTCCACATTCAATTCTCAGAGAGGCTTGGTGAGCTGGATGATGTTCTTCCGCACATCCAAGCGGGCCGTCCATTTCGCTTCAAGCACAAGGAACTGTTTGACGTGGGCAACATCGAGCAAGATGACAGCTTGGTGAAGCCGGGTAGTCACCGTTGGTATTATGGCAAGGTATGCCTGCCCTGACCTTGAGCGGCAGAAGTGGTCTTTGACCTCGACCCAAGGGCAACAATCTATTCCATCACGACTCCTCATTCAACCCACGGAGGGCCGGGCTATCTTTGCTACGCGCTCACGAAATTCCTCCCCCTGGCCAAGGACTAGGAGGGAACACCGACTTCGCCGACTGTCGTGCCGCCTACGACGAACTACCACCAGATCTTAAAAAACAGCTGGAAGAAAAGGATTATGTCATCGCTCACTCTCTTCTACACTCTCGCAGGAAAGCTGCACCGGAATATTTCGGAGACGTGGACCCTACTAAAGGCTACTACTCTCGGCACAAGGTAGTTCAGACGCATGAACGCTCGGGACGGAAGACCTTGTATATCGGCAACCACATGCATCACGTTGAAGGCTTGCCAGAAATGGAAAGTACTGAGCTGATCAACAGATTACTGGAACATGCTTGTCAGGATAAGTACATTCTGTCGGTGGAGTGGCAGAACTCAGGGGATTTGATCTTGTGGGACAACACGTCCGTTATGCACAAGGCCCATGGCGGCGCATACGAAGGCAAATTCCGGAGGGACATGAGGAGGACCACGGTGCATGATGATTCGAGCTATGCTTGGGGCCTGAACGAGAAGACCAGCATGAGAGTTGGTTTGCCGTGAAATTTTGTATCTGATAGTGTGCAAAGTCTTCGACCCATTCTAATCCGACCAAGTCTGTCCAATTGAACCTTCGTCTAGCTGTCTAATGCAAATCACGTTGAAGACTTATGTGGTTTCTCCATCGGCACTTCACTCTTTACAATGTTTCCTGCTCCCCAGTTCTTCAGGTAATCATCGGGCCTGACCCTGATATCCAAGACCACCGCTTGCTTGTCGTCTCTCACCAGTTTGACTGCTTCCTCGAATTTGGACTTCAGATCACTTCGCTTCGTGATCTGAGCACCCAACGTCTTCAGCCCAAATCCTTCCGACATTTTCCCAATATCAGGTAGCGGATCATCCAATCTCATGCCAATCCACTTATTCTCGACCGGTCTACTTCGCGTGTTCGCCACCCTTTCTTGATGGACCTCATCGTTGTAAAAACTGCCATTGTTCGACACGATGATCAACACGGGGATTCGATAACGCGCTGCCGTCCAGATCGCAGAATTGCCCATCAGGAAATCTCCATCACCCAGAATCGCGACGGGCACGTACTTCGTTCCCTTTAGCGCCAAGGCTGAACCGACGGCTTGACCGGGTCCGGAACCTATGCCTGCTCCGCCGTCCATGCCTAGGTATGCCAAGGGATGAGTCGCGAGAAGATCAATTCCACGGAAGCTGAGCGGGAGGCGAATGATGCACATGTCATCGGGGCTGAGGACAGCGTAGAGCGCTGACGCCAAGTCTGCTTGAAAAATCTCGTCGCTGTCGAGATTCTGCGGTTTGAGAGAGGATGATGGTTCCGTTGTAGGCCACGTGGATTTAGGATACCCAGAGAGTTTGCTGGACTCGAGCTCGGCGACGAGATCGGTGATAAATTTGTCTGGGTCTGCAAAGATGCTGATATCGGCCGGGGGTTCCTCGAAGTGGTCTTTTGACCATCCGTTGTGGAGCTGGCGATCAAGGGAAATCTCTATAACCTTGGCGCTCGGCTCACCTAATTCGCCTTGAGCCGCGGTGAAGAAGCCTGCAAGGTCGACCCAGTCGAAAGAAATAACCAGGTCTGCCTCTCTGATCATTTTGGCGGCTTCTGGAGCCAAGAAAAGTGCAGGCGCCGCGGGATGTAAGGGGTGAGTTGTAGGAAAAGCGACGGGTTGTTTGATATCGGCTGTGGGCAACGGTCAGTGTCCCTCGCGCAGCTCTATCAGATATGGTTGATACTTACTGATGACCTTCGCACCGAACATCTCAGCCAGCCTGATCCTCTCATCCCAGCTTTTCTGAGTCCTGTTCATTCTGCCAAACATGATCAACGCTTTCGTCGAATCCTTCAAAGCTTGCGCAACTTTCTTAATATCCGCTTGGCTCGCGCCTGCTGATTGCTGGGTCACATATCTCTCCGTATCCGGATATCGAACATCCGCTTCGTCATATTCTGATTCCTGAAGCCCGACATCCAGAACAAGATAAGTTGGAGCACATGGCTTGACGGATGCGACTGCTGTTGCTTTGATGACGCTTCGGATGGCAGAATTCACAGTCGTGGGTTGGTCGTCCCATTTGGTATAGTTCCTCACCAGAGCGGCTTGATCAACGGCAGTGTGCGTCGAGTCGATCCACGGTCTTCGTTTTGTCGTGTCGAAGGGCCCAGCTGCACCAAATATCACCATCGGGACTCGATCGATGAACGCATTGAAGATTGCCATGGAAGCGTGCATTAGGCCCACGTTGGCGTGCAGACCACATGCCAGTGGCTTCTCTTTGACCTTAGCGTAGCCATGGGCAATTGCGATGGCATGTTCCTCATGGAGACATATCACCATCTCCGGCGAGGTGTTGCCGTTCAAATTGACTAGACTGTCATGTAAACCGCGATACGATGATCCTGGCACCAGCACGAAGTAAGGAATATGGAGCTTCGAGAGCTGTCTTGCGATGTGATCGGATCCCCAGCGAGCCCTAGGTGAAGCATCTCCATTCTGAAGGTTGGGAGTATCGGCGGGAGAAAGGCGAGTAGACGTCGACATCGTTCGTCCAGTGTATACAGATCAACGTGTCGTCAAGGTTGAGGTGTTGTTCATCAGATAAACGTCAAGTTGTTTCGAGGCAAGCTGCGCGTCAATCGGCCCTTGATCTGTGACAACGCGATACACAAAAGAGCGCATCATTCACGTGTCGACCAGCCACACGAAGCAAGCTAGCTGTCCCACGGTTACTCCAAACCAGCATGGGAGATCTTGACCACAAGGTCAGTCACGGAAAACGCTGCTTCACTGCTTCTCCAACGGCACGACTAATAGCAAGTGATACAGCTAACAGCGCCATTGACGATCGATCGTCTTGAATTGAGGAGAGAGGAGGTCTCCGGAGACTCTCCGGGGCTGCATCACATCCACATGAATTGATCCACCCCCGCAGCACGCAGTATCCACTTCCACAAGGCCAAGCCTGGAGCAAGGCTAATGAGAGGTTCTTTTGGGTGCCGACTTTGCCGACTTGAACTTTAATGCGATGCTAATGCACTTGGACGAGCCTCGTGAATCAAGCTACCGTAGCTAAGCGACCTTGTGTCAAGGTCAAGTCCAACTTGCACCCTGCAGCCAACTTCTTCGCCTTTATGGGGTGTCACGCGTTGGATTCTAGAGCCTCTTACGGAACTCTCCACAGCCAGTGTTAGAAAAGCCCGGACGTGCTTCACGACGAAGCAAGATGAAGCCGCGAAAAGTCACGGTGGCTCAAAAAACAACTTATATCGGAAAGAGGATGTCACTCTCCAGACAATCTTGCTATTTGAACGCCACCAGAGCCTCAAGCACGGCACATTGTTCTCCAACACAAGGCTAGCAGATTGTAGAGAAGTTCCTCCAACGTTCTCCATGTCCATTGAGTATCAAACACGCTGATCCCCAATACGCGCGGCTGGCATTTCCAGCGATATTGGAGTAGACTGAAATGTGGCTGCGTAGGGGATGGCTTTACCAAGAGTGTGTTCCCGATCCTTCCGCGTTAGTCTAGAATTCTTGCGCGCCATCTTGGCTATGAAGAACAAGGGCGCAACTCCTCCAATCTGGAGTAGGAAACGAGTCCCGGAAGTCTGGGACTGTTCCGTTTCGAGATCTAAGTGACATGGTTCCCAGCTATCTCCATCGACGGCACACGATCTCCAAAGTTCTGGCTCTTGTTTTTCTCCTCAAGCCACGTGGTTACTAAGCCCTGTCCCCACGGGGTCAGCATCTTGGGTTCACGCAGATTTATCATTCGAGGATACAGACTTTGTCTCTCCCAGGAGCTTGGTCAAGGTCCATCTTTCACTTAACCGAGACTTCACGGATCTCTGCCCCTTTGCTTCCGACTGATCGCGACAACTTCAGCAAATTGACCAGTCCAGTTATCACAATGGCCGCTCTTGCGCAAGATCTGGACGAGCTGAAGGGCAATGTCCATCTTGAGGAGGTCGCCCGCGAGCAGGGGCTCACTCCACAGCAACAGGAATTCATCAAGAAAGAAAAACGAGTCGTCCGGAAGCTGGACCTGTACATCACGCCTGTCATGCTCCTTCTCATGCTGATCAGCTACCTCGACCGAGGTAACATTGGATTCGCAGCGACTCAGGGGATGACAAAAGATATCGGGCTTAAAGCCAATGAGCTGAGCGTGAGTGTGGGAAATTTGTTGTCCAAGTTCAATTTCTGACAATACTAGACTGCTGTATCCATCTTCTATCTCACATATATTCTATCAGAGGTACGAGTGAAAGCCGTTGATGCCATGCATCCGTTGCTAACAGAAACAAGTTCCCAACCACCATGTTCGTCAAGCGGCTTCAGTTCAAACGAGTCATACCTGTCCTCGTCTTCTCTTGGGGCCTGGTATGCATGTGTATGGGTTTCATCCAGAACTATGCCGGCCTAATAGTCTGTCGACTGCTCCTGGGCACCTTTGAAGGCTGCCTCTTTCCCTCAATGACAATGTTTTTGCTTAACTGGTATCGGCGTGAAGAAATTGGCCAACGAGTCTGTTATCTATACAGTATGTCCATCCTGAACTCTTCCATCTCCATGTCTGACACGCATGATTCTCAGTCGGCTCGGCATTGTCTGGAGCTTTTGGTGGACTGATCGCTTTTGCCATTTTGTACATGGATGGGACAGCCGGATACCCGGGATGGCGATGGTGAGCGATCCTATTGCACAGTCCGAAGATTTTGTTTGCTGACCCGAGAATAGGCTGTATATCATTGAGGGAATTGTCACAATCGCCTTTTCCTTCGTGTGCTACTTCCTTATTCCTCGGTCCTATGCCACGGCCTATTTCTTCACCGATGAAGACAAAGCCGTGCAGAAGCAGCGACTTGAGCTTATGGAAGCCTACAGTGGTGGTGACGGCAAATACACCAGGAAAGACGTGAAGAATGCTATGTTGGATATCAAGACTTGGCTGCATGGTTTCAACCAGATCCTGATGTCCACTATCATTTACGGTAACCTGCCATGTAATCTTGCGAGAAGAGGTTCAGTGCTAATCTCTGCCCACAGGTTTCGGAACTTTCCTTCCCATCATCCTCAAGGATGGTTTTGGGTATTCCACCAAGAAAGCACAGTATTTTGTCATTCCAGGTACGCGCGTACCATGCTCTTTCTCCCTTCCATCCGATCACTGGCTCATCGCTTTACAGTTCAAATCGTCGGCGCAGTGACCTACTTCATTGCTGCCGTCCTCTCAGACAGATACAAAGCCCACTTCCTATCACTTGTGATAGCAGCACCACTAGGATTGACCGGCTACGCCATCCTGCTCACAAAGCAACATGCTGCTGTCTGGTACGGTGCGACATACTTGATCGCTTCGTGCTGCTACATCATCACGGGCACGAGCATTGCCTGGCACGGCATGAACATCGCACCGGACGGGAAACGAGCAGCCGCCATGGGTGTTCACCTGGGACTTGCCAACATCGGCGGTATCATTGCTGGTCAGATCTACAGGTCAACCTCTGCGCCCAGATTCTTGCTCGGCCATGGCTGGAGCTTGGCTTCCATTGGGGTCGGGTTCATCTGCTGGTGGATTCTCTTCTTCATTTACAGGCACAGAGAGGCTAAGAAGGCAAAGATGGTCGCTGAAGGTTTCGTTGTGCCTAATGGGGAATGGACCGATCGATCTCCTGGATTCAAATACCAGTTTTGAGATGCGGTCGCGGCTAAGCAATAATAAGGCATAGTCTTGGAAGGGGGGATTGTGAGGACAGAGAAGTGATGCCGTAATGTGGATACTGAAATTGAATTTCCTGCTTCCGCTTCATCATGACTTTCAGACCTTTCACCATGGACTTCTGGGCGGAGTGTAGGTACAGTATCGCTTGCCATTGTGTTGTGGACTGCACAGAGCTGCAACATCAGCATGGGAGGCTATCAGATCCTAGCCTCTTGCAACCGTCATGAACGCTTTCACAGTCGACTTCTCTCCCCTTCTCAAACTTTCAGTGTCCGGCAACTCATAGCGTCGAATCTCCTCATCGTCTGCCTCTAATATCGGTGCAGATCCGGCCTCATATCTCGGTACAGATCCCGCCTCCGTTCGCGGCGGATCGTCCCCTTCTTGCCTTGGTGTTCTCCTCCTGCTACGCCGACGTAGGCAAAGGAAGAAGCCAGTTACTATAGCAAGCTGCGTAATGCCGTCTACTACACCGCCAGCAATGGCATCGGTATGGTTTAGGTGAGGCTCGAGTGAATGGGAACGGGGTGAGCGGGGGAAGGTGAGCCGCGCAAGTCAATTTATGCGTAAAGCGGCACCGGGATCAACAGGCAGTTTTCCAGTGCTTTGAGACTGATCTGGCTCCAGCAACAAACATGAGACGCGAGACGTCATTATTCTCTGCCGCAAAGTTGCTTCTTTGCGTGGTAGATATGCAAGCCATGGCACACTTTCCCCCCAATCGGAAGCGAGTGAAATGGCTGAAGCTCGACCCCTCACCTAACTCAGTTATGCGAGCAATGAACTTCGATTTCTCGCACTTCACCACTGATGACAGCTGAATCGAACGATGCAGGCAGACTGTGGCTGCTGTTTGTGCAACGGCTGCGCGATGCCATGGAGCCGTGCAAAGACTCGCTCCTGCCCATTCAAGTCCTTGAGGCAAGAGCGGACGTTGCAAGTCATCCCCACAGCTACCTTCCTGCTCAGAATGGAGCTCCCCCGAACACCTTCCTTTTCTTCTCAAAGATGCTGGAACTTGGTGCCCTTTGCAGAAATCCAAACCCCAATCAGCCTGAAGCAGGAAGCTGCCAATCGCCGCCCGAGATCGCGATCTGATCTGAATTCGCTGTCAGCCTTTGCGCTCGGCCTGTCTGTTTGGCAGTTGCTGCAAGTCATGCGCTGCCCTCGCTAAGGCAAGCAGCACGTAAGACACAAGTTCCGGCCTCTGCATCTGGACTGTCTTGCCTAAGCTGCAGCTGGGACTCTCTTATTGGCTGACGAGGAACCCTGGGGCTGCCAGTTCGCCCGAAATGGACATCCTTCTCCTCAGCTCCTCGTATGCAAGAGCAAAATTGTCCTGTGCGCCTGGTGGATGCCGCGCAAACTACTGTTCGTTTTTTGCATATCGACAAGACGTCCGTTACACGACACTTGCAATACTGTGATTGTCCTACATCGGAATGCCCAGAAGCCAGCCACAACATCCATGTCGATGGTCATGAGGAGCCTTCAGCTTTCAAGCCTTCTTCTATTCCCATCTATCCTTCTGACAAGAGTTTTCCAGACCCGTTCTCAATACTCCCTTCATTTTCTGCGGCTTCATTACCCAGTACAGTTTTCTCTACAGTCACTCGTGCAAGTACATTAACATTGTATCAAGCAGTTGTTGATTGACATTAAAACAATGGTTCTCTTAGCACGGCTTTGGACAACTCTCGTCTACGTGGCCAGCCTCGGCTTCCTGTCACCGTCTGATGTCGAAGGACCGAGTAGCGAGCTACAAGCTCCTTTGATTGGCGACATCATCAAGCCGCCGCCTAATATTCCTCATGGTCCGATCTTCAAGCCTCCTGGTGGTCGGTTGGATGGTCCAGGCTCGGACTTTCAATGCGATTATTCCGCTATGGTCGGATGGTCAAGTTGCTCGACACCGGAAAATCGAGGGTGTTGGCTTCGGAACGACGTGACGGGGAAAGAATACAACATCTCGACGAATTACGAGGATACCAATCAGACTCCTATCGGCATTCACCGAACTTACTACTTGAATGTCACCGATGGCTGGGTGAACGCTACGGGCATGAATTTTACGGACGCAAAACTTTTCAACAACACGTATCCTGGTCCGTGGATTCAGGGTTGTTGGGGCGATGTAAGTGCACCCTGCTGATGAGGAAGTACAGAAACGCTCAGTCTGATTGGAGCTGCTTGACTGATTGAGACGGAGGATAGAATGTCACGGTCATTGTCAAGAACAATCTCGTCCACAACGGCACCAGCATTCATTGGCACGGAATCCGACAGTTATTGACAACGCACATGGATGGCGTCAATGGCGTCACGCAATGTCCCGTAGCCACAGGTGATTCATTCAATTACACCTGGAGAGCACTGCAATATGGTGAGTATTTAGATCCCACGCCACGGCTTCGTAACACCTGGGCTCAGGTTTCCTGTTGCCAAATTGCCTTCTGTGCTCCGAGTATGCGTTTTCGAAGAAAACGCTTCTGACGAGCATCTGCTTTACAATCAATCCGTGGACCCCTATGCTAAATCTACTTCTAGGAAGCTCGTGGTACCACAGCCACTATTCCGTACAATATGCGGATGGTGCAGTCGGCCCCATCACGCTCCACGGTCCAAGTTCGGCTCCGTACGATGAACCAAAAACACCGCTTCTGATGACCGACTGGGGTGGGTTGAGTCCTTCGCATTATCGGCATCGCTGTCTGATCCACATTACTCCTCTTCGCTCGGCTAATGTGACAATTATAGGTCACAATAGTGCGTTCGATGCGGTCTGGAAAGCGCCAGCACCAACAGCTCTTAAATTTCCGTGTATCCTGCTGAACGGCCGAGGCAATGTTACTCGTTACAACCCAGGCGTGAAGGCTCCTCTGGACATACCGACGCCTTACAGCATCACGTTTGATCCACCGACGAAAGCCGGGGCCAAGCGATACCTCCTTCGCATCATAAACACTTCCTTCGAGCAAACCTTTGTCTTCTCCATCGATAATCACCTACTGCAGATCGTCGGTTCGGACTTTGTCCCCATACATCCTTACACGAACACTTCAGTACTCGTCGGCATTGGTCAACGATATCATGTCATCGTCGAGGCCGATCCGAAAGCCAACCTACCATACAATCCGGTCGCCGCCGATGGCAATTACTGGATCAGGACAGAGCGGGCAAATTGCTTCGGCAGCTCTTCTGTTGCTCCCGATTACATGGAAACCGGGATACTCAGGTACAATGCCTCATCTAAAGCTGACCCGCAAACCACTAGGTGGGGTCCGAATCCATACGGCAACATCTCCCTGAGATGCTCGGACGAGACATATTCGAGCTTGAGACCTATAGTCCCGTGGACCGTTGGACCTTCAGCAAATGCACCGGCCGATGAGATTGGCGAGTCGTTCACGGTCCAGGCAAAACCGTCGCCGGATATATTTCCCTTGGCAATCTTTTCCATCGGCGGTGACGATTTCAGTCCCCTCATGACGGAATACAGTGACCCGACCTTCCTGAAGCTGAATTATACGGGCAAATGGAATCCTCTCTCGGTTGTGATTGTGGAAAATTATACATCTACCGACTGGGTAACTCTCCTTCGTCCTACAGCAGCAGGACCATGATGATATGCTTCTCCAAATATGTACTAAACCCGCTCCAGATCTACTTTGTCATCAAAGGCAAGACAGTCCCAGGCCAAGGCTCAAACACAATCGGTGCCCACCCGGTAAGCGCTACCCTCTTTATATCTCACTGAGACCGTAGAACCTAACCACCCGTCCTATGCAGATCCACCTCCACGGCCACGACTTCGCCATCCTCCAACAAATAGAAAACGCCACCTATCCCGACAAACTAAACCTGAAACGCGACAATCCTCCCCGCCGCGACGTCGTCCTGCTCCCCACAAACGGCTACGTAGTCATCGCCTTCAAAGCTGACAACCCCGGCATCTGGCTCGTGCACTGCCACATTGCCTACCACGCCAGCATGGGTTTGGGCATGCAGATCCTCGAGCGCCAGCAGGACGCCGCAACTATCTGGCCGAGTCTGAATACGTCGCTTGCGTTGCGTAATGCGCAAAACGGGTGTGATCGCTGGAATAAGTGGTGGGGAGATTGCAGTAATTGGTGGTTTGATCCGGCGAAGAGTAAGTCAAGTTGTGGGTTGGGCGAAGACTTCTTTGCGCCGGATTCGGGGATTTGAGAGGGTGGAGTAGATGCGATACTGCTTTGAGGATCGTGGAAGTGCCGACGAGTGCCACCAGCTTTAGCTCGCAACACATGAAGCGGAAGGGAATGCCGATGGTGGATGAGAAGAGTGGACAGGGCAGCAATTTAAACATGCCGCAAATCGTAGTAATCATAATGGGACATGAAACGACCGAATCGCTTCAGTCCAATACTGCATGATGCCATCCTGCTTTTTTCATTCGACACTTCCTGATATCTGTGCTTTTTCCTGACTCCTGCCCACCCGCTCGTTGTATCGCCATCCGAACATCTCGCCCAATCCACCTGATCCCCCGGCGAGATTCACGACTCAGCTAGGAAAACGACCGCTTCCCAAGGCCTCAACACGACATCATCACCATTTCTGCGAACAGAAGGGTAATTCCCCCTTAGGACATCCCAGTTCCGCTCTCTCGGAAGCGATCTCTCATTTGCTTCGTCGGAAAAGTTCAACATAACCAACGCTTCGTGTCCGTTCTCGGGACTTGTTCGTTTATATGCAATGACGCGATCGTGCGGCACTGCCTCGGGGACGCTTTCGAAGGTTCCGTAAACGAAGAGATCCACTCGGTTCATCCTCGCAGCGAGTGATTTCTTCCAGAAGGAGAGCACGCTGTTCGGATCATCTAGTTGAGACTCGACGTTCCACTCCTTGTAGTCCGGATTGATCGTCATCCAAGGCTTAGCTTGTAGTTCCGTGAAGCCAGCGTTTGTCGCCGCGCTCCACTGCACAGGCAGCCGGCCATGATCCCGTGCCTTGAGCTGCATTTCCCGCATCACATTCTCCATCTTGCTAACGTCCCCACCACGCGACTCCAAGACTTTGTGGTAGTAGTTCCGACCCTCGACGTCGAGGTAATGCTCTATCCCCATCGATTTGGGCAGATTCGCCATTCCGATCTCCTGGCCTGCAAGGAGGAAAAGCGTCCCACTCAACGTGGTCAGATAAACAGCCAGCAGCTTCGCGGCGTGAGTGCGATACTCTGGCGCATCTGAGGCGTAGCGGGTCAACGACCGTCCGCTATCATGATTGTCAAGGTACACAGTATTCCAGCCGTCGAATTTCGGCATGGCGGTCTGCCACTTCTCCGTGACGGCGCGCAAATTTTTGGGGTGGAAGTCGTCGCGTTCAAACTTGGTAGCACCGAAATCCAGGTCTACAATGTCACCTGTAAAGAGCATGTTGATTTCATGCCGTGAACGGGAGACATACTTCGAGACCGAATCCACATCTTTCGTGAAGCCCAGTTCCCCAACCGTGATGGCTTTGTACGGGTCGAACACCTTAGTACGCAATTCACGAAGATACTCGTGCATCCTAGGGCCTGAAGCGAACCACTTATCGCCGCTTTGGTATTCTTCATTGGGGTCGGTAATTTCAGCATCTGGGAGATCGGGGTACTTGGACATGAGATTCATCGAGTCAATCCGGAAGCCATCGACTCCTCGATCGAGCCAGAAGCGAATGTCATCGTGTATACTTTGCCGCATATCTTCATTGGTCCAGTCCAAATCCGGCTGGCTCGGGAGGAAAAGGGCGAGGTAATATTCTTCCGTGGCTTCATCGTAGTGCCAAGCACTTCCACCGAATATTGATTTCCAATTATTTGGCGGTCTTCTTGAGCCGTCAGAGCTCTTCTTGGGAGGTCTCCAGAAGTACCATCCCCGCTTGGTATTTTCGTTTGAGCTGCGCGATGCTTTAAACCAGGCATGCTCGTCGGATGTGTGGTTGACGACTAGATCCATCCACAACTTCATGCCGCGGTCGTGGAGCCCCAGCAATCAAGCGTTCTGCATCCGCGAGGGTGCCAAACGGCGGATGGATAGAACGATAGTCCGAGACATCATATCCCATATCCCTTTGGGGCGAAGCGTAGATGGGTGATAGCCATATGGTGTTGGCGCCAACGGACTTGATGTAGTCGAGTTTGGATATGATCCCTGGTATGTCGCCCCAGCCGTCGCCGTTCGAGTCTAGGAAGCTTGCTGGGTATATTTGATACACAAGAGCTTCTTTCCACCACTCTCGATGTGCTTCTGTGGACGTCATGCTGAGATGATATCGAGAGCACTTCGAATAATGCAGGAAATAGTGGATCAGTAAGGACAATGGCACGGTAATATGCTCTTAGATTTCCGTCTCTGTAGAAATGAGTCATACCATTCCAGGTTGTCCACACAGTGAAGCCCGTCATCCTCAGGGCTCACGTTGCGTTCCTTGACGGCAACGATCAACGTGCGTGTGTGGTTCCTTTGGAGATGCCGATCAGCCCCCCACAGGGGACGTAGGTGGGTATGGTTCAAACCTGTTGCCATATCCCAGTCTAGTATCGCAGTCTGAATCGGGCCGAATGGTTGCAGAATTCGGCCAAACTTGGCCTTGGCGCTCACAGGGCCACTTCTGTGTCTTCTACTCCAAGGTCTGCACCATAAATCTCGTCTGCTGCGTCGATTTCGTACTCGACCTCATAGTAGTCTCCAGCGGCAGAAGTCTCGTCCGCAAACACTAGCTCTTCACCTGCTGTTCCTGTAACATAAGCCTCTTCGTAGCCTGTATCAGCGAACGTGACAACTTCAGTCGCGGCACCATAATCGGTATATGCAGTCATATTAGTCTCTTGAAAGTTAGTAACATCCACCTGTTGGCTTTGATCGACGTAAATATTCTGATCAACAAGAACCGGCTGTTGGGCGGAGGTTACCTGTGACCGAGCAAGCATCATGCTCTGGACGTTGGCATTCTGCTGTAACAGGAGCTGATCAGCAGCACTTTGTTGGGCCATCTGCATCTGCATTTGCGCGAGCATGAGGTCTTGGCCATTGGTGGACTGCTGTATGATACTCTGGTTCTGTTCAATGACCACGGGTTGAGAACCAGCTGTGAATGGCTGTGCCGGACCATATGGTGGCTGGGCGGCGGAAACAACCTGCTGCGCCTGGTATTGGACTATCTGCTCCTGCGGATGAGTAATATACTGCACAGTGGTTGGATCGGCGGCAAGAGCTGTAGTGTACTGTGGGCCAGTCTGTGGTTGGGGAGGTGGCCTTTGAACAGTGACGGGACGCAATAGAGGTGCATGAACTGATTGAGGCAGAGGTCTTCGAGCTGGGCGGATCGTGGCGGTTGTAGCCACCGGCACGGCGGTGGCTTGCGCATAAGAAGGAGGATTGGTAGAGGTCGCGATGGTCAAACTCCCTTGTGCCTGGATCGAAAGTGACGGCGAAATATGATGTTGAGGCACTCCGACGTTTGGTTGGGGTGGTTGTACTTGTTGCAAATTGGTCGAAGCTACGAGACTGTTCGAGGGGAGAGAAGCTACGGGTGCAGGTTGCTGTAAAACCTGAACGGTGCCGTCGCCAGCGAACTGTATTGTTGGATCCTGATTTCCTTGGGCTGCGGCCAATATTTGAGGGGTTGGATCCATCGTGACTGCCGTTTCCACAACAGGAATGTGGCTGCTCGCTCCTCCAGCCTCTACAGTGGTGGCCGCTGCACTGCTCGAAAGCTGGCTTACCAGACCAGCGGCAGGAGCAACTGCTGGTGGGCCCACAGATGTTGTTGGTAGCACAGTATTATTGGGCGGCCATGCTGCTTGGAGGTTTATAGACGCTTGGTTGGACATCGATGGGTGAATAGAAACTGAAAACGGTCGAACTGGCTTTCGCGCAGGTATTTTGGCAGGTACGGGTGTAGGTGCAGGAGATGGACCTGATATTTGCTGATTTAGCTGCGGTTGCGACACTACCATCTGCTGATGGTGCTGATACTCATAAGCGTGCACTTGGTCGACCACTTGTGGCTGTGCTTGCCCGTCGTAAGGCACGAAGGTTCTAACCTTGGGCTGGTACTTCCCTTTCTGGTCGGCTGCGTCCACCATCTCGCCCATTACACCTTTGACTGCTCTGCCGGTCTTGACACCAAGAGCGCCAGTGTGTACCAGTATCTTCTTGGAGACCTTGGCCATCTTCTTACGACTGGCCAGAGTTTGTCCGACGACTTTTGCGGACCTCGTAGCCACTGCTGCTCCCGAGATCGTGACTTCCCTCATTGCTGAGGTTGTCTGTGCTAAGTCAGAGTTGAATCTCTGCGACAGGACTTGAGTGTTGTTTCGCTCGGAGAGCTGATGCACGGCGTAAGCTTCCTCGAATCCCGGAACAGCCTTTCTGGCTGCCGCAGAATTGATGTTCAAAGTGACCATGGGTGGAGACTGCGGTGTTCGCACTGGAGCAGTCTGGCTTCGGACGGGGTCCGGTCTGCTTGGTGCCGTGGCATTGCCGGGGGTCGTTATGTGCCTGCTGAGTTGTGGCATCTGCACTTGTTGGGGCTGAACTGTCGCAGCTTCTTGTGGCCACTCCAAGGAACATCTCTGAGTTTCTATATGAACAAAGATTGTCTTTCCGTCGGGTGTCTGAGATCTGACCCATCCAGGTGGCAGAATCCGGATAACTGGTCGAGCATAGGAAGTTCGCCCTGTCGAGGCATTGTAATACAGTACCTTGCCAGAGCCCAAAGGATCCTGCATTGCCAGCCAGCCTGGCGGCAGTGGGGTAACTGGCAGGTGTGCCACAGCCGAAATGGGAGTCTTCTCATATGCAGATGCCATTGTGCTCACCGTGCTCTGCAATGTTTTGCAGCAACGGAGTTCTGAGACGATTTTCACGGTGGTAAACCGGGAAGGAGAACACGGGAAGAAGGGGGTGGAGAGGTATCTTAAGAGAACTTACCGTGGAGGACTGGCGGGGGATCCTTTTTCAGCCCCATCAAGCGTCTGGCTTCCAGAGCGCTGGCAGCAAGCACCCAAGACTGATCACGAGAGCCAAGGACGCCATGGTGTGCAGGAGCAAAGACGATTGGAACGCGAGCTGAGTCCGGTCCTGCAGCAGCTGCAGCAGATTGGTCTAGGCTGCGGAGTGAGAAATTTGGGCCCAAAACTCGTGAGAACACCTATTCAAATTGACTACAGATCCGGAAACAGGCGCCGGATGAGTAGTGACAACAATGTAGATGATGGCGAGAGATATTGACGAACTGGAGGGACGGCAGAATGTTAAGCAATAACTGAGAGAGCCGCATGCACAGCCGCCAAGACTTTAGCGTGCTGGTACGGAGAAGTACTTAACTCATTCGCGCCTGCCTCTGCCTGCGCCGCCAAAAACTTCTGCGCCCGCACCCGTTCTGATAACACACCACCTTTACAACCTCCGCCATACTCAGACATACAAGATGCCCGTCGTCAAGGGAGGTGTATGGACGAATATCGAGGATGAAATCCTCAAGGCGTCTGTCTCCAAGTATGGGCTCAATCAATGGGCTCGAGTTTCCTCGTTACTTGCGCGCAAGACCCCGAAGCAATGCAAGGCCCGATGGACAGAATGGCTCGACCCGGGCATCCGCAAGATCGAGTGGTCCAAGGAGGAAGACGAGAAATTATTGCACCTTGCTAAGTTGATGCCCACACAATGGCGGACAATTGCGCCCATCGTCGGAAGAACTGCAACCCAGTGCCTGGAGCGCTACCAGAAGCTGCTCGACGAAGCCGAGGCGCGTGAGAACGATGAGCTGGGCCTGGGGGGACCAGAAGGCGCAGAGACATTGGCGCCGACGGGAGACCAGGTGCGAAAGCTGCGCCCTGGCGAGCTCGACCCGGATCCAGAATCGAAGCCTGCTCGACCTGACACAATCGATCTTGACGAGGATGAGAAAGAAATGCTCAGCGAGGCCCGGGCACGTCTGGCGAATACACAAGGAAAGAAGGCGAAAAGAAAAGCCCGCGAGCGACAACTCGAAGAGTCCAGGAGACTGGCCGTGCTACAGAAGCGACGAGAGTTGAAGAATGCCGGCATCAATATTAAAATCACGAACCGCAAAAAGGGCGAGATGGACTACAATGCGGACATACCGTTTGAGAAGCAAGCTATCGCAGGCTTTCACGATACACTGGAGGAAGAGGCGAAGAACGAGCGCGAGCGGGAACTGTTTGATCCCCGGAAGCAACAGTTGGCACGAAAGAGACAGGGAGACCCCGAGGACAACATCGATCCAAAGCGGCAGAAGCAAGACAAGGGCAAAGATGCGTCTGCTGTGGCTGCCGCCGCCGCAGCAGCAAGAGCGGGACAGATGCAGCGATTGCGTGAGGCAGAGCAGCAGAGCAAGCGGAGGGCACTGAATCTTCCCGCACCCCAAGTCAGTGAGAGCGAGCTAGAGGAAATTGTCAAGATGGGCATGGCTGGCGACCGAGCAATCAAGTCTGCTGGCCAGGAAGATGGAGACGATCGTGGTTTGATATCGAATTATTCGAACATGGTTGGGGCCACGCCTATCCGAACTCCTCGAGCCCCTGCACAAGAAGACCATATTGCAAACGAGATCAGAAACATTCGAGCCCTAACCGAAACGCAATCGTCGTTACTCGGGGGCGAAAATACTCCGCTGCACGAGGGGACCAGCTCAACTGGCTTTGACGGGATTGCTCCGAGAAGAAACGAAATGGTCACTCCAAATCCTATGGCGACACCGCTTCGGCAGGCGGGAGACACAGCACAGTTTCCTGGCGCTACTCCATTACGGACACCGCGCGACAACCTGACACTCAATGAAAGAGGCGAACGCCAGCTGGTACCACAGACGCCGCGAGATATGCGCTTGGCTGAAAATGTACTCCGGCAGTCCCTCAGAGCCAAACTCTCTTCGCTGCCGAGACCGAAGCAATCCGAGTGGGAACTAGAAGTCCTACCTTCCGAACAAGAAGAACTATCTGCCGGTCCCACCATCACCCAGGAAGACCAGGAAGACATTGACCGTCGGGAACGAGAAGCACGAGAAGCCGCAGCAGCCGCAGAGTTCAAGAGACAGACTCAAGTTTACCAAAGAGCTCTCCCGCGACCTGTCATCGTAGACTACAATACACTGGCGTCTGACGCTACATCCATAACCGATCCTATCCGAGCAATGATTGCCCAGGAAGCGGCTCTCCTCATGGCCAACGACGCGCGCAAGTTCCCACTCGCCGGCTCAAAAGTCACAGGCAAACCTCCCAAACTGGCCCCTCTGCCCGACGACCTCCTCGCCCAAGCCCGCCAACAACTAAAAGAAGCATGCAACGAAACAGACCGCCAATCCTACGTCTCCGCCGTCCAATCCTTCACCTCACCCGAAACCGAACCCAACGCGCTCCCCCTCAAATTCACACCCAGCACAACCACCGATGAATACCTCTCCGCCATCACATCCGCGCAAAACCAGCTCATCTCCGCCGCCGAAGCAGGCCAGAAACTCGAAGACAAGCTCAAACTGCACCTCGGCGGCTATCAAGCTCGGCAGAAGACGCTGAAGCAGAAGATTGCGAGCGTGTATGCGCAGATCGAGGAGCAGAGAGCTCAGCTGGATAGTTTTAGGACGTTGCAGATTGGTGAGGAGGGCGCGTTAGCGAGACGGTTGGAGAGGTTGAGGGATGAGGTTGGTTTTGTGGCGAGGAGGGAGAGGGAGGCGCAGGAGGATTATAGAGCTGTGAGAGAGGAGGCGAGGTCGTTGGGGCAAGTTGGTGTTAATGGGGTTAATGGTCATTGAGACCGACGCGGAGGCTTGCGGAAAGATAGAGCTTTCTACCTTCATGCTCCACTAAGTTGTGAAGAGCTGAGCCTTTCATGCCGATTTCTTCCAGGCAACACAATTAAATTGGGGCTTACCTCATACTAGCTCGAAATCATCCTCGTCACCTTCCTCATATTCATCTTCCGACTTCTTGTGCTCAACAACCAGCATCCTCTCCCCAAACTCAACCTCATCCATGGACACCTCGGCCTCCCGCCTATCCTTCAAGTAATCACACAAGATCACGGATAAAACGACAAGAAAGCCCGCATTAGCTCCTCCAATACCCACACCCTGCGCTCGAACCAGTCCACACATCGAACCCTCGTGTCTTCCACGTATCGCTTCACAGCCTTTCTTAAGTGCCTCAGAGCCGAGCAGATCGAAGGATAGGAACAGCGTGGATGAGGAAAATCGTCCTGGCTCTGATCATCAGGAGGGCGATGATGGTGGCTTCTACCCATGCGAGGGTACGCGGGTACGCGGCGTCGAAGCGGTCGAGTGCATTTAGTTTCAACTCGTCTAGGTGTGAGTATTGGTGTTGATGTTGGGGCATGGTGGATGTCTTTTCGATATGCGAGGAAACGTTCGTGAAACGTTATTGTTGAGGTTTGTTTTGGTTTTGTCTTGGTCGGTTCGTGGACACGATGTCGAATCCAGGAAAGGACGAGGCAAAAAAGCTGTTTGTCGTTCTAAAGGACCTGACTCGGTGAACGAGATTGGAGAGCAGATGTTCGTGGGAACAGAACCTCCGGTCTGTGTCATGTCCAATTTGCACTTTGAGACTTGGACGCATGAGTCTTCTTGACCGTAAGAGTAAGTAGCGCACGTGGCAAGTGAACTTGGTTGCATTTACACATTTGTACGCCTATCATTGGCCAGACCGATTTTTCCACGTTGGTCCGATCTTTTCGATACGGCTTCTGGAGAAGTGTGCGAGTGGATGGCAGTCGAAAGGCTTCAAGGGATTGGTATACCAAGAAATAGGTGACCCTGGTGGGGACATGCTAGGACCGTGCGCAGATGTCGATTCATCTTGAGCGATTTGGCAACCACAGTGGGCTAGGTCGCCATTTTTCTCGATGCGGCCATTACTGCTCGACCTCGAGCATGGAATGCAATCGTTGATACCTTGTGGAGGAATGACTGTGCGCTGCATCGATACTCAGGCTGTCGTGCGGATGACTAAAGCCACGAGGCTTCGGTGAGAAAGGGGCCGAATAGGACATCCAGAGCAGACAATCGATCAACCATCATATACATCCCTAGAGCGGCTTAATGGAATCACATCTCACGTGTGAACAAGGCCTGCTTTTGTCCATGTGGTGCATACCCAGCCTTGTGCCTAGACTCGGGAGATTGTCCCTCTGGTCCAAGGAGTAAAAGAGGGGAACATAGATGCTTGCTGCGGCTCCGCACCCACAAGCCAATCATACGGTTCTGGCTTCGTACATCCAAGTGGTGTGAAAACCACGAGACCAATGGCGCTGACATCGGAGCTGCGCTGACAGAAAGTGTGTAGATGATGCCTTCCTGATGACCGAGACCCGAGGTGGTGAAAACCCCTCGCAACGTCGCAGGTATAAATGGCCATTGCAGAGAGGATTGGAGCTTGGTAGGTTTTGACCATTTGGTTTGGTGTTCTGATTCAGGAAGTATACTGCCCGATCCTCGACCAGTGTATACAAAGATGAAGGCACTCGTGTATCAAGGTGATGGTAAGTGTGGGCTCGAAGATCGCCCTGTTCCAAAGATCCAGGAGCCTTCAGATGCCATAGTCAAAGGTACGTTGCACGAAGTCAATATAGGCTCTCAGCTGATGAACTTGGCAGTCGTCTACACGACAATTTGCGGAACTGATACACATATACTGCACGGAGACGTTCCAACATGCAAGCCTGGTCGTATACTAGGACATGAGGGTCTGACACCTTCCGAAAGCTGGCAAACTGGAAGGCTGACACGACACAGGTGTCGGCATTGTCGACGAGGCGGGCTCCGGGTTAACTAGATTCAAGAAGGGCGATCGAGTCCTGATCAACTGCATTTCCAGCTGTGCAACATGCAAGTACTGCCGAAGAGGAATGCCCTCTCACTGCGTCAATGCGGGCTGGATCCTTGGCCATACCGTTGATGGTACTCAAGCCGAATATGTTAGAATTCCATTTGCTGACAGTGGCTTGCACCATGTCCCGAAGGGTGTTGATGAGAAGGCTCTGGTCATGCTGTCCGACATCTTCCCAACGGGACTCGAGGTTGGAGTGCAAAATGGGAAGGTCCAGCCAGGGTCGACTGTGGCGATCGTGGGATCTGGGCCAGTGGGCCTGGCGGCATTGATGACCGCGAAGCTGTATTCGCCCAGTCTTCTCATCATGATTGACAGGGATCCCAGTCGTCTGAAGGTCGCGAAGAGACTCGGAGCAGACCTCACCATCAACAGCGCCGAGACGAATCCTTTGGAGTTTGTCATGAAGCATACGGACGATACTGGCTGCGACACCGTGATGGAAGCCGTCGGTGTGCCTGAAACATTGGAGATGGCTCAAGACTTGGTGGCTCCAGGTGGCACGATCGCCAACATCGGTGTGCATGGTAAAAGCTGTTCGCTGAAGATCGAGAAGCTATGGGTGCAGAACATCTCACTTACCACCGGACTGGTTGACACAGTCACCACACCGATGTTATTGAAACTCTTTGCCGCAGGTGGTATTGATCCTGGACAGCTGATTACGCATGACTTTTCGTTCAAGGACATGGAGCAAGCTTACACGACATTCAAGGCGGCGGCCCAGCATGATGCTCTGAAGATGTTGATCACTATGTGAACGGCCAAAAGTTGTGGTTAAGCATGCAGGTATGCAGTCGTTCAGCGGTCATCAAGCATTAAATCCCATCCCATTGACTTCGGCATCACCCATGAGAGCGCTCTTGACCTCTTCTTCTCCAACCCTGAGTCTGACCTTGCCTGCTCTTTCACCTTTGGATCTTGCTTCCATGGCGATGATACCAGCCTCGACCAGCTCCATTGCCGCTGCTCCAAGAGCTAAGATCCGAGGCAGGACAGCCGTGGAAGGCGCTTTTCCATCTGTATCGTCCAGGAGCAAAAAATCGTGTATCGCGCTATTTTCTGCGACATCAGCGATTCGCTTGGCTTCAACATTGATCTCGCCGAGGGTGCATTCTGCAACGCCCGTACGTCGACTTCGTGCAAGAATGGCCGCAAGGAAGAGCTTTGAGGCAAGCGATAAGGAACGAAGATGCTGCGCCACGGGAGAGGACGTGGCCTCGTTGATTGCTTGCTTGATTGTGGCGATGGTCACTCTTGCCAACTGCTTCGGTTCGCCTTCCTTGTCATCGACGTTCTTCGTTTTGGCTTTCTGAGCGTTCCTGCCTCTTCGACTCGGTGTCGTGGCTGCGACTTCCTCGTCATCGACTACGTCTTGCTTTCCCTGCACTTGTTCTGCAATCTCAACGGCACGGCGGCAGACGTCAAGTGCCCGTCGAGCGTCGCCAGAAACAGCTGCGACTTTACGGCTTGCGAACTGGACGGCATCCTTGTCCACAATATTGCCAGGCACCCCTTCCAATCTTGATATTATTATTTCCATCAATTGTATATGGGTATACCCAGGAAACGTGATTCTTGTCAGACCGAGTCTCGAGCTGATCTTATTGGATAGTGTCCGCTCAGGCAAATCCATGGTGTTGGCGACTGCAAGCACGATGAGTTTCGAGTGTCGCATTGCAGGCCAGTTGAAGAAATTGTACATGACGCTCTGGTTCTTCGTGACAAGTTGGTCGAGTTCATCCATTAGCACGACACAGGGTATTCGTCGTGGTGAGGGGTGGGAGAATTCTTGCTCCAGCAAGCTGAGCGCGTGGTTAGGACTGACTCGGTCGCCTTTTAGTGCTTCCCACAGGAGTGAGTATGATTGATGTGGTTCGGTGACTTTCATGCCATTGATTTCGACGAAGTTGAAGTCGTCCAGCTCTTCATTCACCACAGCTTGATGGAGAGATGTGACCACTTCGCGCACGGTGGCCGTCTTGCCCGTGCCTGGTGTGCCTGAAATGTAGATACATGCTCCTGAGCCATCAGCAATGGCGGAGTAGAGATGTGAGTAGACTGTGCTGAACTCATTGGATCGACAGGGCAGTGATGTCGGTACAGCAGAGACATGAAGTGTTGCTCGGGCGTGTGAATATGGCGTCGACATATACTGGGACGGAGAGAGGACACGGGTCCCCAGTGGTGTGATCTCGATGGGCTTCTTGATCAAGATCCGCTTATGAGTCGGTGTGCTGTATTTGGCAGACTTCGCAGAGGATTTCGGAGTTGACACTGTGCTCGTGGTTCTTCTTCTTTTGGATGGCGTGCGTGGCTCATCATCGATGCGTCCCTTGCTCTGGTCGTACTCAAGATCTTCCTTTTTAAGTGGCTTTCGCTTCTTCACCTTCGTCTGCTCCCGGATCCAGTCTAATAGGTCAAGCATGTCCTCTGGTCCCTTGTATATCTCATCCCACACGATGTCCTCTGTGAACTGAAGTGTTCTCTGCTTGACCCCTCGCCGACACATGATAGTCTTCGCGTAGCGGTTGGCTGCTGACTTCGACCTCGGTGGCTGACCGCCTGGGTATAGTTGGAGAAATGCATCTTTCGATAGCACCGTCGCTCTTCCATTGATTGCGGTCAGCGGATTCAGATTGAAGTCCGCGGTGATATACGATTCGTTGGGCAGCACATCAGGAAGCTTGGATCGTTTGCCTGACATCAGTTCTTCAGGGGTACAGAACCACTGAATGTGGATGCACATTTCATCTTCTCCATCTTCATTCTCGTCAGAGAAGTCGCATGCAAGTCCCACCCAGTCTTTGCCTTGTTCAGGCGATTTCAACAAGACGGAGTCTCCTATTCGTACAGCAAATGAGCCCATGCGAGCCCCTATAATGCGCTTTTTGGCCCCATCGAGCGCGCTCGCTTTTCGTTTCTTGGAGTTCGTTTCTCGGTCCTCCGAGCGACCAGAGTCTTCACCTTCGTAGATCCATTGCCAGGGGTGGTCCTCATATCCGAGTTCATCGTCCGAATCTTCACGTCTGAGGCCGCCCTTGGTCAAGTAGGCCTTCTTTTGGGGTGTCTTCTTCGTGATCGTCAAAGGCATTGTTTTCGCGACCTTCTAGACATGGATCTTGTTGACTGGTATCGGCATTTGGTTTCGAAAGGAAGTTCAAGATGCTCGGCTTAGGAACGCGTCGGCGGCGCGTGTGAAGACTGGCAGCTTAACCTATTTGCGTTAGCGCTGCTTTGCCGCCGATATTTTGCCGACCTTGTCACTTGGACGAAGTGTAGACCGTTCTTCACCTCCTCTGCCTTCCAGTTCCCACAACGTCGGCGGTCAGATCGACAGGGTAGGAAGAGTGGGAGCTTTTTACACATCAACAGCGAGGACTTATAAAATGTCTTCCATTAACAGCGTGCAGTCTTAAGCTGAGTCTGAAACAGGCGCAAAGTCCGGGATTCTTGGTGAGCTGCCTCCAGGGCTTGTCGATCTGAGGATGAAGAATGTCGATCTGGACTGATTTCAATGGTTGTGTCTGTCGGTGGTTGAAGTCTGAAGCTCTCCCACTGCGACGCTCGACTTGAAGTCGAAGATTGCCACCGTCTTTGCGGTGTCGTCTCAGTTTGTTGTTTGCTTCCTTGCACACACCTTGACGCTTCCACACCTGCGCTGTCGTGCGCTTGGATACTGGCAAGGTGACCTACTGGACTTGTCACCATCATATCTGGGTGCGTGAAGTGGTCATTGGTCGTCACGCCGCAATCGACCGGACGACAACATCTTTCTCCGACTTTATATTCTTCTCCGATTTCTCAGAAACATCTTGCCACCTTTGTTACTTTGTCTTCTGTGTTACTCTTCTATCACAGAGTCTAGCTTTTCGTTCACAGCAGTATCATACTCCACCTTCTACCGCGATCATCGCGGTCCCTATCCCTGAGAAAGCGACGCTGCTATCACAATGAGCGAGTGAGTTTATCTGAGATGAGATCGGACGTATCCCATGGACTGACTCTTCATCTAGTCATGAGGGTGAAGGCCTCGATCTAGAGCGTACGTCTCTCTATCACTTTCGTTTGGACATGCCTGTGTGATCTTTGAGTCTGACGTTTCACAGGCTGGGAAGAGGCAAGCCTGCCAGGCGCATCCCATTTCTCCTACGCGGCGTCCGAGGTTTTCATTCAAGGCACAACTCAACCAAACGCAAACTTCCATCCTCCAACCGGCCCGCGCGGTGGTCCAAAGGGAAGATTTCCAGCTCAGCGTCAGAATGGCTTCCCTCCTCCACGACAGAATGGGTTCTCTCCAGCACCTGCCCGCGTTCTTCAACAACAAGCGCGATTTGGTCAACCACGGGATGGCCCTCTTCAATCAAAGCAACAAGTGTTGAAGCCTCCAGTCTGGCGTAATGAAGCACAAACCCAGGCCGAGAAGGGCGAGCCACCCAATGGCCAGTACAAGTTCAAATCGGAGCGAAAGTGGAAAGAACTGTCGAGAATGTCGTTGAACGTCAATAGAGCGGCTCAGCCTCCTCCTAAACAGCTTCTGAAAATTATCATGGGCCGAACCAATACCTTCATCAGAGAGCCTGAGCCAGAAGACGAAACTCTTTTCATTTGGGGAGGAGAGAACGAAGTAGTTGAGGCCAAAGCGCAGGTGGCAGAGTGGGACCAGGATGTGCAACAGTCTCATGCAAACACCAGAGAGGAATTCTGGTACAAGGGAAGGGCACTCGATGGCAGAGCTGCAAATCGTCAAGACCGCCAAGCTCAACAAAACATCATGAAGGAGCTCATCCAGGAAGCCGCGATCGATTATCCTGTTGAAGCAGCCTTCCTCTGGCCCAGAGAACTCGACATCGAAGAGTTCGAAAAAGCGAACAAGGAGGTTCTTGATCAGCTTAGAGGCAAGTACAAGTGCCAGATCAATTTCCCTTCAGCGAATACTCAACACATCATGCTCGCCGCACACTCTGAGGCCGATGCTGTCACTCTCATGACCAGGACGATGAACCTCATCAAGGAGATGATCTCACGTCGAGATCAGCTTGTCACAGTCAATATGGTTGATCTCCCGAACTTCAATCTCTACCGAGACAGAGTCGGGCTTCTCGATCTCGATCCAAAGACTCAATCATACCTTCCCACTCTACATGGTAAGCCTGCAGAGAAGGAAGAAGTCCTGAACAACGATCGCCGCCAGATCCATTCCGGCAACTGGAAGAAGATCAAGAAGACGGTCGATGTGGCTGTCAAGAAGCTCCGCATGTCCTCGCAACACTGTCGGATGAGGTTCGTCTTCGGAGAGCTGGGCTTCTTGCTGTTCATGAAACCTACTGGTGGCGCCGAAACTTACACGTTCGAAGACTTCTATACCATGGTCACCAAAGGCAGGACCCAGTTGAGGTTGAATGGCCTGCCGGTTCGCCAAGGTGACATTACACTTCTGGCTGACATTCTCGACGAAAATGAAGCTTTCTCCGATTGCAGCGAATACTACGCGGCCTTCTTCGACTTCCCTGGTACGTCGCATAACACGACCCTCCGCCTTGAGACCGTCTTCACACCGATGGGTGTCGACGAGACCGAGAACCGCGAAAAGCGCTGGGTGGAACTCAACGACATGGTCTCCCGCCTTCAAGTCAGCCACCTCAACTTCGATCGCCCAGACTACCAGATCACGCTCGACGCCTTCCCCGTCACCACCGAGAAGCCGCCAAAACTTCGCAACCAGATGAACGCCTTCCAAGCCAACGTCACCATGGACCGCCCTCCAATTGGCATCAAGTCCTTCCCTCGTCGACGCACCCATCACCGACCCGAAAACGGCCTACAATACGTCTCCGAGATGATCATGCTGAAATGGCGCTTCAAAAACACGGACGGCGTCTTCGAGCTCCGCCGCAAGGATACGTACGACCTACGTCCCGGACGAGAGAGCGGCACGCCCGTCGAGACACGCTGGCACGCTCTGTACTACTACCCCGAGTGGGACAACCTTATGGGCGAGTTCGCGAGTATCAAGCCTGGTGAGGACGTGCAGTGGGTTAAGTCGGTGGCTACGTTCTTCCCGGAAGCGGCTGATGAGTGGAGTGCTTTGCCCAGAGGGTTCAAGAACTTCATGAATGAGGTGGAAGAGATCCAGGATTTGTTGGCCGAGGCGATTGGGAGGCTTGCTAAGGGAAAGGGAAAGGAGAGAGCGGAGTGAGGTAGAACAGAGAGGGCTGAAAGTAGTGGCTCGTTTGGCTGGAAGGATGGCGCCCGAAGCATAGAGCTTCACAACGAGGCTGACAATGGGGATGACAACAGGTATCGATGGCGAGCACGATGGACATGGAGGGAGCTTGACGCTTAATAACGACAGTGGAGGTCCCGGATCGTACTGATAGAACCCGTTCTCGCAACGAGGACCACAACGACCCCCATTGTGCATGCCGTTGTAGACACCAATACACCCCAAGAGGCCGCTGAACATAAAATGCACATGCTAACCCGCCGCTGCCTTCACCTGCCCCCCTCCCCCTCCTGCGCCATACTGCCCCGGCTGTTCCTCAACCATCTTCCGCCTCAACACATCCTCCACGATCCTCAAATTCTCACTCTTGCCGCCCACGACTTTCTCAATATCGCCTAGATTTTTTGTTAAGTCGTCGATCTTGCCGGTGTAGAATTTCGTGGCGTCGAGCGGAGTCTTTTCGACGAAGAAGCCGGTGCCGATGTCGACGAGGAGGGTTGCGCTACCAGCGGATTTGGGTGTGGTGGTGGAGGAGGAGGGGCTGGGTAAGGCGAGGGTGCCGGGGACGTAGAGCGAGGTTGTTAGGGGGATGAGGAGGGGTGTTTCTGTCGGGTAAGATGTTAGTAGTTGCTCCGTTTTGTGCTCTCGTCGAGATCACTGTCGCCTTTCGGTGCAAGGACGTCGTATGTCGCGTGCGCAGGCCGCAGGACGTGTACTTGGAAGTCAAACTCACCGCCACTCTTTCCCTGCACACCATCTTGTATACTCTTGATGCAATCTCTAAAGCGGCTCTGAGCGGCTCTTAAGCGCTGGTATGAGGCGCTCAGGTGCTCGAGTTCCTGCGACAATCGTGTCTGTAGTGCGGAGAGTTGTTGGACGGAGAGGGTTGAGATGTCGACGCCGCCTCCTTGGGGTGCTTGGGACATTCTTGTAACTTTGGGCTGGTGACAAGAGATTTGTGAGTGCCAGTTCGGATATCCTTTGCGAGGTCAAGCGAGTTGATCTGTTCGAGTCGCTACGAAGATGTTGTTTCAATTCTCTGATTGGAAACTTCAAGAGAACAGTGAGGGGAAATATTCAGCCTCGTTTCGGGACAAGGCTGCAATAGCGATCACAGGAAGGTGCACGCCCTTTTCTCAAACCCAGCTCGAATGACTTTATGAGATGGAGGGCATCTGTCTACGTCGCCTTCTCCCGTGTGTCTGCTCGATGACACGTTCTGGTCTCGTCATTTAGAAGCAATGCCGCACTGAGACGGTGCAGGGAGCATGGACATCGGAGGATGAAAAGACTTTGATTCCATGTCTGCCGAGCATTTGAGCGTTTTGAATCAGCTCGAGTCACACTCTGTCTCTGTTCACGACTGCAGGTATTGGTACATATACAAGAGAGGGGTATCTCAACACCAAATGCACAGTCAGCACTCCCAATGCACCTACCAGCTCAAAGTTTCTTCAGCAGACCTTGAACGAACCCGGGCGCATCATGGATCTCAACCTCTTGCTTGACCTTCAACCGCCGACATTGTATCTCCACCTTCCCTCGGTCGAAGCCTTTTCCCACGACCACAATAACAGGATACCCGATCATATCTGCATCTTTCAGTTTCCAGCCCATGCCTTGCGTCCGGTCGTCGAGGATGATGTCAACAGCGTCTCCAGTCGAGCTTCCTGTCAGCTTGTCATAGAGCTCCTCTGCAGCCTGTAGCCGTTGCGCTTGCGACGGCTGAACAATGATCACGGCTTCAAAGGGAGCAATCGCCCTTGGCCAATTGAGACCAATGTCGTCGCTGAGACAGGATGCGCTCGCTGCGATCAGCCGCGATACGCCGATGCCATGGCAGCCCATCTCCACCGAGGTCAAGTTCTTCTCGCCCTCTTCCCTTGTAGCAAGGCCTAGTTTCGAGCTGTAGCGCGTTCCCAGGTGGAAGGTATGCCCAATCTCGATGGCCTTGTCCACGATCAAGGTACCAGTTGGACAGTTAGGGCAAGGATCTCCAGCTTCCTGCTTCAGCAGACTCCAACTTCCCCTAAGCGAAGACGGTGCGGCTTTGAGGAGGTAGTGATCGTACTCTCCCAGATCCACTTGATCGAGGAGCTCCGAAGGCAGCCCATTTGTTGGTAAGCCTTGGCCAACAAGATAATATATGGATCGACGATTCTTGGATGCCTTTTTTTGCCGCTCTCCCTGACTTTTAGTAAAAGACTGCCAAGGATCTTCGACACCAGTATCGATGTCCAGAATATTGTTCAGCGCTGATTTGACGCCGTAGGGATTGATCGAGCTACGCTCTGACGTCCTAGCAGCAACGACACGCACCAGACTGCGATGATCTGTGCTGAGGAAGTCTTGATAGATATACGCTGGAAGTTCTCCTTGATTCCAGCGAAGATCAAGTAGAGCGTCGAGACTTCCCATTCGGTGAGGCTCGTACGCATACTGTGGAACAAACTCTTCATTATGAGCGTAATCGCAGTCGGAGCATGTGATGACAGTGTCCTCCCCGGCTTTGTTTGGAAAGTGGTACTCGTGGCTGAGATCGCCTCCCATATCGCCCGAGGTGGCTCTTGCTTCCACATATTTGATCTTTAGCTCATCGAGGAAGTTGCGATATGCGTGTCGGATTTCATCGTAGGTGATATGCGCTTCTGCTGGGGTAGAGTCGAATGTGTAAAGATCCTTCATCAGGAATTCTCGCCCGCGCAGGAGTCCGCCGCGCGGTCGCTTCTCATCTCTGTACTTCCTCCCAACTTGATACAGCCGGACTGGGAGTTGCTGTCGTGTTTGAACGAGTTCGGCAAGCAAGTTGGTGATTTCCTCTTCGTGGGTTGGTGCCAACAGCCATCCTGTCTCCTTACGATCTTGAAAAGTGAACATTTCGCCGCCAGCCTTGAGACGACCAGACTTCTCCCATAATGCCTGAGAAGAGATGGAAGACAAGGACACTTTCGAAGCTTTGACTGATCGCATATGTTTGTCGATCAACCGCTCCAGCTTCTCCTGGACTCGAAGGCCAAGTGGCAGCATCTGAAAGATGCCGGCGTACGCCTGTCGCAGATATCCAGCTCGGATGAGGAGCTGTGTCGCGTCGGTAGCGACATCTTGCTTCTGCACATTGACTGTCGGGATCCAGAAGTCCGATATCCTTTGTCTTGAATCGTGATGGACATGTCGAATTCCTAAGAAATGCCGCGTACTTTTCGTTTTCGAACAACGGATCAACAACTTCATGGTCGACTTTCAGCAGCTGCAACGTGGTCTTGAAACGTCGTCATTAGCTGCTGGATCTCCTTCTCAGCTTCGACTTCCTCGCATCGCCGAGCCAGGGACCATGCAAACAATCGTTCTCGAGACATGGAGTGAGCGAAGGGGAGGTAACCACGACCAATCATGCACGACATGCATCCCGCCAAGCTCATCTGTGGGGGCTGAAGTCAAACCTTGAGGCCATCTCAATCAACTGTTTCTTCTACACCAGCAGCCCCAGTCACCACCTTCTCCATGTGGTACTCTGCAGTTCCCTCGTACTCTGACCGAGATCCTGCAGCTCTTATGTGGGCTTCTAAAACAGCGACTCAATTAGGCGGGTCGATCTGTCAGCGAAGTAGTCGGGACATTGATAGGTTGAACCCTCCATCGAGACTAGGCGGCATGTCCGTTTTTGTTGACATTCCCCGAAGAGAGATTACCAACATTGTGACCTGTGCACCAGTTGTACAAGTCACAAGCTGCTTCAGCTCAAACTGCACGTCCCAATGACTGCACATATGCCCCGATGTGGACTTGCTAATAGGTTGCGCCTGATTCGTCCCTGCAGGCTATTCTGGCCAGGCTCATCTCGAACACGGCTCTTCTTAGAAGCGTTGCACGAGCTGAAACTGGAAAAATGAGAACCAGGACCGAGCGTGTTGTCGCAGTTACCCGCACGATGCTCTCAAATGCCCCTTTTCTGGAAGGCCCTGCCGCGGCCTTCGAAGTCTTGCATTCAACGGGTTGGCTAGCTCACAGCCGTTCGAGACCAGCATGGAGGACGGGATCTCGACTCTTTTCATGACTTTGCTTCATTAAGCTGCCGTGATCCGTCAGAGGTGCTGGTTTCTCTCTTTCGACATTCAATCATCTTGAGCTCAGGAACAAGAGCTTTTACCGGCACATCTTCTACTGTTCAACTGCCGTCCAACATGCACTCCAAAGCACTTTACATCCTCGCAACGTTGGGCGTGGCGGCGGCCTTGCGTCCCAATCGCACGACCATTTGCGATTACTACACCCCTCTCATCCTGGGGAAAGATAACACACCGGCCAGTCAGCAGGAACTCATGGCCTTGATCACCCATACTTTCATCCTCGGCAACTACACCACTCCTAACGTCGGCGTCAAGGTAGATGGGATCGCTGGTCCCAAGACTTATCAGAATCACGACATCAATCTCCTGCCGTACTTCACAGCTGCTTATAACTCTACCAATAGGGGCGGCAAGGCTACGGCAGTCAACTTCCTCGATGACGGAGGTGCTGCGGCGCTGCTGGCAAACAAGCCTTCCAACACAACCAACTCCAATCAATAGTAGGAGCCCTGAACACAAACCGAGACTGATTGCTGATAAACGTTTCTACAGCCGCCTTCTAACCCATGTGTACCAATACTTTGGCGATTTCTATGGCTGCTCTCAGCAAGGAAGCAACGACTTTCCTCACTATCAAGGTGTCGCGAGCATGTGGGAGGTTCACAAGTAAGCTTTCGTCGTATACCCTAAGGCTCCTGGTCTGACCACATTAGATTCATGGATCCCAACTTGTGGGAGTCAGGCTACTTCAATGAACAGATCGTGCTCGCTGGAAAGTCGGTTGGATTCGAGGATGCAGACGTGGAATACACACGCACGGGTCTAGATCAGACCTTCACCTACCGCTGCATCCCACCAGCTGCAGTCATTCCTCCCTCGGCTGGACCTCAGCTGCAGACCATCTGTTCCGATGTCAACAGCTGTCCATTGGCCGCGAATGCGAACTGCTCGGCCTACCCAAATGGCGGAGTGCTTCAGTACCCAGCCATCGTCAATGAGACACTACTGCAAGGTGTCCCGAAAGAGAATGATACTATTGGCCTGAGCAGCAGTGCATCTGCTTCAGGCTCTGGCTCTTCTGCTACTGCAAGCGGTTCATCTACTGCTAGCGGGTCAGCAGCATCCCCTAGTGCGTCTAGCACCGGTGCAGCTGCTTACACTTTTGGCACAGGAAACCCGCTGGCAGTCCTTGGGGGTATGGCAGCCCTCCTTCTCACGGCACTGGCCCTTTGAGCGGAGGTGGTCGGAAGGATTGGGCGGCTTGAGTCAGGTTGATGTTTGATTTAAGGATATAATCATTGCTGATGTGACAGACCCGGGATGGGAGGACGGAATTGAAAGGTTACATGTCCATTCAAGCTTATGTACTGAGAGAACCTGCTCAAAATATAGTCGTATGTACTTGTGACCAAGAACAGTCTCTAGCCCTGTTGCCTTAGACTGTCGTCCCGCCATTGCCATCCAGTGAGGTACACCTGCCAAAACCCATAACCACCGCAAGTTTGCAAAGCGTAGCCGGCGCAAGAAACATTACAATTGATCCCATTAACCTCCGAATCCAAAGCTGGAAAATCGTCACCACAATAGCACGTCCTTCCATTGGTCGTGGCCATGACGGCCTTGTTCAGTCCAAGGCATTTCGTCCGACAGTAGCCTGTACTTTGAAACATATAGTCTCCTTGTGATTCGAGGGGTTCTCCTTCACTAAAGCAACCTAGAGCCGTCATTGCTATTGTAGTTGAGGAAGGTGCAGCTGGCGTGGACGTCGATAATTGAGGAGCATATGATGGTCCCAAGAGGGCAGAAGTCAAGGTGAGGGCGTGTACTATCAACGCCGTCATTTTAGATGTGTGGTTGTCTAGCTTCGAGGATGCAAGGCGAGATCAGTACATATATAGGTATTGAAGCCTACCGTCCCCTTCACCAGGCATCAGGCGAGCCAGCCTTGACCAGGAAATATCAAACCTTGGCGCGTTTATATCCGCCCGACGAGCAGCCGAGGATCTTGAGATTTTTGGAGATTTTCTGAACAGCCCACCAGCTGCGAATCTGCGACCTGATGCTGGGTCCTTTACTCTGCTGACCGACGGCCGTAGCAGAGGACATGCCGAAAGATAAGAGGGCCGCCAGTGGCGCAAACGCAATCAAAGCGAACAAGTCTCGTACCAAACCCTCAAAACATAACCCCGAGTCGAAAGACGTCCAACAAGAAGATCTGCGGAAGACCATCCAGCGACGTTACCTCCGTGAGTCGGACTTGGAGAAGATAGAAGACAAGAAGAACGGCGGAAATAAGAAACTTCTCAAGGCGAAAACACCTGAGCCGCATAAGAAAAGCTCAGAGATTGAACGAGGGAAAAAGCGTGATCGCAATGGCAAGATCCTCAATCAGAACAAGAAGGACAATGACGAGCAGGCTACTACAGCACAAGGGACAGACGCAGACGAAAATGTCCTTGAACGAGAAATGAAAGAGCTCGGTGGCACCGCAGAAGACCTGGATCTACTCGCAGGCATAGACTCGGAGTCGGAGGTGGAAGGCGATACCCCAAAGACAGCTGTGGAAACCTTGGACAAAGGCCTGAAGAATATCTTGAAAGAGATTGCTCTGGCTCAAGGAGAAGTTGAAGAGGACGAGCAGGCCGCGGGCGAACCGGAGGAGAGCGAGCCAGACATTGTCGTTGGAGGACCTCAAAAAGCCAGTACATCAAAGTCAGCTCCAGGTCCGCAACAGGAGCCGACAAAGAGAGGCAAGAAGTCGCAGACGCAGTACATCTGTGATCCAAAGCCAGAATGGTATGATGTAGCAGAACCAGACGTCGACACCGAGACATCCCCCAAATACACCATTTCCAAGGACTCAATCGACCAACTCCACGACTACGCAAAATCACTCCTTGACGAAGAGAACGAGAAATTCAAAATTTCTCAAGAATCCTCCTCCGCTCAATCATTTTACAATACCGTCATCACGTCCGGAACCCTGTCCGACAAGATCTCCGCTCTAACCCTGGCTGTGCAAGAATCACCCATCCACAACGTCAAAGCTCTGGAGACTTTGATCGCCCTCGCCAGCAAAAGAAGTCGCTCTCAAGCAGTTGACGTGCTTCGAGCTCTGAAAGATCTTTTCGCTCAAGGTTCGCTCCTCCCACCTTCGAGAAAGCTTTACGCTTTTGCGTCACAACCTTCCCTGCTATATCTGTTTGGAGAGATCAGAAATTGGAAGACAGGCCAGAAACTGCCACGGGGTCTCGACTCCAAATATCTTGTGATTTGGGCTTTCGAACACTGGTTGAAAGAGCAGTACTTCGAAATCCTAAAGATCCTTGAAGTCTGGTGCAACGATGAAATCGAGTTCTCCAAAGCAAGAGCAGTCAGCTACGTTTATGAGCTTCTCAAGGAAAGGCCCGAGCAAGAGTCAAATCTGCTTCGTCTCCTGGTCAACAAATTGGGAGACCCGGTCAAGAAGATCGCGTCGCAAGCCTCGTACCTGCTGATGCAGCTCCTCATTTCTCATCCTGCGATGAAAATGGTGGTCGTCTCGGCTGTCGAGAGTGACTTCATCTTCAGACCGGGGCAAAGCCTGCACGGCAAGTATTATGCAGTGGTCACACTGAATCAAACAGCCTTGAGCGGAAAAGAAGAAGACGTCGCAATCAAGCTCCTTGACATCTACTTCGGCCTCTTCACCGGCCTGCTGAAAGAAGACAAGCCTGCCACAACACAGGAAGAAGAGGGTCAAGAACCTCAAACGCGAGGCGAACGGCGCAGAAAGAAGAACAAGAAACCATCCATGACACCCGGCCAAGCCCAAGCCTCAGAACTGCGCGAGAAACTCATCTCCGCCATCCTTACGGGCGTGAACCGCGCGTATCCTTACACCACCAGCGCAGATACCAGCAACACCGCCTTCTCCTCGCACCTAGACACGCTCTTCAAAATCACGCACTCCGCAAACTTCAACACGTCGATCCAATCACTCATGCTGATCCAGCAGATCTCCCAAGCAAGCCAGCACAAAGCCTCCAATGACCGCTTCTACCGCGTTCTGTATGAATCGCTTCTCGACCCGCGCTTGATCATCGCTTCCAAACAGCAATTGTACCTAAACCTACTCCATCGCGCGTTGAAGGCTGATCTGCACGTCAATAGAGTCAAGGCGTTCGTCAAGAGACTCGTCCAGGTATTGAGTCTGCATGAGCCAAACTTCATCTGCGGCGCGTGCTTCCTGATCCAAGACCTGGTGAAAACTTTCCCGGGCCTCAAATCTCTAATCGATGAAGCTGAAGACCACGACGAAGACGATGTCGAAGTCTTCCGCGATGCGCCAGACGAGGACGACGGAGAACACATACACCCAACGAGACAAAATCAAATCGTAACGTCCTCCGAGCAGACCTCCTCCCAGGGCAATACAGCCTACGACGCCCACAAACGCGACCCCCTGCACGCCAACGCCTCTCATACCTCCCTCTGGGAACTCCTGCCCTTTCTAGCACATTTCCACCCCTCCGTCTCCCTCAGCGCCGACAACCTCCTCCTCCACCGGCCCTTATCTGGAAAACCCGATCTCACCGTGCACACGCTAGCTCACTTCCTCGACCGTTTCGTGTACCGCAATCCAAAACTCTCTGCCACAGGCGGTTTGCGCGGGTCGAGTATCATGCAATCCATGGCCACGGAGAATACAGACGCCGTTCTTCTCTCCTCGGACGCGCGCGCCGCATTGGGCCCAGCTATGAACTCTGAGAATTTTAGGAGGAAGATGGTCGATGAGGTTAGCGCGGAAGATGTGTTTTTCCACACGTACTTCAGCTCGCTTAAGAAGACGGGGGTGATGTCTGCGAAGGAGAGGAAGAAGGCGGAGAAGAGGCGCGCGGAGAGGGATATTGATGGTGGGGACGACGATGAGGAGGAGGAGGATAAGATCTGGAAGGCGATGATGGCGAGTGCGCCGGAGCTTGAGGGCGATGAGTTTGATGATGACGACGATGTGAATCTCGAGTTTGATGATCTTGACTCGGATGGGGAGGTTGGATCTGGTGATGAGATGCCAGACGATGAAGAAAATGATGACGCAGACGGAGACGGAGAAGTAGACTTTGATCCCGCGTTCTTCGACGACGAGGAGGATCTCATGGCTCTCGATGCCGCAGACGCGGGTGTCGATGCAGACGAGATCCCCGGCGACGTGTCTGATTTCGCGGGCTTCGATTCTGACGCTGAAGCTGGCAAACCCGCTAAGAAAGCCAAGAAAGACAAGGAAGAGAGGAAGAGGTTGAAGAATCTGCCTACGTTTGCGAGCGTGGAGGATTATGCGAAGATGTTGGACGATGATGAGGACGAGGATCTGGGTCGATAGGGTAGGGAATTGCTCGTGCAGTGATGGGATTGGCTTGGACAGCGTAGCGTAGCGTTCCAAGCACGTACGTATGTAGAAATCGAGAAGAAATCAGGACAGTGTATTCCGATATGACAATAATCCAGTGTAGCTTGGCCACAGACGAAGATGTGCTCCTGTCCATTTCTGAGTTAGGGTTTCTTTAATGGACTAATCAGGACGCGCGTGTGTTAAAATTGACCGCCCATTGTCCAGTCTGAGTACGGCATATTCTGTGCGTAATCAAATGGCTTCTTCGTGTATCTATCGAAGCTTCTGCTGCTCATCATTCCTGGGCGCTATATGTTGCAAAGCCCAGCCATGAGCATGATAGTATGCTCCACGAATCTCCTCCTTAAGCCTGCCTCGTCAGCCACTGCCTCCTCTTTCTGTTCGAATGCCATGTTTTGGCGTCCTACAAGGGCAAATCCTTGCCAAGCCGTAGTGCCATATCGGCCACCCCTGGACATGTTTCAATTACCGACCTTTCCACCCAGACCGTAAGACCTTATGCTCTTAACCCATGCGTTTAAAGTGAGTTGTCGGCACATGTAAAGACGCCCTTGACATTGCCCGCGTCATAGTCGAGGATGATACTGTCGACAGAAGCCTAGATATTGCCGAAAATGTCAGTCTCAACGTACCACAAAAGATCCGAGATGAACCCGAAGATGGAGATCTCGAGGAATACTCACGTAAGTGCCCACAGCCAGAAAGTAAACCCCCACGATGATGATAAAGACATTCATCAGGAAGCCGACCCAGCCTCTAATTCCTCGCTTCTTGTAGAAACCAGGTCCCAAATCAGCCTGTCGCATCTTCAGGTACGCGACACCCCAGAATATCCAGCCAAAGAAGGAATCGAAAAGACTGCTCATGAGCGCGAGCAAATCCGCGAAAAAGGGAATGACTTCGGCGATGATAAAGGCGAAAACCCAGGTAACGGCCAGGATGCCGGCCCAAGATGCCCATCCGATGACAGTGTTATGGGTCTTGTGTCTCGTGCCTTCGAAAGCGCGGAAAAAGATAAAACGTGCCGAGACCGAGGCGTACAGCACACCGAGGAAAATTAGCGTGGGAATCATGAATGAGAAGGAGACCTTCTTGTAGAGATCGTTGCCGAGACTGCCGAATGCTGGAGCTGTATTGTACTGTGTGCCGGTATACCCATAAACTGATAGAAGTCAACGCCAAATATTTGGTAAAGGAAACCAAAGCTGGACTCACCGATCCCCCCAACCAGACTGAATAGGATGATTTCGCAGATAGTGACCGCCCAAAGGGCCTTGCGGAAGTCCTTGGGTTCCTTCATTTCCGCGATGAAGCTCGGTAATGTTATCTGCCCGATAAAGGTGTAGCTGATATTCAGAAAAGCGTTCATTCCTGCGACGAAGGTCGTGCCAGCTGCCGGAACGATAAGAACGAGCGGCTCGCCACCCATCTTTACACCGTTGGCGTTGATGTGGTTAGGGTCTGGATTGTAACCCGCCGTGCCGTGTTTGCCCTCGGCGCCAGCGAATGCAGCAGCCAGAATGACGCTGACGAAAGTCGTGAATGCGGATACCGCCGCCAATTTGGAAAGCGCATCGAAGGTACGTGGCATGGAGCATACCCACGAGATGATAGCGCCGATAGCTGCGAAACCCACAGTGCAGACCGCGTGCCCTGGAAGTAGTAAATCAGCTGAGTTCTGCGTAACCAGGGACTGGGTCAGCTTACCACTCATTGTGTTGAGATAGCGCGAGATTGTGAGAATATGCAAGCCTTGAATAAAGGTATTGTTCAGGAGGAACATGACAGCAGTTGCCCACCACGCCCACGTCTTGCCCCAGAAGAGCATCTGTGATCCATCTTAGTGTAAGTCCAGGAATGCGGAGTGTTGACCGAAGTGTCTAGAACAACCGATGACACTGATCATCAAGGGAGCTTACCTGGCCAATATCGCACACGTCTAATACCTCAGGGTGGCGGAGACAGCTGGTTTCCTGTCAGCATTTGCAGCCCCATGCACGACGAACATGACCCAGGGCGAAGATACTCACAACTCCCAAACGATCAGCGATGTGTAAAGCACAAAGGCAGCTTGCACGACGGTGAGAATCAGGCCGGGCACAAGACCCAAGATCGAGTACGAGTAGGGGAAAGACATGATTGCCAAGCAAATGTACTCGGAAAAGAGTAAAGCAGCAGTCTGGCATACTTGTCAGTGGTCGCTTGTTGGCGATTTCGATGTGACCAACCTTTTGCCAAGAGCAAGTTCGGTACTTGATAGCGTTATGCTCCTCCATGGCCACCAGCTTTCCATGAACCTCCTCATCACCCGATGTGTCGACAAAAGACATGGAGTTCTTTGGAGGGGGTCCAATTCTGCTCATTTTGCGACCGCCCACGAGAGTTGAGCCACGTCTTGAGCCACGGCCTTCCAGATCGGCACCTCCATCAGGATTGAAGCCGCCAGCACCGAAGGCGGGCTCGTCCTTTTCGCGCAGTCCAGACATGTTTACTGCTTATCAGATGTAATTGTTGAGTCGGGTTGGTATATCAGATTATAGCTCAACGCCACTTGACCGCACGAATGACCCGTATGAAACAGGTCAGATGAAAAGAGTTTGGAATTATAGGAGCCGTCGCCTGCATATGATTTCCGTTATCTTGAGTCCAGTGGGAAGAAGAAGAAAATGCGCTTCTCAGAGAAGAAGAAAACCAAGAGACAAAGCTTTCAGCTGGGAAGGCAAGAGTTTTGAGGTAGTGCACTGATGTAACCGATGGGCGAGGCCAACCGACGGCAGGTCAGGGACCACCTTGCGAACTCGCGCAGAATGTGGACACAGAATCATCGTGTATAGATTTCAGGTTCGTAGAGAAGATGGATCAGTGTGACGACATAGGCGGTTGGGCTGTGGGGTAGCTCGACGATCGAGTTCTGAAGCGAGCGGCGATAGGCAGCACGTTCCTCGTAGCGTGGGCGGGATCTGTTAAGGTTAACCGGACACACGACAAGGCCGGAGGAAGGCCAATTATGAGGGTGGCCAGGGAAGAAGAAAAAAGCTGTGGCACCGGCAGGGGCATGTGGCGTCCTAAGGCGAATGCATGAATATGGAGCTGTAGCAGAATTCCTCGATCGCAGCGTCAAGATCGAAGGACAAATTTGTCCAGCGACGAACAGGTACATCAAAGAAGTCGCATTCCGAGGAGGCTCGAGTTTGGATCGTGGGAAGGTGCACTCCACGCTCTGCGACGCATCACGATCACGACATATCTGGTGCAGTGCAGTTGTCAAGGCGGCTGGGTAGAGAACATCGCCCTAAGAACAACGTAATGAGATCTATCATACAGCTTGCAGGTCGTTGTTCCACACGAATCCGTATTCAGTATGATGGCGTGCTTGAAGACTCGTTTTCGGCGGTGCGTCAGCCAAGAGCGAGGGCGGGTTCTTGACTAAAAGCTTCGTGGTGGGCCTCAAGATTATGGCTTCCGACAACTCTGCATATTCTTCGTTAATGACGCCAACATGAACAGAAAAGCAGTTGACCTGCGCCTCGATTGATCTGGAGTAGGCGACTTACCGAAGAGACATAACGAATGTCACCACTCGACCTGTTGACGAGGCGTAATTCGGTCGCGCGAAATTTCGAGGAGATCATGTCAAGCTTAGGGATCAAGACGCCTCAGCAATGCTTCGGTCGCGCCTAATCGCTTGGTACACCAGTTCTTCTTGGCGGTACAAACAATAATTGTCAAGTGCCCGGAGACTACCTAGGTACTCAGTATTGTATACTGAGTATCAGGCCCAAAGATTCTACCTCAGCACGCATAACAATGTTCTGTGAGGCGACAATGATCGATCGAGACTTATCTGAATCAAGTTGATGTCGCAAGATACTGTCTATGCAGCCTGTTCCGTCCTGATGGTTGCCAACAACTGAACACAAAATGGCAATTGTGTACCAGTGCAATGTGAAAGCATAGGCAGGTCAAGCTGGCTTCTTTCCCACGCATGATGTGTTCGAGAAGGGCAACTGCTTGCTGTCCCTATCTCACTTTTTCTCCCAGGTTTCTTGAGCAAATTGGCCAACCTTCTGGATCCATTGAAGCATGGTATGACTGTCGATAAAATCGTATTGATCCTGGACCAGCTTCCCGTCCTCGGTCATGGTCACCGTGATGATGTATTCATTTTCATACTCGCCAGCATCGGCCGTTGCCTTTGCATGGAGGAACATAGCGACTTTTCGGGTCTCTGGGTCGACAATGGCATCGGTCAACTCAGCATGGTAGCTGTGTAGCATCTTGAACACATCTGCGTTGAAAGCAACGTACTCGTCCCTGGTGCGGTCTGGGCCATTGACAGAAGATGGTCCGCCTCGATGAGTGGAAGAAGGACTGCAACAGGCGCGGATGGCTTCGACGTTGCGACTGTTATGTGCGTCGACATACCGTTTGGCTGTCTCAAGGAGTTGTTCTCGGGTTGGCATCTTGACTGTGGCTGGCAAATCCTCTTGGCGAATGCTGGATGAAATACGATAATGTTTCAACTGATTCGGTCCTTCTCTCTGCTTCTACTGGTTATGAGCCCGGTTCAACTTCTGTCACTTGGTGCTTGGTGGGATGAGGTCTGCTTATGTATTTCCACAGGTTGGGGAGGCGGTAAGCTAAGAATACTGAACGCCTTACACGAGTCGCTGAAACGAAACAGGCGTGTGTACTTTCCAATTGGGAGGGACGTTGTAATCACAAACTGCCTTGTGGACAGCGTCAAACTTTGTAGCAAACGTATCGATCCTGGTGTTCATTGTTCACGACTGATGATATCGGTTAGAGGGTGATTTTACTTCAGGCGATTCGTCAGGTCGTTCGCTGTAATATGACATACACAATACGAAACAGGTATGTACCGTTGATGAAGAGATCTGTGGTCTGAAAGCGTACTGAAATTTGCGTTGTAATTGAATCGTCGAGTTTCTCGTTTGCGGAGTTGCGGCTACCAGACAGGATGCGATTCGTCAGAGGCCGCGTCATTGTCAGACAAATTTAGCGGCAGGAACATCTGGCTGCGGATAGCGGACATGTTGACAGCTGGAAAAAGTGACATGTTCTTGAATACTACAGCAAGCAACGCATAATAATTGAACGTCGCATTGGTTCTGGAATTTGGAATTCACTTCCTGCGCACTCATCCTCCCACCGTGCGATTGTAGCGGTCAGCAAGTTGCAACTTCACAACTGGCTTTACTCCTGCTCCTACCTCCCTTCCCGAGATCCACAATCCACCGTCCCTCGACCGTTACGTTCAGGCCTGTCTCAGTCCCGCAATATTTCCATTGACCCGTTCAACTTCTTACGTGCTCTTCGGCTCGGGCGGTCCTTCAACGTGCAACACACAAAGAAACCAACTTTTTGTTCTCCTTCTCCGCGGCTTGCGCGCCTCGAGGTTGATCTACGACCAAGCTGGCGACAATTGAAAAGGGTTGGGATGAATTGGAGGGATGAACAGGCATACAGCCTTTGCCAATGGCTACGCTGCCAACAAGAAACGCGATGACGACGTCTACCACCCCTACAATGACCGCGCCGACCTCGAGAACAAATTCATCTGGGGCATGCCCGACCTGGTCGAAGACGAAAAGACAGATGCTTCCTTCGGCCGAAGGTTCGAACCTCGGAGAAGAGCCTTACACAGCCGGTCCCGCCTGATCAAGTTGATATTGACCGCAGTCGCCGTCTTCTCGATAGCCTTCTATTTCTTCCTCCGACCCGCTTCGAACCTCTCCCTCCTCTCCAACAGCACGACCCCTTCCTCATATTATGATGACATTGAAACACTACGATATTACGACCTGGAAGACGTTCAAGGGACATCAGTGGGCTGGGAAAGAGAAGAAAGGGTCCTGCTATGCACCCCTCTGCGAGATGCAGCTCCTCATCTCCCCATGTTCTTCGAACACCTGAGGAATTTTACCTACCCACACCATCTCATTGACTTGGCTTTTCTGGTCTCCGATTCCAAAGACGACACCGAGGAATTGCTAGCTCGACTCCTGGACGAAGTACAGAATGACTCTGATCCCGCGCAGCCATATGGTGAGATATCGATCATCCACAAGGATTTTGGTCAAGCCGTCAGTCAAGATGTGGAGAGTCGACATGGATTTGCAGCACAGGCCAGTCGAAGAAAACTCATGGCGCGGGCACGGAATTGGCTGCTTAGTGCTGCGCTGAGACCGTACCACAGCTGGGTATATTGGCGGGATGCTGATGTTGAAACCTGCCCGTACACCATCATCGAAGACCTGATGAGACATGACAAGGATGTAATAGTGCCTAGTAAGTCTGTTGCTGCTGCATTCGAAACAACGTTAACCATCGTGGCAGACATCTGGCGACCCTTACCGGATTGGCTTGGTGGCGAACAACCCTATGATCTCAACTCATGGCAAGAATCCGAAACCGCCATCGCGCTTGCAGATACCCTCGATGAAGATGCTGTCATCGTAGAAGGTTACGCAGAGTACGCCACCTGGCGGCCTCATCTCGCCTACCTCCGGGACCCTTACGGAGATCCGGACGTGGAAATGGAGCTCGATGGAATTGGTGGTGTTTCCATCCTCGCCAAAGCTCGAGTATTCCGTGCCGGAGTACACTTCCCTGCATTCTCATTCGAAAGACATGCCGAGACCGAAGGCTTTGGAAAGATGGCTAAGCGCATGAAATTCTCAGTCGTCGGTCTTCCGCACTATACGGTGTGGCATTTATATGAGCCCTCCGTGGACGATATCAGACATATGGAGGAAATGGAGCGCGAGAAACGTGAACGCGAGAAGCAAGAGCAAGAAAAAGCCGAGCAAACCAAGAAGCTCGAGGACGAATTCAAGCAAGTAGGCTCTCAATGGGAAAAGGATAAGGCAGCCATGCAGGCAGGCGGATCCAGCGAGAAGGAAGCCGCACAGGCTGGTTCGAAAGACGCGAAATCGACCGAGAAGCAAGCCCCGCCTCCCAAAGCCAAGGACGTTGCCAAACAAGCGTGAGAAATCACGAGTCACACGACATCACTTCATGCAGATGGACATCTGCTCTTCAGGAACGGCGACACAAAGGATTATATTGAGAACTGGACTGGTTCAGGAAAACACAAAATTTAAGGGAATGGGATAGACAGCAAGCGAACACATTGTCATCAGCGCGCATACGCATACAGAGGCGAGTTTAGGAGTTCTATGATTGGTACATCTCGGGCAGAAGGTCACCAGGAAGGTTTCCTGGCCATATTGGGGGAACTCTTGTTCCATTGTACACGACAGTCTATGGGAGTGTTGTTGGCCACAAGTCGACGGATGTGACCCCCGACGACATTAAAGGGAAGGATGTTTTAACAGAATTACAAGTGCATATCACAGAGAATTGTGTGCATGTCTACCAAGTTGTAGCAAAAGCAATCTGGACATGTGTAACCAATTCATTGACACCTTGACACCTCCTCTCAGCGAGAAAAATGGGATCACGTGATTACATAAGTTCGTGACGTTGCTCAAACACGTCCGAATTGGGACGCGTCGGTGCGGAAGTGATTAGATCGTCCGACATACTGATGCCGCAACAGCGACACGAGTATCTCGGCTCCTACGTTATGATGCGTCTGTGAGCACTGTGCCAAGTACACAAGACTGCAAGCATGGCGTCCTCCCAATCCTCCACCTTCCCGCCTATACCATTCTGTGCAACCACCCCACAAGAAAGTTTCCGACTCCTCGAGTTGACGCCCGACCTGGTCGAAGTAATTGAGTCGCAGAGACAGGTCTCGAGCAAGAGGAGGAAACTATGGTTCAAATCTTCAGCACCAAGTTCCTCAACGGGGAGAGCGAGGAGTGGAGCTTTTCAAGCAATTGGAGGAGATGTTGAGAAGGAAGGGTATCTGCATCTGTGCACGGATGAAAAGATCTGGGCCGTGAAGCAAGTCAGTACGAGTAATAGTGTGCATGTGGTGAGAACGATGTCTGCGGAGGAAGCGCGGAGGCAGGAGACGGAGCGGAGGGACAGGGACGAGGATGGAGATCTGGCCATGGACGAAGGGGACCGGCATGTCAACGGAGATGATGTTTCGGGAGATCCAGGCAAGGGATTCGAGAATGGCGGCGTCACGGCGATATCACAAGTCAAGAATATCCTCGAACTCATCGAAGTCAAGCCGGACGAGATTGAAGTTGAGAGAATACTCCGCGACGAAGTCCCCATCTTCCCTGATGCCGATACGGAGGACGAAGTGGTCCCTGTGTCGAACCACATTTCGAAAGAAGACCTCTTCGACAATATCCCCTTCCCAACGAACATGATCACCTCGACAATGAAGCGACTCTTCGTGTTCGGACACAAATCTTCATCAACACAAGCTGAGAGCATATTTCCAGTACCTCGGATGTTCATCCCCAGCACGACCCTCCTCCTCAAAGCCTGGATGCAATTCACCACACAATGCACCATCTCTGGCCTCAAGCTCGACCGGAACGGCGGAGTAGATTATCACAGCCTTCACCAGGTGCTTCTTGAAGTTGCACAGTCCTGCATCAGCCCATCAGAAGCAGAAGTTACCTTGAACGTCATCATGGCGATTCTTCGACGCGTCGCTATTCGTGATGATTGTGCAGACCTTGAAGATCCGGTCTTCTACGTTCAAGCAGACCTGGATTGTCGACCTTTCACCGATGCTAGGCTGGGCACGGACGACCGGACCAGTCTTGACCCATCTGCTACACGAGACCTGGTGGGCAGGTGGCTTCCCACTGACTTGAAACCGGGTTCAACGCCTGTGTCTGGATTGAAACTCGACACGAGTGGAGTTCTCACAGTAGAGGCTTTCCTCGACGGCTGGACGAAACTAATCCCCGATTCCTGGGCAAAGGAGTGTGACGTGCACGCGATAGTCGCGAGCGTTGAGGGATGGGAAATCGGACGAAACTCGCAAGGAAAAGAGGTGCTGAAAATGTCCTCTGATCAAGGAGTAGGCATTTCAAGCGCCAATCACCCGGAGCAGGCGAAAGCGCAACCTCGAAAGAAAGGGAAGTGGCATGAGAAGTTCGGCGCGCAGAGGAGTGCGGCGGTCAAGAAGTGAGGCACAGGCACAGGCACGGATATACCGTGTCGGCACGATCTTGAGCTGCCTCGAACTGTCTAGGCATATACCTAGGGCGGATGTCAGATGATATGAAACCCCCGAAATAAGAGCACGAGAACACTAGTAAGGGTTTTCTGCAAGTAGACCCGCAACTTTCCATTTGAAGCCGCGACATGTGCGCAATAGACGTAACTGAGCGGGAGACTGAGAAGGAAAGATGAGATCTTTCATGTCGTTGCCCGTGACCTTTCTATCTGCTGTATGTGCGACCTGCTCCTGTCCATGCACGACGCCGTGATGTACATCGCCGACCACTTCAAGTTCACTCAGCAGAAACACCAACCCAAGGTGGATTTTATCCTCCCGCATCTCTCAACTTCAACACAACTCAATAAGAGTTATCCTTTCTGGTATTTGAAAACACGCCTGCTTTGTGTGGAACTCTCTTACTTCTCTCACTGAGCTTCATCTCTCGCTCCCCCAACTAACTCACCCACACCAGGTAATTTCTCCCCCTGGTCCTCAAGCGACCAACTCCCTCAACCGCCCCTTCTCCTCCTCACTCAACGCCTCAAACATCTCGCCAAAGCCCTCCTTCCCAGCCTCCCCCTTGAACCAATTCAGCAGGTACTCCGCCGTCTCCTCATCCCTAGCCCTCGACCCCGTCGGACTCGCCCTGCCGTCCGCACCACCATCCCCAAACTCATCCGCCAACGCCATTAAATCGTTCCGCGCGCTCGCGCTTGCGAGATCAATCGCGCCGGCATTCCCGACATCCTCCCACTCATCTGCATCTTCGGCGCCGGAGTCTTCCTCGTCCAGCGCGTCAGCCGCAGCTAGTTGAGCGGAATTGAGATCTCCGAACCGGCTCGTCGCCGCGCTGGAAAGCTCGTCGACCATGATCTTCAGGATCTTGAGGTCCGCAGAGATAGAACTGTATCTGTCCGGATTCAGTTTCGCCTGAGACCGCGTCTTGATCCGCCCACCACCGGCAGGCACAGCATCGACGATCAGATCGCCTTTAACCTGCACGGCGTGCACGCGCGCATCATGCAGCGCGAAGATTTTGGAGAGCGCAACCACGTTCTGACGCACCTCGTCGAAGCCCGCGAAATGCACGCTGTTTTCCAACCACTTGGTCAGAACCACATTCAATCCGTTCTGTCCGTTGATGTTCACCTCGGCCAGGAAATCGAGCACTTCTTTCGGCGCCGCGAGGCTTAGGCCCACGAAGACGAGACACAGGCTCTGGATGAATTGGATGCGCTCTGCCGTCGCGAGCCGGATCGCCACCGCGCGTAGCAATTCCATGAGATACGGCCCGAGCTTGTCGGCGCCGAATTTCGACACCAGACTACTGGCTAGGCCGCCGACTTCTTGGCCCGCGTTCTCGTCCACGTCCGGGGAGTTAAGGAGGCGGTTGATGATGGTTAGTGTGACTTCGATGCTGGATTTATTGGAGCTGGTGTCGCGCCACTCGAGGAACTGGGCCGTGCCTTTCGATAGGAGATGATTTAGTGCGAGGGTCGCGGGCCGGACGAGTTCCGCCTCCGTGGCTTCCATGAGCACGCGCTGGAGCTTTGGCATCACGGCCTGCACGAAGCCCGACGGGAGGGGATCTGAGCCGAACTCTGCGAGCGCCGAGACGAGTTCGGCGGCGAGGTTCGTGAGTGCGGATTCTTGCGTCATGTTCGCGATGTCGAATGCGCCCGTGAGGGAAGGGATTGTCTTTGCGCAGAGACGGATATAGGGTTCCTGCCCGGCCGAGGACACGCTGGAGACGATACCTTCGAACGCCTCTGTCAGGAGGGTGAAGAGTTGGAAGTTACTTGCGCCGTCGCTTGCGAGGGTGAAGAAGAGATCGATCGCGTTGTTCTCCGGGGAGGTGAGCGTGCTGGTGTCGAGCATGATTGTGTCGCGGAGGAGTTGGATCAGCGCGGCTTTGACGTCGTCTGCATCTTCCAGCTCGTCGCGGAGATCGTGGCTCGTGATGAATTCATTGATCACGTTGATGAGCGCAGACTGCATTGGTTGCGTGACGTTCGTAGGTAAGGCTTCGATGTAATCTGGCAGGATGGAGAAACAAGCAACCTTGACCACATCGGAGGGATCGTTGGCGGAGGCGGTGATTGCATTTGTGAACGCTGCGGCGCCGGCGGAGGTCGATTCTTCACTGCTATTGCCCACGATCTTGAAGAAGCAGCCCAGCACCATCTGTGCGGCGGCGCGCAGGAAGAGGTGCGGATCCTGGAGGGCTGATGAGACCTGGTCGAGAACGGCCGACGCGGTGGCCGGATCGAGTTTTCCGGCGACTTCCTCCTGATCTTTGAGGGACTGGTTCAGAAGATAGAGCAGCGCTTCGCGTTCTTTCCAACTTGCCGTCTGCAGGTTATTCTGGTTGAAATGCAGCATTGCCACGATGGGCAGCTGTTTCAGCCATTCGCCCAGACTTCGCACCGCGAGTTCTGCACACGCTGCTCGGGGCGTGTAGTTTGCCGTGAGCGAGGTCGATTCGCAGAGGTAGAGATTTGCATCGTACTCCCACAGAGCTTCCTCTTCCTTTGGTATCCGGGCATAGAGGACCAAGACGCGAATGAGTTCCTGGAGCCAGGGGACAGTATGCTGCAGGTCACCGATTTGTTGCATCTGGGCTGTGAGTTCTTTGCGGACGGGTGGGGCTTTGATGGTGACTTGGAGGAAGTCGAGTTCTTCGAGGATGAGGGCGTCTAGACTACAGGGAAGGTTGTCGCTGTCGACGAGCTTGCCCTCTGCTGTGCCTTCGATGAAGAGTTCGGCGTATGAGGCGGCTAGTCTTGAGAGCTCTTGCCATACTGTTTCAAACAGAGCCGTGGCATGTGGTGAGATTGCTTGCACGTAGACAGTTCTGAGTTTGTCCAGGGTCTAGTATGGAGTTAGCTGTGCTCACTGTACACTCCTTGGCATAGCATACCTTCACGACCTGCACCTTCAAAGCTACTAGCCCACGTACTTGAGGATCGTCCGACCTGACTGACTCCGGAAGCGGCTGCTTCAGAGTCTCCATGAAGAAAGGCATCCAAGCTTTCAGCGACTCGTTCAAGAACTGCTTCACTGCCGCTCCATGGTCTGCCATGACCATCTCCAACATCTCGAAGCACGCCCGGAAGACATTCAGAGTCATGGCTCGAACGATGAGGCCGCGGTTGTTATCGATAGCCACGTGTTGCAGTCCGCTAACAAGGTCTTGAGCAACGATGAAGAATTGGTCTTCCGTCAATCCCTCATCGACCAACTCCGCGAGAACGCGTAACGCGCCTTGAATAGGGGCATCATCTGTCGAAGTGTTCAGAATAGCCAGCAACGAGGGAAAGAGTGAAGGCCACGCGTCGGGAAAGTCGACTGAAGCAATCTTGCTGGCCACACCGGCAGCGAGTGCTTGAATGGATCCATCCTTGGGGGCCTGGTCTCCTTGCAGCGTGCAAAGGGCAAAGACTTGATCGCGGACTCTCGACTTGGCCTCGTCATTGAGATAGACATTGCCGGTGAAGGTTTCGTCCAGCTGCGGTGACCATGTGGCGGAGACATAGTTCTTCAGAGCGGTCAGGGCTGCCTTCCGTGAACTTGATTCAATGTCATTGTGTGAAGCGATCGTTAATAGCGCGAAAGGGAATTCAATTTGGGAGAATAGTCGCAGTAGACCTTGCTCGGCATCTCTAATGACGGCAGTGTCTGGTCGAGTCGTTGCCTGTAACAGGTGCAGGACTTGTTGCTCCATTGTCGTTAGCCCGAGGCTGGCTCAATGCGGGAGCGGGATGAGCCTTGTGGCACGAGCTTGGTGAGTGAATGACAAAATCTTTGCTTGATTGCAGTGTCTTTGAGATCAATGTTCTGATTCTACACTGTTGTCGATCTTACAGTGGTCCCGAGATGATGACAAAATGAACTGCATTCCCGGCATGAAGTTGTTGACGGAAAGTCCAAAAGCGCTTGAAACGCGGAGTGAAGTAAACGCGTCGAAACAGCCAAGCTTTCAGCCTGACTCTGTCTGATTGGCTGCCTGCCCTCTCATGAGGCTGCTGCCTCCTGCTTAGGAGTGAAAGATCAAGTGTAATCTGACAATGTTCTTGATTGTAAGCTATGACAGGGTTGGTGGTTTTTCTTTTGGTTTTTCTTCTCCTTTTTTTCCTTTTTTTGAATTTCATAAGTTTCTGTGTTTCTCCCTTTCCGAAGGAAGATAGGACGAAAACGAAAGCCTTGAATCCAACAACTTGCTGCACAAGCCCCCAGAAGATCTACAACCCACTCAGAAACCTTCAAACGGCTCAGTCACCGCCTGGTTGATGATCAGATGTACCGCTATGTCCGCTGGGGCCGGAACCAGGCAAGCATTTAATCGAACACCAATAATTTACAGGCACTCCAGCTGGGAAGTACCACGTTGCTTCGACCCCATTCTCGGCGTCTGCAGAGTAGAACTGTTCAAGTTGTCAGTGCTTTAAATGCCGGTGCGGTAATATGCGTACCTGGCCCGGCAATAGCAATATGTTGGCTCTCCCCTGGGTGATTTCCAAACCGCCACGATGATCGATTTCCGGAATTGCAGTCAGCGCGATAATGTGATCCAGACCAGCGTTGCAGATCGAAGCTGGAAACTCGTCCAGAAACGCCTTGTGATTGCCGTCATTGAGATTGATGGGGGCGGTCAGATCGGTAGTGTTATCGTCCTTTGTGCACACTGAGTTGTACGCAAATTCATAGGGCATGAATGCAGACTTCTTGCTGTCCGAATTTTCCTTCGCAACAAGCTTCCACGATCTGCCAGAGATCTTGCTGCGAGGGCTATCGGATGCTGCTTCCTTAGGCCAGGGTGTAGAGACATTGTTGACTTCGACAAGCATCTCGTCATCGTTGAGATCGAAATGCCGATGGAGCAATTGGTATCCGAATGTTCTACTATCCCCTGGTTTAGTGACAGTACGCTTTTGGAGTAAAGAGCAGTCTGGCACTCACGTCATCGCATGTTTCTCCAGCAGACCCTTTCCGACTTCATCGAGCCATTCGGGGCCTTTGAGATCCTTGAATTTGGCAGTGGCCGGAAGGAGATCCTCTAAGGATTCGAACACCTTAGGAGAATAAGGCGCAGTAATTGTCTCAGTCATGGTAGCCATACCGGTTCAAAGGGTGTTGATGGTTTTGATATGTATTTAGGGTGTTGTGTTTGTAAGAGCCAAGAGCAGTGTTGTTTGATTGAAGTTGTGGGATGTTTGGGTATGGTTGAGTGTGGAGATAGATTAGGTCTGATACTGGAGGGTAGCACACTTACTTATAGGCGTCGAAGAGGCTGATCGTTTGTGCGGAGTGAGATGGTGACTGGTCGACGGCGAGCAATCGGACCTGGTGACTGCTTGATGTCGAGTAGTCGGATATGGTGGTGACTGGTCGACAGGGAGCAATCGGAATGAGTGGTTGTTCGACGGTGAGCAGTCGAATTGAGTGACTGCTTGACGGCGAGCAACCAGATATCATGGTGACTGGTCAGCGGCGAGTAACCAGATTGGGTAACTGGTCGACGACGAGCAGTCAGACATAGTAGTAAATGATCAACGGCGATCATCAGACTGGGTGACTAGTCGACGAGGAGCAATCGGATATGGTGGTGACTAGTGGATGGTGAGCAATCATGGTGATGAAAGGCGAAACTGCCACCATCACTGGTAGTGTGTCAGGTACAGTTTTTGTGAACAAAGACTGATTTTGGTGACGCGGGCCCGCGAGCGACTGGCTTTTCTGGAAGTCGTTCTCAAGCTTTGGCGGTAGTCTTCACGGCGCGCGCACAAGAGTCAGGACCTGACCACAACATGCACAACACTCAGAACGCACTAGATGTGCCAGAGTCACGACCGATGGTCCGAAAAGCAGGGCACAGGAACGCAACAGGCGACCGCTGTGCCATTGATGTAGAAAACCATAATCAATGCCAAGGCATCTCAAGCATGGAAGCAGTCAATAGAAGCCTGCCCAAGCGTTTCTGTCGCGATTGGCAGGCCCCTTGAACTTGCGCAAGACCACTTGCTTGTCGACATCAATGACGGCATGCTGTCGCTTGTCAGTGGGACTACACCATCTCCGGGCAGGATCGCTAAGAACGTACAATTGTCTCATGCGTGCTCGATGAGACCACATACTGACACCACAACAGAATTTCGAAGGATCTGTCCGACGCGGCGCAGATGCGCTTGAGGTCAGGATGGATTCTGTTCAGATTGAACAAGGCCAATTGCAGCATGCAGTCATCCCCTTCTGTGCTCTGCAGATATGCCTCGTCGTGATACTTGCACCAAATGATGATGTTGCGAAGCTCGAGAGTCTTTAGGCCGTGGAATGGGTTGAGATCCAAAGCCTGCTGGTTCCAGTAGCGCACAGTATCTTCGACCACGACGCGAGGGATTGCAGAGAGCAGGGCAGGTTCAGGCGTGGATTTGGGCCTCATGGTGCCGTAGAAATGAAGGGCCGCGGCTGAAAAGAGGTACGATGTCGCTTCATCTCGGAGCTGTCGGCAGGTGCTGACGACTTGCCATGGAAAGGAGCATGCGCAGAACTTGAAAGGAAAGCGCTTTAGAGGCAAGCAGTGCGAGCAATTCAAGGCGTCCGTCGTCAGATATGCCCCCTTGAAGAGCTGTCGATATATGTCAACGCGGATTTCAGTCGGTAAAGCCAGCAGCTGACAACGACGATTCGTGGATTTCGTTCGGAGTAGCTGGTCATCATGGTTTCTGTTGCTCTCGCCCTCCAGAAGCCTGTACCTCGTCGGCAGGTCAAGCGTGATTGCCAGATCCAATTTGCCCTCGCCGCCCGCCATGGTAATCCCAGGAAGTTGTTCTCAGCTTGAGATGATTGCATGTTCATCTATCAACGTCGGCACGGAGGGCCGAGACCCCTTAGCTCATTTCATTGCGTTTGACTTCCGATGCCGCATCAACTTCAACCAATGGCTGACATGCATTTTCTTTCGAAGAACACCACGATACCTAGGTATGTTTGTGCGATAGAGGGTGACCAGAGGTTCTGAGAAAGGCTGAAGACGTTGTTGACAGATCATCAAGCAGCAGAGTTCCGTCAAGAACGACACGGGGCAACAAAGAGCTGCTCTTTGCAATTGGAAGAGGCAAGTCAGCCTGAACATCGGCAAAGGCAGGAGCCGCCAGGAGGTTTTCAGCAGCATTGCGTCGATGAATCTCTCCGATCCCAATGTTCGGCTCATTCTGATTCCGCTGTCGGGTATAGGTATTATGTATTTTCAGCGCTCGCCTTCCCGCCCCAAAAGGATATACTGATTCAAAAGTAACAATACACAAGGATAAGTCGTCCTCAATCATGGGGTTAACAGCACAAGACGCTCACTCCGCCACAGGCATGCTTTCAAGTTGATCGACCAGACTCCGCCAATTACTCGCCTGCAATTCTGCATACTTGACCCGCTCTTGACTCCAGTCTTGATGCATGCGGCTGATGGAGTAAATGGAGGTCTGGAAAGTTACGATTTCATCCCTCACGCACTCCTTGATGAACACCCCTCGAGCGTGTTGCTGTACAATGCTCTCCTTGTCGGTCATGATACTGTTCTCCACCTTCTCGATCTCCCCGGGCTTCACCTGCGCGGGAGGCTTTTGCCGTAGTTGTTGCAGTTTATTTTCTGAGCCTTCGATGCGACGCTCAAGTTGAGGAATGTTGTCCCTAGCATATCGATCTCGTCGGTCAAACATGTCGCGCATTGACACGAAGTGGTCGCGAATCGACTTCAAATCCTCCAGCACTCCGTTATCCCATGCCTTGGCCTCATCTTCAAGCAACGTCTGTGTAGTTGCAAGGTGCTTTGCGGTCGATTTGATACCCTCGTTGAGAAGAGGCACGTCGTTCTGATCAATGGCATATGTGTCACTGGTGGCTTCGGTAAGGTTAGCCACAGCTTGAGAAAATTTTGAACTGTCCGAGGCGAGGCCTTCGTTTCGTTTGACCAATCGCTCCATCCACACGCAGAGGTTAATGTATATTTCTGATGATCGTCGCACGCCCGCTCGAACTTGCTCGAACAGGTCAGGGAGACCGGATGGTAAGCTGTCTTCTAGGTTGGGTGGTAGAGCCTTGCCGGTGAATTCTTCCTGGACAGAGATTGTAGCTTGTTTCCGCCAAACTGCAAGCTCCTGCACCAAGAAACATTGTTAGCGTGCACCAGAACATGTTGGAAAGTTTAGACCCACTGTTGGCACGGTCAGAAACATGACCACCAAGGTCTCCTGGCTGAGGATCGGATGTTGGACAAGAGCATTGGTGAACCGGACAAGTCCTCGTCTGCGCTTCTCCAAGAAGACGCTTGCATCGGCTGTAAGATGTGATCCGTTAACTGATGATTCCAATCAGTTTCGACCTCTATCAAATGGCAGAGTCCTTACCTTGTACTCGCTTAGGTGGTAGTAGTGGTAATCGCCGAAAAGGATAACGCTTCTGTAAGCAGTCGAGGAGCCAAACAAAGTCACTGTACCGTCTCACCACACTGCTGCCTCGTCGTAGTGTGTTGACTTCGTAGTTGCGGTGTTGAAACAAAAACATGCCTTCCTTTTCTGGCAACGATGTCACGGTGACACTCTCGCCCGTGCCAGGTGGCAGAGTGATGCTCTGAGCAACTGCGCCTCGCGGCTCTTGATCTGGTCGTCCGGGCTGCTGATTGTCCCCAGGATCCCCAAATCCTCCACCGAGTGTAGGCTGTTCGGAGAAACCGCCCGAGTTTCCGTTGAAGCTGTTCCACCCAGTGCTTCCGCCATCCGACGAACGTTCAGCTTCTGGACTTCCACCGCCACTTCTCTGGGACCCTCCGGTTGTAAAGGCGCTTGTGGTTCTTTCTATGCCATTGGGAGAGGTCTTAGCACCAGTATCCGGGATGCCGTTAGGAGGCATGGTATGTGCGGCGGTCGACGGAGGCGGTAGCCTACTGTTGGACGGGCTTGCCCAAGGGTCTGCCGTGGGATCCGTCCCAAAGGATGGCTGTCGAGGCTTCGGCGGTCTCGCTGGAGTGGGCTTGGCTGCTTGAGGCGAAGGTGGCTGCGGCCGGGCGTTGGCCCGCAGTTGATCTAGGTAGCCAATCTTCGGCTCAGGAAGTTCTAGATAAATCAGTCTTGTAGGATAATTCAAACCCTAGCACACTTACTCCGCCTCCGCTCGTCGACGCCATCGAGAGTGGTGTCCTCGCCCTCCTGGCCGAGTCCGATAAGAGCGAGCAAAACGTTGAACTCGCTCCTGCCGACTCCATTCGCAGCTTCCTGCCCACCTGGTATAACCAGACTGATGATCTTTGACTGTTCCTGCTCGCTCAGATTACTGCTCTGCAGAACACGTTTGACCCCAGTCAGGCCGATGCCGACGCCTGTCCTCTCATTGGCATTCAACACCCCATCGTATGCATCAACGTAGCTCTCCGGGACGTCCGTAGCTGGGAGGAGGTTTTTAACTAGGTTTTGTCGGGCGTTCTTTTTAGGAGTTGGCATGGACCATGGCGAGTCGCCGCCATCATCAGCGAAAAGAGAGGATGCCTCTGGCGTCGGACGTGCAGGCTCGTCGCCGAAGAGGGATTTGTTGTTCAGCGGTGCTGCTTCGGTGGGAGATGAGCCGAATAACGACATTGCAAGCAGCGCAAACTAGATGGAGGACGAGATAAAGGCGGAACGAGGTTTGAGGGCGAGTACGCAGACTGCGACTCTGCGCACGTGGACCGCGAAGCGATTGACGGGCACTGTTTCTGAGGGCGGATAGCATCATCGAGCTCATAGGTGGACATCGACTTGGATGCTCGAGCCTTGGCATTGGCATCGCAACTTCAGACATTATTGCAACACTCATCAGCTACATTTGATGCTGCTCGCCGGTCGTGACATTTGGTATTACTCTGCGCTTTCATCGTTCTAAACGTTGCGTAGAGGGAGCTTTAGCCGCTGACTATCGCCTCTCCGCAACGCGTGTTCTACTACTCTTATTACCCAATCCTTCGGCTCTATGCCTGCCGCAGCCCATAGCTTGAACCACATGCTGTCAATTGACGTGTTCGGTATCGTGTTGATCTCATTGATCAAGATCTCTCCTGTGGTTGGCACATAGAAGAAGTCAACCCTCAGAAATCCAGTTGCCTGTACCGCGCGAAATGCCCGTTTTGCCAACGCTTGCATCGTTTTAACCACATCTTCTGGAAGGTCAGGAGCTGGGACCAACCATGAGAGCTCCCCTTCAGCATTCTTGTCCCCTTGAGCAGAGGAAGCTGTAACACCGGAGCTTGCAGAGCTTGCTAGATGTAGGTGGAAATTTTGCCGCAAGCCAGGAGGTGAGAAGACGAGCCTTCTGTCACCAGTAGAGGAAATCTCTTCCATCACAGCGACATCGATCTCCAGCATATGCTCCACTAGTGGCTCCACGAGGATGTTGGAGTCCGGATAGTGTCCTCGAGCTTTGTCGATGGCAACTGTAAAATCACCAAATGACTTGACATATGAGACACCGATCGAGCACCCGCCATCTGCTGGTTTGACGACCCAGGGGAGCGAGAAATGTTTACTCTCCAAAATCAAGCCCAGATCGTCCGATGGCTGAACGACGATGTGAGGCGTCTGAGAGAGGCCCGCAGTCTGCAGGACTGACTTGCAAACTGCCTTGTCGAGACAGATGACACTGGTGAGGATGTCGCAACCCACGAAAGGTGTTGCAAGCGCCCGACACAGGCCGATGATCACACCGTCTTCACCCAGAGCACCGCCAATTGTAGGGAAAACGACGGTCGATGACGAAACAACCAGCCATGGCGGGACGGATGTGCCAGCGCAGACTACCTCTTCCATGCGTTGCAGTGCATCATCATCGCCCTTTTGATAAACAGCCAGGGCTCGTTCACTGGTGGTCTCGTCGAGCCAGACGCCAGTCTTGGATATGAGGCATGGGATGAAGCTGAAGTGGTCCTTAAGCGAGTCACGATGTGCGAGTATGCCAAGCGCAGTCGTGATGCTGGAAACATACTCAGGAGTAGGCCCTCCGGCGAGGATTGTGACGATGCGATGCTGCTCGCCCGTTCTCACTGCAGGCATGATGAGCACGGTTGAACGCTAGCCCTCAGCCTCGACGCAGACGCAAAATTGAATGCGAGGATTGCATAAGTCCAATAAGTCGAGAAATGGAGTGCTCCACCAAGATCAATCGAGAAAAGCATTTCAGTATCGAGAAACCCGACTTCGAAGCAAAGAACCTGAATACTAAGGGTGATGTCATGGGAAGACCCCGGGTTATCGTCCAGTTCTGATAGGTCGGGATGGCGTGGAAGTTGGAATGCCCTTGTCGGTCTTTCGCGACGTGCAGCACACTGAATATGCTTTTGAGTCGTTTGGAAATGTAAATTTGGTGAGTTGTGCAAGCAGATCGCGAAGTGCCTATTACGCATCAGCGCGGTTGATTATTGCTTGAGTGCCACAGCAAGTGTGCCTTGGGAGTCGGTCTAAATGGTTAGAAAGAGTCCTCGAAAGAAGCCGAGTAACAACAGAAAACAACACAGCCAGTATTCAGCGATATGAGGCAGTGACGGCGGCGGACGGGCAGCAGTGCTTGATGGAGAAATCCATCACCATCCCACCGGCGAGATGTCCTGCACGAGCAAGAGATCAACATAGGGCAAGAACTGTCGTACTTGAAATGAGCTTGATCATTTGACTGAGGATCAGCCAGCATATCTGCAGTTTGAACTTGCCATCCGGCATAAAATGCACTCCGCAAAGTCGAGAAGCAGGCGGAATCGACTGTTCTGCTTACTGTGGCATTGCTCGACTTTGAGATGTTTCCGATGCGTATTTCTCGAGACGCTTCACAGTGACGAAACATGAAGATCGTGATGGCACTATCCTTCAAATCACTTCTTACCAATGTGACGAGCCTCGGATCGGTCAATTTGCAGTTGTTTGCCCTCTTTTGGGGCCAGGGTGTTGTCGAGAATCTTGAAACTATTCCCAGTCAACAGTGAGATGTCTTGTGCCGGCCCGGAACGCGCACGGGACGAGGCGACGCTTCAGAGGTGATCGTCTGGCACGGGTATCCAGACTGGTCCGGCGGGTTGTGTTTTCAGTCGTGGGAAGCGACATGATGGATGCTGATTCCGAGAGTATACCGGATTGAGGAATCTGTCACGTCACCTTCTCTTCATTTGGCGCACTGATGAATTCAAGGCATTCTTGTTGGCTGACATTATCAGGACGAACGGCATTGCCCAGCAGCAGGTGAGGGGTCGCAAACCGTAGTAGCGTTTTCATTTGCGGCTGATCCGAGCTCGCTGTCTGATCGCCGGATCGTGCATACACTGTCAGTCACATGCCAACAGATGTTGAAATTTGAAACAGTTCATCTGCACTCCTGGAAAGTTAAATGTATGTGTTGACCAAAGTTGACGGAAAGGGAAGTTAGAAGGTGACCTGGAACGGAAAGAGCATAGACAATCGTAGGGGCAAATGATTAGCCAGCCGTTCCATTGGTCCAGGAGCCCTGTGGGAGGAGCTCGGTTAAGCAGTCCGTGGTCACTGGCAACTGCAAGCGTCGTGGTACTGAAAGCTCTCCGATCAGTCCTCTTGGTGCAAGACAAGTCTGATGCCGACAATGATAATGCGGGACTTGAACAGGTCATAACACGATAGGTCTGCAGCATGTTGTTCGTGGAAGCACAGCAGTCGATGTTTGACTGAGTTGAATGAAATAAATCACTGGAAGTAAAGAAACTGAGAATCGTGCCTAATTCGGTTATTGCTATACTCGGACGGCCGCTGTCGTAGGGCTTGTGGCTTGAGATCTCTCCATCAAGAGGCTTGCACCGGTGTGTTTGGTGATGATCGAGAAGCAAGCTTGGTGGGAAGGTTTCCGCCGGAACAGCAGTCCGCCAGCCCAAAATTAACGCCTCACTCTCATTTGAAACTTTGATGAAAGAACGGACTCGCGACGGCTCTGGGGGTCGGAGTATACCCCACGGTAGACTGCGAATGCGATGTTCGACGAAGATGGCAAGCACTTCGACTGTATCTTCCAAGTGACAGCCAAGTGAAACGATCTTTCCGATGAGTAGAAGTCTACTTCAAAGATAAACGCGTTCTCGGAGTTCCGTGCCTTCATGCAAGTCTACATGACCTCGTTCGGACAGCAACTCTGCGCCTCGGTTTGGAAGTGCGGCGTGAGACAGCTTTGCTAGGTCCTGGTCACAATCATGGAACAAGAATACTGGCTTTCGTGCATCAAATCTTCTCAAGCAAATTTCATGTGCATTGATAGTCCTGCCACAGCGGCCCACCAGAACTCATGATCTTCAGGCCCGAGCACCCATGTGCAGTGCATGATGCGTCTGCGTGTTTACGGCCAGTCAATGACACTGGTGCACTGCATTTTGACACGTTTGAGGTCAAGAGCTGCAGGTCATCAAGTGTCGGTGAGACAGACTTTGAGTCATGTGAGTTGACATCTTCGAGCCTCAGGGCTTCGAGTTCTCCGTATATCAAACTCAATTTCCGTCGTCGGACGGTGCCGCTGCGGTCCGAGGATGATAATGATGCGGTGCTGAGACAGTTTGAACCAATCGTTCCAAGTGAAGAGGGCTAAAAGAGCCCAAGTAGAGTACAAGTCCAGAAACACATTTCATTTGGAGGGTGAGAGTATCCTCACTGCATCTTTGTCATTGGTTAATATCTTGATCGACCTTGCAACTTCGCTTCTTGTCAATCAGGCGGGACATGCGCTGGCGGCTGTCGTGCCAGGCATGAAAAATGTTCCAGTGACTACTTGACTGTTTGACAGGCATGAACAGTCTGGCAGCCATGTTTGCACTCCTGGTGTGTTGTGCTTCATGACTTTGGATTGGGTAAACGAATGTGGCAGCATGGGGTTGCTGTTGAATACGCATTTCTTATTCCTTTCGGCCGCAAGAGATGGGCGTGTCGGTGGAGGTCCACCAGGGCGTCAACCCCAGCTTCTAACTAACACGTTTCTGTCTGAACGATTCGAATGTCCTTTATCCGTAGTTCACTGGGTTAGGGTTCTTCGGTATTCCTGCCTGGCTCGTCCTGATGTCGTGGTTCCTACGACTTTTCCAGTACTCATCTAGGCATGAGCCTATCGAACACAGGAATCGATACGCTGTCATCGCCGAGTCTGATTCCCCAGGAATGCTGTTGATCGTGGGGTACCGAAGGGAGGCTCCCTCTGAGCGTCGACAAGCACGCAAGGCACGAACCGAGTCGAGTCGACCAGCTCGATTTCTCCACTGTTATCACTTCCGACCAGCCAGCGGTACGGGTCGCCTGCTTGGCGCAATTAGAGCTTGACCAGAGTAGGTTTCCGCATCCTCAAGCCGAAAAACCTTACCTTGATTTCAAGGTCGCCAGGGCCAGTGAAGTGCCAAAAGTGGGCTTGAAGGAAGCACACTTGGCTAGGTTAGGGCATTAGTACGAAGTCAGGGAATTGCCCAGCGCCGCGCATGACCGCTCTTCTACGGCCTTCATAAGCGTCTGCTTGGGCCTCTATGAGGCCCGAGCAGATTCGAGAAGCTGATGAGACTCGACAGCTTGACCAGGGCACGAGTGTGAAGCAGGACTGTGTCAAAGCAACAATGAAAGAGATTGCGATGCTGTAGATCTCCTGCTCAATAATCAATTATTGCGGACGCTCAGGTCAAGGTATCGGAGATGTCGAGAGAGTGCCCATGTGTGACGCGGGCTTGCGCGGGCTGCGCGGGCTACTCCTGCCAGCTACACCGTACTCCTTGCCACTGGCAGCATGCATGCTTAAGCGGAAGACCCAACATCATCACTTTCACTTAAGCCTCACCTGTGAGTCTATCCCTCATCTTCCAATAATGGTACTCGTGGACGCTCTGGTCATAGTTGAAGGCCGACTGCCAAATCCGGTGTAGTGTGTAGATAATCACCTTTCAAACAGCACTGTGCGAAACTAACCCTGCACTGACGCTTTGGGCTTGCCTGGGACCCATCGTGATCGCCCACCACGTTGCAGTTATTGCTCAGAGTCACAGCTGACACCGCATCCTTTATCCCCCTCCCCATCTGCACATCCACTCCATCCGTACTACTGTATACTACAACAAGCCACTCCCGCCGCCCTCTCCAAACACTCTCTTGCCTTCCATTCCGACTTCCATTCTTCTCGACAGCCCTATGCGTTGAAAATCTGCTGTGTGGCTTGGAAATCGGACCTACCTCATCTACGTACCTGCTTCCAACCAACACCGGTCTTTGCAGCTCTTACGGGAGTACCTCGCCGTATCACCTCGCCTCGGTATCATCCAGTCGCTGCACACCGCACCCAGAAACAATTGTAGTTTCCAACCGTCGACCGTCTCCTGTCAGTGCATCGTCGCCTCGCACGACCTGAAGCCACCGAAACCATGACTTGAAAGCTGTTCAACCAATCTGTACACTACCATTTCGCCTTGCCCTCCACTGCGTCAGCCGCCATGGCGCAGGCCATGGATGCACACTCGAGCTTCGTCTACCTCGTCGACCATTTACCAAAATGGCAAGCCACCATCGATTCTCTCTCCCTCTACACTACCGAGAAGAACGCCGAATTTGCTGCAGAATATGCTCGACTGCTTAACGAAGCCAAACCTAAGCGCAAGAAGACAGCTTCGATGTCTTCTATCCACACGGCAGACGAGCGAGAAGCTGTCGACGACCAAGTGAACGGTACAGACAGCGTTGACGCTCTATCACTGCCTGACCCTCGACAAATCAACCCGTTGGAAGCTGGGAACAGATACCTATATGCACAGGCACGAAGGAAGAGAAAGCCAGGACCTTCAATTCGGTCTGGTGCCTCCGGGCCGCAAAAGTACAGGAATCGGAACCATGTGGTGGTATTTTACGATGGGTACCTACAAGAGCAGTTGGACACCATGGTGAAACAGCTTGGACTTGGTCGCAATAGTTTGAGGAAAGGCAAAAATGCACTGGCTGCTGCTACCGGTTTTCGCCTTCCGATGTTGTCCGGTGGTGCCAACCGAATGGCCTCTCCCTTCAATGACCTCGGGTCTACCTTGACGTCTCGAAGCACTTCTGCATTACTACCTTTGAAGAAGCCCGTTGCTGTGGTCACTGTTCAGCCGAACTCAGACGAAGCGAGCTTCATTCAGGCTGACAAGGAGCTGGAGCAAGTTCAGTCCCTATGTGAGACAGCAGCACATCAATTCCTCCGAGATGGTGATTGTAAAGCTGAACTCGGCAACATACGACGGAAGCTGGACGCGCTCCTGGTACACGCTACAGCCACGGCCGAATCATTGAAACGGCTCCAAGAGAGCCACAAAGCCCTTGAAGCCGACTCATCCGCCTCGGACTCTACACACGTTACCGACTCGGATGGCACTCTGTCGACTCGACCTTCCCTTGACCTTCTGCTCACGCCGAAGATTGGCGTCACGACAAGCCCTAGCCCTCTTGCCATAAGTCATCACCCTTTGGACAGTTTGCAGCCCAAGGGGCTCTTCAGCCCGCCGGTCATCCCGACTCTCGACGGCATCAACGAGCTCACGGCTGAGACCATTGAGGTTGACGACACAAGTGATCAGGAGTCCATAGTTGTGGATCTTTCACAGTATCGTTTGACGAACCCTCGGAGGAGTGCGACAAGGATCCCGGCGTGATCGACTCTTCTCTGTGGGTCCGTATTTCTTGTGTCAGAATATATAGCTTTTTTTATTGTGTATTTCAGCGTCTTTGTTGATTATCGGATGGGGCGATTTAGCGGGAGTTATGGGAACTGAGCGAAAGCCAGCGTCTAGCATGGAGACACGTGTCGGATGTTTAAAGGGAAGGGATAAGAGACAGCATTATACGAAGAGCACCAACGCGGATTGTGACTCGACAATATCGTCATTGGGCATTCAATCACATCGACATTCTATTGCAGATGAGTGAAAGGTGAATGCTGGGGCAAGAGAAGATGCAGGGCAGACATGCAATGTCAACTGCTATTAACGGCCGAATTGGATTTTGGGAAACTGCGGGATATACAAATCTGCCGAAGTTGTCGATACCGGGTTGTCTGATTGGGAGGGCCAGTTGTTGAATCCGTGTGCCGGATTGCACATGAACTGGGTATGAAGCTCATGTGGCCGGATTGCGCATGGACTTGATATGGAGCTGTTGTGACAGGGTACAGAGCAGAGGTGCTGAGAGACATGATTGTCACCACATCTAACTGGAAGCCAGAAAAGAATGGAATATTCTCCTGGCTCTACTGAACTTTTGCATTTCTTTTACCCCGTATTCGTGATTCCCAAGCTTTCTGGCTCTACGGCCCCTGAATGCTTGAAAACACCTTCATGTCAAACGTGACGTAACAATTGACTTTTCTTTCCCACCACAATAAATGAGGAGTAACTTCCGGCAACGTCCAGACCGGGAAGCTACATTATTGCCCGAGAGGGTGTGGATGGTGCGGGCCTGATAACGCTCTTCCCAGCTTGGATACACGAACGTTGTGCTCAGCAAAGGGCCTTACTCGAGGGATTCTCTGCTGGGGGACTGAGGCAGCCTCGCGTATCTTGCTCTCGCGGAGCCTTAGACTGTCTACTGTGTACACAACTTGTAGGGGAATGAGCGGGATGGTCGGTTCACTCGGGTAGGGGCAAGATCGGGAGGTGAGGGTGATGAAGCCCAGCACCCGCATTATTGTAACATCATCTCGTATCCTGCGCGACTACGAGGCGAAGGGGTCAGCGCCACTGGACCTCGCAGATCGGCAGGTTGCGTACTCGAGTAATAATGAACTTGCCAGGGTATTGCTTTCTGAAGAAGGAATGGCTGTAGCGGTTAACACTAACCAAATCCTGCATACTTGTGACCTCCCGAAGGAGATATCTCGACCCACTGGCCATTCCCGAGACTCTTTGCGGTTCGAAAGTAGGCTGGACAAGGTCAACGGTATGGGTTGGAGGGATCGATATACTGCTTACTTGCATCTTCACTATCCTCTCCAATCTTGGAGATATTCTCCACGAATAACAATGGAGAGGGAAGAGCGTTGAGCACGGACGTAAGCAAAGGGGATGGCGAGAACGTTCTACCGGGAACTTTCCGTAAAGTGTTCGATTCTGAACACGCTTTACCGTTTCCTGTGGAGAGACAGTCGTTGGTGCGAGGATCTTCATGATGCATACTGCGGAGAGAGGCTACCTCGAATGAGCTCCGTGAGAGCAAAGTAAGGCGATCTTCAGGCATCGTAATGAAAGCGGTTTAAAGCGTTCTGCATTCGAGCAACGTGTGAAGTAAGAGCAAAGTGGACGACCAAAGCTAGACCGCACGACTCAGATATCGTGGAAAGTGCAGCACAACACCGCTCCTATGATTTGGACAAAGTATCGAGAACATGACGCATCTAAAAAGGAAATCCGAGCGCAGTTTGGGCGATCAATGCGCACATGTCAGCATCGACAGAAAGTCCGCCTGCAAGTGCCTACTTGTCGACTCCTGGTGACCACGTCAATTCTGCCAGAACAGCACGGCGATGAGGAGAAGTCATGATGTCTGTCCTACAACACAACAAACAGGGGATTTGCTCGTGACCACAGATGGAAGACCAATCTTGGGAAAGGAAGTAGGAGGTCATGATTGAGTTTTGCATGTATTTGGCTCGAGCTTCTCCTCTGAGCTGATCAAGTACGTGCACACGGCTTCTTCCATGTGGACGTGACATCTGGGATGCATAGACCTCCAGGTCTCGAACGTGTCATTGACGCTTTGGTCTGTGAGTTGAATTTGGCTCTGTCTTTCGTGAAAGTCTTAAGAGTCGTGATATCAGGGGTATCATTGATTCGTTCGCCAGGTCTATTGCCCAGAGCTTCGATCACTGCAGGTTCGAGTCGATGTCGCCGATTCATGGACGATGCTGAGTGGCTGGTGACTTTTTGTAGCTGTTGGAGATGTTGCGAAGCTTCAAGTCAGGCCTTCATCTCGTTGCTCTCAGCAGCTTATCCTTCGATGCTTGGTTGGCCTCTTGCAAGACGGCTTCTATCTTCGTAGAACGGGTCACCAACCTCGAGATCTCCTTCAACCACCGTTACTCGTTATAGCCGCCTCACTTGTCGCAACAGCAGCATCCCGAGCAGCCTTCTGACTCGCTTCCTGTACCACGCCCCAAAACAGCTTCTGCTTGACCTCATTCGCCAACAGACCAGCCAGCTCTTCCGTCGCGATCTTGTTGCCGCCTCGAACTACCTGCTCGAGTGCCCCGTCTCTCACAACCTTGAAGCTCTTGTCTCCAGGACCGGCCAAGTCTTGTGCCCGTCGACCCATATTTGAACCAATTCTCTGTTTGCTAGCGGCGTCTCTTGTCTTGATTGCGTGGTCGGCTATCTGCTTGTTTGCGTAATCTCGATTGGTGAACAACGGAGACTGAGATAAAGTCGAGGTCCAGTATTTGTTCCACAGCAGGCCCAGCAGATGGGTGTCGAGGGTAGACTTGTAGTGGGTGACTCCGAGTGGGTAATAGGCGTTGGCGTGAACTCCGAAGTCTTGAATCTTGTCCTGAGGAATAGGCTGATAGTCGTCGCTGTCATCTGTGAATTGCTTGCTTTTCGGAATGTGCCCATCCGGGTATGTTCTGAATGCGCCGATTTCAACCTTGCCTGCGGAAACAGTACGATCCGGGTCAATGACCACGGCGACGAACGGATCATTGACCATCTGATGACTCTTCTGGGTATGCACATCAATGCCGGACAGCCAGCAGCCATAGCCAGGATGAGAATGGTACCAGCCGACTGCGTTCTCGAGTTGTCCTCCACCCTCTCGTGAAGAGATGCCAAAGTTGACCATGTATTCATTAGCGTCGTCTTGAGCATTGACTCGCGTCTCTGTACCCTCGACCGGTAATCTGAAGGCGTCTGTAATGACAAGTGTTCGGCCGGAGACGTAACCTATCATCAGGCCCATGATTTCGATAGTGCCGCCTGAACGAGCATGGGTGGTCATCTTGAGGAGAGCCAGGGCTGAGATTCGAACTTGGGTGAAGTAGTTGGGATCTTTCTTCCATGGCGCCGAGTTCTGGAGAGCTTTGTAGGCATCAGGGTCGGGGAGGGCGTAGAGGGCATTCTGGGATGGATCGATGGTGATGATGTCGTTCTCTGCTTCCCAATTGCGGAGCGCAGAGAGGGTTGACATGGTGCTGGAAGATGTGCGGTTGTAAGTTGGTGAGAGTTTTATGAGATCGACCTGAGATAACGAGTGCGGCCTGAGCGAGGCAAGAAGTAGTCGTTGACGATGGACGATGTGAAGCTGCACCTGGAATGCCTTGGTGAATTGGAGTCCACCGGCTCTATCACGCGGGTTTCATATCCGAACCTAGTGAAGGTGTGGGTTGCGCTGGTTACTCCTCACAACAATCTTAGCGCTTAACTTGTTTATGCGGGCGCTGAATTGGGTACTTCTCGAGAACGAAGGCGTTGTCCACACCTCGATCCTGATTCGACAGGACGCCGCGACCATCTGTTGACCTTTCTCTGCTCCATGCTCCTCCTGCGCGACATTGCTCCAACTTTGCCACTGCTGTCACTGCTCTGCTGCCACACAACCTGAGAGCGTCTCCTCGAATTTGCTCGGCCACGAGCCCGAGTCGCAACGATGCCACCCACCATGGACACAAGCTACCTCACCACCCAGGTTACGACAATCATAGGTCAACTGCACTCGATCTTCGACGAGATTGGCGTGCCCCGGAAAGAGCGAGAATCAAGAGAAACAGAGCTCTTCGCAGCTCTATCAGAGACTCTTCACAACCAGCTTCGACTCGTTAACTCGTACGTAAACACCGCCATTTGCACCCGCGCGGAGCTAACAAGTAGACAGCGAGAAGAATGCCATGACCGAAGAAGCTCAAAATATCATCAAGACAATCAAGCAGATGGAACAGTCACTGGACGACGAGAAGGACCGAGGCTACGACCTGGACACCAACGGACTCCGAGTCACCTACCCACTTACCGATTGCTTGCGCGACCTCAAGGAGAAGTACAATGTCGTCAGCAGACTACACAGAGAGCGCTTCGAGCAAGTCAAAAAGTTGGTCGAAGCACTGGAATCATACTCTTCACACCTCGAGTCCTCCTTCGTCAAGATCAGACTACCGCCTACCTCTTCCAGCACATGCCCGCCCAACTTCGACCTTTCCCCCTCATATGTCACAACACTCGACGAAGAGTTCACGAAAGTCTACGATGAATACAACAGAAGAGTCATCCTAGTGCAGCAGATATCCGAAGAAATTGTGAGACTGTGGTCAGACTTGGGCATCCCTCAAGCGCAGACGGACTCGCTCATCGTCCAACATTACCGAGACTCGCCTGAACAGCTGGGACTCCACCAAGCAGATTTGGACAGACTCAAAAGCCGTCGCGAGAAGCTTCTTGATGAGAGAAAGAGCCGTGAAAAGAGACTGGCCGACGTGAAGAAGAGCATTGAGACATTGTGGGACCGCCTTGGGATTGAAGAAGTTGACCGAAAGGCTTTCTTGGCTGCGAACAGAGGTTGCGGCCTGCGAGCCATCAATGAGTTCGAGGACGAGCTTGCAAGACTCAATGAACTCAAACGACAGAACTTGCACTTGTTCGTCGAGGATGCTCGTGTCAGACTCCAGGAACTCTGGGATGCACTATACTTCTCTGAAGAAGAGATGTTGGATTTCACCCCAGCCTTCTCTGACGTCTACAGTGACGCGCTGCTATCTGCTCACGAGGCAGAGATAGAACGACTGACCACCCTCAAAGAGCAACGAGCACCAATCCTCGCCATGGTCGAGAAGTACAAATCGATCATCGCCGACCGTGAAGCTCTGGCACAGTCAGCAAACGATGCATCTAGACTGATGCTGAAACCACAAAAAGGAGAAAAGCGCGATCCAGGAAAGCTGCTCCGAGAAGAGAAGATGAGAAAGAGGATAGCGAAAGAACTTCCAAAGGTCATCGCCGAATTGACCAAGGTCCTGCAGAAGTACGAGGATGACTACGGTCGACCTTTTCAGATCCAGGGAGAGAGACTGCTGGATGATCTTGAGGTAGAGTCAGAGGTTAAGGCGCCACCACCTAGGTCGAAGACACCAAACGGACTACCACCGAGATCAAAGACTCCTGCTCCTACGACCGCCACCAAGCCAGCTGCAGCTTCTGCAAAGTCCACTCAGCCAGCTCGTCCTGCCAGTGTCATGCGGGGCCCGCCGCCACGGACCCATGCAAAGACTCCCAGCACCTCCAGCAGGGTTGGAACAATGAGACAGCAAGCAGCACCTGCATCAACGACCTCGACTATGGGACCTCCAACACAAGCGAAATCACCCTCGAAGATTCCCAGCCGCGTACCACTAGGCAATTTGAAGAGCTCGCCAGAACGACGTGCTATTCCTCAACCCACCTCATACAACGCCCAACCAGAACCACAGCAAAACTACGCACAGAATGCGAGGTCAATGCCACCTCCTCGAGCACCCCCTCCGAGAATGAGAGACCTGTTCGTGCCACCACCCGAGCCAAATCCAGTTCCCAGCGTCTCTGCCCATCCAGCACCTCCCTCATCAGCTCGACCAGCGAGCACGATATCATCTGGCTCAAATGAAAGCAGTCGCTACGTACGTCCCATGTCACCTGAAGACGTCTACACCGACCATGAGAGAATGTCCTACATGTCCACCTCGTTGTTGAATAATACCCGCCAACAGCCGCAACATCAATACGCGCCCCTTCCCGCTCACCAAGCAGATCCGTACTATCAGCCTCACCTCTCCCACCAACATCACCCCTCTCACTCTTCCTCAGCATCGATATACAGCACCAGCAACACTCAAAGCGTACGGCAAAATCCCTCCGCCCCAGCTTCAACAATCGTCTCGCGCCAACCGTCAAACACCTCATCAAACATGACAACCGCCACGACCGCTAGTGGCAGCGAAAATTGGGAAACCTACTCTGACGGCTCAGAAATGGAGCCCGAGCGCGATTTCCGAGACGCCTACCCCTCAAGAATGCACACGCAAGCACCAGCAGCGAATCCCCTTGCTTTGAGCCAAAGCACGAACGGACACAACCAGAAGAGACCTCTGACAGCGGGGCCCGGGTCGATGGCTCCCCCACCGGCGAAGCACCATCAGCATACAGGCAGCAATGGATTCAGTGCGTCGCAGTACGGTCGTGGTCTTGATCAGCAGCAGGAACGGTTCAGAGAAATGAGTGACGAGAATGCCCATTCTGGCGTGAGGGTTGAAGGCAGTGATGCTGCCTGGAGCACGGAGCTGGAAGAGTCCTACTGAACAATACAGGTGTGGGACACGAAGCCCATATTCCGAGGTATTTCCTTTCTCCTGAAGATGTGGGCAGACAGACCGCGACTCTGTGTCAGCATTTTCGGGAGTCTAAGAAGCCGTTGACGACGACGATATGAGGATTTGGGTACGGTTTCGGCGTTGGTGTTCCGCGGTTCACGCAGTAGCAGGAGGAGCTTCCATCATGCGGCATACTGCGCATGTTGCTACCGAGTTTTGGTTGGGTAAAGCAACATCTTGAAAGAAGGGCTTTGGATGGAATATTGTGCTGGTGGAGATGAACTTGTTCTTTGTATGTTTAGGACAATGCACAAACGGACAATACGTATGAGATGACGTGACTCTTCTATAACTTGCTTCTGTGCCTGCAGAGGATGATATCTTGAAAGCCTGGGGCCCGAAGACTGGGTGGAAACGGGAAGTCACCCGAGCAATGACATCTTTCAGCAGCGGCCCGCTTGAACAAGACAGCTGCTGGGCATCCTCTCGAGGATCATGAAGCCTACAAAACGCAGTGTTATTAAGGCTGTGGGTTGAGATCGAGGGCAGCTAATCCTTACTGGTCATCACGTTACACAAACCTGACCTGCTGAACTCTTCCGAGGCCGCTGCGTCGTGGTTGCGAGTCTGGCCACATGGAGCAACCAATCCCGCTCAGTCAGTGTTTGGGCGTCGGCTCGCGCTGCACTAGGGCAAATGCTGGCACTGAGGCTGTCGCCAGGCTGAATTCTCCATGGCGCAGCTTGCCAATCGTGGTCTTCGACCGCACCTTGCTGTAATGTTCATTTCCACCTCATCAGAATTCTCTTAGATGTTTTTGCCCCTTTCAAGGTGATGTGAGAGATACATGGAAGCCATCGGCGCCGGCGCAAGTGTTCTAGCCTTCGCAGGCTTTGCATTTGAAGGAACGAAGTTCCTCTACAAGGCTGTCGCCGGATTCAAACATGCCCCGCAAGAAGTGGCGGCCCTTGTTTCCACGGTGGCCAGATTACAAGATACACTAGCCCAGATCTGCAGCAGTCGAGCTCTGAATGATCCGGATGTCGATGCGCAACATATCACGGGCCTTTTCGACGCTTGCAACAGAGATATCGCCAGTTTTGGACACGATTTGAAGAGGGTCCAATCTCTCTCAGCGGAACCGGCGCTCTTGCAAACATGGAAGAAGTTCAAGGCGACGTTGAGCGAGGATCGGCTGATCAGCATGCGAAACAGACTGGATCACCATTGCGCCGTACTGCAGCTGGAACTCACTCGCTTGCAAAGGTATGACATGTATTAATCTCGTGCTGGGGCCATTTTTCGCTTCTCGGACATCAACTGACAGCCTTGCAGCACTATCACCCTAGATTGTAGGGATGGCATCCGCGGCCTACAAGACACGGCCAATGCCGAAAGCTTACAGGTATCGACGCTTGTTCAGACTGTACAGGTCGTCAAGTCGTCTATCGAGAATCAGGTGAACTGCATTCAAACCCTACAAGATACGGCAACAGCAGGGGACTCGCGACTCTCGGCTTTAATTCAGGATGTTCGAAGTATCAAGTCGTCTATGGAAGACCAAATGCAGAGCATGACGCTGTCGACCACGTCTGCAGTCGAAAAGCACGCCGCTGTCGGCTCGTCCGAGCTGAATACGATATCCATCGCGGTAAAGGCGTTGCAGGATCAGATCTCAGCACTCCCGGAACAAGTGGCAGCCACACAACGAGCTTCCGCATCATCAGAGGAACACTTTGTGCCACGGTCAACCAGCCCTAACGCTATGCTTGAGGACTTGGATCTCAGCAGGAGTCTTGAAAGACTTCGTCAACTTAGCACGTGTGATCCACGGACGTTCCAAGACGAAGAAGCAGACGCAATCGTGGAGGACCTTGAGTGCCTCCTTGCCGCTCTCTTACAAGCCGATAAGAACTACAGCCCAGAATCGCCCACCCGCAAAAGAAAACCAATGGATCCTGTTGACGCTATCACGGGTCGAGACATGAAACGCATACGTGGGCTCATTTCCGCAGCCACTAGCGTCGTAGTCAATCAAAGCCGTGAGTCGCTCTTTCATTGAGAAATTCTCCAAATGCTTATCATCTTTCAGCCCGTCGCTCCAAGGTAAATGGCAGCAAAAGGATCATGCAACAACATAAAGTCAAAGACTTTGTGTTGCAGAACTGTACTATGATCGTTACCATGAATAAGAGGAAAATTCAACGACCAGGCCGCCAGACTAACCATCAACGACCAGCCGCAGATCAATATGAAGAAGAGCTGTACGCCACGATCAAAACGTTTATCAGTGGCATGCATTCACCTTCTGTCATCGTAGCAACTGTACGCCAAATGCAGTATCAGAATGGCGTTTCCTCTCTGCATCCGGTGATCTCGGTCGGCAGGGTTCTGCCTCTCAACTCACCTATCTTCGATATCGTATCCAGGGGAACTGTCGATGAACTTCGAGAATTTCTTGCTTGTGGGAAGGGAACTTTGAGGGACAGGGACATTTACGGAACGTCTTTACTTCACGTGTGTGGATGCAGAATCTTAGATTGCTGAAGGAGGCAAAAGCTCACTGTTTGCAGTATGTTGTGTCGGCAAACTACCGACACAATAATGTTGAGATGTGCAAGTTTCTCATCGAGCAGGGAGCCGACGTTGATGAAGTTGCGAAAATACCTGAGAGGATGTTTACAGGGGAGGGGTTTGACGGGTAGGTGTCTCTGGACTTGCGCGCAACAAGAACTTGTCTTGGTTTACATGACTATAACTAGCACTCCGCTTCAGGCCACGATACTGGAGAGTTCATCAGAACCTAATGGAGAGAAAGTGGGCTTAGTCAAGCTGTTACTGGCAGCCGGTGCCGACCCTACTTTGAGCACTGGTTACTACATTCCTGCGCTCAGTCTATGCGCAGCCCATAACTCCCAAGCAAGTTTGTCTATCTCTTTTACGACGGTAACGGCTTACAGCTTCTAGGAGATGTTGAAGGCGATTGTGAACAACCAACTACCATTCGTGGAATTGGAGCAACGACACAATGACATGTCAATCTTGCTGGAGGTTGCGCAGATAGCGGAGAGCGATGACTGGAGAGCTATGTTGGACCACCTTCTCACAAACGGTGCCGACGTAAGAGCTCACGATGGTCTTGGACGATGCTGTCTCCGACTGCTTATCGAGCCTGGACCTGAATCTCGATGGAGAAGCCGCTATCGTCCGATGGCGAAGCCGATTCAGAATTGTTTGGCTCTACTGGTGGTGAAAGGTGCGGACGTTTATAATGTTGACCGTGATGGTATCTCAGTATCGGCCTCTGCCTATGGCGGTTACAATCGCAAATATCGGTGTGCCTATGCAGGTGACCTTTGGGATGCAGTCATATCACAATATGGACATGATCTACGGCAAATGCGGCAAGGCTTCCACCGTCTCCCTTTCTACAAACACGGTCACAAAACACCGGAATATCATGACGACGATAAATTGCGAGATGAGAACTTCAGATACAATCGCAATGATTTCGAAGTCCTCTGGGAAGGCCGAGAAGTCGAATGTCCGTATTATCATGACCCGCCAGTCTGGTGTCCCCACAGCGCCTTGGTGTCAGGAGAGTGTCCTTGGGGTGGTACCGGGCATGTCTGTCCGGGACCAGACGGGACACCAGAGCAGCGGCCATGCTATTGCAATTGCTGTGTCCCAGAAGGCGAGGGAGCCGGAGTTCGCGAGTGGCTCGGACAATGAGAATGCATATGATGACGACGAGTCTTTTGACGACGAAAGTCCCTCTGAGAATGATTACGTGTCAGAAGGCGAAGACACGTCGGAGGATGAAGCACACATCTCTCTTGGACGAGTTCAAGAAGTGGAAGAGTCTGAAACCGATGATATGTACGGCGCCAAGTAAGCGGCCGTCAGCGAACATCCACCAGAGTCCTGAAACACTAAGCAATAGACCCAACAAGACATCTCGCCCCCTTCACAAGGCACGAACTTCAACCTCACGAGATAGGAGAATTTTTGTGTAATCATCCAAGGAACTACCTATCATTGTGGGAGGCACCCAGGACATATGTCACTGCGGCCCATAGAGCGTACCTAGACGACTCAAAGCTCACTCTCATACTGAAGAGTAGTGAACCCCTTCCTTCTTGATGCTATGAATTCCCTCAGCTTTTTGTGCGCAGCGCACTCATTGTCGTAATAGTCGAAATCCTCTCGCGACTTGAAGGTGGTCACGCCGATTAGCGTGTACCCTTCGGCTGGCTCATCGTCGGTTTTTGTGACTTTGACCCGGGTGGCTTCGTTGGAAATGATGTATGGTTTACCGTCCTGTCCGAACTTCGTTTAGCATCAAAGTTTCAATGCAGATGACTCTGATTATGATACCTTCTGCGCTGTGTTCCTCAATACCTGGTACTGCTCTAGCACAGCATCTATGTCTTCCTCCTTCGGGATCTTGAAGAGGGTAATTCTCTTCACTGTCTTCGACATGGTGGCAGCTGTTCGTATCCTTTGTGATAGACCAAGTATGGGTAGTCCAACGCGTCTGGAACTTTTCATACAATGGGAAAGTATAGTCTGAGAATTCAACATCACAACTCACCTTGATTCTTATGTTCTTCGACTCCGACGAGCGTCTTCCGAAGACGGAACCACCCCCACATGCATCCAGATCCTCGGATGGCATCTTTGTTGGAGTCTCGGAGAACGCGGAGAACAGCTAGAAGAACGTCCGTGAATTGCGTAATTTGATGCAAGGCAAGATATCGCTTTTCGGCTAGCGGTGAGATGGCCCGCCGTACATGCCTTCGCCCGTGTCTTGGCGATTTGCCGCCGCTTCGCAATCTTTGGTCATTCGACTCTCTATCAGCTCCACGACCTCACCGTCCTCCGTCTTCATAGACATCCTGTCCCCCTCTCTCGTTCTTTGGACAGGCGGACATATGTTCAACACCTCGCTGCGCCGAGTGGCGCGCAACTGCACCAATGGCTCTCCCATACCCTCACGCCCGAGCACACCTACGATAGCAACCATCTCATCCAGCTCGCATCAGCGGCGGCACTCCTCATCCAAACCCCCCGTACCACCCAACAATGGCGCCCCTCCGATTCCAGCAGCTCAGGTGAAGCAGGTGGGTGCACCGAGGACGGATTCAAAACGACCGGGGGCCGAGTCACGCCTTTCAAAGAAGAGATCTTCAAAGGATAAGGTCGATGCGAAGCAAGAGGCGCAGGATAACTGGACCTCGAAACTGCCTGCTGTCCCTAGCTTGCAGCATTTGAATCCCAAGGGTATGTGTCTCCGCTACGCACTTGGACAAATCTAACTTTATCGACAGATGTCTATGTTGCCTCGTTCTTCTCAACCTATAGGCCCATGTCCATATCCAGCCCCATCCCCAGCGAAACCTCCCTCGACACCATCGACAAGATCTTTGCACCCAAGCCCAAGCGTTCACGGAACAATACCCACGAAGTAATATACACATTAGCATCGGCGGTCGAAAGGCTAGACGAGCACATGACCTCGAAGCAATCCGGCCAGCCCTCCCAATCCAGTTCCGCAGAACAGAAAGCCGCCTTAATAAAAGCCCTCACCCAACGCAACGACCCGCCCAACGATCCCAACCGGACCCAACACCTCGACGGCTCACCCCAAACAATATCCCTGCAAGGCGGGAATGTGAAACTCGTGATCCAAGAGATTCAACGCCGCTTCCGACCCTTCAACGTCCCACCAGCACCTCAACCGATAAGCGATGCAGAAATCGACGCCGCCGAGCAGAAAGCAGCCGAAGCAGCTAAGCAAGAAGAAATGCAAGCCAAGATGCTCGAAGTCGAGATCGAGCAGCAAGAATACGATGCGGTAGATCCTTATATCCAACAAGTCGTGATCAACGTCCCTCGCGGCAGTGATGCCGAAGCACAGAATACGGGCTTCTTCGCGAGTGGAGCGAATGTGATGGAGATCGAGGATCCCAATGCCAGTGCTTCGATTGCTGAGATTGAGCAATCCGGCCGAAGAAGCATTATTGGTCGACGAAGGACGGGCGATCTGCGGAGGGAGCAGGGCATGTATGCGATTAGTGTCAAGAGGCAGAGAAGGCTGAAGATGAAGAAGCACAAGTATAAGAAGTTGATGCGTAAGACGAGGAATTTGAGGAGGAAGTTGGGGCAGATATAGGTGCGCTACGGGTGGTATGGCTGTTCTGTTTACAACTCTGCGAATATTGCTGCAATGCAATGCATTGCAAGGTCTGGGTCTGGGGATTTCCGAGGTCCTGCAGCACTCGGGCAGATTGACGAGGACTGGCTGCATTTGCGAGGCGTTATAGAGGACTAGCACTTGCATGTCGTCTTGCGTGCGTGCGCTCATACACCACCTCTCGGCTGTTAGCACTCTTCGCGAGCCATGCCTTTGGCTCCAAGAAATCACAGACGTAATCTCTCCGCTTATTGTTAAGATTACCTCAAAGCCCATCATTTCGAAAGAGCTCAATGTTGAACGATGAAGGGAGAAGTTCCCGGCCAGGTCCAGATAACTCGGATGTCGACTCACGAGGCTGACTTTTCGTCCCCACAGCGTGGGTGTGAAGGCATTCAGAACAGGTACTCTAAAACGATTATCCGGACCTTCTTTCATAGGGACACCGGCCGCGCAAGGGGCCCCAGGCTGAAAAGTCCTTGTCTGTCCTACTCTCTATTGACTTGCACGAAGATTCTATGGGAATTAGTGGCAGACAGGCCATCTCCCCAGCGCAAAGCCGTGCCGGCAACGGGTCTTTGATGTCTCATGTAGAAAAAGATGTTCAAAGTTCAATGCGTTCAATACACTAGTTATGCTATACTGTACTATTCCGTAGCCCTAGGCAGTAGACAGGCCATTAGACTGTGCCCGTCCCTGTAGTTAAAAAGCTCTAGCATTCGTGGTACATAATGGTCGGGTTCCAGGGCGATGCGTGGACTGGCCAGGATCGCCGTGGTTGTGGTGGTAGTGTGGTCGTATGGAGTGTGTTCTGGGTTGGCGGTGATTATTCTTGTTGAATTGGCGTCGGGATATGGGCGTGTCGCCATTTTCGTGGTTGCCGTGTTCGGCCTGCTTCGTGCCTGCTTCTCGTGCTCATTGATCTCCTTCTCGCATGTGACGCTCCAGCGCAGCCGCCACATCTCTCGTTTCGCTCCGCCCATCTTTCCTCCTCGTCTAGCAAGTAACATCAGTCTGCGCCTTTGAGTTCATCAACAGCGCGACGATCAACCCGTAAAGACCCAACACTTCCGCGAAGATAAGAATCAAAATCATTCCGACGAACAGTCGCGGCTGTTGGGCAGTTCCTCGTACACCAGCATCACCAACGATGCCGATGGCGAAGCCAGCGGCCAGACCGGCCAGGCCGACGGACAGACCCGCGCCGAGTTGAATGAAGCTGGTGAAGAGGGCTTGTTTTTGGGAGAGGTTGTCGGAGATCAGCACGCTGACGACGAGGCCGTAGATACCGATGATACCAGCCATGATGACGGGTACGATGTCTGGACGTGTTAGTTGGGATGACTTCGGTGATGGTGGGTGGATGGCATACTCTTCACGATGAGATCGGGTCGGAGGACACCCATGGCGGAGATACCAACACCAGACTTTGCGGTTCCGTAGGCGGCGCCGAAGCAGGTGAATACAATGGCGGAGGTGCACCCCATGGCACCGAAGAAGGGCTGTATACCGTTAGTCTAGTTCTCTAATGGTGCAGGACTTTCGTCGCAAGAGGTCATCGAGGCGCCTCGAATGCGTCATTGGGGGAGGGACAAGAGTGGCATACCGCATATACGGGACTATAGAAACGAGCAGGTCAGTAGATGTATCTTGATTATGGTTGAGCAGGTAGTTGTGGTGGCCCTCAGTTACATCCAGCTTATCGACTCGCAGCGCAGGCTGAAAGCAATCGAGCATGGGGGGCAAACGTACCAGAGATCGGACGACATCTTGACTGATTGAACGGCTCCTTTGAGACTCTAAAGTAATGAGATACTCGTTGAGAAGTTGTTGGAGGAGCGGGCTTGCCGGCGTGGATGGAGTTGAGCGAGAATCGAAGACTTCTTGTGCTGAGGAGGAGACAGATGGTTGATGATGTTTCGAAGATCGAGTTTGGAAGGGAAGCTCCAATCTCGAACTTGGCGAGTCGCCACGAGCGGAAGGTGAGCCGGCCGCGCTTGCTTCTCCGCATAAACTTTTTGTCCAGAAACATTTTTTGATGTTCGACTCAGGCTTCAGTCACATACACTTACGCAATTCATACTCAGTAAAGGGCGAGCCAACGCAAGGAACCCTTTGCTATCCGTCGTTTTCTTCGGCCGTACACTTTACGACTCACCAACTTACATCTTTCTCTTCAACCACAACTAGACCAAACATGGCCGACAACCCCAGCGCCGCATGGCCCATCGCAGACGAAAGCCTGTCCCAAAAGCTACTCGACACAGTCCAGCAAGCAAGTCACTACCGACAACTGAAGAAAGGCGCCAACGAAGCCACCAAAACCCTCAACCGCGGCACCGCAGAGCTCATCGTCCTTGCCGCCGACACCTCCCCGCTCGCCATCCTCCTCCACCTGCCTCTCCTCGCCGAGGACAAGAATGTACCGTATGTGTATGTGAACAGCAAGACTGCGCTGGGAAGAGCTTGTGGTGTTAGTCGAGCGGTGATTGCTGCAAGCATCACTACGAACGAGAGCAGCGATTTGATGCCTCAGATTCGGGAGCTGAAGAACAGAGTCGAGAGATTGATGATCTAGCTGGGCGGGCGTCGGGACGTCAACATGATAGGCTGGTGAAGCAGAGAGACAAGGGATTACATCCAGGAAAGGATGCCAAAGAGCTGCGATGTTGATCGGAGGGACAACGCCGAGGTGTGATTATTGCGCATGAGCGGCGCTCATGAATGTGCGGTTGCAAGACTGGCGAATAGGATCAGTGGAAAGTGATCAAGGAAGGTCCATTCGATATGCTTAGGGTATCATGCTCATAAGCCTGCCAGAACCACTGTTAACAATGAAATGCTTTCCAACAAAAGTCCCTGTCCAACCGCAAAAAGCCAATTCAACCAGCAGAATCTACCCAGACAATTGGCATCTTGAACAGCATGCCTCCAGAACTAATCTCGTTGAGGGTGCCCACTTCAGCCATCCCCCGAGCCCAGGAGGTTCCCTTGCTCCCCCGAATCAAGGACCCTCCTGACATGCCCCTGCTCCAACTTCCTCGCTTTATCCCTGCCTTCCTCAAGTCTTTGCACGCCCAGTCTAATATTCTCAACATGCACAGCAAGAGGGATCTCCTTATGCCCTCTAAGCACTTCCGCACTCGACACCCTCGTCCTCAACTCCTCCAACTCTGCTCCCATGGCCTGCAACTTCAGGATTGTCGCGCTGACATGCGCCCAAGCGACTTTTCTGTACTGGCCCACCTGCCTGAGCAAAGTAAGTTGATTGTTGAATTTCCCCAACTTGGCTCTGTTCCCGCCCAGCAGTGTCCAGAGATGTGAGAGGATCTCGTCCTTCCCGGCCTGCGCGGCGATGTTGTCGTGCATGGCAATCGCATGAATCACGTCCAGTCGATCTTCCAGGTTCTGCAGGACGAGGAGAAGTGCCTGCGCCTCTTCGATAAGTCGCTCGATCTCGTCGGAGACTATCCGCGTGTGCTGAATATACTGATCTAGGAGCATTGCTTCCGTGAATTGTACGGGCTTGAATGGTGCGAGGATCTTGTCTTGGATGAAGGCTGGGATTATGCCTCGTGAGGATTGTTTGTGGGCCATGTCATCAAGCACACGTTGCGTCCATCGTGCGGTGCTGAGAACGATGTCCACGCCTCGACCGACGTGGGAGTTGAACTTCTGCAGGTCGTAGGAGGCGATGCGCGCTGTCTCTACGAAGCCATCGAACTCGAGAACCATCTCGTTGCGAGAAGAGAGCTGTGAGTATCGCACGATTTGGCGGAGGTCGCGAATGGATGTCTCCGACCGTTTCATGTCTAGGGGCAGGGTGACTCCTGTTGCGGACTCGGACAAAATGTCCTCGAAATGAGATTGTGTCTTCATCAGGGCGTCGAACTCGACCGGTGCAGAAGTCCCAGCCGAGATCGTGGGACTATCATTGTTGGGCGACGTGTACCGACAAATTGGCAGGTGAAGAAGTGATACGCCTGGGATCCGACATATAGGCGACAGAGCTGTGTATATGGATGCGGTAAGCAGGTTCTGCACGAGCATCAGGATGCCTGCAAACAGATATGCTGCGAGGAGCCACGAGATCGGTCTCTTCAGGGCCTTCAGTGTCTGGCCTAAGATATCCAATAGCCATTCAGCAGCGTGGATAAGGATAGAAAATGCCTTATCGACAACCGGCGATGTGGCAGCTTTGCTTCCTCCGGCTTTGTCGAGCTGACTTGGACGTACAGAACTCCTCTGCTGGTTTGATGGTGCATTCCTGGCAGGGACAGGCGGCTTGCGTGCTCGAGCCAACTTCTCGGCCGGGGAATTGCTGGTATACAAAGTGGGCATGATGAATTGCGGTTCCGCTGGCGGAGGAGTAGCCCGTCGCGGAGAGCTGCGGCGCTCTCTCACAACTCGCGTCATTTGTGGATTATGTTGACTTTGCTGCGTACTCTGAGGACTGTCCTGATATTCTGAGCCGGCAGAGCGTTCGTCCCAACTGACACTTCCGTCACTTTCGTCCTCTACCACCCAAGACCCGTCCATTTCGGACTTGCGCCTAGCGGGCATCTTATATGCTGTACTCTGAGTCCACGGTGAAGACGACTTGCCTGGGCGAGATCTGTATGTGACTGGCCAAAAGACTTATACAATGGATGTATTCAGCCTTTCGTGAACGTGATGGTCATCCAGGATGGAGAGAAGTCATCTTGGTCAGGTTAAGATACAGATAGCATGTAGTGAGGGAACAGATAGCTTTGTGAGAGAGTGACAACGGTTGTTTGCCACACATGACAACAAGTGAAAGTGCCATGACAGGCTGTAGATCAGGTTGCGTCCATGGTCAAGTTAGCAGGGAGGGAGCCTGGCGACCAGACCGCTACCTACGTCACCGGGTTTCCGTCCAATGGCACATTGTCTACGGCGGAGTGTTTCAGACTTGTATAACTGTGAAATCCCGGTTTTCGTTTCCACTCCTCTTCAACGTTCACTTGTCATTGGCATTGCTTTGCCACAAACGTGATCGCTTGCCAGTGCACGTATGGCACTCAGCCTTATCTCTCAATACTCATGCAAGCCGAAGACGGCGGCGGCACTGTAGACGTATCATGCAAGCTTCTGGCATATACAGTAAGAGTTTGACCATGATCTCAGAATATTGTTTCAACGTATTGCTTTTGTGCAACGTGTTTCTGAATGAAAGTCAAAGTTTTGATGTTCTTCGCTTTTAGTATGTTTGATGGAGACTGCGGCAGGTACAATTGGCGGGATCTTATGGCGTGATTGTGAACTCAACAGACTGAGGGCTACTGATCTGCCCGCGCTGAAGAGCTTCGAATAGTCAGGTCACTAGCCCGTTGACATGAGTAGAGACGCAGCAAATTCTCCAAGCAGCTAGCAGCGACACTAGACGTTCAAGCTAGTGAGTGTCAATCTTGATACCTGAAAACATCACATGGGAATAACCCAACGCTGTAGGAGGGCACCCTTCCAGGATATATCGCAACCAAAGAGAACCTCTCATACTCTTCTACCCTCTTCGTTTCAATCAGATAAAACTCGCAGTCTCTCAGAGAGCGAGGACGCAGGTTGGAGGACAACACAAGGAATCGCTTGTCTCGGAACTTGGTGCGGAGTGGTGTCAGATTCTGAATCGACCACTCGTAGGCGCCGATGCCGAGACCACAGCTGATCAGTGCAGCTAGTCGAAGTAGGGACTCGATAAAATCATACGAACTGTTCGTGATCAACCAGCTCTGTATACGAGACCAGTTATCCTTGTCTCCAGGCGTCCAGCGTTGTATTGTCGATGGAAGCTTGAGCCATGTGTACAGTATTTTCAGGGTTCCAACGGCTGCCGCTCTCGGGAGAAGGCCCTCTGGGTCTCTCCTTGTACGGAAGGCCACCAAGTCTTCACCGTCAATGTAATAGTTCCTGGGTTCGACACTGTAATCGCCCAGCTCGCTGCTCCAAGCCCTACTCCACCATTGAGTCGAATGAGCCATGGAAGAAAGGAGCAGTTCTAAGGCAAACCTGCGGTCCAAGCCGATACCAATCACTGGGTATACTTCGATAAGATATGAGCTAAGTGGTCCCAAAGCAACGTTTTCATTGGAATTTCCTCGCAATACGGGGGATGGTGGACCGCACGTCAGTCGTATAAATTCGCCCAGGGTTTTTGGAGTCGGGACATTACCGCTCACAGGCGGGGTAGGGAGGATGTCTTTGGGCGTGTTTTGCCATCCAATGGTCACCAAGGGACTGAATTTCACGCCACCTCTTTCGGCTTGGTGTTGGAAACAATCCACGAACAACTCCCCGAAAGTCATTTTCTTGGCATTTTCGGGAACCGTATACCATGGGAACTGCGGCATGATTGCGAGTACGAAATCTCGGGTTTTGGTAGTCCTCCGTCCACTGTCCTTCGCGGCTGCTAAATCGCCAATGCCATGAGATCGTGAACGTACACCAGGAACAGCTTTCCGTGAGACTTGTCCGTGATTGAGGAAGGCATGGATAAACTTTGCTGTTTCGATGGAGTCAAGTCCTCCATCGTGACCGTATTGTGACCAGCTTTCGGCGAGATTCTGAAGGGCGCTGATGACAGGTCTGAAATAAATGTCCTCGACAGTTCTGAATGAGATATCACCTTGAGATGTTGGGGTGTCTCTCTCCATGCTCTCTGGAAACCCAGAGGCCAGGCAACAGACAAATTGCAGGACGTCGGAGAGGATTATTTCTTGGAACGGCCACAGCCTCGTCAATACCGCTTCATCGAATCGTAGCTGACTTGCATGCTCGTCAACATAAGGCGTAAGCAATGCACTAGACCATGGGCCGTCCAAAAGTATGATCTGTCCCACTGCTTGGCCACAACAATCCTTCGTACCGACACCGTCTTTGATCACTATCGTACGTTTCGCGTATTGAAAAATGGTCGGGATATGGCCCGTCACGGCAACTGAAGCGTCGTCATTCCGTTGATCAACACATAAAATGTCCATCCAGAAATACGACTCTCCAACGACGAAAGGTAGTTGCTCGGTGAGGAACTCTACTTTTCTCGTAGTTGCCAAAACCTCGTCCTCGATTCCTGGAACACTCCGCCATTCCAGTTCGAGCTCGCTTCCCCAGACATGGGATACCGCGATGTAATCGGTGTCGCCAACCGGCATGGGTTGTTTGACGACTTTGTGGTTTTCGAAACGGCACAGGTCGAGCAACAATTCCGGGCCTTGCTTCTTTTGGCTGCCATTTTTTTGAGCTCCTGCTTCCACGAGCGGACTCCGAATGGAAGGATCCCAATCCAGAGAAGCTTCGCCGTAAGTCCAACTCGCAGACGACCTGTAAGTTTAGTTGGACAGCGCTCGTAAAGCCTGGGCCGATGCGCACCTGTTGAGTGGTACCCTTGACAAAATCATGGCAAGAGCGAAAACTCCTGAGTAAGATCGCTGTATCGTTAGCCCTTCTGTCAGAGAGGTGTAGCATATCAACTTGTTCTTAAGTCCGCTTCTCTGCTGGTGTGGTCTCGCCGACACAATGGCAGCGAGAAGATCGTGAGCAGAGAGCAGCGTGCTTGGTCAGACAATGTCACTGATTTTCGCTTTTGAGTGCAACAATTAGTGCCTTCGTTGAGACTGATGTTAACGTTAATCTTAGCATCAGGAGGCAGCATAGAAACACGCCTATCAGGACGTGTCGGTTTACTCTGCCATGTCTGTCACGCCGTCCTCCGATCTCCAAGGCTTTTGCTTGTGCAGCACAGCCACGGCTCTTACCCAAAGACAGAACTCGAGGTGTGGCTCATTTAGGTGGAAACGGCCTATTCAGCTGGCACGATTTGCACTGTGCCTGGAAGGGTCGTTCCTGAGGCTGCTTGGTATGCGCCTCTCTAAGTCAAAGTGAGAGGTTCGATGTGAGGACGGGACATTGCTGCTGAATCTGCAGCTCAGAAGGTCTTTGCTGCAGGATTTGAGAAAGCCTCGACAACTGCTGAATGCTGAAAAGAAGAAAGCAAGAACAGGCAATGGTACGAGCACTAGCCGCATGGATCGCGAAACTCAACCAAATGTTACACGTGCAACTTGACGCGGGAAGCTAGCTTAGCAATTTCACGGGCAGCTCGACAAGGGCCCCTCAGGCTCAAGTGTTGCGCGGCTTGCATGAAAGTCACGGTGGTCCCGCAGCAGCAGCACTTAGCGAGAGGGGCAAGGCTGGTGGGCTTCCCGGCTTCCTGCAGATGGGTGTCATACCTTGCTTCACTTGCCAATCACCGCCCAAGATCATTTAGAGATCAGCTCCCAAGATTCGCGATCCGCAGACCCAGTTAAACACCCAAGACAGAACGCGCAGCAATCGACATCATAGTAAATAAAATCCGGTCCTCTCGTCTCTCATTGTACCACAACCTCTGTGTTGCGCGGCAGTCGCACTCTTCCTTCCATCACCTTTACTTCCTTCTTCAATCGTAGAATCACATTCCTCATTCTTTGCGTTGTTGTCGATTCTTTTCCAGCCCAACAAGCCATTGCCAGCCTCGCACGCACTTCGGTGCGCTGTGATCTATCAATGGAACACTTCTACCATATGCTCAATCCTCGTCAGAGTACTAACGCCGACAACGACCAAAACATCAACTCGGCTACTCAAGCGTCTCCCTCGTTGTCAGGCCTGATCTCAACCCTTGTCCCTACTCTTATCATCGCTGTCGTCTATTTCGCTATCTTCTTGGTCCTGCGCAGGAAGTTCCCTCGACAATATGCGCCTCGAACCTATCTGGGAGCCCTGCGTCCACAAGAGCGCACTCCAGCACCGCCCAATACTCTGTTCGGCTGGATTCCGTTCATGAGAACAGTTAGTAACTCTCTGAAAGCAGAGGTTGTTCACCCCTAACGCCATGATTAGTTGCCTGACGAATATGTACTTCAACACAACTCGCTTGATGGATACTTCTTGCTGCGCTACCTCAAGATGTGAGTTCCCCCTCCCTTCAATAGTCACACAGTCTGACTGAGACTCCTAGGTCCATTGCCATCTGCCTCCTCGGTTGCTTGGTCACCTGGCCGATCCTTTTCCCCGTCAATGCCACTGGTGGAGGCGGCCAAACGCAACTCAACATCCTCAGCTTTAGCAATGTCAAGGATAAAAATCGATATCTGGCACATACATTCGTTGCATGGGTATACATCGGTTTGATCTTCTTTCTCGTCACACGAGAGATGGTCTACTACATCAACCTACGACAAGCCTACCTGCTGTCTCCTTTATATGCTTCGAGGATTTCGTCCCGCACCGTCCTCTTTCAAGCCGTTCCTATCGAGTACGCGAATGAAGCCAAGATTCGACGAATGTTCGGCGATGAGCTCAAAAATGTCTGGATTGCTTCGGACGCAAAGAAGCTGGAAGACATGGTCGAAGATCGCCACAAAGCCTGTATCAAGCTAGAGACCGCTGAGACAAAGTTGATCAAGTTGGCCAATGACGCCCGGCTGAAGAGCCTCAAGGGCAAAGCTGAAGGCCCAGAACAACCAATCTTCAACCAGGACGAAGAATACGGAGCTGAGTCGGGCGCTGCTGCTTCTCGATGGGTCCACCCCAAGCAGCGGCCTACCCACCGCCTGAAGCCTTTGATTGGCAAGAAGGTCGACACGATCAACTACTGCCGAGAGGAAATCGCGCGACTCAATCCGCTGATCGAAGCAGACCAGGACAAATACCGGGCAGGTGAAGCGGCATCCAAGAATGCAGTATTCGTCGAATTCTGGAATCAAACTCAAGCTCAGAGTGCCTTCCAGATGGTCACTCACCATCAGCCCTTACACATGGCTCCTCGTGTCGTGGGTCTTAGCCCAGAAGAAATCGTTTGGAGCAACTTGGGAATTACATGGCGGACGATGACCGTTCGCAATTACATCTCACTGGCTTTCGTCACGGCTATGATTATTTTCTGGTCAATCCCCGTCGCATTCGTTGGCTCGGTTTCTCAGATCAGTTACCTCACCGAGGTGCTGCCATGGTTGTCCTTTATCAACAAATGTCCCAAGGTCATCCTCGGTGTTATCACAAACTTACTCCCTGTCATCATGTTGTCGCTCTTGATGTCCTTGGTCCCTGTGGTCATGCGTTTTATGGGCAAGTTCGCCGGAAAGCCAACACTCTCCCTGATCGAGTTGCGTTGCCACGAAAGCTATTTTTGGTTCCAGCTCATTCAGGTCTTCCTGGTCACAACTCTCACAAGCGCTGCCAGTGCAGCTGTCCCTCAGATTATCAAAGATCCTGGATCTGTGACCGGCTTGTTGGCGTCAAGACTGCCCTTGGCCTCAAATTTCTACATTTCTTACTTCATCCTCCAGGGTCTGGTCTTTTCTTCTGGCCAATTACTGCGGATTGTGGGCTTAATATTGTTCAACGCACTATCGAAGGTACTTGACAAAACTCCTCGGAAGATGTATAACCGGTGGTCAAGTCTGTCTTCTGTCGGATGGGGAAACGTGTTCCCTGTCTCTGAGTAAGTTGTCTCATCTCGCTCTGCTCTTCATGTTCTAATCCTTCTCAGGCTGATGACCGTCATATCCATCGCGTACGCCCCTATTGCGCCTCTCATGCTCGGATTTGCCTGCATCGGCCAAGGTCTCTTCTATTTTGCCTATCGGTACAATCTGCTCTTCGTCGACAGCTCCGTCATTGACACGAAAGGACTTGTTTACGCCAAGGCTCTCCAGCACACTCTTGTTGGCTGCTACCTAGCTGTTATCTGTCTCATTGGGCTGTTCGGTATCCGAGCCGCGCCCGCACCTCTGGCTTTGATGATTGTGTTCCTGATTCTGATGGTCTTATACCATATCTCCTTGACGTCTGCCGTCCAGCCACTGCTACACTACCTTCCTCGCTCCTTGGAAGCCGAAGAAGCTGCCCTTCTCTCTAGAGACTCTCCCACCATGACTGGAGCTACGTCCCAATCACCCCGATCGAAGGAGACCAAGCACTCAAAGAACGGTACGGACGAAGTCCACTCGAAGGAACCATATCCGGCCGCCACTTCTGTTCGCAAACCCGGTACCATGGCTATGGTAAAGCGCTTCTTCCGTCCCGACATCTACGCATCGTACCGCGTCCTGCGCAACCTCGTGCCTCAGGAGTTCGCCGAGATCCGCTACTCTCCCGAGACCGAGCGCGACGCCTACCAGGATCCTGCTGTGAATGCCGTCGCGCCGCTGCTCTGGGTGCCGAGGGATATCATGGGTGTCAGTCGGCAGGAGTGCTTGCATACTAACAAGGTCACGCCCATGACGGACGAGGGCGCGTGTTTTGACGAGAAGGGGAAAATCAAATGGCTTGAAGAGGAGACCGGTGGACAGCCGCCGATTTTTGAAGAGAAGATCTATTATTAAGTGGTGAAGAGGGGGATGGGGATGGAGACTTTTCGGTCCGACTGGTCTGGCATTGCATTACTTGAATGATCAGGAGGCGATCGAACATGGCGCGACTGGGGTCATTCTTCGAAGGTTAGGCGTAGCAAGCGAGTTCGTGAGTACGATATGATACCCCTGGAACACTGATAGCACGGTGATGAGAAATTCCACCACGCTTTGATAATGAGAATCATTATACGCACTCTCAATGCTTCTGCCCGCAAGATTGTGACTTCGGCTGTTTGCCAGTGGATCAGATGGATGATACTCAGAATCGGGTCGAGTATCGTTCTAATGTGAGGTTCATGTAGGACAACACCTCCACGGCTGTACCGACGACGCTCAATGCCACGTTGACTACCTGATGCACTCAGCTCGTCTTTCCGCTTATAGTAGCATACACCAGGGTTCCGTCTCAAAGTTGTCGAAAGAGACTACATGAAGTGGATCAAGACCTCGATCTCGACTTCCGATCTGGAAGAGCGATGTGTGAAGATCTCCGTTGAGAGGTACTGTGTCGAATCGAAATCCGGGTAGAAGCTCGTAGAGGAGGAGCGTAAGGACTAGCTCGAGGTGTTCATGACTGTTAGCATGATTTCTGAGAGATTTAGGAAGCAAATTTAGCTTGGAAAAATTGGTTGAATGCATGAAGGGAGAGGACATCGTGAATTGGACCATTTCCAAAATGCGTTCATTTCGAGATCCAGCTCATTCTGCCATATCTGCATTGTGCTCGTTCGAGTCTATTTCTCGTTAGACGCATGGCAGATAACAGCTGCATTTTGATAGGTTTCCATGCTCATGACTTTCTCGATTTCAATGAACACCTCATGAGCTCGGCTCGGCTCTCCTTTTGCATCAGCAAAGTGAGCTCCCATGATCGTGTTGTGAATCTCGTAATTCTCAAACTTCAAAGCTCCCAGCAATCTGTTTTGTCCTTGGACTGTCTCGTTCTGCTCGCTGCTTGCCAGAATGGTGGATATCAGTTGTGAGACTGGTGCCTTCCATCCAATGTTCAAACCCCTTGTCTTGTTTCCCAAGCAAGCCACGGACCTTCTTGCTGCGATGGTGTCCAATACTTGCTGCACTCGCAGGAAAATTTCAGGTCGAACAAAGAGGATAACTAGGCCGGGGAAGTCAAGAAACCCTTCAAGAAGCGGACTGTGTTGGTAACGAGACCTGCTTGGAGGGAATATGTCAGCCTTCATCCGAAGTCGAACAAAGTACAAGTGCGGGTGCTTACCAGTCGGTGTGCTCGGGGCGATCACAAATTCTTCTTCAGCACGAACGCCAATGTTGGAGACACTATCTTCCGGTCGGATCTCGTTCTGCTCGGCATGGTCGGCCAGGTTCTGTTTCAGCGCCTTTCCGGCAGAGTCATGGGACGATGATACAGATGAGGCAATGGTGATCGGTGTCGAGAAGCGCTTGGGCGTGGTGGAAGACACACTGGAGACTCGGGATTGACGCTTTACTGGAAACTCAAGGACAGTACCTGGTCTCAGGCTCTTGATGTCGATGTCGAAGTCGCTCTCAGATGCGGTAACACTCTGCTTCTTTTTGGCATGAGTTGGAGTTGAAGGTGGAGAAAACTCGATGCTTGGTAATGGCTGTTGAGAAGGATGCATCGTGGATTTGACCTTCGGCTTGGATGAGACAGGAATCTTCGACGAGAATTCCGTCGCATTCTTGGGTGACGTAGTCTTCTGAGTTATGTCGTTGCCATGTTTGCGCACGGATGACGGTGGGGTGACAGGAGCCACGTCTCGGGTTTTGGCAGCAGCAACAGGTGTCAGAGTAGTTCGATCACTCATGGACGACGATTGAGATTTCTTGAATCGTTTGACGTCGGGCTTGTCACCAATCTCCGCTCCGAAGAGAGAGTCGTCTTCGTCCTCGGACTTTACTGTAGTAGGTTTGAACACAAAGTCATCATCACTGTCGTCGAATGAGGTCAAGCTGAGTTCATCATCAGTCGTGAGAGTACCACCTGGATAGCCAGCTACGACTCCATAGTTGACTCGCTTGCCTCGTGTTCGTCGTGGAGGAAGATCGGAAGCACCATCGACCTGTGGTGGCATTGGAGCATTGTCGTCGGTGTCTTTGTCTTTGACGTCGGTTGCCTTTCTCTTGCGGGGTGTAGTACTCTTCTTCTTATCCTTGGCAGCGTTCGACTGTGTAGTTGCTGAGGTGCCAGTCGCCGTGTGAGCAGCTCCGACGCCGGTGTTTGCCTCGATCTTGTCTACGAGTCGTTTGTACCGCATAGCACAGGCGCCTTTGCTTGAGCCGGTTGCTGCAGCTACCCCATCCCAGTTGAACTACAGAAAGTTAGGACAGTCCTGCTCGAGATGAGAGCAGGGTTGGTTGGTACCTTTCCAGGTCCTGTGGCATGCAGAATACAGTTGTATAAGAAGATGACGTTGTCATCAGGTTGCCATGGTGCCATCGTGACGTCTCGCTGAACGTAAGACACAGAATGATAATAAGAAAAGTCGGTTCAAGGATGAGACCAAAGTGTCAGTTCTAGAAAAGATTTGGAAGGAAGAGCAAAGAGTGCTTCGGTGAGGAAGAGGATTGTTGAGGTTGAGAAGATTGGTTGGAACTCGACGTCCTCGAAAGTGAAGTGAACCAGGCTACCGATCTCAAGCCGTCTGCAAGATTTGAGGGAAGGAAGGTAAAAGTGAGCCGAAGGTGATTCCCGACGAAACACATTCAGGTTCCGAGGAGGAGAAGAGCTGGTAATGGCTCAGAATCTGGCTTGAAAGTAGGTGAAGTTGGACAGCCCAATCGTTTCAGCATGCATCCGTGCTTGGGACGGTTTGACTCAGTCGTGCATTTATGTTTTCATTTCAATGTCATTGTCTCGTGTCACCGCTTTTTTGGATGCGGTCTGGGTTGAAGAGACGGATTCGAGCAAGACTGCCTGGATAACCGTCTGAGCGCCTCGTGCTGCGGCGATGGCACTATCGACAAGATCATCGTATCCTATCAATCCATCTTCACTTTGCTGTGACATTCCACCACTGGACCACACCTCCACAACCTCATCTCTAGACGGTAAATAGCCAACAACACAACTTGAGAGTAGTTCTTCGTGCTCGATTGCCGCAGGGTCGAGTATTCGAACAGGCTTTGTGTCTGCGCCAGGCACAACAGCACTAACGCCTGCTGCCAATATGTCCAGACAGTCTATCTTAGCGTCCACTAGCGCAGTCATTGCAACATTAATGGCCGCCGCAAGCAGATTGAACAGGGCTGCTCCTGTGAATCTATCACCGTCTTCGTCGTCTTCACCTTCGAGTACAGTCACTGCAACATCGATAGCACTCTTCGGCCACCGGTCCGGTAACAACACCCCTTTCAAAGCATTTTCCAAGTGTAATCCAAGATCTTTTTCAATTGAGTTGGGTACATAGCCTTGCCGCACGCGGGTCGCAAAGGGTGCGAATTTGACAGATGCAGACAGTTGTAGATTGGGCGAGAAGGAAGCGGTGCGTGGCAGTGGCTTGGGCCCGTGCACTGCGCATGACAATTTGATGGTGGACGACGTGGGTACAAGTGCGGACTTCGGTCCTGGAGTGCCTTCGAGTTCTAGATATGCTGAACCGCTCGCTGATGGAACAAGTCCAGTCTGGAGGACTATTTGAAGGTCAGTGTAGCGCGAGATGTAGGGGAGTGGGCGCCATACACGTCTTGCGCAGTTCATTTGGCTTCCTCAGCCGTTGATGTCGAACTTTTGCGGCGTCAGGGGAAGGAACGAATGTAGGCGGACGGGTCGCGCCTGGCGGGCCATTAATTCTTCGTCTGTCACTCATGGCATCTTAGTTGCTGCGTCGGGAAGGAGCGGACGTCCTCGAAATGCGGGACTTTGGTCTAGAGACTTGAAGAGTTGAGGTAGACTTGGTCGAGGCCTCAACTTCCGCTCAAGTCAGTGAAAAGCGCGTCATTCGGGAAGATGGTTGTTGCCGCTTTACTGAAGCCTCTCCTCTCCGCATCAGGCTTGGCATCGATACTGCCGATCAGCAATTTGAGCGAAGTTTTCCACTCCAAGATAGTCTTTTAAAGTAAATTATGAAATCTACACTTCGACACCTCGACAGCACACCTTCGTTGCTTAGTGCTCCTAAGGCGTAAATTCAGGTGCTGGCACCCCTAACCCAGAAAGAGCACTTCAGGCATGACTTTAGTCATGCCAGGCAATCAGGATACCGTACAGCTGCAGGACGAAGCAGAATACTGTACAAGAATTGGCGGACGAAACAATAAAACTAAAGAGGTGACGAAGCACGGCCCTCATTTCGCGACTTTGAAGCACTATATGACCAAGCTTCCAAAGCCAAGTTCAAGCTTTAACAAGCCTGGAATCTAGTAATGGCGGTGACTTAGAGTTTCGGTGGAACGTCACGAACTCCGTTCCTGCCGAAACTTTCGCAATGGCGACATCTCCCCACTTCCATACACGCTCATCCTGAAGCTGGCGCATCAAGCCTCATATTTCCATGAGCAGCCTGTGTTAGCGTTCTCCCTCCAACTAAGCCAACCTATTGTCGATGGTCCGACTCCCACCGTACCTGCTTAGCACAAGCCTTATATTGCAGGCGAATGCAAGGCTATCCCGAGTCAGAACGATCAGTTGAACCCGCTTGAAAAGAGAGCGTTCGATCCTTCATTGTCTGTGTCACGATCGTCCCATGACGTGAATTCCATCCTTTTCTCGCTGCTTCGCGACCTCTTCCGCATCAGGCCCATCCAGCCTGAACCCTGCCCAGCCATCAAATTCACTGGCAAATCTTCCCGCACACTTCAAGAACCACGCCTGTTCTGCGGAATCTGTTCCACTTGGTGTTCTAGCTGCATCCATCAATACGTAACATCCTTTCACGAAATGCGCATCCGAGGCGTGAGGGCCCTCGAGTGCTTGCTTGCGCACGAACTCCCAGTCGCGCCCATTCAGCTCGTATGCCGTGACGAAGGCAGAATCTAATCTAGGTCGATTCTGAGTAATGTATGTTAGGAGAGATACAAGCAGCCATGGGCGTAGGAGAGTGATGTGATGCTGAAGCGGAAGATATGAGACGATAATCTGGGCAGCGTGGAGAGTGGTGAGGAGGTGGACGAGAAAGAAATCGTAACCCTGTCCACCGACCTCAGAGGAGGTTGCAATCAGAGCCAGCGAGGCGAGACGTTGCGCTTCAAGGAAGCCAGATGGGCTATCTGGAACATTCCACGAATACAGGTATGTCTTAATTGTTTTGAGGTGGGTCTCGCTGCCGAGAAGGGATGGTAGGTTGTCATCACCGGGGTACTCGAAAGTTGGCAAGTTTTTGTCGTTGAGGACCCATGAGAAGAGTTCGACTAGGTCGCTTGTCGAACGTAGTGAGGAAGAGGACTTGCTGGACATGAGGGAGGAGAGTTGGGTATTATAACATGTCGCCGCCAAGGCGAGCGCTTCTGTGGCAAGTAAAGGGGACTTGAGCTCGAAGGCGTATCCGAGATGGATCAAGGGATGGCCAACATCGGCGAATAAGCCGTGAAGAATTGTTGCTGAGCCGCCACCTTCCCGCGCATCGCCCCTGAGGAGTATATCGGCTACCACTTCCCGCCATCTCGGCCACCCATCAGCACCTGAGAGCTGCTCTCTAAAGCTTTCAACCCAGGCACGCTGATATTCTTTCAGGCCGATGTAATGGAATTGATTTGATACGTCGATCCGAGCTGGAGAGCTCTTCCATGGTTCTAAGTTGTCTCGGTCGACGATTCCATCGTATAGTGCGTCCAGTCGAGTGACTGAGCCACCGAGTAAGTAAGCCGAGCCAATAAGGTGAGATGAGTGGTTGTGGAAGCGGCCATTATTGTAAAGAACAGAATAATCGTTGTGATTGCGCAGAAGGAGGTGCTCGAGGTGGCGGATCCGTTCCTGAGAGAGCACCTCTCCATTCTTGAAAGAGGTCTTTTCAATATCTACAACCTCTTTGTCTGCGGGTTGATTGACACTCAAAGCCGTGGAGGCTGTCATGTCAGCGGTGGAGCAGCTCAATGTTTACCCGACCATTGGAAAGGTGGTTAAGATCGAAGAGCCGGGAGAGGCAGCTCGTGAGAGCGCGAGCTGACTAGGGGCCACCAAAGTCGCTCGAAAAGGCTGCGAATGGGAAACGCAACGTGTGGACTACGGCGACAGCTAGCTTATCGGCCGGCGACGTCGTTCTCTGTGGTTCTTGTCGTGTAGCTTTGGTCCTTGCAAGCTCAAAGCTCTGACTGATGGCCTTCGAGCTTTCCCTCGAGCGATCGACCACTGGTGGTGCTGGGTGCCGGCATTCAATCCTGGGCAGGTAAGCATGAGACCATCTGCAAGCGCGAAGCTAGGTGCAACAAGAGGCGGGGGGAAGACAGCTACAGCTTAAGCGATGCTACGCGGCTTGTGCGAAAGCCACGTTATCTGGACTTCGTGCATGATTTGCGATTTGCGACAGGGCAGCTTCTGCCGCCCCTGGCGGGGGACTGGAACGCCCCGCGTAGCATGTGGCACAGTTGATCGCGCCCCGAGGCCGCAAGGAACGAACACTGGACGTCAGTACATTCGTATCATTCTTGGAGCGAGATGAACCCACTCGTACTGAAACTGCGGAATCTGGAGAGTATGTGCATCTGCAACTTCCTCTGCTATGTACCGGGCGATGTGTAACCGGTAAACCATCTATAAACGCCTCTTCTCACTCCCGTTTGACCTGTACCACTGGACCTGTATAGTTGTGTCGCGCCCGCAGGACATAATAGATCATTGCCAAAATCAGTACTCCACCAAATATTGTCAATGACCAATTCATGCTCTCAGGAGTCACTGGTGTACCTAGTGGCCAGAATGAAAAGAACCACAGTGGAAGCAAAAACAGCACTGAGATAACATTGAGGTAGATTCCGTACTTTCCCAACGACCATCTTCGTGGCGGCAGAGGCTCGCCTCGCAGTCGCTTTGCGAGGAGGCATCCAATGGTGATGATGTAGGAAGTAAGGATGGAAACACTTCCGCAGGAATTGATGGCATTGAGAGCGGCAGTCGAGCCCAAATTGATGCAGGCAAGAAGCGAACTTATCACGAGAGACACGCTCACAGCTTGGAGCGGGATGTTCCAGCCCGGAGTGACCTTAGCAGTGTTAGAATAGTGATATGACGCTCGATCATCCTCATACCTTAGCAATCCAATAGGAGCCGGGGACACCTCGATCGCGGGCAAACGACCAGATTTGTCTTGATGCGGTAGCTACTTCGCTGGTAGCGGAAGCCGTGAGGAGTATTATCACAACAGCCACCATGGCGTTAGTCCCACCGAGACTTCCCGTGGCATTGTAAATTTGCTGGATGAATGGTTCCCGCGTAGGCGAGTTGAGGATACTATATCGCTGTTAATTCTCAAACCCTTCAGCGGAAAGCTTGGAGGATGGGAACGTCATGTTATTCGGCAAACTTCTCGAAACTTACCTGTCAATGTCGCCGAGAGTGAAAATCAAAGTGACAGCCATAATGAAGGCGAGGATACCATTTACCACGATGGAGCCCATGATTGCCCGCGGCAAAGTTAGCGAAGCGTTGTGAATCTCCTCAGACATGTGAACGGAACAGTCGTAACCGACTATGACGCTCAGAGGTGTTGTAAGACCGATCATGGCTGACAATCCAGTGCTTGACCACCCACCATTGTTCGAAAAGTCGAGCAGTGTTTCGTGGGCTGGTGACCGCGGACCTAATACCCAGAGGGGAATGATGATGGCGAACAGCCCGCAAAAGTGTAGAAACAAAACCATGGCTTCGATAAGAGGGAGTTTTGACGCAAAGACGGTGTTGAAAGCGATCGAAAACACGATAATCATGATCGTCAGAAGTGTTCCGTGATATGCGTGCCAGACGTAACCTTCGACGTTCAACTCGATGAGGCCTTGAATGACACTACCAGCCATGAAGGTGATGCCTCCAAGGTAGGCCTGCCAGCCAATTGTGCAGAGCCAACCTAAAGGACGTTAGAGCTGTCTCGTACATGCTCATATACGACGCACCAACAAGATAGCTGAGAAATTTCTGTATCCTGCGCGGTGCAAATTCTGACACCCAATGATATTGACCTCCGGCAGTAGGTGACATCGAAGCCATTTCTGCAATAGAAGCATAGACACATGTCATTCCGAGAATGCATACTATCAATCCCCAGAAAAGGAGAGCGGTTCCGCCGTCGATGAGAACAAAGGTGAAAAGCCTGTCATCGAGTCAGCTTCAGTATTGACACCGTGAAAGAGAATTCGAACTTACGGGAGCAGAATTTCCCAGCTTGCCATGACAGTGGAGGCAAAGCCTAGCATAGCAACGAACTTGAAATTGCGCTAGCATAGCAACATCAGCGCCATTCACTGGAAGCAGATGTCGTAAAGATACTTACACGCAGTACTTGTGTCTTACCAAGCACTTTCATTTCCCTTTTGTCGGTACCGGTGCCTCTATACTGAACGGGCACCGATGGATCAATGTTATCGTCGTCTTCCTCATCATGCTCGAGGTATGCAAGATCGCGTCCTGCATCGGAAGCGAACACAGTTGACTGATCCTTTGCAAATTCCATGATTGCAGAAAATCTCCGGACGAAATGATTGAGAAAAGAAGAAGAACTGAAACTTCAGGTGTTGGGAAGACACTTCAGACTAGCAGAGCAAGGATGCTGTGAGTCTCGAACGTCCCTCAGTTTTAGTCCACCTTGCGTATTCCACAGCATAGGCGCACAGCGGGCATTTGGCGGCTACTGTGTCGAGCAGCTGCAAAGTCCCCAGTTGAGTAAAGCCGCACACCAACTGCCGCATGATTCCTGTGGGTTGACAAGGCAGAAACCTTGCAAAGCGATCCCACGGCCGTGAGTTGTGTTCGGGGTCAAATGCGGGAAAGGTGCCCACAAAGTCAATATAGTGGGGTTGAGACGCCCAGAACGCCCCTGTACGGCATAGAGTACCGTTGGCCATTAGTACTAGCGCGGACAACCACTGCTAGCGTCATTTTTGCGATATTTCTCTAATTATGCCCAGTATCCCCAATATACTTCTCTAGTTAAGCCTCGCTCACCAAAAATTAATATAGGTAAGCCTAAATTGGAGAAGTATACTAAAGGTACAAAATATTAACTTAAAAGTAAATATAAAATAAACTTTTAGACGTCTAAATAAATATAGACACTATAAAAGTAGATTAAACTATATCTCACTCTTTCTCCTTATAATTTAATCTCTTAGTAACTAGAAGTTAGCGATATTATTCTATTTAAGCTGCGTATTAAACGGTTCCAGCCCGCCGGACAGTCCTGTTCAATTAGACACGAGTCGGGTTTAAGAAGAGTGGAAATAGATACCAGATTTAGATTGGACGGATCTATAAACTTTACTCGATTCGTATGTAATAGTGAAGTCTCGTAATTATATAGTTATATAGTAAAAATAGCTAAATTTAACTATATTTTGATATTCGAAATAGATATCCGAAACAGGCTCGATTTAAACGAATATTTATCTAAAATCCGACTCGTCTAAAACGGATTTAACAAAAAAATTAAAATCCGGAAATCCTAACTAAATAGGCTGCCGCCGCCGCCGAGTATTTATAAGACTATTCAATATATATTTTAATTCTATCTTTATTATACTTTTATTAATATTCTTTATCTATATCTTATATATTTTAATGATATCTTTCTATTATTTATTTAGCTCTTTTATTACCCTTACTTTTAGTTTTTAATTAAGGTCTAAAAATACTCTAAAATATACTTCGAGAGATCTATTAAGCGCTATAACACTTTTATAGATATCTTTATATCTTCGATATAAGGGCCTATAGCAACCAATAGGCCTTAGACTGTAGGTTAAATACTATTAGAATAATAGATAGCAGCTAAGGCGTAATACAATAATTACTTAACTCGTTAGAGAAGAGAAGAAGAAGAAGGGCTAGTAGCCTACAATCTCTATACTCTAGAGCTAACCCTCGGCGGTCTAGCCCCAATAGAATTATAGTGCTTAGTAGGCCCTAACAATTATCCCCCCCCTTAAGAGGCCTCGTCTCGAGGACTGAAAGCCGTCTCTGTAGCGCCTATCCGCGATATAAAAGCAAGATATTAACAGGTCAAGCTAGCTAAATTCTTAATATTTTTCACCAAATTTTCTAGTTCAACTCACTTTTACTCTAGCGTCCCTAGACTAGAGGCCTACTATTTATATACTCTATTAACTAGGAAGTAAGGCCGAGCTAACTAGTCTCTTAATTCTATATAAATCCTCGAATTATATATTATCCATTTAGTCTGCTCTAGACTTGCTCTACGCCTACTTACAGCCTATACATTATAAATAAGTAGAATTTAATTTTAAGTAGCTATTCTATAAATAGCTATTGTTCTATAATATTTCGTAAGTAATAGTATTCACTAGAATTTCTAGTAAAGAGTAGATCTCCTTTCGAGTATATATAGATAGGCCCCCCCCCCCCCCATCTACTCTTTTACTCTTACTATATCCTTAATAATTATAGCGTAAGCACTACACTCTTAGTTATCTTGTTTTTGCAAGGCAACCTTACTAGTGTCTAGTATATTAATAGCTTACTAGATCTAAGCGCCCAGTTAAGCTTCGTTAAGCTAGCGATCTTCTCAAGTATAAAGTTTACTATTACTGCGTATAATTTTATAGCAAATTAAATACTCAGAAACTCTTTAATAAGTTCAATAAAAGTATTCTCCTAGTTTATTAATAGCCTACTAATAACTAACTAGAAACTGTAGATTATAATCGCTCTAAGAAAGCCTATAACTAGTGCTCTAGCTAGAATTATACTTATATTTTAGTAAGTCCCTTACTTTTAGCTTACTACTAGCTTGCTAATAGCTTACTAGATCCCTAAGAACTGTCGCACTATAGTGTAGTTCCTTATTACTACTATCTAGCGTAATAGTACTTAAGATTATTAATTCTCTAGTAAGAATTATAATATCCCCTTACTTATAGTCTACTAATAGCTTACTAGGCGCTACTATTATTAAAATAGTGAATTCTCTTAATAAGAAGATATTTAAAGCTACTAAAGTTGCTACTAAGCCTTTTACTTTAATAGTAAATAATAAAACTCCTATTAAGGCTTAAGAGGCGCATCCTTTTAGTATCTATCTAGCAAGTTTAAATTACATTATAAGAATTTAAATTAAACTTTAAGTTTAAGTTATAAGTTACTATTCGCATCTAATTTATATACTTATAGTAGATAAAGAGTAAAGTAAAGAGATTAATATTAATAAAGTAATTTATATTAACTAGAATAAGTAATTTAAATATAGTCTTTATATAGTGGTTATAAGCTAATAGCTTACTAGTAGAAGTGTATTAAATCTATCTAGATATCTCTTAAAGATTCTAGCTTATTAGCTATAAGTAGCTTGCTAATAGCTTGCTAATAGTAGACTAACTTAATAAAATTCCTTTAACTAGATTCTCTTCTATTTACCTTAGTACTTTTACTTAAGTACTATAACCCTAAATTTAGACCCCTCTAGATTATAAATTCCTGTAGCTTTCCGCTTATATTTAGTAGATGTTTAGTAGACTTCTAGATATCTTCAGCCTCGCTAAAGCTAACCTAGCGTACTAAGAATTTTCTTTTTTATACTGTCATCCGCGTATCGAGAATCCTCTCGACTTTCTACTCATCCTCGCTATCTATCTCGATAGACGCAGGTATAACGCTTCCTCTTTATAAGCTGTACGGCTCTAACAGCGATATATAGAAGATATTATATAATTAACTATATTTCTTCGATAACTATAAAGTATATATATTAAGTCCGATAGTCTTCAACACTTTAAAGGGACTAAAAAACTTATTAGCTAGCTTTTTACTTGCTCTCTATAAGCGAATATTCTTCGATAATAGAAGAACTAAGTCCTTAACTTTATAGATCTTTATCTTATACTTACGATTATAGTACTTCGCCTAATCGCTCTAAGCTTGCGCCTATAGATTAGTAGCAGTACTATTCGCCTATAAAAGGTCCTCTACTCTTTAGATCGCTATATAGCTTTTAATAGCCGGCGAATCCCCTACGAGATTCCTACGCATTATTAATATAAAGTAGTATATTAGTTCGAAAGAAGTCTTCTCGATTATTATACTCTTAAATTAATTATAAGTATACTTAGCGCTTAATAATAGCGACACTTAATCGTCCTAAAAGTAGTTTACGTAATAATAAAAATAAACTTCTATGATCTAGTTTATATACTCAATTTAACTATCCGTCTAAAAGTAAAATATAGTTAAGAACCACTACTTTATAGCTAAATAATAGTATAGTATCCCCTAGTATTTCGATATTAAAATAGAATTATAATTACTAATAATTAACTTTAAAAGTCTATATTTAGAGAATATCTCCTTAATAAAAATATCTTTTAGCTTAATAGTAGTAATCTCTACGCTATAAAGTATTAAGTAAATTATCTTTAAAAATCGATCTATAACTATAAGAAGCGTATTATATACTATCTTTCTGCGAATCGACGATAGCAAGCCGATTATAAAGTCTAAAGAGATGTCTATTTAAAAGCTCTCTAGTTATAGTATTAAAGCTAACAATCCGTAGAGTTTATATCTAGACAATTTTATTCGCTAGTAAATATTATATAAGAAGATATAACTTCGTATATCTCTAATAAAATAAGACTAATAGTAGAATTTTTTAATAATCTTATAAATTTTTTTACGGCTAAAATAGCCTCTCTACTAAAGATTATTATAATTTACTTAGAGAATCTTTACTTTAATAGTTAAGTTATTAAATATATATATAGCGTCGACTTATTATATGAGTCTAGTAGCGTTAGTATACTATATTTCTTTTTAAAAGCCCTTCTTAATATAGCCGTCTAAATACTTGCGCTATACCTACTCCTAATAGAAATTGTTAATACTTTAGAGATTTAATATCTCGATTATTAAGATATCTAGAATTTTGCCTTGTTAGATTAAAATAGAGGGTGTAGAGATAGTCTTATTATCGCTACTAGAGTTTAATTTATTGTCTATTACGGACAATAATAAGCTAGCTCTTTACTCGCGTATTATATACAATTAGAGCTTTATAGGCACCTAATTACAAGCTTTAAGGGGTTACTCTTATAACTTTCTCTCTACCTTAAGAGTACTAAGCAATATATATACTTAGTTATTGCGCTCTACTTATAGTAAACTATTATATTCACTTTTAGCGAGATAAATAGCTTTTCTTTCTATTCCCTAAGTTAGAACGCGAATACGAACCGTCCTAGCTTCGATAGTGCTTATAATTTATTAACTGTTCGCATCTAGTATACAAGTATACAAGAGGTTCTAAAGAGGATTCTTAACACTCTTTAATATAACTATATAGTTAAGTTAACGCGATAGTCTATTAGCCGAGTTCTTCTTACCTTTTCTATACTCGATACTAAAGATATAGATACTAAAAGCCTTTATCTAGCGTACTTGTCATTAGTTAAGCTCTTTTATACTTATAAAGTATCGGAGATTTTAATAATCGATAAGGACTAGTATAGAAATAGTAGACGCCTTAAGATAGTGCCGCTACTCTTAAAAACACTTAACTATTATTAATATCTTTTAATTTAAGGTGCCGTAATTTAGCTCGAAGCTCTATATTTTCCTCGAAAAGAAGGCTACTAACCGTTAGACTGTATAACTATTTTACGAAAGATGTACTTAAGATAAAATATCGCTAAGCGCCTTATTAGATATATCTATCTCAACTTTATACTTAAGGTTTAAGTTATAATATATAAGGATAATATCTTCTAGGAAGTAAGCTTTTAGCTTAATAAAAGCTTGCTCGGTCTTATCCGGCTATATAAATTTATCGGTCTTTCTGCTCTTCTATATACTCTTTAGTAGATCGTTAATAAGTACAGTTAGCTTGCTATAAACTTTAATAAAGCCGCGATAGAAGTTAATAAAGCTTAGGAAGATCTAGATATTGTGGTAGCTACTAGAACGTTGCTAGTTCTATACTACTTATATTCTACTAGAGTCTATTTTAATATCTACGGTACTCATAATAAAATTAAGAAACTTAACTTCTTTAGTAAAGAAGACATATTTTAATTACTTTATAAATAATTAATATTATTATAGTTAATCTAGTATCTTTTTTTTTTTTTTTTTTAATTCCTACACCTAGAAGCTAAAAAGCTTATGTTGGGGATAAACTACATATAAAATAGGCAGGGAAAACCCTCAGGGGAAGAAAACTCGCCTGCAATATAAAACTTCCTGATTCCGCTTCGTACCGTGTGGTTGCGTGCCGAATCGATATCTCAGACCGATTTCTGGGGTGTTCACTTTGCCCTCACTTTCCCTTTACATGTGCCTTGTCCATTCCCTCTCTCGACCGGTTGCGAAGGGTTGCGAATAGAATCGCTCGAAATCTGAGGTAGAAGTGAAAGTTCTGTGAATCGACAGTGAATGAATCGTGAAAATTCTGTAGAAAGTTAAGACCGGACTCGCCAGTTCTGTCACTAGCATGTGATAGTGCGGCAGTCCAAAGTATTAGTAGACCATCGGAACTTCTCGTTCTTTAAATATTCTTGCACCTTTCATATATCTTGTTCTCAGTCGTTTCCTCTCGCAAAATTTCGAAACCAATCGAAACCGCAAAGATGCCTCGTGTGAACACTTATGTGAAGAACTCCTCGGCTAACTGCATCGTGCTCTTGGTAAGTTGGAATCTAGTATCTTATAAACATTATTCTTGTAATCTACTATATTCTTGCTATATATTAAGATATTATCAAGATATGTAACATAGATAATATCTAGTAAGTCTTTTAAGGCCTTATTAATATAGGCCTAAAACGTTGCTAAAGTATTAGTAAGCCCAAATAGTATTACTATATACTTATAATACCTATATCGCGTATAAAAAGTAGTCTTTTAGACATCTTTCTCTATAATTAGAATGCGATAATATATATCTCTTAAGTCTAGCTTTGTATAGACTGTTACCTCTATAAAACAATCTAGTGTCTCGCCTATAAGTAGAAGAGAATAGCGGTTCTTTATTATTACCTTATTAAGCGCACAGTAATCAATATATAGTTACAAGCTATCATTCTTCTTAGGAACGAACAATATTGACGCCCTAGCTAGAGATTAGCTCTTTCGAATCTAGCCCCTTACTAGAAACTTATTAAGATACTTATATAGTATTTATAGCTCTTTAATACTTAAAAAGTAAATAGACTTAAAGAAGATAATTATATCTATTTTTAACTTAACAGTATATTAAATTTTAGTGTCTAATAATAATTAATTCGCGCCTTTCTTAAAGAAAATATCAATATAATTTCGATATACTTTTAACAAGCTATTTAAGTCTTCTATATTAGCTTTATCCTTAATAAAATAAAAAGTTATTCGCGTACTTTATATTAATTGAATAGATACTAACTAAATTATTTTAATAAGCTATTTATATACTATCCGCCGTATCTTTTAGTACGATATTATAAATATTATAATTAAATTATTAAATTAATAAAACTAGACCTCTCTAGACTAGTTAATATTAAAGTTCATAATATATAACTAATTCTATTCAATAATAATATTGAAATCTATTATCTTCGAGAATAGTAAGCTTATAGTCTATAACTTATAATTACTATACGAATTAGTTATATATAATTTTAGGTTGAATTCTCTATAGATCGAGACGTTGTAACTATTAACTATATATACGCCTACCTCTAAAATTCTTATTAGTGATAGACCTAGTTCCGCGACAAGTATCTACAATATAAAGCTAGCTTATATCTCTAAATTAATAAGCACACTAATAGCAATCTTCTTACTATTAACTTCGAGATCTATAATCTATAAGATAACCTCTAAAGATTCCTTACTTGCGCTCAATATATAAGTACCTAGTATACTAGTAGCGCTCCGCGTATAAGGTGCTATTTTTTCGTTAGTAGTACTAGTTTATCTAGCTTCTATATAGAGATACTTACAGATCCCTTACTAGAAGTCTTCTTAAGATATTCCCTTACTTAATACTCTATATCGCTATAAATAAAATAGCTCTAGCTATTTAGCGACATAATTTATTTCCTTTTAGAACTCCTCGAGTTAGTCTTCAAAGAAGGGTTTACTGCGAGTTTCTTTTTTAACTAGAAGCTAGGTCTAGATTTACTAAGGGTCTACTTTTCCGTAGTATCGGTATAGGTCTTTTTACTTTTGTCTTTAGTTTATATAGAGAGCAACTCTTCTTGTCTCTATATTAACTAGAGGACTTGGTCCTTAATTAAAATAGCTAGTAGTTCGCCTTAAACTTTCAGTTTAAGCTTAAGCTGGAGTGCTATTAGTAACTTTTAAGTATATCTCTTCTTATTTGTTAGCAACTTAATTTTAGTATATAATTTAACGAGCTTAAATAAGATCTACTAAGTAGTCTACCCTTCTTTAGCGCGAAAGCGCTAAATCCCTTTAATTATATTTGTTATACGATTAGTAGGCGTATAAATTAAGGTATATTAATACTCAATATAATCTTTCTATATTTTGAGTATTAAGGTTTTATTTAACTATCTTTATAATATGTAGCTACTTAGCGCCGTAGCTATAGTATAGATGTAATTAGTATCCTTAAAGAGTGCGAAGTCTAGGTGTTTATATTAAATCTGCTAGAAGGCTATATATTAAGTGAGTTCCTTAAGCGACTCGCCCGAAAATTACTTTAAGTTTATAACTCTAGATATCTTTTATTTACTAACTATCTCTATGTTTACTAGACACTTATATACTAGTAGTGTAGTATCTATAATTTCTATAAGTGTATCGAGAACGACGCCTTTAATTTTAGTATTAAGAGCCTTGAGCTTGTGTCGAAGATATAGTTCTTTAATTTGCGTATATTTATATAATATCTCTATTTTTAGGGTGCTAGGTGTATACACTAATTATAGTGACAATATCGAAGTATAGCGAGAGAGTTTAGAGTCTTTCTCTATCTCTATATCTTTCTCTTCCTTAAGAGATATATTTTAATTCTCCTTTTTAAACTCCCTACTCGAAGCTTGCGAAGGGTCGGGAAGAGTAGATAAACATAATTCTCTTAACGAAGTAGGTTCTAGATCGCTAGCTAGACACAGCGAGGGCGCACCTTCTTTAGGTAGCTTCGAAAGCGTCGAGCTCTCTAGTATTTTAGGTATTTAGGACCCGGCAGCACGCCGAGCCTTTATCTACGCTCTTTTTCTAGCTATACTAGCTATGCTAGGCGTAGTCTAGTAGCGATATAGATATAGTCTAAGACCGTTAGGGTAATCGAAACAAGTCAAGTAAAAATGTAAGGGTCTATAGTAACCGATAGGCTTTAGACTATAGGTTGAATACTATTAGGATAATAGATAGTAGCTAAGGCGTAATACAATAATTACTTAACTCGTTAGAGAAGAGAAGAAGAAGAAGGGCTAGTAGTCTACGATCTCTATGCTCTGGGGCTGACCCTCGGCGGTCTAGCCCCGATAGGATTATAGTGCTTGGCAGGCCCTAACATTCGAGGCCTTTATCGCTTTAACTAGTAGAGATAATATTAAAGGGGCTATTAATAAAGAATTTTTAATTTATCGAGCTATTTTTATTTTAAACTCTATATATAGCGGCGATAAAATAATATTCTAATTAGCTAGTATATTTTTAGCGGCCTTTAATACTATCGCGGCGATAGCTATTATTACTATAGCTATAGCTATTATAGCTATTATTTATTATTTTAATAGCGAAAGCTTTAGAAGTTTCTTGTTATTTAAAAGTATATTAATACTATCGCGTCTTAAATATTTAAATCGATAAGTATTTAAATTATATATAAATATCTACTATATAATTTTCTATATTTTGTCTAGTTTTATATTATATATAAATATAAAGAAGTACTCTTTTATTACTCTATAAAGTTACTATTTATTTAACTAGTTTAAGATAAATAATATATAATTAAATAGATATTCTAAATAAGTAGTTAAAAGTATTTATTAACTAATACTAAACTAATATTAATTTAGCTTAGAAATAAAGTTTATATTAAAGTAACTAATTTAATAGACTACTAAAATCTCTCTAGTTAAAAAGCTATAATATTATTCTCCCTTATTAAATAGTTAGATTCTTATTAAATAGTTAGAACTCTTAAAATCTCCGGATTTTAATTTTTTTGTTAAATTCGTTTTGAACGGGTCGGATTTTAGCTAAATATTTGTTTAAACCAAGCTCGTTTCGAATATCTATTTCGAATATCGAAATATAGCTAAATTTAGCTATTTTTACTATATAACTATATAATTACGAGACTCCACTATTACGTATAGATCGAGTAAAGTTTATAGATCTGTCTAATCTAAATCCGGTATTTGTTTCCACTCTTCTTAAACTCGACTCGTGTCTAATTAAACAGGATTATTTAGCGGGCTGGAACCGTTCAATATGTAGCCTAAACTCGCGAAGATATTTCTATTATTAAAAATATATAGTTATTAAAAAATAGTACTTATATAAATTATTTACTATTATTTTAATTTACTATTTAAATAATTATATATAAGATTATTAGACGAAGCTAAAAGCTTTTAATATATTAATTCGTAATACTTTTACTATATAAATAATATTATTATAATAAGAATAGATTAGTTATCTAGTTATAGCTATACTACTAGATTTAATAATAGATTTTTAGCGAGTAGTAAGAATTAGCTATTAAGACTATTTCTATATCGCGATCTAAATAAATAAAGAAGAGTCGATATTAATACTTTTTTATTACTTATAAATACTATTTAGCGATATAAATTTATAAAAGAATACTAAAGTCTATCTAAAGCTAAATAATATAATAAGAGTAGCTATTAATAACGTTGTAAATATTAATTCTCTAGTTATATAGCTTTTTATAACTATTTATAAACTATATCTAATTAGAACCTTAAAAGATCGCTACTTAACAATAAGTAGAGCGTTTAACTTGTCTCTAGTCTCTTCTTTATTATATATAGATATATACTAATACTATATAAATATTATTATATTGAATATTAAGCTGGTTCTTTATTCTTAAGTAAATATATATTATATTGTATTTATAATTATATATTAAGCTTTATATAGCCTTCTAAATAGTATTTATTACGTCTCTTATATTTATCTCTTATTCTTCTTTATTTAGATAGCTTCTACGAAACTATTTAGCTCTTCTATATAGCTCTATAATCTATCGAGTTAAGATTAAGAAGCTCTCGCTATATAGAGCGTCTATAATCTTATTATTATTATATAGTTCTATTTATTAAAAATAATAAATTCGAGCTATAACTATTTTATAGCCTCTATAATTTTTAAAACTAAATATTAAAATAAAATAGAGCGTGTTCGTAAAGAGCTTCTTAAAGAGTTTCTATCTATCTATATAGGCTGTATCGACATTAACTTAAAGCGTAAAGAGCTATAAGAGCTCCGTACGCGTCACGTATATAATATACTCGCTCGTTATATACCCTAGCTTTAGTATTTCTAACAATATCCCTCTCTCCAGGCGCGTTATCTTTAACACGCGTTTCGTAACCGACTTGTATACGTTTCGTAGTGAAATAGTAGTATATAGCTTACCGTACATTTGTAGTGTCCGCTTTTGAGATCTTGTAGATGTCCGCCGTACACTTATAGCTCTATATATCTAATTAAGCCTACTTACTATATATCTTGTTGCTATTATTAGCTCAATATATGTCTTTCGCAGTATTCGCTCTCCGTATATCTTCTAGTATACGCCGAATTTACGGCTCTTTAGAATATACGCCTAAGTCTACTTATTATACGCGTCTTATCTACACCTCTAACTCTATCTCTATATTCTATTCAATATATATCGAGTTTACGACTCTTCGGGAAACGTTACTAGTAAGTATTCGCTAGCTAAATCGTAGAGCTTTACTAGCTTTAAATACCTTCGGTAAACTATAATAGTATCATTTAAGAATTCTTAAAAAGCTTTAGTGTAGATTTATATCTACAATTTAAATACACTTTATATATAAGAAGTTATAGAGTCCACTATAACTTCGTAACTATATAGTCTCGCGCGAGATATCCTTTCTATTAATATCAAAAATAAACCCTCTCGCTTAATAGCGTACACTCCCTCGCGCGTACCTCGCTAACTCTATATATCGAAGTAGCTTACTTCTTGTTTTAGGGGTCTCTCTCGCCCTTAAGCACCTTCGCTATATATATAATGCCGAGCTTCTAAAGCCTCTACGCCGCCGCCTACATCTATACTTATATACGTATCTTACGCTCCTCGCGTAGTATAGCTATATATAGCTTAAGTTATAGACAATTCAATAATGTCTAGGCCTTTTATTCCTCGTTCAAGAGAATAGAGATCTTATTCTTAAGCTTCTTAATTGCCGTTATAAGCTCTTATATCGAAAGCTAACTTTATTAAAGCTCCTTTAGCTTAACGGATATAATAGCTATACAATTCGTAGAATCTTACACTATATCTCGTAAGGCTCATTCAAATCTAACCTATATAGTAGACTATATTGTCCTAAGACGACTTCACTAACGTAAAGCCTCCCTACACAGATATAACACTGCGATCACAACTCGTCTACTCTTATTATACTCTTTAACTACACCGAAGTACACTTCATAATCGAGCAGGAAATCACGCATTTCCCGTAGATTTATATCTTTATACGACAGCAAAGAGAAGACATACCTATATCTCGCGATTAATTTCTAAGACGCGGAACGCTTATTTATACTACCGCCGAATATACTACTACTCATAGGCGAACCCTCTACAAGCTCTCGCTCTATCTCCTTAATTTCCTATAACTATTTCTTTTCGAGAAGCGTTGTATATAATCAAGCGTAACGCTCCGCTATCGTCTTAACTCCCTCCTCTTCTTTGATCATTATTTGAATCGCCGTATTCGGGATTAACTGTCGTCATAGTGCCATTATACTTAAAGGGTACGTTTCGCGCGCGATTTAACTAAGGGTATAGAAACAGAGATAACACTTCAAGAATTATCAAAATAAGATGGAGCGTATTCGTAAAGAGCTTCTCAAAGGGTTCCTATCTATCTATATAGGCCGTATCAACATCGACTCGAAGCGTAAGGAGCTATAAGAGCTCCGCACGCGTCGCGCATACAACATACTCGCTTATCATGTGCCTTAGCCTTAGTATTCCTGACACTAAATTAATTATTTTTAAGTCTCTATCGCTATAGATATCTTCTAATAGTACGAGCTATAGTTTAAACTTTATAGTTATTAAGAAATTCGTAGATATTCTTAATATTAGTATCTATCTATTAATATACTATAATATCCGCTTAATATAAATTAAAATTAGTATTTCGAATAGATATACTTACTATCTATTAATTAGAAATTAGTTCTTTCTATATTAATAAAGAGCTCTTAATTTAGAGAGTAATTATAAGTAAGAATAATAAGAATTCAATATATATTAATAAATATATAGATCAATATAGTTTATTAAAATTTTAAATTAAATAGTTAATAATTAGCTTATCAAAACTAATAACCGCCTATATAAAAATTATTGTAGCGAAAATAACTCTTGTCTATACTCTATAACTATATATATAACTTAACGAATCTTTATAAACACTACACTAAGTTTATAAAATAAAGGTTGGCGAGTAATCTGACGATCTAATTATCAAAAAAGATACACTAGGTGGTGGTAGGCAGAGTGATCAAGTCGCAGCGCAGTTTCTACAGTGCAAGGCGAATGCAGGCAAAATCGCAAATTTGGCGCTAGCAGTGGTTGTCCGCGCTAGTACTAATGGCCAACCGCAATAGAGCTTCGGGGAACCGTGCGGAAGAGGTCTTAGTTAAAAGCTTAAACTGTGCTTTTGCTTCCAAACTGGCGTCCTTCAGGCGGTCATGCAGAATAGCTCCCAGCAAGTACTTGGGTCCCGCGAGTTCAATTCCGGAGATCGTTCGAGATAGAGCCAGACTTGAGTAAGAGGCCGGTCTCGTAGGCTGGGAGATCCTTTCATTCATCGAAGCAAAGTGGACAAAACGGGATCTTTCTCCCTAGCTTTGCGCACTTTGATACTCAGATTTGCCTCATCACATGTGATGAGGCTGTGTCTAACCCCCAACACGCCGCTGCAGATGACCCTGATGCTTGTAAGTACCCTCGTCGGTGCGGCAGTGCGGTATATTCAATGCTGTGCGCTTGCGGCCTCGCGGACCAAGGGGAGAGTATCTTCCTGTGTTCGATATTTGCAATATGAAGCCCTCCGCCACGAAAGAAGCTTTTTCTTAGTATTGCTTCGATCTTTGTTCCAACCAAAGCATATTTGCTGTACATCATGTCGAATCCGCCTTCTAAAAATTTCCCTCCTTTCTTGGTTGTTCGTCAGGACGATCACTCAGCATGGATTGTTATTGCTACTGCGCTGGGCATGGCCTGTGTTCTTATCTTCACGACTGCACGTATCGTGGTCCGGTACATGACAGCGTCAGGCTCCGGTCTTGACGACCATTTCCATGTGTTTTCTGTTGTGAGTACACTGCATGGACCTGATAGCTCTTCAGTCGCTCCTGTAGCATGTTGTTTTTGGAAATTGACCCGGCGATACAGGTTCTTGCCGTTATCCAGTCCTCCGTTCTCCTCTTTGGGTGCTCTCTGGGTTTGGGCGCTTCCATGACACATATAACTCAGGGAAAACAAAAGGAAATCCAGAAGGTGAACAAATGCCAGGACTGCTCCTACGCGATTGCGACAGCTGACAATCAATTCAGGTCTACTATACGAGCATACTCCTGTGGATCTTATCACTTGGGCTTTCTAAGATCTCAGTCGCAGCCTTGTTCAAACGGATTAACGTCGACAGCCGGCGAAACTTTGTTTACAATGGTACAACAGCAGTGATTGGTGCTTGGACACTGGCATCTTTCCTCGCTATGGCTTTACAATGCGATTTTGCACACCCTTGGATCACATTACACCAGCGCTGCGAGAATGTGGTATGGATCTTCCCTTGTCACTTATGCGCGATTGCTAACATGATATGTGATAGTCTTTAAGATGGAAGGTCATCAATGCTCTTGATATTGCCACAGAAGTCATGTTGCTTGCCACGGCCGTGTTCCTGGTCTGGTCGCTTCAGACATCGGTGACCAGGAAAGTGACAGTCGTTACCGGCTTTGCCTGTCGCCTACCGTAAGTCCAAGGTGCATCCTTCCTTTCTTTGTCCAACTGGTGCTGACGCCCTGTTCAGAATCATCATAGCTATAGGCTTCCGACTGGGTACCTTTGATCAAGCCGGACTAACTACTGATCCGAGTCTGCGAGAGACTTTGTTCATCGTGTGGACGCAGACCGAGCTCAACTACTCACTTATCTCTGCTTCGAATCCGAGCCTGCTACAATTCATGAGAAACCTCAACACTCATTTCGGTGGTGTCACCGAGCGAGAAAACGCCACCTATGGTAGCCACAAGTCATCTAGCCACAGCTTCCCCATGTCAATCTTACGGTCAGGTAACAAGACCAATGCTAGCCAGAATCGGAGTCACACACACACAGGGGAGAATGACGACGTCAACGGATATGGCATATCGAGGGCAAAGGCACCAGCCTTGAAGAACAAAGGCAGCGTTGGAAGTGGCGACAGCCAGAAATATATAATACAAAAGGATATCAGTTACACTGTTGAGTATGAGTGATTGTACAAAAATCAGCGCTGAGTCGTGTAGCAGTAGATAGAGCCTGATGCCTAACGAAAGGTTTCACTAGGTTGGCGAAACAGTGTGTACAATATCATCGTCCTTGAGCCAGACTGAGCGATTCTTGTTCGATTTCCGCTTGCGTATGACTATGAACTCGTAGGTCAGTGATTTCGAGCGATCATGGTAAACCACAATCTTTTGGTAAGTCACAACCTGCCATCTCGGCGCCATAGAGGAGTCGAGACGTGGGCTTACTTGGGGTTCCTTGAGGATCAACCCTGCTGGAGATCGGAAGGACTCAGCTCCGTGCACCAATCACCGAACAAATGTCCCTGATAATTATCCTTGAGAGCAAACCACCCCGTCCTGCAGTGCCCCTGGAAGGTCTAGACCGCCCGTGTACGGGCCTTCTTCCATTCAAGAATGGACACGGGAGTCCCCTGAAAAGTTTCGGACGCCGGTGATCTTGGAGGCCTTTCGGCAAGATGGGCTGCCCATTTTCTCCCACGATGGCATGTACCGGGACGATTTGCATTCAGAGCTAAGGCAGTGGCAATTAGCGATTTAGGAAGAAACAGGTCCTGCAACGGTGCCATCCTGTTTCAAAGAAAGGAAGATTTTCCAAAGTTCAAACTCTTCCTCACTTGGTACTTGCGTGCTAGATAATAGACAAGCTCAGAAAAAGTGACTGGACGTAGGAGTCTAGGAAGACGAAGAGGGGAAGAGTAAATTGTTTGCCAGTCGAATAAAAGTGGCACGACCGGCAGAGGCAGTCGACGCATCTAGGCTTGTGCTCCGCTGTAGCTGTAGCCTTGCGCTTCAGCCTTGCAGGAAGCGAGATCGCATCATATCGACCAGAATCACATCACCGCTAAGCACCCAAGAAGACCTTTAATGAGACTGCAACAATGTTCTCTCTCTTTTCTTCATAGTCGTCGCATTGCGGCCCCGTGTCAGCTCTGGGGACTGTCCTCAGTTGCTGGAGGATACTACAACTGGTCGCAATCAGTGACGACGCGTAGGAGATCGCGTCAAATGCTGGGGGAATGATCGTTATTGCTGGTCCTTACACATGGCACTTGATTCCATGAGGCTGCACTCAACCTGACTATTCGAGTCTCCTCGACAACAACATCCGGCTCGCATGGACCGTCGCTGCGGCTATGAAACCTGCAGCTCCTATCAAAATCAGCAGCCGCTTCTTGCACTTGGCTACCAAGTCACTCTTCCCCTGTTCGAGCCATGAACGTGGAAAGATATGCGGGAATGGCTCATCTGGCACCGGAACCTCAAGAATCTCGCACAGCGGTTTCCATCCAGTCTTCACATCGAAATAAAAGAGCTGGGCCGGCGGTACGACACGACTGACGTACTCGGCGTGAGCTTCATACAATCCCTCCTGATTTGACATCGGCCAGGGCGCGCACTGCGGTATGCCGACGGCCTGCGGCACACGTTTCCAAAACTCGATCGTGAAGATGTAGAACCGTCTCATCTGAGGTACCAGTAAGCACCAAGGGTACAGGTCATTGAGGCTGCCCCACAGTGCTGAGTAGCTTTCCCACCAGGACCGCCGATCTCGAGTGGTGACGATGACCTTGGCATTAGGGTACAGTTGCAACAACTCTTCGACGAAGTAGCAACCGGGCTGATCAGAGGTTGCCAAACAGCCCTCGGTCAGTTGAGCGAGGCGATACTGGACGAATGTGCGATCGACTAGCGTCTTCATGGGACAGTGCTGGGCGAGTTCGAGCATCTGTTGTTGCAAATGAGCATTGCCATTGTACGAGGCAGCGCCGCCATCGAAGACTTTGCCGTTGAGGAGGTTTTCGAGCGCACATGTCATCGACGTGGTGCCCGTCCTAGGTAAACCTGCGACGATGACCTGCAGCATCGCTTTCGGGTTCGATATCGGAGTCGGGCACGGTTCGGATTTTCTATCGAGATGATGGCCCAGTTGCATTCTATTTATCAACACCTCGTTCCTCTTCCAGGCTGGCAGAAGGTAAGATTTTTACCATCTATACCAACTGGTAGCGTCCGAGAGCAGAAGCACCAATTGCTTCCGGCGCCTCCCCAGATCGTGATAGTTCCAAAAAAGGACGATGCTACTGCAGAGGACACAAAATCGGTGCGAGATAGAATCTCCACAAAGAGCAGGCGGGTCCACAATGCATGACGAGCCCTTGTTGGTTCACGCCGTCACGAAGACTCTTGGCAGCTCGAATCACGCTGCGCACTGAACCAGTGAGATATTCCGAGAAAGAAGATGACCCGCGGCGCTGAGCGGACATCGGTCATGACTCAGCGGCAATGCGTGCAATCACGAGTCGTACCACTTACTAACTCTTCTCGTTCGATTAACGTGCTTACCTCGGCACTTTTGAGCACTGAGTGTAGTGTCGGTGGTGTGGTAAGCTTAGCCGTTGTGGGGGACGCGGACCGCCTCGCGACGACAGCTAAAGTTCTTATGATTGGGGGGCGTAGGTTTGGCGTTCTTGCGGGGAAATGCTCCGCTCAGTAGTCTTACCATCGATACCACGAAAGGCCTGAAGCGCATTTACAAAGCTTGGCAGATTCATTGACAACCACTAAAGCTTGAGACTTTGATTGATTCTGGACTGTCCTCCTTCAAACGCAACTGCGAGCGACCTATATGTTTCAGCCGAGCAAACGTATCCGAAGCCCCGGAATGTGAGGACGTGCATCGAGTTCTGACTGTGATATACGCCGCCCTCGAAGTTCAAGAATGCTCTGAGGACATCCCGATCACAGCTGAAACCAGCGCACCGAGAAAATGGTCCAGTCCGATTGCCACAGGCTCGGTCTAACCAGCCGGATTCTGGCACGAAAAACTCGTGATCGAAGTGTTGTTGAAGGCGTCGGCCATGGCCGTCGTCGACGTATAGAGGCCCAGTCCTGCCGTCGCGAGCGCAGCGAGAGAATACAGCACGTCAAAGGTATTGAGCGCCCACTTCTTCTTGTAACCACGGATCCAGCGTTTGAAGCCGCCGTCCACGCGCTTGACCTCGCCGGTGATGGGATTGAATTCCTCTTCGGGAAGCATGGCGTCTTTCTGAATGTTGTAGCCGACGATCAGCATTGGAGGGAAAGTGTACGAGAACTGGAGGATGCACAGCGCTCCGACGAAGGAGGTAAGGTTGGAAATCTGGGGAACGGCGGCGGCGACAACGAATGCGAGACCCCAGTAGACAGGGACTGAGGAAGATTAGCGTCAGCTCTGCAACGTCGAACAGGGATCAAGGGCGTAACTTACTGATACCGACCCAGAGCCATTTGCCAGTCTTTTGATCCAGAGGCGGAAACCGGAACACATCTCGCAGCACAGAAGAGTAGAACACCTTGACACCAATGTTCCCATATAATAGCGCCGCGATCAAGCCGGTGATAAACGAGATGGCATTGCCCAGCGTCTGCCAGCTGTAGGCACTGAATGGAATGCCTGCTCATCGTCAGTAACAGCGCGAAGAAGAATCTCTGACCAAGAAGTCCTACCTTGATAAGAAGGGTTGTAGGTGAACTGTCCTTGCGCATTGTACACGACCATGCCGCTGATGATGTAGCAGCAAAAGATGAAGACCTCGGCGAAGAGGAATCCCTTCCAGAAGTCATATCTGCCAAGCTATGGTCAGGAGATGATCATATGAAGGTAGCAAGAATACTAACGGTCGTCGCATTTCAGCCATCAACTCATTGAAGAGTGTGGCACCACCATATGCAAAGACACAGTTCATAAGACCGTTGATGCGGTCCTTCAGATCCGTACCTTCTGGCCAATTGGTACTGGTACGCACTGGCCCTTTCGGGGTGCCGTATGTGAGGAAAGAAGCATCGTAGTTCGGTGGGTACGAGTACACAACTGCCATACTGACATCCACGTGTCAGCTCGTCTCCTCACAACATGGAGGCAATGTACTCACGTGGAGATGATGACAATGACGTTCAACCAGATGGCAATATTCGCAAGGAACGACAAACGCTGCAGGGTGCGGATTTGTCCAAAGACAAAACCCAATGCCATAAAGATTGCCTCGGCAGCGACGAAGCACAAGAAGCCGTTGCCGCTCTTGCCCTTGGCCATTTGTGCTAGACCCTGGCCGTTGCTTTCAATGAGAAGACAGATGTTCAGGAAAAACTGGAAGCTTTGCAGGACATTGACACCGATGCGCGCCCAGCTGCCGAAGATGCGGAAAGCGACGTCGCCATAGTTTCGCATGGGGTGGCGTGTCGAGTCAAGTCCGATGAAAATCTTCCAGAGTTGCATACCGGAGTAGTAAGCCATGATACCGAAGGATGTATAGAGAGCAGCGCCTGGGCCGTAGCCCATCTGACTGATCGCCCATGGAACGTTTGTAGGGCCAAGGATGTCGGTCTGTGCGTCTTGTTAGCCTGTACCATTGTAGAAAGAACCATGAAAATGAGATCAGGTAAGAACAAAACAGTCTTTTGCAGAACCAGGAACGTACAGTGATGAGGTAGAAGATGCTGCCCCAAGTTGCCGTGCGGGTAGCTCGTTGAGCATGCTCCCACTCTGTTTCGGTGATGCCCCATTTGTCGGTCTTCTCACCCCGGATTCCTTTCTCGTCCACCGGATGTTTCTCATCGGGTGGAGTTGGAGAGCGATCGCTTTCTGCAGTTGTCTCGACGACTTGCTTCTTGTTGACCTTTCCAATAAGGAGGTTGAATATACCGGCAAAGCCAAGGTTGCCGACTTGCATATGCTTTTCGACCTCTCGGGATCTGTTGGCCCAGTAATGATAGTCTTCGAACTTGATGCTGTTGTCTAGATAGATAGTTCGATGGCCATGAAGGTCTGGCGGTGCGACCTGGTGGGAGATCGAGGCACGATGTTCGTTGGTAGTACCGATCGCATCTGGTTCATTGCCGAGTCTTGGGTCGGCGATGCCAAGATTGGCAGCATTCAGAAGTCCGGCCATGTTCGCACTTTCCTTGAGACGCGTGAATGACACGAAATGAAAAAACTTGGAGAAGAGGGCAGCTTTCTCTGTGCATATAACCTGGAGCTATGCAGCAGGACGGTAACACGGCCATCGCCGACGATCAAGCACATGAGTGTAACACTCTTGAGTGACTTCACCGGACAACAGGGGTCACAGCTCCACTGATATCAGAAGTAACATAATCGAACGGTAAAATGGGTCAGCCACAACCTGATGAGCTTCCTAACCGAGACGATTGCTTCTTCCTGCCATCATCGTGAGAAGCCATCATCTTTTAGACCGCAAATCATGCTCTTCCATTGGCTCGGGGCCAAATCTCTATGCAACAGCAGGATTTCAGACAAAAGTTCGTTGCCGAGAATGCGGCCATAGCTCTTGGGTGTGTCGTGATAGTGGCGTTACTATGTGAGGTCGAACAATCTGCACAGGCGTTGCACCTTTGGCGGTAGAATGCAAGAGCAAGAGCCGCCAGGGTTCCGAGACATCCGTGTGCCACCAATTATGCAGCCTATTGATAGCGATATGCCAATATTGAACAAGCTTTTGCCCGAACCGGGGGCTTATTTAGCCATAATCTAGCTCTGTCTGTCAAACACTGCCTTCGGTTTTCACCGCGACGTAGCACGGAGAAGCTGATGACTTTCTTCGAGGGAAGTTCAAGCGATCATAATCTCAGATGAGATGGCCCTTCGAAGGTGCAAATGACTGCACAAGTTGTTGACTTGGCCGGAGAAGTGTGATTTGTTGGACGACCGCAGCCAGCTTCAAGGTGGCATCTTCCCGGTCAGACGGCCATTGATTTTGGCAATGTCCGGTCCGTCCTGCCGGCGGCCGTTATTACTGATGCGCTCGTACAGCGACTCCAGTCTTATTTCTTCTTTGAGGTATTCGAGAACACCTTCTTCCCACATGCAGCATATGCTCCGTCGCTTCGGCCATGCCGGTTGAGCCCGCTGTCGGTTCAGCACCGATAACTACTCCGTACTTAGTAACAGTAACGTGGTCCCTGCCAATCCGTGTCAGCTTGCTACCCGCACATTCTTTCATGCGTATGCTGGCTGTTTTATTTGCCTAATCGTCATCCACACTGTTTAAGATGACGACGCATGGCTGAGATCGCCATTGTCCTAGGGTTTGACTGCACTTTTGACCCACTCAACAAACTTGAATGAAAGGTCATTCGCGCGATTCACCACCCACTGCCCGATGGGTTCGCCCTTCATTTCTTCTTACTGTCTACGTTGGACAGTGGGCAGACAGACATTTCTGCAAGACACCACCACGCGCAGGAGGCAGTAGATGATCGTGTAGTCACGCTACCATCCGCCATCATCATGTGTGTCGCCATTCCAGTGCATTGACATCTCGAGTCCGGGCCGTCATACTTCCGGTTGCTCCCGATACTCTTGACATTATCCAAAGAGGCGACCCCAATATCCCTCGCCCCCATATAGCCAATTGTTCGGAGCCCAAGCTCATAGTAGGAAATGTTGCTGGTGCTTGCTCGCTCCATTGCTGGCGTAAAACATCTGGAATGATCAGGTCAGGGAAAGTAAGTTGTGTCGGTGATGAAACCTCTGGGAAGAGGTGGAGCGGCAGTTCCCGGTGGTTTCCCGTGGTTCCTATTGTGTTGCCGCAGCACTTGGCAATGTCTGGGCACCTCGGGGCTACTCATTCCCGCCAAAATGCAAGATGAGGTCGAGATGAAGATGCGCGTGGCACCGGTGAAGCCATCAACCTGGTCATTGGCTTCAGAGCAAAGCAGGAGAAGGGATAGAGCCTGTCAGGCTGCCGCAGATGTGAGACAAACAAAATACTGACAACGAGCATCTTGGTTCGTTGTTGCGGACGCCGGAGGCGCGGGTCTTTCTTACCACTTGCTGCGAAGTCAGATGAGTCCATTGCCGAGTTCTTGTCGACGACCGGGAGGATTCGTATGCTGACCCGAGCATCTCGTCTCTTAACCTGCCCGGACTACTTGAAAGAGTGCCTTGCTCTTCTCTGCATCACAAAAATCCGGTTTCGAAGTGCAGCGTAGTCGCCGATGAGTGTGCCATCACCGTATGGATGTGATCATTGTGTCCGAAATAAAAGCACATGCCAGCATCAAAGTGTACTCGCTCTGTGCTTGCTCATTGACTGTAACTCCCGTCCAGAACCTATAATGATAATCCTCGATCGGCAAAGGATAGCCTTGCGAGTCTTTGCCGCTGTGAGCGAGGCTAAAAAGGCAGTCGGGATAGCAGAGGAAAACACAGCCAAGCAGATTTAGTCCTTCGGATGGCAGTTTGGAAATGCCCGATGTCGAAAGCTTCCTTGCCTACCGATATGACAATATGATTGTTGCCGAGTCCCATTCGAGAGAACAAAGTTCACGATCTTTGGCTTCGATGGTGCCTGTGAAATGTTCGCAAAGACATCATACAATGAGAAGCCAATTTGACAGCGTAAGCCGGGAGAAGTCCTGGAGGTGTCACAGAAGGACACAGCAGATCATTTCCAAGGAAGAGAGATATCCTCAAGCTTTCTCGGGAGATGCTTAAGGGACAAATGATTCGAGAGGCAGTGAGTCTGCGTCTGGCTTAATTAACATTGCAGGCGTTCTGGAAGATGGGAAGGTTCACGTTGCAGAAATGCAAAAACTTAAACTCAAATCGAGATCCGGCTAGCGTGCCAAGCTCCAATTTGGTTCTCCGACTTCAAAGATTTTCGATCTTCAACTTTCAACACTCTTGTGAGAGCGACACCGTCAACACTGCTTGACCTATAATATTCATCTTGCTATGGATGCGCTTCTAAGGTCTTCCAAAAAAGCTGACATGTAAGTTGCATCATCCTCCCAGTTGTTCTCTCACCTGATGAAGCCTATCATACTTCTTTGTTCCGGCGAACATTCCATGAGCCATGAACTTAACATGCACTACCATCTGACTTTCACCTCACATCAACCTTTCTTATCTTTTCAATCGCCTGAACACACCGCTGACGTTGAGAAGCTTAGGAATAGATCCCTCGAGTGCATCGCCTCATTGACCCGGCGTAAAGCTGATAACAGGTAAGGTAAGCTCGAGAACTCTTGCCTACTCTGCCACCAGCACAAATATCTCTATGATGATCAAAGGTTTCAATTAACAGTTCTGCTTCTGACCTCCCTTGAAGAAAGCATTACCAAGCTTACCAATTTGTCTGATCTCTCACACATCAACATCTCATTGCTACCTCAAGTTTGCCTGTTGCCTCGGATATCTTGGCTAACCCACAATGTTCTGAAAACAGGTTACCTTGAAATCGCACTTTCGCGACAGCTACTACATACATACGCTTCGGAGACGCTTCCCCGTTGATTCAGTTTCCACAATCAAAAGTTCGTCCTCATCCTCATCACCACGCCCCCTCTCCCACCACTCTATCTGTATGATGACACCAAGTCTATCCATTCTCCAAGTTCCCCTACGGGACACCCTTCCCAACGTAACGGGAATGTGTGGGAGGGAGTCCTCGTTATGAGGCTTCCCGCACTGCCTTTTCGTCGCAACGGGAAGGAGATGAGGTCGACGGCTTTTCTGACCCTACATGTCGCGCAATTTTTATCCTCGGCGTGGGAACGCCGCCCTGCTGCGTACGCTTTATGGTGGAATGTCAAGGCTAACGAGATTATTGTGCAGGTTTCGTTTCATATCGATATCATCGGCATCGCTGTAACGCCGGACTTTACCAGAGACTGGCTCCCTGTGTAGGCCTTAACACCCCTAATTTCGAATAATGATTATATCCATGCTCATGGTTCCCTCGTGTCAGTCATCATCGTAATCCTCAACCAGCTCGTCCCGATCCTCGTCTCGCCTCGCAGCAAGCGTGTCAAGCTTCATAACAAGTCGGTCCACGGTTCTGACATGCCAGGGAACAAAACTTGTGCCATTTCCCGTCAGGTTCATTTCACTCATCGTTTCATCAAGCTTGGTGCTCGCGCCCACGCCGGTTCGCTTTTCCTTCTCAATGTTTCTGATTTTCTCAACAATGCTTGCCAGCGAGGTTTCAACATCAACTCTAGTCCGGTCCATCTCGGTGAGTACTTCCTTCTCGTCCTGTGCATAATTGGAGAAGGCGTCAACCACGCCTTCATCATCCTGAAGGTCTAATCCTTGCCATACTGTCTGCAGGCGCGAGAATAGTGCGACTAGGTGATCGATTTGTGTCAACAGCTCCTTCAGTAGGTTGGTGAAGTCACCGTGGGTCAGGAAAAGTGCGGAGTTCAAGGCATGCAAAAACTTTCGATGTGCTTCGGCCATCGCTCGGGGATCGCTTGGCACTCTCTCCTCGTCATTAACGGACTGCCGAAACGAGGCGGCGTGTCCGGTAGATGACGCGGTGCCAGGTCGAGAAGACTTCACGGACATGTGTCCATCGTTCTTGCCCTCCAGCCACTGCTGCAAATGCGCCCAACTGCTCTGGATCACCTCACCCTGCAGATAAGCTTCAAGCTCATTGACCAGAAACAGAAGTTTGCTTGCACAAGTCCAGTGGCCTCTTGTCCTCGCATTGCGTTGGGCGTCCCGCAATCTAGCAGCTGCTAGCCTCGCTCTCCCCACCACTGAAGCACTTCTTGGTGGCCCAAGAGGGCTTGGGTGACATCTGCGAAGTGGTGAAAGCTTCCAGAGCCCCGACAGGTGCAGCCCAGCTCTATGGATGGAGAGAAGGTAGCCATTCATCTCGGCGTACATCTTGGCATCATCCGAGGATAGAAATATGTGCAATGATGAAGGTGCCGGGAGTTTGAGTTGTAGGAGGATTGGAGTGGGCAGTAGTGTAGCTATCAGACTGTGATCTCCGGTAGCTTTCAGAGAAAGTACCTTCTTGGCGAGATGGATGATTGTGTCATCAAGCTCATCGTCAGCTTGTAAGGTGGCAAGCTCGGTCATCGTCTTGCTAAGAATGCCATTCAGCTCGGCGTCTTTGACCGCCAAATCATCGAGTCTTCCAATCTTACGAACCGGCCGAGCTGCTTGCATTTGCTGCCGACTATTGACTCGATCATCTGCATGGTTGATCAGTGACAATGCGAATTCTCCTTGACCTAACAGCATGTAGCGGAAGACGACTTGAAGCAATTGTAGGACCAGCGGCCGAGGTAGAATCTGAGAAAGTGCGTTCTCGGAGATGCTTTGATTGATCGATGACAATGCGTTCTCCAGTAAAGATGGGTTCAAGGGATACTGAAGTGACCCAAGCATCCTGAGATGGTTTTGCAACAAAGCCATGGACGGATCATTGGAGCTTTGCGACGCAAGCGCGCCAGACACAGTTTGTGAACGTAGCTGGTTTAATGCAGTACCGGCTGAAAGAAACGCGTGGCGGGTGCCTGGCCTCAACAGCTTCGGTGCCAATGATGGATCAATCACAAATGCATCAATTCCCGATGCTGAATTCGAATTCGGCTTGATGCAAAAGTCGTCCGCACCCGTAGTTGGAAGCTTGCCGTATAACAGCCAAAGGCACGCTGCTCGCATCCAGGTCTTCTGAGCCACTGTCAAAAGGGCGGTAGCCATCTCCTCAATGTCAGAGTACCCAGTATGTGTCTCGTTCTCCAGCAGATCCAAAATACTGGCCCCAGACGGAGATGGCGGTTGGTTCTTTCCACTCTGCCTAGAGTCATGATCCAGGTGCTCGACGACCGAATGTAGCCACTCCAACCGTCTTGTCCAGGGTGCAAAGTCGCTAACAACAGTGCTTAACGGTACGATTTCATAGGCTCCGACATATGCGGCATCTTTTCGCAGGATCGCCGACTCAACCTGTATGACCTTCCTCATGAAAGCGCCCAGATGGACATCTGCGATCGAAGAGCTGACAGCCTGACACACCATCGAAGGGTGAGCTCTGGACAGCCGTGTCGTTGCACTTCTGATCTGCAGGTGCAACTCGTGCAGATGTCTCAGGGTTTCTAGCATAGCCCGCTCTGGGGGTGAGACATATTGGTTGAACGCTTCATGCTCTTCTTTTCCGGCTCCTGATGCACGTAGTTCCGTTTGCCAGATGAGCGACTGGAGGCCGGATAAGGACAAGAGGATCTCATGAAGCATTTTGGCGGGCGGGCAGCGTGGCGGGGTCGGGGCTCGTCGGACAGCTCGAACGAGGAAGGCAAGTCGTGTCGCCGCTGGAATCTGAGGATGAGCCGCCCAACGAGCTCGAAACGACACATTGAAGAGGGTCGAGGCACATAGCGAATGTGAAATCTAGATGATGATGAACTGAGGCGCGGTCAACATTAGGAGCAAGGAAGGGCGCGTCGCGAATTCGTTGATTCCAACATGGCCTACCGAAACTTCCTACAACCTGCACGATGGCACCTCCAGCCGTCGTTCTTGCTAAAATGACCGTGCTTGCTTCATTGTCAAGAAATGGCTCTTCACAGACTGCACCCCACTTCAAGCAAGCAACTTCGCGGTCCGCCGTTATGGAAGGGCTGCGCGTGATGCACGTAAGATGCGCTGTAGCTGGCTTAGCGTGCGCGTGCCTGGCAGGCGGCACGGGCGGCTGGTTGGTGATTGCATCAGAGGCGAGAGAGGCTGCCTTCACCAATGCCTGATCACTTCAACTGGAATCTTCTTGACTAATAGAACAAACCACCTTGCATTTGCCTTTGAGCCTTGCCTGCGCCTCATCAGCTTTTGTCGTTTCTTCATAATCAGCGTCTTGAGGCCTCATAGCAGGCTCTGTCACTCTTTCCATTTCTCTCTCACCCGACTGTCCTCACACCCATCACCCTCCCGCCCCATCACTCCAACACCAGTCTGAAGTGCTGCGTTGCTCTTCGGACCATTTGTGCTGTCAGTCCGGTCTTGCTTGAGGCAAGGCCACTGTCAACATTTCACCCCACGCCGAAATCCCAGACTCTATAAAGGCCGGTAGCAAGAGAAAGGCATCTTCGGAAGACCTCTCCCGGCCAGAAAAGAAAATCATGACGGAACAATTGATGGAAGTTGACAACCCTGGGGCTGCCATCAAGCAGCTTCAGAATGGCGAGATCGATGAGTCGCTCTACAGTAGACAACTCTATGTCCTAGGCCATGAAGCTATGAAGCGCATGGGTGCATCCAACGTGCTCATCGTCGGCTTGAAGGGTCTAGGTGTCGAAATCGCAAAGAACATCGCCCTGGCTGGCGTCAAGTCTTTGACTCTGTTCGACCCAGAACCCGCTGCCATTGCAGATCTTTCCTCCCAATTCTTCCTCCATCCCGAAGATGTGGGCAAACCCCGAGCAGAAGTGACTGCGCCGCGCGTGGCCGAACTCAACTCGTACACCCCAGTGTCTGTCCTGAAGGCAAAGTCATTGACCCACGACCTCGACCAACTCAAGCAGTTCCAAGTCGTCGTCCTGACGACCACCTCCCTGAAAGACCAGCTCGCTGTCTCCGACTATTGTCACCAGAATGGCATCTACTTAGTGATCGCCGACACTTTCGGTCTTTTCGGTTACGTGTTTACAGACTTCGGCAAGGACTTCACGGTGGGCGATGTGACAGGAGAAAACCCCATCAGTGGCATTGTCGCAGATATTGATGAGACTGGCCTGGTGTCGGCTCTTGAAGAGACAAGACATGGCCTTGAGGATGGTGACTTCGTCGAATTTGCCGAAATCAAAGGCTTGGACGGTCTCAATGGCGCAGCCCCTCGGAAAATCACAGTCAAGGGACCATACTCTTTCTCCATTGGCGATGTTTCAGATTTGGGCAAGTATCAGGGCGGTGGGCTTTGGGCGCAGGTCAAGATGCCGAAGGTTCTGCAGTTCCAGCCTTTGTCCGAGCAGATCAAGAAACCAGAATTTCTCGTGTCCGACTATGCCAAATTCGACCGCCCAGCCCAACTACATGCCGGCATTCAGGCGCTTCACCAATTCAAAGAGACCAAAGGGTCATTTCCTCGGCCGCACAACGACGAAGATGCAAAGGAAGTCCTTGAACTGACGAAGAAGCTGTTCAAAGAGAGCGGTGAGGCTGACGAGATCAACGACAAACTGATCACTGAACTCAGCTACCAGGCCCAGGGAGATCTTAGCCCGATGGCTGCTTTCTTCGGCGGCCTGACAGCACAAGAAGTCTTGAAAGCTGTCTCTGGAAAATTCACTCCAATTGTGCAGTGGTTGTACTACGACTCTCTCGAATCGATTCCCACGTCTGTTGGCCGAAATGAGGAACTCTGCAAACCAACCGGCTCTCGGTATGACGGTCAGATTGCAGTCTTTGGAAAGGAGTACCAGGACAAGCTGTCCAATGTGAAGAATTTCTTGGTTGGCACGGGCGCGATTGGCTGCGAAATGCTCAAGAACTATGCAATGATCGGCCTTGGAACCGGTCCCAAAGGCCACATCACCGTCACCGATAACGACTCCATCGAAAAGAGCAACCTCAACCGCCAGTTCCTGTTCAGATCCAAGGATGTCGGTAAACAGAAAAGTGAAGTAGCTGCTGCTGCGGCTCAGAGAATGAATCCCGACCTCAAAGGCAAATTTACCGTCATGACAGATCGAGTTGGCCCCGACAGCGAGGATATCTTTAATGAAAAATTCTGGAATGAGCTTGACTTTGTCACAAACGCCCTGGACAATGTGGAGGCTCGTACCTACGTTGATCGACGATGTGTCTTCTTCATGAAGCCACTGCTCGAAAGTGGTACCCTTGGCACAAAAGGAAACACTCAAGTCGTTCTTCCTCGTCTGACCGAATCATACTCCAGCTCCCAAGACCCGCCTGAGCAATCCTTCCCGATGTGCACGCTTCGCAGCTTCCCAAACAAGATCGAACATACCATTGCCTGGGCTCGGGATGTGTTCCAATCTTACTTTGTGGGACCTCCGGAGACCGTCAACCTGTACCTGTCACAACCAGACTATATCAATACCACACTAAAGCAGCAAGGCAATGAGAAGATGATCCTCGACAGTCTGAAGGATTTCCTCGTCACCGACAAGCCGACCGACTACAATGACTGCATCAGCTGGGCCCGAATGGAGTTCGAGAAACAATACCACAATGCCATAGAACAGTTGCTGTACAATTTCCCCAAAGATTCCAAGACTTCGACCGGGGCCGAATTTTGGTCAGGACCGAAGCGTGCTCCGACGGCACTCAGCTTTGACCCCAATGACGAGACGCATATGGGATTTGTTGTCCATGGCGCTGCTCTTCACGCTTTCAACTATGGTATTTCAGTGCCGAAGCTGAGCCAGCGAGATTATGTCAAGGTCATTGACAGCATGATTATTCCCGACTTCAAGCCAGATGCCAATGTCAAGATCCAGGCCGACGAGAAGGAGCCAGATCCGAACGCTGCTCAACCTTCTTTCGCGGACGATGCAGAAGAGTTGAACAAGATGATCTCCGAGTTGCCAACGCCTAAATCTCTGCCTGGCTTCCGACTGAACGTGGTGGAGTTTGAAAAGGATGACGACACCAATCATCATATCGATTTCATCACAAGCGCCAGCAATCTTCGTGCGTTGAACTACAATATCCCAATTGCCGACAAGCACAAGACGAAGTTCATTGCTGGCAAGATCATTCCTGCCATCGCAACCACGACTGCCTTAGTTACAGGAATCGTGATTCTCGAATTGTTCAAGATCGTGGATGGCAAGACCGATCTTGAGCAGTACAAGAATGGATTCATCAATCTTGCGCTTCCATTCTTCGGATTCAGTGAGCCTATCTCCAGCCCCAAGGGCACATACCAAGGCAAGAACGGTGAAGTTACCATTGACAAGCTGTGGGATCGGTTCGAGGTTGACGACATCACCTTGACTGAGTTCATCAAATATTTCGATGATCTCGGACTGAGTGTGACAATGGTCAGCTCTGGAGTCAGTTTGCTGTACGCCAGTTTCTACCCACCGAGCAAGACGAAAGATCGCTTGCCTCTCAAAATGAGCAAATTGCTCGAAACCATCAGTCGAAAGCCAATTCCGGACCACCAGAAGAATATCATCTTTGAGATCACTGCCGAGGATACCACCGAAGAGGACGTCGAGATTCCCTATGTGATGATCAAATACAAGAAGTAGCTGCTTAATGCTAAGCGATTCTGTGGTGGCGTTGATCGTGAAGGGGAACCTAGAGGGCATGCAAACGGTTATCATCGAGCTGCAGGATAGATGTGGTCTCTCGACTCTGTACCAAGACAATTGCAAAGACATACTCGGGCGGGCGTGTAACACAGGCTAGAAAGGCCAATGCGAAAACACTGATTACGAGATTCCAAGTGTTGATTTTCGGCCACGAATGGAAAGGCCCTTTTGCCGCATCCTTTTGATCGTGTTACTGCATCTTTAGTCAGGACGCCCGGTTTAGTCATCTGCTGGCTCTCCTGCTCGTCATGATTAGCTTATGAGATCATGCTAATGTCTAGGCTGCCCCTCCATAACGGTAAAACCCCCCACATTGGCCACTGCATGTGAGTTGGAATATGTCATTGGGAAAGAAATACGATTTCTCGAAGCTGTAGAAGTTACAAAACCTTCCTTCGTCCTCTTTATCTATCTTGCTCCGATTCAAATTTCATGTCCAGGATCCTAGCGCGTACAAGATCCCACCTAGCACACCTGTCCTCGCAAGCAAGCAAAGGCGATCTGCGCAAAGAAATAGGCACATCTACTCAACTCTTCTTAACAATGTCTTCGGTACGGAGCAGCTCTCTTTACGTGTCTTCCGTCTTTGCCATCCTCATCTCAATCGTCGCTTTCTATCTTCTTGGACCGCCGCTGAATGCAGACATTTTACAGGGTAAAGGAGGGATCACGGACTGGGTCAAACCAGGTGACAAGTCGGGGGAGTTCAAACGACAGGCATCTTCGTTTCGAAACTGGATTGAGAAGGACCCGAATGCCGAATTTCCAGCTGAGAAGGGGAGATATCATTTATATGTTAGCTATGCTTGTCCTTGGGGTAGGAGCCGGTTCCGTCCACAGCACGATGGACATACACTGACCATGAGGGAACAGCACACCGAGCACTCATCGTGCGGAAATTAAAGGGGCTGGAAGAAATCATTCCGTTCACCAGCGTGCATTGGCACATGGCCGAGAAAGGTACGTAATCCTTCCTCAATTCAGCTTTTCCAACTATTTAACACCGCCGTTTTAACAGGCTGGCGCTTCGCGACCCAAGACGAAAACATTCCTGGCGAAAACACAAGCCCAGATCCGCTACACGAGAAAAACACACATCTCCGCGACCTGTATTTCAGTGTCAACCCCGACTACGAGGGCCGCTTCACAGTCCCCACCCTCTGGGACAAGAAGAAGCAAACGATCGTCAACAATGAATCCTCCGAGATCATACGCATGTTCTACACCGCGTTCGACGATCTCATCGATCAGAAGTACAAAGATGTGGTCCTCCTCCCCGACGACCTGAAGGAGAAAATCGAGGCAGTGAACGCCTGGACGTACGACGACGTAAACAACGGTGTCTACAAGAGCGGCTTCGCAACCACGCAAGAAGCGTACGAAAAAGCCGTGACCCAACTCTTCAAATCTCTCGACCGCACGGAGAAGAACCTTGCAGACGCATCCTCCAAAGGGCCGTATTACTTCGGCGAACGGCTCACGGAGGCAGACGTACGGCTGTTCACCACAATCGTGCGCTTCGACCCCGTCTACGTGCAGCATTTCAAGTGCAATATTCGGGACATTCGCTCCGGATATCCGCATCTGCATCGCTGGTTGAGACACCTTTACTGGACGAATCCGGCGTTCGGCGAGACGACGCAGTTCGAACATATCAAGAATCATTATACGAAGAGTCATAAGCAGATCAATCCGTTTGGGATCACGCCTGTGGGGCCTGTGCCGGATATTTTGAAGGAGGATGAGGAGGTTGCGGTTGTTAAGAAGGCGGTGGCTTGAAGGAAATGAGGAGGACGATAATGACGTTGCGCTTCGCAATCCAGAGGGGACGAGCATAATTCTGGGGAAAAGCTGAGAGATTCTGAGAAATGACAGCCTCTCTAGCCACCCAGCATGAAGATGAAAATACGGCGTGTCAAGGAATGCACTTTGCCGAGAGCGACACGTCTCTGAAAGATGCTTGTAAATAAGCGATCTTCGCAACAGCGTAGCAGCAATGGAAGCAAGTGTGATTGACGAAAGATGCCGACCATGTCGCTCGGAGCCAAAAAGCGAAGCAGACTTGATCCCGTCGTAAATCGATTCACTTGTTCAGCGACCACTAGACTTCGGCTGTGAGCTGCGCTGGAAGAGATCGACATTTGGCAATAACGATGGCGGTCATGCCGCGCAGATGCTTCTAAGCCCTTCCTCTGATGTTATGTCCTGGGTTCCTGTACGCCTCATGTCTTCCCAATCATCCGGAAGACGCCGTTCCAACTCAGCGCAGATAGGGACGCGTCTTATCGGGACACCAGTTCAGAGTACGCATCGTGTCCGTATACGTCCTCAGACGAGTAAGGCGCCGTAAGGAGTGGCTTTATCGTTCTGGCAATATGCAAAGCAGTGGTCCTGGTCTGCAAAGCAGTGTCCCGGGTCTGGGTCAAGGGTGAAGATGTATCTCGTCGACTTACATAATCCCCCAAGGATGATGGGATTCTATCTAGTGATATCGACATGTTTCGTGATAGTTCCAAGATGAAATTTTGCATCTTGTCTTCTGGCACAGGACAGTTGAATATCACATCCCAGAACATGTCATTTAAGCTTCTGTGGTAGTCAACCATTATAGGGCTGCCTTCCGCCATAGTAGAGCGAAGATGAGGTAAAGAGCGGAGACCTAGGAGACCAAAGACCTTGTCCCTAGGATCGGAGCAGATACCTTGGGAGAACGTTGATATCAGCTGCCATAGTGGTTGCTGCTTGCGTTCCAGAGTGACCAATCGAAGCACCTGGCTTACCGTGGCAGGCGGCCCTATATCGGAATCTCGCTGTTCTGTTCTGCTCGCCTGAAGATTTACCCATTGGTCCTGAAAATAGGTATAGGTATCTTCAGCGCAGCGGATGAGGGCTGTCGTGAAATCTTTCTTTCTTAGCGACACACTTCCGCAAATGACCAAGACGGACCGCGCCAAAGCGATTTCCTGCACAACCCATAATCGCTTCCAATAAGGAACTGCCAAAAGGTCGGCCAGGTCTCTTTGGCGACCACATCTATGCCGGGGGCTCATAGCGACGTGTTCGAATAGTATCGACATCGAATCCTGTGCGCGGCGTTCTCGTCCTAGCCACATGATCACTTCTCGAGCCTGCCGGTAGACCTCCCCCATATACGCAACCTGATGATTTTTCTCTTCTACGCTTTTCTGGTCGATACACAATGCGTCGGTCCAATAGTGGCCGGCGCGATTGTCCAAAACCATTTGATCGAGGAAGTGCCAAAGATTCTTATGGATCATGAGGGAGCCTTCTGATCCGAGTGAGATCTCGTCAGTCGGTGCCGGAGAGCCCCAGTAGTAAGACAGAGCACGGTATGGTGGCGCGCGATCGATTTCATATTGCTCGAGTGTGCAGCTCACAAGGCCTGTCGGTGTCCGTCCAAGAAGCTTTATCAGCCTAATGGAGTGTTTTGTTCTTAGCGGCTCATAGATATAACCCATAATGCGGGGCCGATCCCGTGTAGACGGTGGAGGGTTCAAGTTCGAATGCCTCCCATCAGATTCTGATGGAAGAGAAAGATCAAGGGAGGAAACCCGCAATCAAGTACAGGGTAGAAGTCGTGGACGAGTCGATGGAGGGGCAATCTTAGTTGGTGGCTGAGCTAGGCTGCGCCTTCCTCAATCCGTCGAACCGCACCTAGTGGTGTGCCCATCTTGCATGTGAGGAAAGGACCTTTGGCAACAAGCTGCTGCGTTCGCGCGGGCCAAAGGTCTCCTCCTCGACAATCTTCATGTTTGGCTTCAACGTTGGTAAAAAATGGTTGGCTCGATAAATTAGCTCTTCTTGTCGACAGCATGGCCACCAAGATGTAATGTTGCTCCCTCCTCTTTGCCTGACTCAATGTAGCCCAGGATTCTGTCATACTGTACTTTGGAGTTCTGCGGCCCTTGTGAGCGCGCCACTTTAGCCGATCTAAGAACCGAAAGCATCTTCGCGGCTGCAAATGCAAGGGCACGAATACTTTCAGAGCGGGTGGGAGGGCAAGGGCTGCCCGAGAAGAGGAGTCTGTAATTGTGTGAACCTAAGGAGAGAGGATGAGATCTTTGGTAGGATAACTCAATCAAGTTCTATCCGCAACGCTAAATATCAGAAAGCAGGTGAGAAAATAGTCTACGTGTGTGTGACACAGAGACATGAAAGAAAAACGCCGTCGCTATGCTATCATCCCCTTTCGTGCAGTACTGTGATCCACATCTCTTCTCTCACCAACAGACGACGTCAAGGGCGATCTGATCCTGGCAATTAGCGGTTTTGGTAGGACCGACGCCGACTTTGTTGCCACACATCTGAAGGACGTTGCCGGCGCTGGTAGTACAGTTGAGGGTTCCATTAGTGATACCCGTGCAGCGAAGGGGAGACCATTTATTTCTGATGGAGTCCTCGGGCTTGACGATGACGATATCCCCCACGTGAGGGGCGCCCTCCGTGGTGGTCTTGACGGTGGCAATTTTGCCTGTGTCGCTCTCGGTGATGAAAGTGTCGATGATCCTATAGGGGGTCGGAACGGTCCGGTCCAAGACGGCAATCCCGAAACTGTCAACGAGCCACGCTCCATTGCGGTAGTCTTGAGACTCGCCTTCGAGGGAGCGGACTTTGATGAAGAAGTGTTGGCCGCTGGTACACGTAGGCGGGGAGGAGCTGGTGGAGCTGGGGACGGTACTCGTGGTGGTACTGATGGCACTGCTGGTGGTGGGGAACGTGCTCGTGGTGCCCTGGGGAGCGGCGAAGGCACTGGCGATAGCGGCAGACGGGCAAAGGATCGAGGAGAAACGCATGATGGCTGATTGAATGAAAGATTGTCGAGATTGAAAATTGAGGTCCCGTGAAGGTGGTCTGCAAGTTGGATGACTTTGAAGCGAATACTGAAGGAGTGAAAAAGAAGAAAGAGAGGGCTGTTTACGGTTGTTGTGTGTTGTTCTGGATGAAGCAATTTTCGAACATGGTCCAAGGCCATCTTTATACATATTTGAAGTCAGTATACTCTTTCCTAATGTTGCGGTAAGCAGAGGTCAAAGTGAGAGAACCGCATACTGCCATTGCTTAGGGTTCCCTCACTCGGCGATGGTGTAACGAATTTCTCGGTTATCAAAGAGATTCCGCGGAGACCCTGCGTTCCCAAAGGCTAAGGGATAGTTCTTCGAGCCTCCCTTAGGACATAATTGGGATGCAGGTTGATCAAGCGTGGAAGACGGTAACAAACACCACCAAGCCTCAAGAGGGCTGAAGCAGCGCCTTTGCCGAATCAAGAATGCCATTGCGAGTTAGCCTCCCGTTGCGGTGCCCGGCGCCTGATTTGGGCCTCGCGGCTGAAGCGCTGGGTGTTAGTTTGAACTCGCTTGGAGTAGAGAGGGAGGTAGGTAATGAACCAACTCGAGAACAGCTAGCCGGGTATCGGTCTCCGAAGAGTTATATCTAGCGCAAAAGGACCAATTCTTGAACAGGACGTCTTCGATGCCCCGTACTTGGCCTGGCGCCTTTTGGACTTCCGGAATTCCATTAGTTGGCCGAGTAAAATGATCTACTGGAGAAGGAGGTTCTGTAGACAGATACAAATACCTCCAAGCTCTCCCAAACTGTCCATAAGCGAGGTGAGAAGGTGGAAAGGCGGAAGTAATGACCTTGTCACCATCGCTCGACGGCAGCCGGGTTCTCTCTTCTCGCAAGGAGTCCGTAGTTGATGCTGGTTTACTTAAGCCTCGCCCTACTTATTCCAACGCTTCAATCCAACTCTCATCTGTCCTCGGCCACCACGATTCGCCCGAAAATAGTATGGCACAAAGATCAACTCTTCGATGATCTTGGCATCCGCGCCCGTGGCCTTGTCCAACTCCTCAATTCTTGCGTCCGGAGAAGCGTGCAGAGCATCCATGTTCATCAGGCTGGCGCCCTTGATGACTTTGAGCGCAACATACGCATCGTTGGTATCCTTGTCGGTGACCGTGATTTCGTCGATCTTGCAGTGCGGATCAAGTTGGACCGTCTTGAAATGGTCTTGGACCCATGCGTTGTCGACGTCTTCGATGCAATACACTATTGGACCGCGAGCCAGGGTGAGGGTGTCTTGATTCGTGTATGGGTGCGGTGCTATCAGGCGCGGAGTAAGGGCGATCTCGAGCGTGAACGAGGGATTTGATGAAAGCCATGTCGCTGGGAGGACAAGGTATCCTCTCTGTAAGGTTTCGGTGGGTGGAGGCGGAGACATCTAAGAATGAACGTGTCAGTGAAAATTGTTTTGCACTTATGCTTTCAGCACGACTTACTTTCCACGATTTTGCCCATCCAGGCACTCGCAAAGCCAGGTTGACCTGGTCCGACTTCGTCTTGAGCTCGAACGCCACCCTTCCCTCCCATGGCCAATTGCTCTTTTGCGTTAGTGTCGCATCTTGACCATCGACTTGAAACTGGTAGGTGCTCGGAATGAACAGATGAACATTGATCTGAGCTTGCGAGGGTTCTGATGCTCTGGCTTGCGTATATATGTAGCCACCAATCGAACCTAACAGCCTCAGGACATTTGGCGGACAACACGCGCAAGTGAACCACTCTTCTCGTTTCGAGAGGTCTTGTTCGCTCGACGCAAGCTGATTCACGTAGGTAAATTTGGTGCCGTCGTGCGACATAGACGTCAAGACAGCGTTGTAAAGACAAAGCTCCAGGATGTCACTGAATTTGCGGTTGAGGTCGTATTGCAGAATTCTTTCAGCCAACATCATTGTTCCAATTGATGCACAAGTCTCGGAGTAGCAGCCGCCATCGTCTGTGCCTTGGGGTAGGAAGTAATCGATGCCAAAGCCTTCCCACTGTTTGATCGCACCGATGCCCCCAGTCACGTACATCTTTCGGTCGACCATGTTGTCCCATAGTCTGTACGCGGCTTCCTTGAGCCGGTGATTGGGTGAATTTTGAGACTTTACCAGGTCTGCAACTGCAGTGAGCAAGTACATAGCTCGAACTGAATGACCCTCAATTGTTTCCTGCTCAACGATGGGTTTGTGTGCCTGACAGTACCAGAGTGAGTCTGGCTCAGGGTAAGCTCTAGGTCGCATGGCTGGAGGCTCATTGCGTCGTTTTGCTTCGACGACATAGTAATTTTCGCCCTCGACACCATTGGGATTTCCACGCTCCGTAATGAAATACTGCGCCAGTTCAAGATGCCTAGGGTCTTGTGTCCGATCATGTAGCCGAAGTAGAGCTTGTTCAATCTCAGGATGACCTGGATAGCCGTGGATCTGATCGGCACCCGGACCAAACTTTCGGCATAAGAGGTCGACATATTTCAGCATCGGCTCCAAGAGATCGTCGTTCCGGTAAAGATGGTTATGTGCCAGCGCAGCCTCGATCAGATGGCCGCAGTTGTACAACTCATGCATGTCCCGCAAATTGGTGAAGCGTTTTTCGGGGTCGACCACGGTGTAATGAATGTTCAAGTAGCCATCTGGCTGCTGGGCGGATCTGATCATTTGGACGAGCTCTTTGATTGCATTTTCGATATCAACGTTTGGTTGATCCACAAGGCAATAGCATGCTCCTTCGATCCACTTGCCGACATCCGAGTCCCTGGACGAAACTTGTGTCAATACGCCCCCTCAAAAGTTGGTAGCTCGAGGCATATTCCTACCAGAATAGATGCTTTGGGACCGGCCATGTTTCTGCAGCATGAGAATAAGTTGGATGCCACTGCAGTTTGAAGGCGTCGTATCTGCCAGTTTCCTTCAAAACATCAAGCTGGTAGGAGAGCGTGCTGGAAGACACCACTGCTCGTCTTCGGGCCACCAAGGAGCCTGGCAGCAACGTCGTATGAAGGAAGGTCTCTTGGGGATAGGACATGCTGTGCTGGGTAGGATTTCGGATAAGCAGGCTAGAAAACACTCAAGATGTATTCAGGTCACTCCTGCATGTATTTTTCAGCGTCGCAAGAACTGCACAGGGCATGGGAGTGACAAGAGACGATCTCCTTGGAATATTGCCATCAGAGATGACATGTCGGCAAATGCTCCGACGTGGCTGGCAATGAATTGGTGTAAAGTTTTGGATATCGGCCCATTGTTGTGAGCATGTTTTGTTCAAAACGTCGGAATCATGCGCGATTCTATGTCATGAAAAGTGGTTCACCTGTTGGTTCAGGCTACTGACCTTGCGGGATACTCTAGCATTTCCGGGCGAGGATGTCGGTGGGCTTTCACCCGAGCTGCCGCCGCGAAAGTGCCAGATCAGGCCTGGAATGCGGAGAATGGGCCCCCTAGCCCCCGCACTCCCGTTGGGTTATCAGCTGTGCCGATCGAAATCCTGGAGACACTCCGTGCCTTCAAGATGCAACCCGACTTCCCGCCGTGATCTTTGGACAGTTGTACACTGCCGGCAAGCCGGCCTGTTGACTTTAGACGACGATCACAAGTGCTCCATTTTCGCCAAACTCCGGTGGTCAATCCGTCGGTTCTTTCGAGCCAGGCAAAAGTCCGTCGGTGAAATGTGGCCGCGTAGACATCTGCGGGCACCAGAACTCCGTTATCTGAATGACGCGAGTGGGTGTTGTCCTTCGTGGCTCTGAAACATCACATGAGATACGGCAAGAAGCCGATCTGATGCTCGCCATTTACCGAGTCATTCAGTAAATTAGGGGGCCTGCAATGACCTAGTAAATTGACCGAGGCCTACCGCGGTCGCCGGCGTCGTTGCACGTGGAATGAGGTTCCGCAGGCTTCTCACCCGGAAAGACGTATAAATCTAGGACTGTCGATCATTTCAGTGGGCCGTTCGCACTCTCGCTCGACACTTTCTCTGCTTTTCAACCTCCCACTCAGTGTCTGTCTTATCAAAGATATTATCTTTGAGATCATGGAATCCGAGAAAGTGGTACCGACTGACCGTGAGCTCAAGGGTCTTGAGTTGAGTGGTCAAGTGACGGTCGACCTCATACAACATGCCCAAGAGAGCGACGCTGCCGACAGGTTATTGACCATCAGGCAAGCTTTGAAGAAGTACAAGAAGGCAGTCTTCTGGGCGATGTTGCTGTCCACGGCTTTGATCATGGAAGGATATGACGTCGTAATTGTCAGTTTCCCTAGGCATTCGTCCTCGAGGTCGACTCAGTTGCTGACTCGATGGTCGACAGATCACATCATTCTATGGCCAGACGCAGTTTACCGACCGATTCGGCGTCGTCGATAAGAAGACCGGAAAGAAACTCATACCTCCTGCCTGGCAATCCGGATTGAGCAATTCTGCCCTTGTTGGACAATTGGCGGGCCTCCTCGCCAATGCTTGGACTCAGGACCACTTCGGCTGCAGGCCGACCATGATGTTTTTCATGGCTTGGATGGCGGTGGCGATATTCATCCCCTTTTTCGCACCATCCTTGCCAGTTCTCGCCTTTGGCGAAGCCATGTGTGGAGTTTCGTGGGGTGTGTTCCAGGTACAGGTTCACCCAGTACTGCGAGTACTTAGCATTTGGACTGACTCGGCTTCTTGTGCAGACGTTGACGACCACTTACGCTTGCGAGGTCGTCCCCGTCGTTCTTCGACCATATGTGACAGCTTATGTTTGCATGTGTTGGGGAGCCGGGATTTTGCTATCCTCAGGCGTGGTTCGTGCCGTTGCAGGAGTGAACGGCGACCTCGGCTGGCGGTTGCCATTCGCCATTCAGTGGGTTTGGCCGGTCCCCCTTTTCATTGCCGCATTCCTTGCACCCGAGTCACCTTGGAACGCGGTCCGCAGAGACAAATTGGACGTGGCCAAGAAGAGCTTGATGCGTCTCCGGCAAGATACTCCAGATAAAGAGAGGGAGGTAGAGGCCACTCTGGCTTATCTGAGGTATGTTACCGAATTGGAAAAGGCCGAGACAGAGAGCGCCAGTTTCATTGAGTGCTTCCGTGGGACCAATTTGCGTCGGACGGAAATCGTGAGTAACGCCACATCCTGCCGCTGAGCTTTGGCTAACCACTGCTTCCTCTTGATAGAATTGCGTTGTCTGGGCCACGCAGATTCTCTGCGGGAATGCAATCCTTGGATACTCGGTCGTCTTCCTGGAAGCCGCCGGCTTTTCCGAGCTGCAAGCCTTCGACGTCAACATTTCACTGTCCGCTTGCTACATAATCGGTGGTATCATCTGTTGGTTCCTGTTCCCCCATGTCGGTCGTGCGACAATCTATATGAGTGGAAACGCCTTCATGTTCTGTTGCTTGATAGTCATCGGAGGACTGGGCTGGGCTGATGGAAAGAGTGCCCAACTGGCCATCGGTATCCTGCTCGTCATTTCGACACTTTGCAATATGATCACCACCGGACCGGCATGTTATCCTATCGTTGCTGAAACACCGTCTGGGCGACTGCGGTATAAAACGATAAGCATCGGCCGATTTACGTATAATTTGACAGGCATTTTCAGTAACTCTGTGACGCCACGCATGCTTTCAGCATTGTGTAAGTCATCCCTTGTGCGGATTGAAGTTTTGCGCTGACAATCGATTTCCTGAAGCTTGGAATTGGGGAGCAAAATCTGGCTTGTTCTACGCCGGTACCAATCTCTTGTGCAACATTTGGTGCTGGTATCGACTGCCCGAGACAAAGGACCGCTCGTTCGGCGAGATCGATCTTCTCTTCGAGAATCGCGTACCAGCGAGGAAATTCAGAAGCACTAAAGTAGATCGTAAGTTGCTCTGAAGTCTTCGAACGAAATATGAGGATGTTGTCGTCGCTGACGTGAAATGATAGAATTTGCGCATCACGGGGATGCTTACCCCGGCGACGAAAAGCCTGGTGTTGAGCATAGAGTCGAGGTAAGGTGAGGTCAGGTGCAGCTTCGTACGAGTCTTGATCATAGAAGTCAATCCCGGCTAGGTCATAAGGTCATGACAATGGTGGACAGAGGCCCTAGTGCAGTGGGGCACTGAAACTTGATAATTGTCCAAAGGTGATAAGCTTCTGCTGCTGGTAGCCTGCTTCAACGGTTACGTGAAAGACAACGTCTCAATTGACATCCGCTCCTTCCACACGGCTATAATCTCCCATATCGGTCACAGCGATTGCATTCAGAGATGCAAAGGCAGGCAGGGTCCAAAGGGGCAAGAGCTTCGTTTAGTCTGAGTCGTGTTTTCTGCCAAGCACATACGGTCGAGCAAATAGCTTTATCTGTCAGGTCTCTACATTGACGTCACAGCTGAAACACTTGCCTTTACCCCTTATGGCCCAAGAAGAAAAAGTGGCAAAAGGGCCACGGGATCTTCAAGCAATGTTAAGCTTCAGTGAACTATAGGTAGTCCAACGGCGCCCGATCTCATGTAGAAGAGAGTTTTCGACATCTTGAATACAGTTTCGTTCCAAGAATTTGAGATGCATGTTCCTGTTCTACGATGGCGAATCCCGGGACCTCAGTGTCAACATCACGTACTTCGCATCAACCCAGGCAGAAGAAGTGGCACTCGAAAACCCGCAATGGCTGCAAAGTCTGCAAACTTCGGAGGGTGAAATGCGATGAGACTCGGCCAGCGTGCCTGAGGTGTACCAACAGCAACCGCACCTGCGAAGGATATGACCCGCCCAAAGCCTGGCTGTTCACTGTTGCTGCCGCCGAAAAGGAGGCCAGCTTGAGTTCTCCCAGCACAACACCGGGCCTTACGGACTCGACTGAGGTTTCTTTACAGGGATCGGTGGCTTCGGAAGGCGAAGCCGGGATCCCAAAACCTTCAAGCAGCCGTGTCGACAATGAAAAACATCGTCCAAGGACCTCGAACCACAACAATGCGTTGACTTCTACGAACGTCTCCGTTGTGTCAATAGCCAGGTCTTTATCAGGGCCGTACCGAACTCCAGACGACCAGTACTACCTGAAATACTACCTGGAAGTGGCGGCCGTCTTCTTTGCGAGAGCAAATATGAGCGCGCAATTCTGGCTCGCGCACTTTCCACGGCTTGCATATCAATTCCCCTCAACCCAGCTTGCACTTTTAACGGTATCAATGGCTTTCAAAGACCTTCAGACTTATATGAATGACGGGATTGATCCGAGGAAGACTTCTTTTGGATTGGGTACTGTCGAACGCGAAAGTCAGGCCATGAGAATGGTCGCAAAAAGGAGTACCGCCATAGAGGAGGTATTGGCCGACGCTTTGGCTTTCTGGATGACGGCTATGTGTACCGGAGATTTCGCATCGGCGCTCAAGCACGCATTCCATGCGCAAAAGCTTCTGGCCGGCATTCGAGATCGCTCTAAGCACGATACATTCTTGTTACGATACTGCGACTCCGCAAGTCGGATACTGCTGCGATACTTCCAGACCACAAGAGGTGTTTGTCCCCTGCATCCGGGGGACGGTTTCGTCAATTGTGAATCTTGGTGTATTGTACCCGAGGACAACAGTCTCGAGGAGCGCATAGCTGACGGCCTATATCATTTGCGTCACGCTCTCCCCATGCTGGAACGTTGCAGGTATCTTCTCGAGAAGCGGACAGATTGGCACCGTCATCACACAGCCATCCGAAGCATTCTGGAAATACAAGAAAGAGATCTCAATGTGCTTGTGAAAAGATGGTCAGAAGCTGACAGATTGGGACTCAGACCAGGGCTTTTCAAGCAGGCTGTCAAGATGGCGCCATACACGTCTTCACCATTCAACCCGATCATACAAGAAATGATCGCCGTCGTCAAGGAAGATGACAAGGACTTGCCCAGTATCCTCGAGCTCGAGCTACGAATGCGAGTCACAGTACCAACATTCATCATCTCGGTCGCGAGAGGCTTTGGACCGATAATTGTGGACACTGGACTCATGACGAAGAGCACTCATGCTGTAAAGACTGCAGCTCCCGACCCATACAAGCTCAAGATGTAGAAAACAAATGTCGTCGGCAGGCTGCAGATGAAAACGACACCAATCTAGTCTCTCCGGCCAATGGGATTCTCACCGGCACTTCCAATTCCGATTCATGAGAGGATGACGTGCAACTACCAGTCCCAAATCATGCTGAGCAGTAATCAAAATCCCCTGCATAAGGTGCCGAGGACAAACTATGTCACCCTTCCCGCCACTTCTGACTGGGTGTCATCCAACGCCATCGCACAACCCCGACAGGGGCGACAAGTACATAGGAAGGAGAATTCCTAGATGGCCTACGACATCGCCCATCCGATGGCAACTTCTCTCCGTGGTAGCAGTGGGTTCAATTGTGGGTATGCCTAGCCAATAGTTCTTGCCGTAAGTGGAAGTTGGTCAACGAGGCTAAGCCGTTCTGATGGCTGATCAATTAGTATTCTTAGCCGACATCAACCACTCTCACTGGCTCGATTGCAGTGCTATGGCGAAAGAGAGTACGGAGTATCGAGCTGGAGGTTTGAGACTTGAGACTTGAGGCCAGAGACTGTACTAAGTGGAGCTTTCTGCGGCAGCCACGTGCCACTGGGCTAGCGAAGGTCTCTCTGTCTTCATATAAGACTCCGCCGAATCAGTGGTAGAGGTAGAATGTGCGTTTGAGCCCTCATTGTATTCGGAGCAGCTGCTTAATCAGCACCATTTGACAGCGCCCACGCCTGTGCACTTGCTGGCGATGGCTCAACAATATCCCTACGGCGGTCAGCAGCCATACCAATATCCGACACCCCAACCACCACTCTATCCGCAACATCAAGGAGGCAGCCGTCCTGCAAGTCCATACCAACAACCAGTACATCCGTACAATGGACAAGGCTACCCGCAACCTCCTCCGAGGACACCGAGTCCATACCAACAGCCCCAGCCTCAGCAAATGTATCTTGCCCAGGGATATCCGCCATCTCAACAGTATTCATTTTTTCAGCCTCAAAGCCATCCTCAGCCAAGCTTTCAGATATCTCAAGCGTATCCAACCCAAGCCTACCCTGCAGCACAACAAGGCTACCAATACGCAACTGCTCCCTCTCCTCAGCTTCAAACTCCTCAGCAGAACCAACCCTACACGTTGCTCTTCCAGCCCACTTCGCAAAAGCACACCCACTCCCTTAGTATGCAGGTGTCCGACACTCCACTCTTTCTAATCCATTACAACCGTCCCCTTATCGCCTCCAGCAAGCCCGAGATATCAATCACAACTCCTTCGGGCCAACAAATGGCAACCGCACAATGGCACACCTGGTCCGACAAAATCGATCTCGTCTTTCCATCTCAAGGTAGACAAATCACGTACAAGGACAATGTGGAGCTGCCGGCCGGATCTCTCGGCCGGATCTTCTGGACTATGTCACATGGTAATGCGAAAGAAGCAAACGTTAGATGCGCGGACCGCACTGGTGCCACCATCGTCACAATTGTGCTACACGATAAATTGAGGAGTGGTAAGATCGAGTTCTGGCGCAGCGGCCTGGAGAAAGACGTGTTTGAACAACTTGTGGTCAATGCGGTTGCGGAGATCGAAGACTTGCGGCGTAAGATGGAAAGTGCGAATACTGTGAATCCTGGCATTTATGCAGGTGCGGCGGTTGCCGCCGGGATGAATTGAATGAGACGTTTGGAAAGCAGTGGCACGATGAGCTTTCGAGGCCAAGGGTGCCTTGCGACTGGTGATGATCCAGTTGGTTCTGAAAATAAGACAGTGACCAACGCATGTTTTGGCCGTTGCGACTGCCAAGCTTCTCGAGGCCAAAATTACATAAGCAGACTTCACCTTTTTTGACCGAGTCGATCCTCAAGTACGTTCCTTGACACAATGTTCAATAGAGCTACAAGACTCTGGTGTATACGCCATCGTCTTAAAGTGTCTTGAGACGATCAACAAAGTTGCTCAGGATCATCGATTGTATTAGTTTCGGCTCCTTTGCACCAGTATAACACAGCTTAAAATCAAACAGCTGCACGCCCTTGAGTCCTCTACTCTCCACCGCTTAATCAACAAAAGCTCGATTTCTGCAATTTTAGCTCACCAAGGTATTGCAGCGACAGTCGCGATGGGCAGGAAAAGATCCATTCGCGGGCATCTTGACCAGCAAGACGGAGCTCCATCTATCAACGACACCCAAGAGACCACTAAAGCATCTGCGACGGAGGAGACCGAGGAGAACCATAATGACTCTCGGATCACGACTGCCGAACAGAAGGAGTACTGGGCGCAGCAGTCTGTAGACGATGATGGCATGCTGGGCGGCTACCCACAAGTATCCCGCGTTGACATCCAATTCTCCCGAAACTTCCTACATAAATTGCGCCGCCTACACCCCACCTCGGACAGCAATTCACGAAGCAGCGAGCAGGAGAGCAAATACGCCTTTCGAAGCTGCTTAGAAGTCGGGGCTGGAATTGGACGGGTCACTTTGGGCTTGCTGTCTTCGATATCCGAGAAGATCGACATTGTCGAGCCGATGGAGAAATTCACCGCCGGGCTGACAGCGAGGGACTCGCCGCTGGTCAAGTCGGGACAGCTGCGGCGTGTGTACAATGTGTCCCTGCAAGACTGGACTGCGGATCTGGCTCCTTCGTACGATGCGGACCTCGGCAACGACGCGCAGGGCGAAATGCCGAGCGAAGCTCGAGAACGGTACGACCTCATCTGGAACCAATGGTGTCTCAATTATCTTCCAAACCCTGCACTTGTCCGGTACTTCAGCAGCTTGATCCCGCTCTTGGCGCCGGACGGCTGGATCATCGTGAAGGAGAATATATCAACGGCCGATGGAGGGGCGGATACGTTCTGGGAGGAGGACAGCAGCGTGACGCGCACTGACGCAAACTTCAGAGTGTGTTTTGAGAAAGCGGGACTGGTGGTTGTGAGGACACAGCTGCAGACGGGGTTCCCCAAGACGCTGCTGCCGGTGAGAATGTATGCACTTCGCCCGGCGTCATAGACCGGGCATTGCGACTGGCATGGTCAGTCATCAGTACACCGTGTGCGTGGACAGTCACCACAAATCTGGGACCGTCACTCGCCAAAGCCGTCACCATCTTGAGGCACTTGAATGAGAACAGGCTTTCCGGCCATGACAGTGACGGGAGGTGACTTTTCAGAAAGTGCGTCGCTCCTCCATACGGCATCTATTCGCCTAGTCACCCACGCGGGTAGTCGCCAAAAGCAGGCGAGATAGAGCTATGAAACGAGAGACATCAGCAGGCGGGTGCAAGACCCTCAGGAGGCTCGAAGATGCAAAGTCAAAGAGGTACAAGCGGAAATAAAGTTCACTTACCATTCACTTTATGCTCACCACACGCGCTGTTATTAGAGGCGCTTCGCCATTCCGAGACTCGAGAGCGACGATATAGCTCACCGATTCAAAGTTGTTCTTTTCATGCAGTCCAGCTTCTGGGCGGGCCGTTTGCAATTACCTAGAAAGACCTCTAATTGACTGACTCATGATCTGATCATTTACCACCATTCGCATAAACAAAAATGCCAAAAACTCTACCACAACCTTCTTCCGGACAGAAGGCTATGGCACAAGTGCTTTTCAGTCTTCGAGAAGCTCACAGATCCCACAAACCCCACAAACTGATATTGGGCTATATCTGGCAGGTCAGGGAAACCCAGTCAGATCTACTCCCGAATTCACGTTCACAGTTGGAACGCCGATTTGATGTGTCAAGTAGGCAGACAACAATCACCCCCAGCCTACGGCTTGGGAAACCCGAAGGCTTCTACCGTAAGCCGGGGGTGATTTGCGACATATTTTTGATGGATCCAAAATATGAAGGAGAAATTATTGCAGGAGAGTGAATCCGGATGTTAGACCTTCACTACCTCAGCCTTGTGGGGCAGCCTCGCCGTTATTGTGATATCCGAGCGGTGACAAGACGCTCGGCCTCTACACATGGTCATCCTTAGTGTGACTCGCTCCGCCTGAACAGGCTGCAAATCGGAGAGTATCCTTCGCCAAGGTATGGTCATCCCGTGGCAGGTTGCGTGCTCCATTGGATCGACGCTTCCCGATGCGCAGCTACTCTCAAACAAGTGTCAAACGCAGTCTCGGCAAAGATCGCAAGATGCTGTCCACTCTTTCGAATGCCTCACGAGCCTCGTCCACCGTCATGTTGGCTTGGGCATGATCCTCCACGATCTCGACGTAGCCAATGCGTTCATAGAGTGCTGGTGATGATGGGCCGGAGTCAGACTTCTCCAGCTCACGTAGACCAAGGCCTACATGGCGATAGCCACCCGCACCGTCTCTGCGGCCCTGATAGTTGTTTTCAAGGGGAATCCAAGCAATAGCCATCGGAAGAAGATGTAAACTCGAGTTCCAAGGTATGTGATGCTCTCCTGGCAGGTCGTAGTCATAGTCCGGGAAGTACCGGTTGGTGTCGAGTCGCCCCTCAATCTCATCCAATATGAGCTCCGGGTTTCGAGAGCGAGCCCAGGCTCTCTGCCACGTCGCCTTGATGAGAGGTGCATGCAAGACCACAGTGGCCTCACCCCTGGCATTCAAGCTACCCAACTCGGGAGGTCCTTGGGTCTCACAGTTGACCTCGTGCAACTCGACTGCATCGAAGACCGAGTCCAATCTTGGGTCCCAAATAACCTGAGTCTGCACGGAGGCCCATGACCAAGTGGGAGCCCGCCATCTTCGTGGTCTCTCGAATGCTATTCCGGTTGGGCTTCTCCACATCATGTCGAGGAGGAGTGTCTTTCTCCAGAGGCCCGCCATAAAGACATCACCATCAGATCTCAGGCCGTACATCCTCTGGGTCAGAGCAGCCAGCGCTGGGAAGATGTCACTGGGAAAAGAAATGTGTAAACGAGTGTATTCCTCGACAATCCGATACCACAAAGTCCTGACCTCATCAAAGTTGTCGGGGTTGCGTTGTCGTTCGAGATCCTTCCATGACGGGTCCCAACCATGCAGGTCAGTTGAGTTTTCGAATTCGGTAGTAGCCTCTTCGTCACTGATTCCACTCTGACTGCGCCGCATTGCCCGGCAGGACCAAATAACTTCCTGGAAGCAGAAGTGAAGGACGCGGGAGGAAAGATGCATTTCTTGATACACCCAGCTCCGATCCAGTAGAGGAAAGTTCTCCATGTCCAAGGACAGATCGTGGACTGGATAACTTGGCGGCTTGCGGCGGACATATACGTTGTCAGTTTCTGTCACCAAATGGGCAAGATGTTGACCGTTGGGCGTGGAATAACAACCCTCGCGGCCCTCTTTCGACTTCGTAGCAGCTATTGTAAGCAGTGCGTTCTCGTAAATAGATCCGACCTCAGTGGCACTCTGGCTCCAGTCATCGACACTGTCCTGCAAGATACACAGGGAGTCAATCCACAGGTACTCGATATTCAGCCAGCGACAAACATCGACAGCATCTTTGAAGGTCTTGGTAAGCTCATTCCATGGTACTTCGACTTTGAATTGTGCCAGTGTTGATCTCTTGGTCTTCAGAACAACGCTCTGAGGATGACGAGGAGAGTTCCCCCAACAATGGCTTAGGCATGCATAAGGATGTCGCTTTTGGGCAGGATCTTCACGAAGAACGACCCGATCGTCCGTGATCTGGAGAAGCCTTCTCGGAAGCGGCCTATTGCCAACTTCACTCGTCGAATGCGTTCGACATTTCGGGTGAGTGTTGCAACATTCTGTCAACCAATTTTGAATAGTCTCAAATGTTGACTGAGATGAGGTGCTGTCAGGGAGGAGGTGCCGAGTCTTCGTTGTACTTGCGCTGCGCCGTTTCTCTGCTGGATTTCGACAACCATCAGTCTCAGAGGAGCTGTTTAAGTGAGATTAAACCTTCCTCGAACAAGCTCCAATACCATTCAGGAGGAGCTCTCTTGCTTCGGCGGAGAGCATCTTATGGTCCAGTACTTACAACCAAGGCGGAAGACGTCAAGCTGTAAAGTCTCGTCCGGGCTACTTCCATCACTCTCAATCGTCAGGTCGAACCAAAAATCCCAAGTGCCCTCGATTATGCCCTGCTTTGCTAAAATATCGGGATCATAGCATGAGATGCATTTTGCCAGCAGGGAACACCGGTAGCATCCATTCTCTCCAGCGCACTGCAGCTCATTCAAACTACATGACCAATCGAAGCCTTGGTCGAGTGAACTCTTTGGTAGAAGACAGCAGGGGCAATTCCTAGAGTCTGCAACCGCAGCCAAGCGGGCCTTGCAAGACTCCAAGAAGGAGCTGTGGCTGATCAACGACATGTGATGACGATGGGCCACTTCCGGGAAAGAGCATCTCGATGTGCAAGCATCACCCTGAACGTGGGCAGGAGCAGCCGTTCAGAAACGACGTGCCTGCCTGTTTCAAGAGCCCCCAGATGTTGTCAAGCGAGCAATTAGTCGGCGAAGAAATTGTTCAAGGAGGTGAGGCTGAGCAACGCGACGATCAACGATCAACAACGGACGTGACGCGGCCGATCTAGCGCCTTGGCGCATTTTTGGGTCGCAAATTTTCTCTGGCCTGAAAGACTCTTCTTTTGACGACAATTATCCACATCAACACCTTTATTCAATTCTGTAAAATGATCCGGAGAGAGAGGTCTTTCTGGGATTAGACTGTCATAGGCTCTCAGATTTCTTCAGGCGTGACTGGCCGAATGATGTACTTTCTTGAAAAGGAATTGCTTGCGGATGAAAGGGAAGCAGCTCCTCGGCACTAATCCCGATCCGCAGACCAGGTCACTCAGCAGGAGCAGCCGGTGAGAAGTCGTTGCACACATCCGTGGCCTTGTCCAACTCCAGCTCGCTTCGCCAATCACTTGCACTCAGTTGTGCAACAACACCAGAACAGTTATGATCGGCATCTTGCAGACCCATCTGACCATTTTCTCCTTTTGCGGCAGTCTTCCCAGCCTTTCCAGCCAGCCAAATCGGCTCACGCGGATGACGTGGAATGTATCGTGGGAGCCTTATGGAGCCTTATCCTCCTGTTGGCTTCCTGCTTCCTTTCTCCAATCGAGTGTGTCGCGTGCCTCTTGGTCCTCATCCAACAAATCAAGCTTTGCCGTGGAAGGTCGCTTGACGACTTGGGAATCATGATCTGGAACCCTGGAGCCAGTCTTACGAGCCTCAAAAGTCAGTGCTACCGGCAGTTCCGTCAGCAAAGGGGCTTTGCTGAAACTGTCGCATCATATACGGCCAACTGGGCCTTGCGCAGATGCTTCTCTCCGGATTGTTGCCTTGTCTGTTTTCTTCTATGCCTGTATCTGCTTTTCTGCGCGACTTGCTTTGTACTTTGAGGAGTTTGTAATGAGAGACAGATATCTTTCCGAGCAAACTAACTTTCAGTCTCGATCGAAAGAGGCTTGCTTGTCGACTTACTAAGAGAAAGGTTCGAATCCCACCCCCATTGCACACTGTGCCTGGACTCCTAGAGTCGCAGCGTTCATCGGCGAACGGGCGCGGTAAACACCCTCAGACCACCAGATCCTCGAGCCCCGTACCTTCGCCCCAGGATTCGGCAGCTAATCAGCTGTGTTCCACGCAGTAATGGGTTTCCTTGGTCTTGGCGAGCCGTCGATAGGTACCCTCATAATTTGCTTAGGAGCATGGATCAACCGGGACTTCACAACACCATTGACACAACATGATGAGTATGTCACCGGACATGTTGACCAAGAGATGGCACTGCAATCGAAGAACCAAGAAGAAGGATCTAATAGGGGATATACATGTTGGCGCCACAGGGATCTGTCTCTGTTCGGCTTCACAAAGATCATTCAAACTCCAGACACGTCCATCTTCCGAAGCCGGATACTCAGCAGAGTCCTCCTTCGCTTTCCCTTTATTATGGAGATCGTCTACTGGGGTCTGATATATGGGGTTAGTTTGCATGTTCCTGGTCTTTGTCTCAGAGTGATGACTGACAGAAGGCAGGTCTACCAGTTCGGCAGAGGTCAGCTAGCTATACGCTTTGTTGACCAGACCATCGATGTTGCGTGTTATCACGCTCTAGCCGTAATCAACTTTGAGAAGCGCCTTCACATTTTCTGGGAGCTGCCCATACAGAAATTCTTCCTTCAGCACTCTCGTGTGATGTGGTGGTTGAATCGAGTCTACAGCTACGTTCATTTGCCTGCGTGAGTTTGTCTATTTTTCCCGTTCTGTCTTCAATAGCACAGACTGACAGGGATCCGCAGGACGATAAGCTTCCTGGTCGGGCTCTACTATTTTGCCATCACCCGAAACCGATCAAACAACGTACCATATTGGCACAACGACCGTACGAAAGGTCCGGAGCTCTACGAGGCTAGGCGCCGAGCCTTGGCTTTATGTAACCTCTTTGCGTTTTGTGTCTTCAGCACTTGGCCCTGCATGCCTCCGCGCCTGCTAGGAGAGTCGACGTTGCCAGGGAATGCTGGAGATCTTGCTCGAAGCCTTGACTTTGTGGATACGGTCCACGCACGAGATGGTGCCACCAGCGTCTTCAATACCCGCAAGTGGACAAACCAGCTCGGTAAGGGAAAGAAACGACTATTTGGAAGGGTGCTGACTTGCACACAGCTGCAATGCCGTCTCTGCACTTCGGATACTCACTGTTAATCGGAGTGTCAATAATGCAGTATCCTCTGGCCACATCTCCGAAGCACTATAACGTAGCTCCCCTACCAGTGAGACTCCTCAACGTAAATACAGGTTCCCACATCGTACCACCATCTTTACCGAGGTTGTTTTGCTTGGTCGTCGGCTTCCTGTACCCCTTCACAATACTGGTCGCAATCATCGCGACGGCGAATCACTTCATTCTTGACGCTGCTGCCGGAGGCCTGATTTGCTTGTTCGCCTTGCGATGCAACAACTTCATGAAGAATCTGTTGCCTTTTGAGGACTATGTCTTATGGTGTCTTCGAATCCACAAACCCGTGCACTATACCACGACTCAAAGAGAGCAGTTCGAGGAGTCCTGGGTCCGGCAATGACGTCCCATACAGGCTCCCGTGGCTGCGAGGTCTGGTCTGGAAGCATACCGAGTATAACAGCGGCCTTGGGTCTGACGAACAAGCGAAAACGATCCGGTAGCAAAACGTCATAACTGCTGGAGTTGCTTCCTGGTGATTGCACTAGCAGTAAGAGGAAGCATCAGGGAAACCGCGTTCGACCGCTATGCCTCATAGCTAGCTAGATATTCCACCTATAACCTCACTCGCAACCTCCACCGACTTCTTGTCCATTTCCAACATCTTCACCGCTGCCATACCAGTCACAACTATAACATCCAACAACCAATCATCCACCGGCACGAGAATATCCAGCTTCGCGGCGCCTGCTCCCTTGAACCCAGCACTTGCGTCATACCGCGCCAGCTCTACCTTATTCTCGTCCCGCAAGATCAATGCGCCGCTGCTCATCTTACTTTTCCACCTCATCTTCCCGATCGGCGGACATGCGAATTTATATCCGTCACCCATGTCACTGGTGCTCAATTTGATCTGTTGGCCACCGAGTGTGATCTCTGTAGCGCACCACAGAGAGCTGTACTTTGAAGAACTGATCCTTGTGGGCTGGATTGATTGATTGCCGGACCCTATTCGGGAAACCTGAACTTCCTTGGTACCTTTTACGCTGGTGATCGAGAATAGGGGTGTTGTGGTATAATCTGGATTGGAACGTTCTATCAGGGTCGAATTGGGATCGAAGGGAGAAGGACGAAATGTCAGGACTTGAGTCGGCTGGCTTGTGGGGTGATGTGAGCCCTCGGAGGTTCCGAGTATTCGAGAGAATGAAAAGGAGCCCATTTTGACTGAGAGTCTCTTGAGGAGATTTGTTGCTGGATGCTGCAACAGTGCCAGCAGAGGGGGCTCAGAGGGAAGAAGAATAGTACTACGGGTATTGAAGGTCTCAAGCTCTTTCAGTTCTTTGCAGTTTTCTCGAAAAGGTTGTTGGCCGTGCTGTGATAATTTGTCAATAGGCTTCAGTTTCCGTTGAACTGGATTTTCGATTGTTTCTATATCGACGGCGACGACCATAGTATGATGTATTTATCGTGCCTCGTCGCTGCGCCTTGCTCCCAATTTGAGAGAAGATCTACCTGACATAATCGCCCAGGGCTCTCCAGCGCTGAGTAGAACCATATCCAGTTAGGCTTCTCAGCCTCGCTCGTATCCAGATACCCAAAACAGGCATGCACCTAGGTGTGCGAGCCCTCTTGAGCTGGAGCGTTTTGGCTCCTGCTTCGTGTGATTGGCCATCAGTTACAAGCCATAAACGAGCTCAGCACGGCTGGCGTCATACCCCCGCGATGCTAGGATTTGATCTCCGTTAGGCGTTCAAGTGGAGGGCCTGATCGAGAAGAAAGGTCTTCGTTGTCGTTTTCGTATTCGTGCTGCGATGCGTTCCTGACGTACCGAGCCTGCCAGACACTCGAAGCCAGGTGCTGCTGCGACTCGAAGCAGCGAGCCTTGATGGCGAGCATGCATGACATCGTGGCCGGGGAAAGGGCGCTGCTGGGCGGCTTGCATCGATTAAGCAGAAGTCGTTCAAATTGGCCTGCGCTCTGGGTAAGCAAAGCCTTCCGTAGTGATTGAGGAAGCTGTCAGGCCTGGATCGCAAGCAGGAGCTGTATTGCCTCAACACACGATCCCTTCATTAACGACACGTGCAGGTCCGGTCATAACACGACAATCACACCTAACCTGCCAATTTATTATATATATTAAATTCAGACAAACTTGTTCGCAAATCACCCCTGGCTTACGGGCTACGGTCCGTAGGCTGTGGGTGATTGCTGTCTGCCTACTTGACACGTCAAATCGGTGTTTAACTGAGGTTGAACGCGAGATAGGGAGTAGATCTGGACTGGGTTTCCCTGACCTGCCAGATATAGCCCAATCTAAGTGTGGGGCGCGTTTATTGTGAAAAACACAAAGAAGACTTGTACGATGACCTCCTGCTGAAGTAGAGGTTATGGCCGAGTTTTTGCTCTTTCGTGGGAGAAAGGTGTTGGTCTCCCATGATCTATCCAACACCAACCATGCTCTGCCTTCGCGCATTCGCACGATATCTCTGCTTCAGAAGGCTTCTTGGCTCAATGGACAAGCGCTGAGATGACCACTTGTCCTTAGTCTGCTTCGTACACGGGGCCCGGTGCTTCACGCCTCCACAACGATGCGCACTGCCTGATTCACATGCGAGGCCCCGGCATTTCTTTGTGCTGTTGCGTCGACGATATCTCGATCCATGGCGCCTTTCTCTTACAAAAAAGCTCCAAGTTCGGACTCATGCCCTTCAGCCTTTCATCCTCAGTCTCAGGCACCGCCTCGCTTACAGGCCCGTCAATCGTCCCACTTGTAACCGTCAACTTATCCGGCACGTGAGCTGCAGTGCTCCACATCGAGCTCCCACACGTTCCGCAGAACCAATGCTCAATCGTTCGTCCGGAATACGTCTTCGAATCTGCGTAGCTTTTGATGTGCTCCGAGGTCGCGTCTTCCAGGACGAAGCTTGACTTAGGGAACCAGACGTTCGAGACGAAGGCGCTTCCTGTCCATTTCTTGCAGCTGAGACAATGGCATATATTGGCGAAAATGGGTTCATTGGCGACGCTGTACTTGCAGGCTCCGCATAGACAAGAGCCCGAGATTCGCTTGGATGGCTTCTTGGCAGGCTCCGGCGTAGGGTCTTGCCCGCTCATCCTGGGTGTGCTGGTCAGATGTTTTCGAGGGATGAATGGTGAAGTCACGGAATGAAACGGCTTGGAATACAGCCGCTGAGAAGCTCTGACAAAGTTCATTGATTTGCGATACTGAACCGCGAGTGGAGGTGAAGTTATCGGACGTCGAAAGCACTTTAACCTTTGTCGGGTGCCGAAAGGCTCGTCGGCTCCGGTGCCGCTTCACCAGGCCGGCCCGGCGCCTGTATGCGAGAAACTAGGCGTCCAACGAATATACGACAACATCGAAGCCTGAGTCAGCTAACAGAGTTTCGTCCGGGCTGGGTGATTGAGCGAGGTGTAGTTGGACGTTGATGAAATTGCTTCAATGAATTCCCAGGCGCGGGGAACTGCAAGCAGATTTTGAGAAGGCAAGTAATACCTTGATTCATGAACACCCCTCAATACTAGCACCAGATTCCTCGACCGCCCACGTTGCGCGCCTTGCATTCAAGGCCTCTTGCAGAGCCAACTCACATTGCTCCGATTGTTCGTCGCCGTTACCATTGCAGTCAGCCGCAGCATCTTCACACCTTGACCTCATGCGTGACACTCGTAACTCCCTGCCATTCTCCATCATCGCTCGATTTGCTGTCCACTGCGGTCACGCCGCTGATGAGTCTGCCCAAAGGATCATGGGTCCTATCCCATTCTTCGAGTTCACTGAGAGGCACTCTGACAAGCCTATGGGTATTGGCGCCACCTTCGAGTTTCAGGATCTTCTGGCGGGTGCGGGCTCCTTGCAAGTATGGAATACCATATATCCAAACGTAGTAGTAGATACCACAGAGAACGACTCTGTAGTGACACACTGTTAGTGAAACGTTGACTCAATAACAGCGAGAATGAGTTCAAGGAGAGACTTACATGCCGCAACCGGCCGCCGTTGCTGAACCATACCAGAAAGTGAAATTGCCACCATTTCGCCCAGCTGCAGGTGGATACCACGGCATGACGATCAGGTACAGGTTGACCAAGATATTGAAGACCACGGCAACATCCCAGGCTTTGAAGGAAGCTCGTGGGAGATCCGCCTTCTTGCGATGCCAGCGAACAAGATAAATGCCCACCGCCAGGAAGAAATTGAAGATATTGTACGGGTAGATCTGAAGACTGACAACTATGAAGTGTTAGGAAGGATACGGAAAAGAATTAAAGCGCAAGAGTACTGCAGACGTACTGAAATTGAAAGCATCTCCAGCGGGAGGAGCCAGGATCATCAGAACTGTAAGACCAAACCTAACGGCATATGGTCCTAACGGAGTTCCGAAAGGTCGGGTCGAGGCCCAGAATCGTGGAAATGGCAAGACACCCTGTCTGCCGGACTCTCTGGTCAATCTGGACAGACCGATATTGGATGACACAAGATTACCAAATGCGCTCAGCGCAATGAGCAAGTTCAATCCTTTGACAGCACCACTCGAGCCGAAAACCTTCTCGAAGAACAGACTCGCGGCAATTTGTTTCGAAGCCTTGAGCTCGTCCAGAGGCACAGCTGCGATATAGGCAATGTTTGCCAAGATATAAAGAGTCGCGACAACGAGCAGTGAGACGAACGAGTAGATTTTGAGGTTTCTGACAGGATTCTGGAGGAGACTCATCAGTCTCGAAGATGCATTGCAGCAAGCGTGATACATACCTTGACTTCGTTGACCACATTGAAAGCGTTGTTATAGCCGCCGTAGGAGAAATAAATCATGACCAAAGCGAAGGTCAGGCCATAAGGTTGATCTGAGGTACCTGAAAAAGGATTTCGGAAGCTGGCCGTTGGATTCTTGACTCTTGTGTGGCCTCCGAGTACAACAAGTCCGGTGATCGACACAAAGATCAAGGTGAGAAGCTTGACAATCCCAACAGCATTCGAAAGTAGGTATGAGAAACGAGTGTTGAAGGCGATAAATAATGTCACCACAGTGAACGAGGCGATCGCAACGCCCTTGAGCTGCCAATCGGTGGGCGCATGACCGTTGATCTGGAAGAGGTAGTTGGCAAGGACGATGCAGTTGCTGGAACTGAAAGACAGAACGGTGTAGAAGAGCGCGAATGTCGTCGGAAAGAGATATCTTGGGCGAGGGTACGCCTGCTCGAGGTATACCACTTCGGAGCCGGACCGATTGGGGTAGTAGGAGGTGAACTCGATGTAGACAGCCAGTGAGCTGGCGGTGAACAGGAAGCCTATGACCCAATCTGTGAGTGTGCGTCAGCATGTGCCTGTGGAGACACAACAAGATTTGCTGCGAAGAAAAAATCATCATGTGGAGGGAAGACTTACAGAATAGTGCGAGGCCCACGGAACCGACACCACCAAGCACAGCAGCCGCTGCAACGTATATCAGAACCGGACCTCGAGCGTCTGGCAGAGCTACTTACGCGTGGAATAGACACCAGTGCCAATCATCATGCTGATGTTCAAGAACACAATCGTGATAGGCCCAACACCATATCCGAAAGGAGAGTCTTTTTCAACCGGGGCTCCCGATGCTTCTTGGTAGCTTGGACCTGAGCCATTGCCACCATGCTCGACCGCATAGCTCAGGTCGCCATTGCCGATAAAATCTGCTCGTGCGTCATTGCCGCTGACAGCAGCCTCCTGGGCGTGATCCTTTTGAAATGGGTTGAATCTGCTAAGTGCCACCATTGCTGCTAGAATGGTTCGTCAAGCTCGGGACCAATCCTAGTGAGTCGCGGCTGGGGGAAAAGGGCTTCCGCTGCAGATATAGTTGTAGATATGTCAATAGTCCCGTCAGAGAAGCGAGGCAAACAGGACACCAGCCACGAACGCGGTATATTATACCCGAGAAGCTCGAGGCTTCGAGACCATCCTTGATGGACATACCTCATCGACGACTGATATTGCACAATCGGGGAGAGAAGCAAGGGCAGGGTGGGATGTTCGATCTAGAAGCATCGCCGCGTTCCTGATCCTCTGGATGTCGCTAATCGTTCGCCACCGTGGTACCCAGAACCTTGGTCTTGGGCTGGGGAAACAGTCGTGCTTGATGTCTGCAATGGCACAATCGTACAGGAAGTTTTGTGGCATTGTGGCGCCGTCGGATTGGGCTGGATTGGGTCCAAGCGCGATGATCGTCCCCATCCCCAATGCTGGCAGTCGAACTACATCAGACCTCACTTTGACAAGTGAAACCAAGTTAGATGTGAATGGATCTGAACCCTGGCGGCTATGCAGTAATCCTCAGTCTCCAGGCTTCGGGCTTCTGGGGCTCTTCCCTTGAGGCAGGTCCGGAGACGATTCAACGACTTGCTCCAACAGGTAAAACGAGAAGCTTGGCTGCTTCCAGCGCTTGGTTGATGCGCCAGCTGCCAGTGTCAATTAATAATAATGGATCCTGCGTTGGGACTTGAGCCGTGTTGCTGCACCATAACTTGAACCTTGTATGTATTTTGCAGATTTTACATAACATGCGCACGACATTGACACGACAGATCAGGTGCACGTGGGCTTCACCTTGCAAGCGGTCCAATTGAACGCGACATCCTTGCCCTGAATGTGATAGTAGTAGCTTTCCACGAAAACCGAAATCCTCATGATGAACAGACACACAAGACCGATCGCTGCTGGCGAATGTCGGCCTATCAGATATCCTTACCAAGTCGGTCCGCCTGACGGACGAATTTGAGTAGCGGCAGGTAGCGAGCTGCAGCCACTAGTCCTTCCACTTTGCAATATTTATTGCTTGTCGCCCATGTCGCAATTCTTCCTCGTCTATGTCGCAATCAGAGTCCATTGGAAGCCGAGAACTCAGCAGACGACGATACCTCCGCGGTCTGAAGTACTCTCGAAAAGGGAAAGGGATGCTGGACAAGATAGGCATGACTGTCAAGTTCGATGTCGACTGCCGTTCCCATGGCAAGTTCGAGCGGAGTCAGGTTTCGCGACATGGGGAAAAGGTGTTCTTATGCTTCTCTAAAGGAGTGTGGTGCTTGCAGGAGGATCCGCTCCTCTCAGACTCGCTCTAGCTGTCATAAAAGTCCAAAGATCCCCATGCTCTGCGCCCTAAGAATGATATTGAAATTCAAGTCAGCTTGCGACTCTCGCTGGCGATGGCACGAGGGAGAGGAAGCTCCTGGGAGGACGAAAGTACTCTCAGTGAACATCAATGAGTAGATTAATGGTCGCGGTCGAAGATGAGGGAGGACGAAGAACGAACGAGGATGCTGTTCGAGGACAAATGTTGAATTGCGAAAACTCACTTTAGCGTGTTTGTCGCGTTCATTGTTGACATCCCAGACTTTGAGTTCTAGCGTTAGTACCGCTTGGTGCCGCTGTACACTCGTGGGACGCGTAAGATGGCACCTGCAAAGTCTGGCGCAAGCAGCAGAAATTTGGCCCTGGGCGGCGCGTTTGGCATTAGTTTCAGGGGCTCGGGGGCCGTCGCTTCCTCAACCTTCCAAGCCTTCGTGGCACTGCAGGAACCACCCAGACGTCATTCCCGTCCGTGTTGCTAACGTCAAACCTGCACCCGCAGCTTTTCATCCTCGAACGTGTTCCAGTCAACTTCTACACATGCGTTCCTACGGATCCTCAACATGGCAAAAGGCACCAAAACGCGTTCTTGAAAAGATTCATGCCCATTTGACCCACCGCATGCTCGTCCGAAGCTGAGTCTCTTTTTCGAGCATGGTCAACTGTGAGAATGTAGAGCTGAGCAATTGGTGAGACATGCCTGAGAACTCTAAGCTCAACCTTTCGTCTCGCAAGCAAACTGTTCACAGGCATTAACACGCATAGAACTCCATTACTGCAACCGCCGCCACAGGTTGTGTTGCGGATGGTCCGGCACGTCAACGTCGCCTTTCTAATGCCAAACCTTCCCCCCAAATCTCAAAGGGATGCTGCCAGACTCTACAGCAGAAATGCCGGCAATGCCAGCGGAAGGAACAGAATGCCACCATGGCCGACACCATCTTGACCCGATCTGACTCTTAACTCCCATTATCGTATCCACGTTGATGACTGGACGGAGGAGCGACTTGCCAAAATGCAAAGGCCTCTAAATCTGCATCCCCAGGTGTTTTAGGCTACCCCAAGCCCGGGGTAATCGTTCAGTATCAACAACTCGATATCGGCTTTGCAGCAAACGAGCCTCGCCAAGCAGGAATGCGAGTTCCGTGATAGACCACAAGTTTGCCTATCCGAGCGAGCCTCCGCTGGCCGGCATCACATCGTCCCAGTTTTCGACATAACCTTGCATAGCCTACAACACCTCGGGAATTCTCGACCTCAGCGGGTTCGCGGCGTTGGAGAAAGTGGATTGCCGTAGATGGGGGCACAGATGATCTACATATTGAGGGAGTACCCAGAAAGTGATTGAACTTTGAGTCATTGCTCTTCCTGAACAGCCGCACTCCTTTCACAATGGCCAAGAAGAAACGAAATCCATACAACGTTTTGATTGTGGCATTCGTGGCATTGGGCAGCTTTGCCTTCGGCTATTCCAATACCATCATTGGCACCACTCTTGCTCAACCGAGTTTCAAGTAAGCTGTTCTCAGGTATATGTTTCACTTCCCAAGCACAGAAGCTCACTTGCCATGGCTGCAGCTCTTATTTCGGCCTTGACAAGCCGAATTCGAACCGAAATGAAATTGCTGGCGCTACTAATGGCATCTACACAGGTGGAGGCCGTAAATATCCCGTCGTTCCCACTCACGAATGGTGGCCCTGCTAAGTTGATCTTCAGTACTGGGTGCCCTGTTTGCGTCCTGGTCTGCCGAGCGCCTGGGCCGGAAGAAATCCATCTTCATCGGTGCACTCCTGGCCACGGTCGGAGGCGCTCTCCAAGCTGGCTGCCCTCAACACATTGCCGCGTTTCTGGTCTTCCGCTTCATCAATGGCTTGGGAGTCGGTGCGTATTGCACGGTCCAATTATCGAGCTGTTGCAGATTCTCATTCTTGCTCAGGAATGCTCTTGCCTCTTGTGCCGCTCTACCAAAGCGAAGTCTCTCCACCACATTCTCGAGGTCTGATGGTCGGCTTTCACGGTATTTGCGTTACCATAGGATAATTCTCCGCCAGGTGAGCACGGCACACATGATCTAGGTGAAAGAACCAGTCTCATTGATGACTTGTAGCTGGGCAGGTTTTGGGTTTTATTTCGTCAACGCCAGTGGTGCTCAGTGGCGGCTGCCACTCGCTATACAGGCGATCCCTGCCCTCTTTTGCACCCTGGGGATCTTCTGGATGCCCGAATCTCCTCGCTGGCGTAAGCATGCCTTTGTTCCGATAACTTTGACGGATTCGAGTTGACGCCAGTACAGTTATCTCTCAAGAGCGTTCGGATGAAGCTCTCAAGATCGTACAGCGGCTGCACCGGGACGAAACTGACCCCAACGACGTATTCGCATTTCGAGAGTACCAGCAAATGAAGCAACAGTTTGAGATTGACAAAAATAACGAGGTCTCGTGGGGAGAGATGTTCGCCAAGTCATCGTACCGAAAAAGACTCATCATTGGCGCCATTGTCATGTTCGGATCTCAGACAACGGGTACCACCGTTATTGCCAGTAAGTCGTAGGTCTGCTCTCCATTCGAAGATCGAAGCCTGACAAAACCTAGATTACGGGCCTGAGCTTTACCGTGCGCTGGGATTTGGTACGACGATCCAACTGCCGCTCTCTGGCTTGTATGCAACACTCGCGCTCTGTGGCAATTTTTTCAACGCCTTCACCATCGACCATATCGGCCGCGTGAACGCTCTGAAAATCGGCTGGATAGGCGATGCTGTCGCCTTGATTGGAGAATGCGCCTCTCTAAGCACCTTCGAAAGGACTGGATCACACTCTGCCGCTGTCGCCAGCGTATTCTTTTTGTTCCTGCACATCTTCTTATTCGCGTTCAACATCGATGTTACTACGTACGTATACACCTCTGAGATCTTCCCCAACCACATCCGCGCGAAGGGCATGGGAGCCAGTATCGTTGCGTATTGGTCCTCGCTGCTCATCTACCTCGAAGTCGCTCCCACAGCATTTGCCGACATCGGCTGGAAATTCTACCTGGTATTCTTGAGTTTGTTGATATGCTTCATTATCCCGCTGTTCTTCTACTTTCCAGAAAGTAAGGGTCTGTCGCTCGAAGAAGTCGCCCGGTTATTCAACGACGAGATCACAAGCGTCAGGTTGGATGCGATGGAAGTCTCCGGTGACGAAAAGATGGAAATTGTTCTGGAGAGGGAAAGGATTGCTCAATTGAAGCAGGCGCCTCTTTTGACCTAGAGAAGGGATCGCATGGCTGCAGGCAATGACGAGCGCTCAACAGGTCTTGAAACCGAATCATTGCAGTCCCCGTCACCTACTAATCTTTCTACCTCCCAAGCCGGCCAAGCCTTGCCGAACACGAAGAGCAGACGCTTCAACCCGATACGATGCACCATTTAGGGCCATCACTGCCCCACGCAAAAATACATCTTCTCGCAGTCATAGCCGTCATCATTGGCGCACAAGTTATCGTTGTTATCCCTCTGGACCGAAAACGCCTTAAAGTCATTCTTCGCCTGGCCTACATTTTGACCGGACTTGAATTCTTGAGCGTTCGGCTCGACTCGCCATGTAAAGGTGACGCCGGAAGTGAAAGTTACACCTGTCGAGGAAAATTGATTCAGCCACCAATGATCAAAATCAAACACGTTCGCTTGGTACCAGTAGTTGATAATGAGTGGGCTTGCTCGGAGCGGGTAGGCGAGGGGGAAAGAAAGAAGCATGCATACTTTGGAAATCACCAGTATCCCACGTATGGAAGGAGCCATGAGTGCCCAAACACACGAAGTCATCTGGCTGACTCGTCTGCTCGCCGAAGGATTCCTTGTCCGGAAGCGTCATTATGTTCATCTGCTTGTAGTATGCCACGCGGAGATGCGGTCACCGTCACGAGGTCTGGTGCAGTTGACGAGGTAGCAGCCGTCGGGCATCCCGATTGATCTTGAGGTGGAAAGGGGGAGTCTGAAGGGGTGAGTGGTATGGATTTGGATGTGCTGGTCAAGAATGCAGAAGTACGAGCGCTCTCTGGCGGTCACAACGTGGGTAATGTTGGATTTTATACTTACGTCAAGCCTCTCTTTGAGGTAGCTTTTGAGCTAGATGCAAGGCTGACGCTCCAAAGCGCTCGGAGCAGGCCCAGCTGGTGCTTAGGCAGAGCGTTGTTCACTCCTCACTGTACCGGTCAATCGAGCATGACTTGGCGATAAGCAGTGAAGGTCTTCAAACCATCTCCGCGGTTGGTAGGTTCCATACAGACCCATGCTTGCATAGCTCTGCTGACAGAGGATGAGCTCGTGTCTGCAAGAATGGTCTTTCTTGATTGGAGCTATCCCGAGAAACGCCTGCTTTATGTAGCCTAGTCATTTGAAGGTCAGCCCTGAAGGCTTTAATTAAGAAACTCTTAGCATCCGCCTTGACTCTTTTTAATTGCACTTGGCCAGATACGACTTTTCCCTGAGATAGCAAGAGGGTCTCCCGAAACCGAAGGTTCTTCAGCTGACAGAAGTTTCAGCAGGTCTGTTTGATAATCCTTGACTAAGATTCTTCTGCAGCGCGTCTTGCTTCGTACTAATATGGAAAGTAGCGCCACCAAAATACAGCGGATGAGAGTAGGGAGTCTTCGCGTAAAGGCTGCAAGCTGTTGTATCTCTTCTATAATAGCTTGCCCACTGGAGTTTACCAATGCTGTCTAAGAGTTGCTTCTAACGGTTATTCTCCGACGATAGAAGCATTCCTCTATTCGTCTTGTTCAGATATAGCAACGCCTTGCCGAGAAAATTGCGATTGAGACTGAGCTTCCAGCGACTTTCAGTGCTTAGGACACCTCAGACATCTCATCGATGGTGACCTGAAATTGCTTCGTCGCCATACCATAACTGTACTTGACGGCCTCGCTTGCGTAGACTCTCATCCCTTTCTCATACTCCTCGGTCACCCCAGGCTGATTGCCGCCAGCCTCTCGCAATAACCTGCCCAACAATGCAGAGTCCTGGACAGCAGTATTTGCACCTATGCCGCCTGCGGGCGTCATTCCATGAGCTGCGTCGCCAATGACCGTAACGCGCGGCTCATTGGGCCACTCTGGCACGCCGCTGGGGGTCGAACAGGTGATCTTCCAGAAAGCTGCTTGTCCTTCATTCATGTTGTCGAACAAGGGCTTGAAGCGCGGATCCCACTTCTGTGTCAAAGATTTGGCAATCTTTGCTGCGACTTCACCTACAATGCTGTAGTCGTCATTTGGTGCTTTGATCGTGCCAGGTACACCGGCCATAGTCCAGCCAAATTCCACGTTTGGGTCGTCCATGTCGTTGGGACGAACATTGGTAATGATTGTGACTCGCCCATCCGGATTTGTGTCGTCGACAAGTCTGAAAACCCCTTCGCCTAGGGATTTAAATGCCGTTGTCGGGGCTTGCCCGTGTATACCCCTGGCTCCTGTATCGTATACTTTCAGCTTACCTCCCGAGACTTGTTTGGCGACTCTCGATTTGATGCCCTCACCACCGACAAGCAGGGATCCTTCATCAGACTTTGTTCCGTCGGCGAAGATGGCTCGAACGCCGTCGTCCGTCAATTCATACCCTTTGACATGCTTGTTGAAATGCACAAACTCTTCGCACCCTTCCATAAACAAAGCCCTCATATCTCCGCGTGCAATACCTACAACCTTGCCATCTCGCGATCCCAGCATCTCGCCGACTGTCCGTGTTTGCTCCAAGAGCTCGCCCGTCACAGCGTCGAAATGCGCAAACCCCGCACCTGCCGTCTTGCCACATCGGTCATAGAATTTCTGGAAGGCGGCGGGGTCGAGGACAGATTCGATTGCGTTGAGGCCTTCGTTGGAAAGGCGTAGGCGATAGCCCTGGCCACGAAAGGAGAGGGTGGCATCACGCTCGAACACTTGAAATGGGATATTCGATCGCAGGAGAGAACGTGCCAGGAGCAGTGAGGCCAGCCCGGCGCCAGATATCAGGACGGGTTTTTGTGCCATGGTGGAAATTTGGAGGCTATTGTTTCATTGCGGGAGCACGAAATCGGGAAACTCGAGACTTATCAGCGAGGATATAACAAGGGTGTCGTGGGAGACTTTGTCAGGCATCCACAGTCTGCCAATGATCAATTTCTAAGCATTAGGAAGACTCTTTCGGCGTCAACACGATTGTCTGCAGAACGCGCTGCAATCAATCGATGGCGTCATTCATAAAGATCGGCGTGCTTAATTCCGACAGCCGCTCGTGGCTGCAAGGCGTCCCTGGTGATCAACGCGTCTGGACAGCAGTTGCCTCGAGGCATATGAGCCACCCGGGCCAATTTTGGTGCGTCAAATGTCTGTGTATGACAAAGAACTCAAGGGATCAATCGAGGACGTTTAGGGGGGAAATGGTCAAGATAGATCAAGACAACATTGAAATTGATTGAGACAAGTCGCAGTTGCTAGTGCCCGGCTAAGTTTCCTCCCGGAGAATTCGTCACTCCCCTCTGGGCTCGAACGCCGAGGACGTCTAAAGCGCGTCCGTAGCTTTCGACTTCGAAGTTCTTTTTACTAAAATCCTAAACACCCTAGTCTTGTATCAAGTTCAACTTCGCAAGGTCCTCGTGAATGTCTCCTTCAAGATCGATCTGATGATCGTCGTCATGTAACAACCCAAGATAATATGACAGGTCGCGTCCATCGAATTCGCGCGTCGCGAAACCATTACCCAGAAACTCGAACATGTTCAACGAGTTGAGATACTCGATTTTATAGTCCTCAAATCTCGGTGTTGAAAGCAGGTCCATATACACAAGTCTCGAGGCCGGGAACATGGGCAAAGGCCCATCGATCTTGCCTTGCTTGAACCACGAACTGCATCCCTGGAAAGAGCGTGATGTCAGTACCAGCTTCCAAGTTTCCTGTTGACAAAATCTTTCTTAGCACTTACTGATGTCCACGCGGTCCTCTTCAAGAATAGTTGCGCATGTTCTCTAAACTGTTCGGCGATCTCGGCCCTGAAGTTCAAGTCAACAAGCGATACCGAATAATGAAGAGAGTTTATCTACCTCGGAGTCAAAGTTTTGATCCGGTCTTTTTGCATCTTCTTGATGCACTGGACGACATTCCCAGAGAGCGTCTCGATGATTGGCAAGAAGGAGCCGTGCCCAAGGGGCCCATACGGGCCTCCCATCATGAAATAATTCGGTACTGGAAGCACAATCAACATCTGTCCAAGTACAGCGCAAAAGGTCCAGTCATACTATCTGGCACTCCAATCGAGAGATACGAAACAGCTTCCTTGGCCCACATTTTGGCAATGCTATGACCATTGGCTTCGACTGGAAATCGGGGAATCCAACTCGTGTTGAATCTGTGGAGCCCGCTGTCAGCACAATGCATCTCATTTTCGATTGGTGGGATCGCCAGAACCACTTGCTCGCACGGATGAAGACTTACCCTGTTGCACAGATGATAATGTCCACGTCATGCTGCTGGCCTTCGCTGTCCACAAACCCGTCTGCGTTGATCTCCTTCATCGGTGAAGTGAAGACTTGGACATTCTCTTGGTTCAAAGATTCCAGGAATCCGTTACCAGGCTGACGGGAAGCTGGTCAGCTGTGCCAGTACGACATCAACCATGTTACCTACCGTCGGTCTTCTGCAACCCACACCGAAGTTCTTTGGGATAATTGCCTCTAGCAGTTCTGGTTTTGTCGGACCTAGCTTTTGGATCATTTCGTTCCGAGCGAACTAGAAATGATTCTTTAGTATTTCCGCTAAAATCGGTACGAGCACAATCTTACTTCTCTGGCCCCTTCTGCCTCGGCTGTTCCGTTCAGGATGAACTTGAACCTCACATTTAGTTCGGACTCGATCATCTTCGAATACTTCAAGAAAAGCTCTGGATCTTCGGCGAATGCTTTCTGCTGTTCTGGAGTATCTGAGTGGTGGTCAGCAATTCCAGCCATGGCAACGGGTTCCGAACAAGACCTGACTTACAGTGGAAATTTGCTCCATTCGGTCCGGCGAACTTCTGCGCGAACCCAGCAGTGATCCATGTCGGTGATCTCACCCAGGAGTATAACTTTCCCACCCGAGACGCAATATTGGAGACGATTTGAATACCACTGCTGCCGATACCAATCACTGCAACACGCTTGTCGCTCAAGTCTACCGACGTGTCGTAGGTGGCGCTGTGGACGAGCTTGCCTTCGAAAGAGTGAAGGCCTTTGATATCCGGCCATTTCCAGTTGCTGCAACCAAAATCCGTCAATGACCGAATTTACAGACATGTTAGTCAAAAGAAGCGACTCACTTCAGGATTCCGCCACCATTTACCAACACGCTACACCTGTCAACAAACTCCGTCCCATCTGGCCGCCGAATATGCACTTCCCACTCTGCTTCCTCAGGTTGCCAATATGCGCCAGTGACAGTATGTTGTAATTTCATATACTTGATCAAGCCGTGCTTGTCCACCACGTCCCGAAAATACTGCCATATCTCAGGCGACTCGGAGTAATACTGCGACCAGTACGGATTTCGTTCCCAGGTGAATTGGTACGATGCAGAGGGGATATCACAAGCACAGCCGGGATATCTTGGTCGAGCGTCAGCGTCAGTCGTGCGAAGAACAAGCATCGCGAGCGAAATCGAAATGTGGCACGGTACCTGTTTTCAAGCCACGTTCCACCAATGTCGTTATTCTTCTCGTATATCTGCAGGTCGACATTCTCACATCTCTCCTCGATGAACTTCGACAACGTGATCCCTGACGCACCGGCGCCAATACCGATCACCCGTATCTTGCGGGGTGTATCATACGACTCTTCGTTTATTCGATATCCGCGAGCATTTTGGATCATCCATCCTCGCTGGTTGAAGACTTCGCCTGTGTCCGAAGAAGAGAACCCTTCGCCGTCCTTTGATGGCGCCATTCTGTGAATTCGCCTTTTTTGGCGGCGTTGGGAAAATTGATGCTGGAGGTCCTCGTCCCGATACCGAGTCACAGTCGATCCTCAACCCCTCAGGAAGTCGGCGCACAAGAATGGAAGAAGAAGCACAACTACAAATTCTTTTTGAGGGCAAGGAGAGTCTCTAGAATATCACACCATCCCTTCACACCATGTCAACGAGGATCAAGTCATCATACTGTTGATAAGGCCCTATTTGGAGGTAAGCCTCGGTTCGTGGACCCATCTCCAAAAACTCGTAATGCGGGGATCTACAGGCGATGTGAGCGATTAGCTTTGGCGAGGAATTGCTAAGCCGGCTCAACGGCACCGGTGCCAGGACTTCGTTCAAGGGCATTGGCTCTAAAGTCAAAATGCCCTACGAGGCTGGCATGCAGATGGTGATTTCATGCAGCTTCCTGGTCCGTCTCAAAAGCCGAGAACTTAATCGCCGACTTCGACACTTTCAGTCGATCCGCAAGTGAAGGTACGCCGTGTCAGATTGGAGCAGCAGCCAGCAAATCAGCTATGCTGCTTACACTTCTCGTCACGGAGGCTGCTCGTACAATCCGGAGTAACGGTCGGGTGAAGCATCAGTAGTTTTCCTCTTCTCAACCATGTCAGGACGCGACGAAGTCCCCTACGCCCTCCCAGGACAGGTGAGGAGCGATATCACCGAGACATCGAACTCCTGGAGTGTACGCAGGTGTAAGGTACAGTCAGAACGTTGAGAGTCCGATGCCTGAATTCGTCATCGGAGAAAGTTTCAGCCTCGTCTCCCTGCTGAAAAGACCGAAATCCTGCGAAGATGTTGCGTCGCGGAAACTTCGGACAGTCCCCAGTGGCCAATTTTAGGAAAGCTCTAACACTCGCAGTGTGGGTATTTGTTCTTATTGCGTCAACGACACCTCACTTGTCCGATGAGACAGTATCATATCGCCGTCTTGGCGACGACTCCCAATTCCAGCCCTGCCGGACCGTCAATAGGAAGTCCAAGCTGCCTCTTTGCCGACCCTTTACTGCCTTCCTGCAGTCTTCAACAAACTTGAGGTGTTGCTCCCGTGAATACGGAAGCTCAGGGTGCTGTCCGAGTATCGGCATTGAGTTCGGCGTCGATCACACATGTCCTCAAAGACGATGAGCAGAGGTGGCACTGCATGCCTATGCGGTGTTTGGAAAAGTCTTGGGCAAATACGTGATCAGCTTCAGCCAGTCGTAATTGATCCTCAGCCGTTGATAAAAAGGCCGAGGCAAATGGAAGCGCGGAAAAAGTGACCCGCTTTCTTCTCGATTTGCAAAGATCTTTGTTGTTAATCAGGACCGGTCGACAGCGTGCAAAGGCCACCTGTGATAAACAGGTCACGAACCGTCAAAAGGTAGGTGTCATTCCGGGGCAAGTTGCGGACCGAGCACATCAGTCCAGCCCACTCATAATTTTCTCAACCTTTTTAGTAGAGTCCAACTGGTGCGATCCCCGTCGTCGTGGGAAACATTGAAAAGTCGTCCATTATCGACTGCCACGCCTCATCGTCCCACATGCTCATAATCGTGTCTGGCTGCATTTCAGGTCGGCTGTTGACCTCAGTTGCACTCCCTACATTTCCAGCCATCTGCTCCTGTATGTTGAAAGGAATAGGCTTGCGGATCCACATGGAGGTAAAAGCTGTCATAGTATCAGCCATACCACATTTCATTGTGCTGGATGGCGAACTGATTGGCACTTCGACATCCGACTCGCCGCTTGACGTCTCGCATCTTTGGTGCCAAGACACAAGAGCGCCGATGCCTCGACTGAAAAATGCCCAGACATCCTTTTGCTCAATACTCGCGTTTGGCGCCGAGGCCGAAAGCTCATCTCCGAATTTCGTTTTGACGCGCAGTCCGAGATTTACGACGTCTGCTTCTCTTTTGGCTATTGAGCTGTCCCATCCGGCTGTCGAAGGCAGGCGTGAGACTGTGGATAGGACAATGAGCGCATATGGCAGAAGGTTGAAAAATGTCGCAGGGAGCACTGTTATGGCGTCTCGCGGAATACTCAATACATAATGCAAGTATGCTCGCGCTGATGTAAGAAGATCCCATAGGTGCGAATTCTGAGAAGGTGAGTTGGCATCTCGATCACGATATAGCGCCGCTTCATGGATCGTGATAAGCAACGCCTTCAGCTCAAGTATTAGGGAGTCTACACAACCATGGTTAGCACGGATGTCTCTTTCGGGGCTGGAATGCTCAAATTAATGGTCCAGGGTCTCGACTGGCTTACAGTTTCCATGCGCATAGGAGAAAGCTGGAGTGCTCTCCAGCTGCTCGACTGTCTTCTTGAAAGAGTTCACTGACATCTCAATCACAACGTCATTCTGAAGGCGGATGGCGGAGACATCGCCGTACGAAAACCGATCACCAACGGTTTGAACCAGACGTCTAGCGTTGACCAGCGCAGTCACGTAGATGTCGGTGGGGAGCTCCTGCTCAACATCGAGGATGTGGCAGCAGTTGTCAATCCACGTGGTGTGCGTCATCGCTAGCTCTTTCCGCATGATGGCCAATCTACCAATGTGAGCAGGAGCCTGCCAGAGACCATCTTGTACTTACGACGAGCATACGTAATAGCATCCCAACAATGCACGTATTTCGGCTGACGTCCGCCGGCACTGCAGTGGCAGTTTGCTTTGACCAAGCATCAGCGGATTTGAGGAGACGCAGCACAGATTGCTGGCTACCCTTTGATCTCGATGGGCCGGGCACCTGTCGAGGTCGAGGTCGATGACAAGACCGACCGCCATCTGCAAAAGCATATACAATTGTTTCCGCATGGGGCTGAAGTGGTAATGGTTCCACCCCAACAGAACAAGCAACCCCTGCAAAAGATCCAGGTCCCGCTCGTTGCCAACGATAATGCGCTCGGAAAGGATTCTCTTCATCTCAACCCCCAATCTCCGCTGGAGAGTGTGGTCGCCTTCGACACATGTTGTCATGACCGCTAGGAATAATACCGGGGACTGCACACGGAGTGTTCCCGCATCAACCTCTGGAGCGACGATCACGAACGGAAAGTATTTCGAGTGAACTCGTTTGTATTTGTTCAACAGGGCATCCGCCGTTGTGATGCTGAGAGTACCGCTTTCAATCACGTCGAAACCCTTGCCGTCATCGATAGTCGAGGGCGCCGACGTACTTTTGGCACTCCGCGATGTAGGACAGCCATCCTCGGTTGGAGCTGGCGTCCTCGTGTCGACAGTAGCATGGGAATTGGTATTTCCACCACCTACTTTGTCGGGACCCAGCAAATTGAGAAGAGTTTCCACCTTCTCTTCAAGTGCTTTGACTCTGGTGGACTGCTTTTGCTTTTTGCGTCGAGGTGTTTCTTCGAGAATGCACTCCCGTTTGAGTCTTCGGCATCGATCACATCCCTGGTCCGTACCGTTGGAGGTGCATCTGGCTTTGGCAGTTGCGCATCGGACGCACGCCCTCCGCTTCGATGCGCTCTCAACCACATCCATCACCGGTCCGCTTAGAACAAAGCAAAAAGCGGAAATGCGAGAAGAGAACAGAAAACAATCAAAGGGATCGGGCCCGTAAAAGGCCGGCTATCTTGAAAGGAGAGCTCCGTTCGTGCATTAAAGCTTGCAGGGGCTTTGTCAGAGAACCAATAGGTAGGACAGATTCCAGCCGCCCGAGGGCGCTTGATCGAATTGACGATAGCGCCGAGCTCGGCGCGAAGACGGGGAACGGCAACCTTTTGTCCCTGCTCCTGAGCTTCAGTGACTCCCGTTTGGCTCTTCGTCGATCGGGACCAGGCAGCACTTTACGATCGGGCTCGAGTCGCTCTAGATGAAATGGTCGTCAAACGCTACCGAGAGTAGTCCGTCTTCAAGGAGAACTTGCTTGGTCACATACCAGTCGCTCGCTTGGAATGGAAACGGGAGCGGGCTAGAACCATGCCTGAGTCCCCTTTTCTCTTCTCCGTCCTGCATTTCTGCTATCTTAATACCAAGAATTAGTTAAGACAAATGTGATGGCTAAAAAGGAGGCAAGGTTGCTCTTTCGTCTTCGTCTTCGGTTCGGCTTTCGCTCTTCATTACGGCCGACGTGATTTCACAGCAGTGTTAAGGACTTCACTTGCACTATTTGGCTCCTTTCGAGTTGTTTTGGTTGGAAGTATCCTCATTGAGTGAACAACAGCCGCATCAACAATATGGCTGAGGAGAAGGAGCCACATTCGGTCGCCGCATCGACCGTACCAGCCTCAGACAGCGCAGGATCGGTACCGGAAAAGCCAGCAACAGTGACCAGTCCTGCGTTGGAGACAGACTATCACTTGACAGGATCGAAGCTGTACCTCGTCCTTGCTGGCATCGGACTGGCCATCTTCCTGTTCGCCCTAGATGTCTCAGTGATCTCTACAGTATGGCTCCTGCCCTCGAAATACCCTTATCGTTAACTCATACTTTTTTTAAAGGCTATCCCCGCGATAACAGTCGACTTCCACGCCACGACCGCCATCGGATGGTACGCAGCAGCTTACCCTCTATGCCTCTGCTCGCTGCAACCTCTAGCAGGAAAGATCTACGCCAACTTCTCCCTCAAATGGAGCTATTTTGTCTTCGTCGGCATCTTCCTTTTCGGGTCGCTGTTGTGTGCGGTGGCTACTAGCTCCGTCATGTTCATCATTGCCCGCGCCATTACTGGTGTCGGCGCAGCGGGGATATTCTCCGGTGCTCTGTCGATTCTTGCCATTGTGGCACCGCTGTCAAAACGTGCTCTCTACACATCGGCTCTGTCCTCCCTGTTCGGTATTGCGACGGTCAGCGGTCCGACTATTGGAGGAGCCTTGACGACGAAGGTCTCCTGGCGGTGGTGCTTCTACATCAACCTTCCTGTCGGCGCGGTGACTTTGGTCGTCCTTGCCCTTTTCTTCAGACCACCCGTACGAGATACTGACAAGGGCACCCTCCGTGAGAAGATCCTCAAGATTGACATCTTTGGTTGCCTATTGTTCATACCAACCGTTGTCATGGCTATGCTGGCTTTGCAGTGGGGCGGGCATGAGCACCCTTGGAAGTCGGCCACCGTCATCGGACTTCTGTGTGGAGCTGTTGGTCTGGCTGTTGTATTTCTCGTGTGGGAGTGGCACAAGGGTGACGACGCCATGATTCCTTTCTCTATCGTCCTACACAGGTCGATCTTCTTGAGTTGCTTGTTTGCTGCATGCATGATGGGCGCGTACATGTGAGTGCTTCACCAGTCCTGAACCCGCAACAGCCGCACAAGACTGGGTTGTTCGAGTACGTATCTTTGATGCTGACGCCCTCCGCAGTGTCAATATCTACTACATTCCTGAATGGTTCCAGGTAATCAAGGGTGCCAGTCCTCTCCACAGCGGTGTCATGGTGATTCCGGCAGTGGGTTCCCAGATTGCTGCCGTGGCAGTATCAGGTTTAGTCAGTAAGTCAACGCTGCATCTGTGGTAATAGAACTGCAAACTCTGATACTGTCAACAAGTCAACAAGACAGGCTACCATAACCCATGGGCTTTCGTCGGCATGGCATTTATGGCTATATCAAGCGGCCTGTACACTACTCTACACCCATCAACCAACCACGCAAAGTGGATCACCTACCTCGTATTTCAAGGCGTCGGCGGCGTCGCAATGCAGTCCTCAATCCTCGCCGTGCAAGTCGCTTTGGCATCTCGACCCCGGCAAATCCCAGTTGGAATCTCCACGGTCGCTTTCTTCCAGTACTTCGGCGCCGCAGTCTTTCAAAGCATTGCACTGGCAATCTTCCAGAACCAGCTGGTCAAGTCTCTCAAGTCGCATGCGGGTCTTAATCAAGATCAAGTACAGTTGTTACTGGACGCTGGATCGGGCCATGCTAGGAAAGAGACGATGAAATCCTTCCCGAAGAAGCTTGACTTGGTGGTCTGGGCGTACAATAAGGCAATTGCGAATACTTTTGTAAGTGTCTTTCGGATATGTGCAAGTCTGATGCCGGCTAACATGATAACTGCTAGTATGCCTCTCTTGCAGCAGCCATAGTAGCGTTCCTCCTCGCGACAGGTATTGAGTGGAAAGACATCCGAGCAACAAAGCCTGCGTCGCCAAAGGCTGAGGCGAGCCCGGAAGTCGTCGTTGAGAAAAGTAGAGAGCTCGATAAGCCGGTTTCGCGCAAGGAAGAAGTCTGAATGGTACCTGATGCTATTATGTAAGTCTCATATCAGCTGGGCGGCAGGCGTCAATATACTAGAAGCAAGGCGAGTTTTGAGGAACCAAAAACGCTGTCAGATATGGACGAGATGGCAGTCTCCTCGAATCGCAGGCAACGAGCACCAAGAAAGGCGATTGCGCGCGGAACACCGAAGTTTGGAAGGACGAGTCTCCCCTCACGAGAAATGAAGTGGTCTCCGGGCCTGCGACCCTGGGAATAGGCCTCATCCTGTTGGGTCAGGTTGAGCCTGGTTTCCGGAACCACCGAGACGAAATGAGCAAGATTTTGCGCCTTGCCCTGTGTGCAGCTTGGATACAGGTTGTTGTACAACTGGAATGGAAGGCATTTTGATCACCTGTATAACTCTGCCTTCGTATGCACGTGCCATTAATGCGTACCAAAATTGCGAGAAACCTCGTATTCCAGCATTCCAGTAAGGACAAAAAATCAACAGGCCCGGTCAATCGTCTCTCTCACAAGCTTCCAATACCTCCCGGGATCAAGAGTTGCGTGGGCAACATGTGCACTCCCCGCGAAACCTTCAAGCCGTATGGGGTCTTGAATATGGCCGTTGTCCCCCGTTCCTTCCGACAGAGCCCCCACTATAACCTTCCTCGCTTCATCAGCATGGGCGACAACGCACTGCCAAGGCACCATCTCGTCTCGATTGCTGTAGATGTATGTTCTCGGGACCACTTTGATAATCTTTCCAAGATTACTCTCATCCTCGCCAAGCCTTGACGAAGCTCCCTTATTCAGGAGAAACGGCCCATCCACGTCGTTAAGACACCTCCAAAGCTTGCTTGCGATGTCCTCCGCGATACCTAGCTTGGACGCGGCCCCGACGGAGGCGATGATAATGTGAGCTAGGAGCGTAGCGAGGGACCGCTGCAGAAGTGAAGCCTTAGAAGCCTTCGGGATGGTCGATAGGACGACTTGGATGCCGATTTTGTAGTCGGCGCGCCCCGGAGAGGAATCGAGGATAAGAGCGGATATTGGGAGCTGGGCGGGCAGTTGTGGCCGGACTAGTGAAGCATCAATGGCGACTGCGAGCGCGTTCTCGAGGAAGGCTTGTGCCAATTGCACGATCGAGTGGGCGCCGCCGTTCGAGAAGACATGCACGAGGATGGTGGGCTTTCTCGGCGCTGCCTGTGTTGTGTCCGTTCCGGCATCCCTTGTGAAAGTTTGCAAGAGATCATTCACGGCAGAAACTGCAGGCCTCAGACTGCGTATTTGCACCGCGTCTGACACCCATGCCAGATTCTTCATGCTACTCTCGAGCAGCAATATGTCGGAACGCGGGTAGAGAGCCTGATATGGGGCGAGGTACTTCTGTATATGTTTAGGAAGTGCCGCCTGGGAGTAACCGTTAGCTATGTCGTTGCAGATAAAGCGGTATGGATGGCAGCGTGAAGCACGACACGCTCTTCTGGGACTGAAGCACTCACCGCCCATGAGCAGAAGATTATCAGGTCAGGTTCCACTGGTGCTCTTCCGGAGAGAGTCGCCGACACGGGAGCATCTCCGGCTTGGCCATGCCGGTAGTATTGGCTGTCGCCGATTCTGGTGAAGTTGGGAAAACGCTCTTGCAATCCTTCGCCTCGAGGCATGCTGATGATGATAATGGTATAAACAGTTGTCTGTAGGAACAAGAGTCCGAGCACGCTTTCGAAGAATGTGCTTGGAAGATGTGCAGCACTTGCGCTACGTTGGCCTTGGATAAAAGAGAGGCAAGGCTGCAGACGTCCAAATATACGGCCCGGGAAATGCTGCCTCCATCCTCATTCACCTCATATTGAGGCCGTCACTGCTCATATAGTCACGCAGCAGCCAGCAGGCAGCGGCGTGCAGCATGTGCTTGTGAAGGCAACCTCGGCCGGCACTAGGTGAAGAGCCGAAACACAACTTGCGAGCAAGTTGAGAGACTGAGAAATCAGAGAAGTATATGTCATCCGGTACAATCGTGGTGACTGCTGAAGGCAACCGGAGCAATGAATCTGCCGCTGAATTGAGCCGTGTTTTATACGATATACGGAATACGATGGGGTATCGACGGCGATGGACAGGCGACCTGAATTTGAATTTGGTTCACATCGCTTTTGGTGAATATTTGCGCTCATACGCCATGCCAATGGTTCTTTATTTAAAGTCCACCTTGATTCCTTTAGCCAGTTTGTCAAACATGGGATCTGTTTGGACAACGGCAGGGTAGCAGCATCAATAGAATTCTTGATCTCACCTTAGCATTTGAAGTACCGGCATTCGGAAACTGGGTCCAGAATGCTGCTTCCCGGCCATTGTTGCACGTTGAGCAGACAAACATCCAATTCGTAGACGGCCAAGCATCGCATAATCAACACCAGCCGTACTTCTCCGTGGCCATCCAGACAATGTCCTCATTCACTTTGGGGGCCCACCGGAGACTGCATAGATGTTCTTTATCACGACTAATGATCTCCACCTTGCCTTGCTCTTTGCTCCTCAGTCTCTGGGCCGAAGCGACTACCAGATCGGGCGGACCCCAAACTTCAACCCCTGATGCCATTTCCCAGTTGTGTGCTTCCAGTTGTGCCCTCAAAAGGAGGGCGGCCATAGCAAGCTCTGCGTCTTCTGAAGCCTCTAACGATGGTGGGATGATGGTGTGAAGAATGTGCAGTTGCCAATCTGACTGTTTGGCAGCATAGACTCGACACCAAATCAGAGCGATACCAGTAGCTCGATGAATGGCTCCTTTCACTTTCGGGAAGCTCTTTCCGACAATTTTCGTCTGGAATTCATCCCTAGCGAAATGCCATTCGAAATGCTCCAGATCCGGACGTATCGCAACGTGTGTCTTGCCTGGCTTGGCCTCAGAAGCCTTGCGCAGGCGATGCTCAAGATATTCAACAGCGGGGATGGCCCTCAAGTCCTCCAATGAAAGGTCTTCGACACTTGGAAAGGTAGACTTGGCTGAAGCATAGACACTTGGGTCCAGCGGGTGCAAATGAATGTGTGTAGAGGGAAACACCTGCCATCCATGTCTGGCATAAAATGTCTGACCAATATCGGAGAAGAGCACGGAAAATTTGTTGATAGAACCATCTGACGATTGCCACGATTCTAGACGCTTTGCCAGTTCGGCCATCATTCGTGAAGCATAGCCCTTGCCACGGTGCTCAGGACGATTGTACACGGAGGCGATTCCATGAGCTTGAATCTTTTCAAGTACACCATCACGGGCGACATACGCATGAATTGCAATGCTTTCGCAGCTGGCAAGAATAGGTCGTGAGCCATCCGAGTTCTTGGGAAGTAAATCCGTTGTCAAGATCCACCCTGTAATACGACCATCTTTTGTCAGGGCGGTTGCCTGCAGAATGTCTTCGCGCCGGAGGTATTGTTCGATGGTCAAAGGCCCTTTCCACTCGTCTGCATTGAGATACGCAGTTTGGACGTACTCGAGAAGGGATGCAGGTTCGAGTCTGAGGTCGGCGGATTGAGCCGATCGTAAAGAATCCGTAGCGATGGCAGGGGGTTGAGAGGTTGAGATTGAGGCGAAGGAAGCGGCATCAGCCGTAGCCATCACGTCTTCCTGTAGGTTGCTGTGCTAGTGAGCGTATTGTCAAGTGGGTGGACTTTGATCGAGGGAAGGAGTACTCCTGCTTTATCCAGGCGAAAATTTCAACCATTAAGTGCCTGTCACAAGGCGTGTTTAAACCTACAGTGAGTGAAGGTGCAGCTGTCAGAGATTCAGACACGATAGAGTATCACCGGTAGTCTATCATCAGTGCGAGAGCTCACAGACACCTTTCAGCCTCAGTCTTCTCATCGAGCTTTTGTCGAAGGTGCAAGAGATGTCCATCTTGCAACGCGTACCGCAGCCCACTGCCACCGCTGACATACATACATGCGGCTCAAATTTAGCCGACAAGGACCCGGGAGATGCCGGATCGTCCTTTGAAGTCTGATCGGTGCCTGATAAAGTAGATCTCAGAATACCTTTATTTCGCATGACCAGAAGGCAAACTCTCTGCGAACAAACAGGCATGGTTGAGGCACATTGATCTTGAAAGATGCAAGTTGCTGATGGTGGCTGCCTTGACTTGACAGCTTGACTTGCACCTGCTGACCGGTTTGTGCTGGCACGACGACTGGGCGCAAATGCAATGGCTTTGTTACCCCTCCTCGCTGCTTTCTTTTCTGCTCGTACAGCGTTGAACACTTCGATATTCATCCAATGTCGTCGTGGAAGCCAGTCCCGGCCTCACGCAACTGATTCAAACCCCCTTGCTTGGATGGGGGAAGCTTGCAGGTAGCTTTATTTTGAGTCGTGGTGCGCTTCCAATTGCCTTCTGCCAGCATCATTCATTCAGACCGCCTGCATCACGACCTCACCTCTCGCACTCGGACCTGATCTACGCAACAACCAGACATAAACAGAAGCTCTTCCGGGGGTTTCTGCCTCACCTGCGGTCTTTTTTTATTGCGAGAAGGACCGGCGTTCTTTTCGACTTCTCAGTTCGCGACATGCAAACTCTCACTCTTCTGTACACGATTTCACCTTTTCACAGCCGCAGCGCCTCAACTGCGTCTGCCTTGCACCTGCGTGCGACAGGCAGTGACAACTTCTCACACTCTTTAAAGCCTTCAGACTAGCCCTTCTTAAGTTTCTACAGTCTTTTCTCCGGAACACAACCGGCGGTCGCCCCGCAATAATCTATGACTTTCACCTCACTTCAGCCTTTCTACTAAAATATGGCCTACCAGCCTATGATCCCGGGGTAAGTATTCCTGTCTGATAGGAGAATCCTTTGATCTTGCAAAGTGCGCATGAGAGACTGGGTGTCAACATACCAAATTACATGTTTTGACGATTGCTTCTATCACGTGAGATTGTTCAATGTGAAGCCCAGAGCTGACGAACCCCCCGATCTAGGTTTAAGGAAATCCCCAAGGGCCTTGACGACTTCCCTGATGCTCTGGTCTATCGGTCTCCTCGCCATACCCGTCCGGCTCTAGCAGAGCGAAACCGCGCCGTTATCGAGGTGTCTGACGATGAATCAGAAGACCTTGAAGTTTTACGAGCTCCTCCCGCGCAGCAGGTTCGTCATGCTACCACGAGGAATGTCATCTCGATCGACTCCTCTAGCGACGGCGAGGGATCTGAGATGGATGTGATCGTCATGCCTCCTCGTCTCACTCACAAGCGATCTCGGACAGATGCCAGCTCCCTTGGCGGCTCACCTCACACGGCAGCTCGAACCAGTGGGAAACGCCGTGCCACTCCGGCGGACCCTTATGCGGCTAGGAGCGCAGCATCTTTGCAGGCTGTCACTACTCGCCAACCCCAGTACCAAGCACCGAATAACGCCCACCTTATGCCCGCTACATTCTCTGGCAATTCTAAGTTCACTCTGGGTACACAACGCAAGACAAAATCGCCGAAAAAGAGGGAGGCAGAGGAACCTCCTTACTATGTTGATGGGAGGCTCGACGTCAAGATGTATCGTGGCCCTGGATATGCACGATTTCCTGTCGCACTAGGCACTGTGGAAGGTCACCAGGAGCTCTGTGATAAATGGGATGCAGATTCTCAGGCCCGAACAGCAAGATACCTCGCCAAGCTGGAGCGTAAAGAACGCGCACGAGCACAGTACCACGCGTATACACTCGATGATACCGACCCAGACTCAGAGTCCAGCGACGACCCCACGATCGAACACAAAGCAGCCTTTGAAGAGAAGTGTTTGGAAAGTGTGGTTGAGATATTCCCTGACATTGACCGCAGCTTTGTTCGGAAAAAGATCAGCCAAGCCCCTCCTCCACAAATGCGGCGATCAGAGGACGACGATGATCTTGTTGCTCTTGGCTTGGAACCACTTGCGGAGAAAATTATTTCAGAAGTCCTTGAAATGCAGTCATACCCCAAAGACCGTGCCTCTAAATCTACGGGCAATGCGAAGGTTGCAGCAGATGACGGAACAGGAATCACCATCAACTGGGATCGGACTCTTCCCAAGGACGAAATGTACCTCAAAGACGCTACTATTCTGATCGCGAGGCACTTCCCACATGTTCCCACTCACTTTGTCGACCACCTGGTGAAGCAGAACAAATCGATCTTCGATACCTACGTTGCAATTCATGACATGGAGAATCAGTACTTTGCGGTGCAGCCAAAACCATACCCTCGCCGAAAACTACCGAGACCTGAGCTTGAGAAGAAATACGCACTGAAAGCCACCGACCGCCGCATACCACTAGAATACGCAAATCATGTCAATGAAGTGCAAGCTGCGAAGCAACACGTCGAGCGCGAAGCCATCAAAGATGCGGCAAGAAAGGCGAAGGAGGACGCTGAGGCGTTGAACGTGGCCGAACACGTCAAATCCGGTGCCATCATAGAATGTAAATGCTGTTTTGATGGTGAGATACCACTGAATCGCGTGGTTCCTTGCATGGCCGAAGTTCCGCACAACTTCTGCTTCAGCTGTGTAGAAGGTCTGGCCGACACCCAGGTCGGGATGCTAAAGCATGAGATGCTCTGCATGGACGCCAGTGGCTGTACTGCGAAGCTTTCTCATGAGGACATTGGCCGGGCGATTCCTATCACCACATTCGACCGACTGGAACTCAATCAACAGCAAGCCGAGATCATGGCTGCCAATATCGAAGGTCTTGAGCAGTGTCCTTCATGTGACTACAAGGCAATCTGTGAGGACGTCGAACAAGAGCCCATCTTCTACTGCCAAAACCCAGACTGTTCTCGTGCTACTTGCAGGAAATGTGACAAGGATGACCATTCTCCAAAAACCTGCAAGGAAGCCAGTGTCGACAAAGTCTTATCAGCGCGGCATCTTATTGAAGAGGCCCGTTCGGAAGCGATTATACGAACATGTCGAAAGTGCAAGGCCAAGATAGTCAAGGAGTATGGCTGTAACAAGATGACTTGCACAAGATGTGGCAGCCTGTTCTGTTACAATTGCAACGAGGACATAACGAAACTTGGAGGCAATGCCTACTCTCACTTCGGGCGGAACTGTATCCTGTACGACGAGCCAAGTGGTGATAGGCACGAAAAGGAAGCGCTCGAAGCGGAGAAGGATGCTATTTCAAAAGCCAAAGCCATGGATGCGGAGCTCGATGAAACGAAGTTGCAGATTGACACTGGTAAGGCCAGCAAATCCAGCACTCGCACCCCGGCCATGCATAATCTGCTCAACCATCCTGCTGGCGGTGTCTTCATGCAAGACATGAACAATCGAGCTGCCAGATTGAACGACCGCCAGGTGCAGCTGCAGAATATGCAGCAACGTATCGCGCAACTTGAGGCGATGCGGCCGGATCGTGAGATTGGAGATATTCTGGCCGAGGTTCGAGCCATGAACGGGGCATTCGACATGGACAATATTCCGGGCCCAGAGGCCAGAATGCAACAGATGCAGCAGCTCCAAGCACTCCAGAGACGTGCCCGAGCAAATATTGCACAGCGGCCATTGCCTCAGATCGACCCACCAGCGCCCAATCCTGGTAGAGAAGCACGTCGTGGCCGCGAAGCCGCTCGTCCGCCGCCTCGCGACCACGATATGGCTGCACATCATGACATTTTCGCTAACCGATTTCCTGACCCATTCTTCCTGCCACCAGCTTACCCGGACAACAATGCACAGGCTGGTTGGGCAGGGTTTGATGGAGGTGGATTCGCAGGCGCACCCCAACAACTGGACTTCGATTTGGCCAGACCACAAGCCCCGCTACCGCGACCTCCACGTCCATTTCAAGTGGACCCAGCAGGCGGTTTCGAGAATGCTCCGAACGCTAACCAACGTGCTTTTCTCGGACTGTCGGCAGCACAAAGACAAGCACTCCAAGCCCATGCAGACGCTGCTCGTGCACAAGCTACCGCGCAGAGACAAGCAGTCCAAGCCCAGGCAGACGCTGCTCGTGCACAAGCTACCGCCCATAGACGAGCAGCCCGTGCCCAGAGAGACGCTGCTCACGCTCAGAGAGAGGCCGGCCAAGCTCAGATGGATGCTGGTCAGTTCATCCAGCGAACTTTTGCTCAGGTCCAGGAACAACTCGCCGCAGCGGGCATAAACATCAACTTCAACGGTGAGCATTTTCCAATGGCTCAACACGCATTTCCAGGCAACAATGCCCATGGTGGCATGGACGGAGGTCAACGATATCCTTAAGCTGGTGCGGAGCCCGCCGACCTTGGTTAACATGATTTTTTGGCGAGTGCCCGCGGCGCGCAGCAGACACCAACAGCGCGCAACAGACGCCAACAGCATGCACGACCTAGGAGTGGACGCGGCGGACAATCTGCGTCGGCGTCGGCCCCACGTGCGGCTGGAGGAATCAGGGCGCTTTAAAGAGCGGGTGAGCCACATGTCCTTTCGACAGGCGCAGCTAAGTTGTCGTGACTGCGGCTGAGCCTTGTACCTCTCTTTTTTTCTTTATGCATCAATGAAAATACGGGTTCACAGGGATTGACTGGGAGATGGAGTCATTCAAAGTGGTTTCTTTACCTCTTCATTTGACGGAGCAGTCGGGTAGGGCACAGAACGACAATACCAGAGCATACTTTCTCTTGCTTTCAACACTCACAGCGCGGCGTTGGAGGGAGACTTGAGGCTGCCGCAGACTGCATGCAGAGCACTTGGTTGACTACTGGACGGATCAGGAACACAAATTGTATTTTGCTTCCAATAGAATAGGTTTCATAGTTACCACGAAGCTGAGCTGAATTCCATCCAGACAGTCACATGTTTTCGCGCCGAACCGTGTTCACACGCGGCAGCTTCACTACGTCATTGATTCTCACTTTGGGCTTTTCATTGTCCTTGAAGTGTCGATGCGCAGGGAGAGCGACCATCTGTGTTTGGTCTCCAACCCTGGGTAGACTCTTATGGCGAAATTGCAGGCTGCGACAGTGTCTCGGATTCCTGTCAACCGCAAACGAAAGCGCCAGTCCAAGGACGATGAGCCGCAGCCCACCAACGTTGACTCGGTTCCTCCCACTTCGACCACAACCACAGTCCCGACGAAGACTCAGGACGGAGGCGCGAAGCCTCGGAGATCGAAGGGCTCGTCCAAACCCGCCTTATTACGTCGTTCTTCGTCCTCCAACCTCATCGAGTCGGAGATCCCTTGGCCAGAGCACTTCAAGTATCTCTCGCAATTGCATCGGGCGTTGAATTTGGTCTACACATTTTGCTGTACGAGAAAACACTTTGCGACGACGTGGGACAATATCAAAGCGACTGTAGAAGGACATATCAAGAGGCCATTGCTCGAGGAAGATGTGGCGCAGGTCAAGGCTCTGGTGCCTCGGGCGATCAATTTCGCATACGTGGACGAGGAGCATCTGTTGGTCACACTGATGGGAGAAGATGATGGCGTCAGAGGTGGCAGAGCAGAACACTTCCGGTCTCTGCAGGAGGATGAAAGTGGTCCCAAGGATAAGTCCGAAGAAGCAAAAGAATTGCTCCTCTTCGAGTTCATTGACGGTGATCTGAAGAGACAGGTCGTCGATCCGAAGACAGGATTACCGACAAAAGCCACGAACAAGCTGCGGAACGAAGATCTGAAGATGCCTGTCTTCAGCCAGAAATCCATGCTCAAGCTCATTGAGAAGCGCAATGTCAAGTTCACGTCCGCCATAAATGCATTCCTCAACCAGTGCGCAGAAAAGCAAGAAGATGCTGTCCAGAGTGTTCTGGACCTGAAACAGCAGTACATACCCTTTCCTTCCACAAGTCGACAGGATACTCCGGCTCCAGAAAACGAAGGCTTACCAAAGAGCATTCCCAAAGACCGGAAATCCATCCCAGAAATAGTGAAAGAGCTGAGTGAACTAGAATGGTACACGCATCAGATCGTCCCGGATGGCCATCGCGTCTTCGATCCCCAACCAGCTATCTACGGCGATCTGAACTTCCAGCTGTCCCAGAATCTGGTGAATGCCCTGTACAACTGCAAAGGTATTACGCAGCTCTATTCACACCAAGCCGAGGCGATCAACAACTTACACGATGGTGACCATGTCATCGTATCCACCTCTACAAGTTCTGGTAAATCACTTATCTACCAAGTGCCAATGCTCCACGCTTTGGAAGCGGATCCGGAGAGTCGGGGAATGTACATCTTTCCAACCAAGGCACTCGCGCAGGACCAGCGGAGGAGCATGAAAGAGTTGTTAAAGTACATTCCCGGCCTTGAGAACACCATCGTGGAGACATTCGATGGAGACACTCCGATGAGAGAACGGAACCAGATTCGAGAGGAAGGTCGCATTATCTTCACGAACCCAGACATGTTGCACATTACGATCTTGCCGCAGGAAAGCGGATGGAGAACCTTCCTACAAAACTTGAAGTATGTGGTCGTGGACGAACTACATGTGTACAACGGCCTCTTTGGTGCCCATGTCGCCTTCATCATGCGGCGGCTGCGGCGAATATGTGCGGCGGTGGGAAACCGCAAAGTAAAGTTCATCTCGTGTTCCGCTACGGTGGCCAACCCGGAAGAGCACATGAAGACAATCTTTGGTGTCGACAAAGTCAAGTTGACAGACTTCGACGGTTCACCGTCTGGGAGAAAAGAGTTCATCTGTTGGAATACACCGTACAAAGACCCTGGCGACCCTTCTTCTGGTCGTGGTGACACGTTCGCCGAGACTGCTCGATTGATCTGTCAACTCATTTTAAGAGGCGTTCGAACAATCGCATTCTGTCGTGTAAGGAAGCAATGCGAAGTGCTTCTCGCAGCAGTGAAAACTGAATTTACGAATCTGGAGAGACCAGAGTGCGCGGCTCTAGTCATGGGCTACCGAGGCGGCTACTCAGCCCAAGACCGTCGCCGGATCGAGTCAGAAATGTTTGGCGGCAAGCTCATGGGCATCATCGCCACCACGGCTCTCGAACTTGGTGTGGATATCGGCTCGCTTGACGCCGTGGTCACAATGGGCTTTCCTTATACGATCGCCAACCTTCGCCAGCAAAGCGGTCGTGCCGGCCGGCGCAATCGAGACTCACTGTCCGTCCTTGTTGGTGACTGTTTCGCCGTCGACCAATATTACATGCAAAACCCCGACGAGATCTTCACGAAGCCAAATTGCGAGCTTCAAGTCGACCTGACCAACGAATTGGTAGTGGAAGGACATATCCAGTGCGCCGCATACGAAATGCCGATTAAAACGGATGAAGACGAGAAATATCTAGGCAAGATGCTCCCGGAAATCTGCAGCGATCGCCTGACCTACGACCCCCTTGGCTTCTATCACTGCAACGAACGATTTCGACCTCTTCCATCCCGCTGCGTCGCGATCAGAGATACCGAAGAAGATCACTTCGCCGTCATCGACATTACCCATGGTCAAAACATCGTGCTCGAAGAAGTCGAGGCCTCTCGCGCATTTTTCACCCTCTACGACGGGGGTATCTTCCTGCACCAAGGGCGCACCTACATGGTGAAAGAGTTCTCTCCGGAAAAGAAAATGGCAAGAGTAAAGCTCGTCAAGGTGGACTGGACGACTCAGCAGCGTGACTACACGGACGTGGATCCTATTGAGACAGAACAGGTCCGACGGGTCTCAACCACAAGTCTTACGCGAGCGTACTTCGGCCGGATCAAAGTCCATGCCGTGGTGTTTGGGTTCTTCAAGGTTGATCAGAAGAGACGGATCTTAGATGCCGTGGCGGTGGACAATCCGCCCATCATCATCCATTCCAAGGGCCTATGGCTGGACGTTCCGAAATACGCGCTCCTGATCTTAAAAGAGAAACGGCTCAACCTTGCGGCGGGGATCCACGCCGCCGAACACGCCGTCATGAGCCTGATGCCACAATTCGTGGTCAGCATGCCCGGCGACGTGCGCACCGAATGCAAAAACGCGCTCAAAGAGTTCGCCAAGAAGGAAACGCAACGAAAACGACCCGCAAGATTGACGTTCTACGATGCGAAGGGTGGAGCTGCAGGCAGTGGCATTGCAGCCAAGGCGTTTGAATTCATCGATTCGTTGCTTGAGCGCGCCGTCAAGAGAGTCAGCCAGTGTCATTGTCTGGAGGGTTGTACGGAATGTATCTGCGACGAGCGGTGTAAGGAGAAGAACATGATCATGAGTAAAGCGGGCGCGGAGGTTATTTTGAAATCCCTGTTGGGGATGGAGATTGATGTTGATGCTTTGCCTGAGGGCGAGGAAGAGAGGGTTCCTGCGGGGGTGGAGACGATTGTGGTTGCGACGGAGGTTATGGGACGCGATGGACGGAGGATTGTTGAGAGGGATAGGGATGGGGGTGGGGTGTTTATTAAAAGGGAGAAGAGTGATGAGGAGGCTATTGTGATTAAGGATGAGCCGGAGGATTGACGAGGCTCTTGTGTGACAAAAGGGAAGGAATCCTGTGACGAAGGTATAAATCAGTGATAAAGAATTCATTCAAATTCAAGCAACAGTTCTCTCGTCATGTCCTTTACCTCCCATCCAACCCTCTCGTAGCATGCCTAACAAACCCCTCCGCCTCCCTCCTCACCGTATCAACATTAATGCCCCCACTACCATACGCCCTCGCCACCGCCGCCTGAACCTCCTCATCCTCAAAAACATCTCCATCCAGCGTCTCCCCCTCCACGGCAACAACCGTGCGCCAGTACTCGTCATCAACGCCCTTCAGGCTCGGATTCCTGACCACGGCGTTCCTTGCGATCGAATATGCGCGCAGATTCGTGCTCGTCATCTGCAGCGAGAGGTTTGTCTGCGTGAGAAGATCCTCCGTCCGACGGCGATTGAGTTCCGGGTCTAAACTTGCTGTGGTTGAGAGCGTGGGGAAGAGGTAGAATCGGCCTGTCGTGGAGGTGTAGATCAGGAACGCGAGCACGGCGTCGAATGCCAAAAGGGTTAGGTAGCGAATACTCCCTGCGATCCAGAATGTTCCTGCTGGGGCGATGATGCTCGTTGAGATGATGGGCGCGTATGTTGCCGTCAGGAAGATATCGACAGTGGCGAGAAGTAAGGCGCAGAGAAGGGCGTTTTGCCGCCAGGTCGCTGCTTCGTAGCCGGAGACGGTTTCCGAGGTGGCGAGGCCGATGGTCAGGATGTGGAAGAGGTGTGGGAAGACAGTGTTTGTTGGGATGTGGTAGAGGATGTAGGAAGTGGTGTCGTCTTGGTGGCAGAAGGGGCAGGAGAGGAGCGTGGAGGGGCCGAAGCGGAGATAGATTTGACGGAGGCTTTTGGGCATTTTAGTTTTAGTATAGCAGCGAAGAGAGATGAGGCCAGAGGACGAAGACTTACGCTGGGGAGGTGAGTTTCGAGCGGAGGTTTTCGTCCACGTCTAGAAGTTTTCCTCCTTCCCTTAGGAGCGATAATCTATCGAAAAGTACCTAGAACTGTCGTCAACAACTTCTGGCTCCCGACAAGGACCAACAGAGATAGAATTTCGTAAGAAGGAAGTAAACACAGCCGCAATTCCCCAGAAGAAAGATACCCATCCTCTCCTTCCACAGCAAAACCTCAAAAGACCTCCGAAAAACACTCACCTCCGTCGCAACCCCAATCCGACTCCTCGTAACCACAAAGACATTCAACTCACTCAAGTCCCCCCGCAGATTCGGCCAACTCGCATAGAGAAAGACGCATATCGCGCCAAAGAGCGCATTGAGACCACGACTGGTCTTGGCGGGGAGAGGGCGTGGCGGCGGACGGGTTCGGTAGGCGAGTTTCAGGTGCCGGTAGTAGTTTATCAGGCGAGGGAGGAGGAAGGTTATCAAGAGAGGGGAGAATGGTTTGATACTGTGTAGAGGGAGGTCCGTTATTTTTCTTCTTGGGTTTGGGGTGAATGCTTCGGTGGTGGTGACACGCGTGGGGGAAGGGTGGACGAGTACTGGGTGTACCTACCTGGTCCAGAGCGTCATTGCTGCGCGAGGTGATGGTTTCAGGGATGCATGGCGGGTGCTGACGGTATGATCAAAGGCTGAGCCTGTCCTGTTTCGATTGCTAAACTTGAACTGGAAAGTGAGGATATCACCCTTCGACGATGCTGTCGTTTGGCAGGGGCGGTGAATAATTCTTCCGTTCACGAGGCTGAATATTTCGAGATCGTAGCCTTGTCTGAAGTTTGGGAATTCTCGATCCATAAAAGGGCAGCCAGGGTTGATCTTAGTCTTGCATCGTCACAGCAAGTGGATTTGATATGCTACAGATGGAAGACTTCGAGCAAAGGAGAAGCTGGAATGGCAGAGGGCTATTGATACTGATCGCAAGGAAACACCGCAGCATGCATATCAAAAAATTGGCGCAGAATCAGATTCGATGCCGTCGATGGACTACCCTGATAGTTCTTGTAGTTTTCCAAACAGAGAGATCGACTTTGTATCCAACTTCAGCTCCAAGTGCCGTTTGCTAGCATGCGCCTCTCACAGTAACTCCTCGCTAAGCCGCTTCATGTTGCGTTGCGAGCGCCAGATATTCGACCCCCAAGCTATTAGGCCAGATGCCCAGAACATCAGCCTTGAAGTCGTGTCATTTCTTCTTCGTCTCTGCTCCTCCCTCGGCCTTTTTGGCTTCAGCTGTGACGGCTGTCAGATTTCGCTTCGTACAGGTAAGAAATTGTGTATCCGGGGCCAACCTTTCTGCTGCTTCTCTCGCATGATGGCCGCCTGTTCTTCTTTCGTCTTCTGGAACTCGGTGCCAGACTGGTTGTTCTTCTTTTTCTGTAGCAGATCAAGTGTCAGTCTCACCGTTTGCATCTTTCTTCCTGTTCTTCGATGCCGAGGCCGCCGTGTTGGCATTTTTCGACCGGACGCTGTCGAATTCATTTGTATCTAGGCAAGTCTTACCTGTCCAGCCATGTCCTTGAGATTCTTCTCACGAGCCTTGTCTCTTTGATTACCTCGAGTCATGATAGCGGTCTACCGGAGTAGATCAAGTTCGGAATCCTGAAATTGCGTATTCTGTAATTGATGTTCTTCCAGGTGTCTGTCGACCAGAGTAAGTTATTGATGAGGCGAGAATGAGAATGTACAGTTTGGCAGGGCGTGTTTGACAGTGGGAGTCAGGGCGCAGTCGGCAAAAAGAAATCGCGGGTCCGGCCGGCGAAAGTCACGATTCTGCCTCCGCGTCAAGTTCGGCTTCAGCTCGTCCTCATCTCATTTTCACTTCACCTGGAGACCTTCAAGCGCCGTAAACTTCATCGTCATCATCTTTGACTGCATCACTCGTACGGCTAGATCTGTCCACGAAGATCGCTACCTTCGTTGAAAGTTCGTGAGGCTGCGGCAATTATGAAATGGGCTCGGCGTCAAGGGGCCAAATAAGGCAACAGGCCTCAAGCGCGTTTCAGATCCTCTCGACCCTTCAACGTCGTTGAACCACAGCCACTCCTTTTCTTCGTCCATTCCAAGCCTGAGGAGATCATCGAAGTTGCAGCAGCTGCACACTTCTGACTACATTGGGCATCGGCAGGCTCGATCTGTCCTGATATCGCCACAGGTGAAAGCACCTTCCTTTCTGAAACCCATCTCGACGTCTCTTCAGACAGCACAACGGTCCAGCCAATGGACACGTCTGGGTCGTGGAGTACGCAATGAGTTTACTACAGCTTCATCTCGCGCTCGCGCGCTTACCACAATTGTGATCTGAGACCTCAAGGTATCCAGAAGACAGCTGATCTCGAATATCATAGAGTCATTGAAGTATTGTTCATTTCTGCCGGTCCCTCCCCCCGTGTTGTCACTCCTACTTGCTATCATTCTCTCTATGTCTTTCCAACTCTATTGATGCTCAATACCCTACTATAATCCTATTGTCCTATTCATGAAAGCCGCCAAATCTTCACCTCAGCCTACAAATATATCTTCTGCGGACTGCAACAACTTCTTCGAATCTTAAGCAATCCAAGATCCGTGCTCGACCAAGATCTCACCTCCCAGACCTCAGACGACAAGTTCTCTTCCTTTCATTCAAAGACAGCAAAATGCGCTTCTTCCCAAAGAAGCTGGCCGGCGCTGGCTACGTCGTTCTTAACGTTATTCGAGTCATGAATATAATAGCCCTGCTTGCCGTCATTGCGGCAAGCTCAGTCATGCTGGTCAAGACTTTCATTGTATCAAAATTCTTCTTCTTCGACGCCTGCGAGCACATCATCAGAGTTGTGATGAGTAGTATGTCTCCGGCACGCAACAGAGAATTGAAAGGTCTGCTAATCGTCTTTCAGGCTTTCTCATCCTTACCGAGCTTTCCCTCTTCAAATCCTACATCTCAAAAAACTGGCCTCTTTTCAGCCTTCGATCGAGCTTTGTCATGCTTGGAATCGCGATGATCTTTCTTGGTAACAGCATCCTCGGCAATCTAAACAAAGAGGCAACCAGCCAGAAGAGCATTGGACTGTCATTTTGGCGCCTTGTCATTGCCTCAGGGATCATCGTCTTCGTCATGGGCTTCATCAACCTGTTTGCAGTGAGTTATTCCCATGAAATCAATGCCACAACCTTGACTGACCATTGGTACAGAGCTTCATCTTCAGAGACACCAAAGCGCATCTCACGGCTCGACAAGTCAGATCTCACGGTGCCGTCGCGTCCCATAAAGCCGATGTCGAAGCTTTCACGCCAAAACTTCCGAGTCGCAAGAGCCACTATCGATCATTCTTCCTGGGCAGCAAACGCGATACACTTCCCTCATACTCTCGCAAGAACAACGACATGGTCGAAACTCCCAAAATGCACCTTGCTATCTCCAGTCCGTTCCCACAGACCGAACAAAGCCCCGGCGGTTCAAGCTCAAAGTACAGTCAAAGTCCTAAAAGCGACCGCTATGCCATGAGCCCCGAACTCAGCAGACCCGATCTAGCTCATCATCCCGCAATCACACATGGGCATGCTCTCTAGGGAAGAGCATTGTACAAAGATGTGGCAGATGGGAATCCTTTCAGAAGCCCTCGGAGGATCTTTGAGCGTAGGTTTCACGATCGCTTCCCGAACACTACGATCTCTCGGTGATCTACATGGCATTGAGAACTCAGATTTTCCATGTTTAGCGGGATCGGCAAGCTTATAAACGGCGGATCTAACATCATATCAAGCCTTGTGTGGCGTTGCTATTTCATTTTCTCACAGATACCCCAGGAAAAGCCATAATAATACATCATGATTTACGAACAACAGAGATCAGTTCAATAAAGGGTCACATTCACTTCATTCTCGCTACTGTCGAAATTGCTCTCGTGGCAACAATTTCTCCGTTCATAGGCTGCGATGACAATGTTGGCCCCGCATCGTGCTCTGCTCTCTGTCATCCTTGGGTATTGGCCTGGGGCGAGGAGTTGGCACGGCAGGCAGGGCCGACTTCAAAGGGTCCGCTGAATCCTTGGGTACACGGGGTTAGTAAGACGGACAAGCACTCCCATGGGCCAGTCGAGACCAGGCTTTGACCCGTTTCAGACCCAGACTCGAGACCCCTCTTTTCGCAATTCGCCACCCTATTTGCCTTTCTTCGCCCACGTATCCCTTTTCCGTATCCCACTTGGTCGCCGCTGTGTACCCTATCCCATGCTCTTCCTCATCTCATGCATCTGCAAGCTCGCATGTCCGCCTCAACCTCTCCACTGCCGTCGCCTCACGTCGCTCTAGCTTAGCTCCCGGCCCTGCTACCCAGGCGCAAACATGCACAACTTCCTGTAGCTGCCCTGATCAGGCCAGTTTGTTTCCCAGTATGGTAGATTCAGCTCAACTTCATGATACAACAGTGAAAAAATCGCCACTCAGGTGGAGATCTGGGCGTCTACAAGCTTTCCTCATCTCCTGCATTGTCAATTAGAATGGGCGGCGCGAATCTGCTGTGGCGAATAACAGAGAAGGCTTGCTTGGTGAAGGTCCACGAGTCGCAGTTGTGAGTGCGGCTATCGTACATCTTACACTGTGTGCTTTGACACGATCGAATCTATCTTCTACGCCGTTGTTTCCTATACTGGTTTTGAAGTGACTCGAACTGACCAGGTCGAGAGTACTTTGACAGTACATGTGCAGCATTTCACTTCCACCTCATATCACCTGGCTGCACATCTTGACACTTTCTCCAGGCAAGACAGTCTTCACTTCTCCACATGCCACCGGCGTCCTCAAAGTCTTTTTGGGCCGCAGCTAAAGGGCAAAATCAAGCAGCTTGTTAAAATGACTCGACAAGGTACCGGCAAGGTACCGCTCGAGCTTCGAGGTTCCTCGTGTTAGGCGTATCCACAGGTACGTACCTTCCCCATGCTTTACCGGCCACATCCCGGTCTCAATGCTCGGGAAAGCTCAGCTCTCCTCCTCAGCTCCTGCACGGCCGCCCACTCTCGTTGAGCGCTCATGCGTACTCGCATGAAGTATGCGTAGCTTCCCTGATTCAATTTCAATGTAGTCAAATGGTCCTTGCAGCGGACAGCCGCGGGGTCCTGGCCTGCGCGAAAGGCTTCAAGGCTTCAAGGCTTCGGTCCAAAGAGTCTTCGAGACCGGAAACGATAACCTTATCCCAGTCTCGAGTCATCTCGAGTTGCCACCGCTACCCCGCCGCCACCTCGTTCCCCCCTCGCGAATCGAGCCTTGCCCTCGTGTCGTGAGTCAGCGTTCAAAAGTCGGCAGACACGTACCGCGGTTCAGCGGTATCTCGATCACTACGGAGGTACGGAGGCTGAGGATATCGTCTTCTGCACCCTTGAGACGACGTTGATGTGGACGAAGGATTTCTGCATGGAAAAGATGGAACAAGACTGGGCTTCATCGCCACCACACCCTCTTCAGGCAAAACCTGTCCCTGTGCATCTACTTCCATTTTGGACTGATAAGATTGCCCCGCCTCGTTTCGCCTCTTATGAATATATGTACACAATTCACTTCCGGCAAGCAAAACCTGACAGTGGCGTTGGGTTTGAGCTACCGATCGTGCCCTGAGTCCAACCATTGAACCACATGTGCTGTCACGCCTGCGACCTGGTGACTACAGTGGAGGCGTCTGTTCACGATCATTTTGTGGTGTCTCGAGGGAAACTTACTCTGGAATACTGATGAGGACAAGGCGTGTCAAGATTGCTCTATCCTCAAGTCGATCGTACTGTACAGAGTGAATACCGCTCGTCCCATGCCAGCGTCTGTCTTCGAAATGGTCATACCTCCCACGACTTCTGCGGTCTTTTGCATATCGCACAACTACTCAGAAAGCCTTGCGATCAAGCCCCCCATCCTTACTATGGCTTTAACTGCGCCAATATTGCATCTTGTGGCATTTGTGCTACGCACGACAGCGATTATCCTGAGGCAGTGAGGTAAAGGTCATGCACGGCTCACCTGATTCCTAGGTAGGTGGCAAAGAGACCAGCACTGGACTTGAAGAGATTTAGGTACATTCGTCCATCCCGTGACGGCCAAGTGCAATCTCCCTGTGAAAAGCGTAGGTCGCGACATGGGAGCGCTCCGGACAATCGAGCGGTGCACATTTGTGGATGTTGCCATGTGGTCGAATTTTCATCAGATTCTCCGCCACTCCACGTGCGGCACGAAAAACGAGCCCCCGGAGCAGTTAGCAAAGATTGGTTGATATGCTCCGGCGAGGAGTGAGACTTGTTTTCTGAGCTCTGTGTACTGACCCGCAAAGACCTTGACTATCCATTTCCAAATCAGGTACACGCTTTCATCGCACAACATCGCTTCATGGTTGGCAAGTACTAGGGTGGCGACAACAGCAATGCGCTTGTTCTTTCTGCCGGTCTCCTCACCAGGTCAGCTCGTCTGTCAGCGACCAGTCGGCTGGGGTTTATGCTCCAAGAACAACACACGCCCAACGAGGCTCTCATGTGCTCGTTTGAAAGTGGAGAATTGCATGTTTGCCGCAGAGCCCAGTGCCCTTGCCATAGTGAAGCTCACTGGACCAAGTATTCTCAAATTCCCGCTCAAGACCAAGGAGCTTTGCAATGCTGTTTTACCGCTGCTTTCCCATGTGACCTCTGAAACAGGTTGGTATCTTTCGACTCAAACAAGTTTCGGCCTCGGGGCACGAAGCCAGGAACCAGCTGCTTGCCAAGCTGGTCGTTTACTAGTAGGAGCTTCGCTGTACGAAGGCGACGAACGATCGACCCGGTACGCTTCAAGGTAGTAAGATGGCTGGTGGGCATGATGAAGTACCAGTAAGCCATTGACACTCGCACGATTTCGCCACAAGAAGATTGTGTTGGCAAAATTTTCCTAGGCTGAACAACTGATCCGGTGAGTCACCAGCCGTTGTCACAGAGCTTCACTTTGCATTTGTGCATGGGAGATCATCCAGGTATTGGGTTGTCCATCCTGTACTTGTGCTACTTAAACCCATAAGTTGCTTCTCGACAGCAAACAAACAGCGCCTGACCCCGTTGCAACTTCAAGACCGTTTCGTTTGATCATGATATAACTTCATTTCTCTCATTAGCACTGTCCGAAAGTATTGAGTTGCCGAACAAACGTCCGCCCATCCGTCAGTGAATCAATTCCTTCATAGGTAACGTATATCCTTTGGCCGGTCTATTTCCATCTCCAGGTCACATTCCCAATCTCGTCGTATTTTCACCTGCCGCATCTCCTCCTGCCCTTCCTCACCGTCTTTTCAGGAAAACATCCACCCACCAGGGCTCTTACTCCTACTGCGGCTCTTCTCCCTGACCACGTACATCTTATCGCCCTTCTTGACGAATCCCTTCGTATTGGGAGTCAGAGTGGTAATTGTTTTGGTCTCTTTGGTGTATGGGCCGGTGATAAGTTTGCGCTCTTTCAGGCGCCGTGTGTGTTCGAACAGTTCGTCTTGGAGAGAGTGGTCGATGTATTTCTTGATGATTATGAATTCTTCGTCGCGCTAAAAGGGAGGGAAGGAGATACGTTAGTGAGAGGTCTGATTGGATTGCCAGGGACGTCTGTGGTAGTAGGGATGTAGGGTTTCGGGGAAGAGTGAAAACGAGGAAGGAGACTGCCAGTCGTTTGGACGGAAGTGGAAAGGACAGAACGGTAACAGATATCCAAGTGAGGCACTTTGCGGGAGACTCGTGCAACAAGGACCACCATAAAACAGCAAACAAGGATGTGAAGGTAGTACATACCGCATCCCATTCCCAAGGCAAGCCATAATGATCCAGCGTATCCGGGTGGAGGTATTTTCGGTTTACCTTGATGAAAGTCGGACGGTGGAGATCGATTGCCAACGTGTTGTTTGCTCGCTCGGCTTTCTTCTTGTGTAATACCTCTTCGATGTACTCGGGACTGTAGCCTGTAGATACCCGAAGGAAGTGACACATTAGCCTCGTGTTCCAATCTTGTAATGCATTACCGGATTCCAATAAATAGTCCCAAGCGAATGATTTCTGGCCAACAGCTCGGAACAACCTCCCAAATAGTGAGCTCCGGCTGAAGGCCAGCGACAGCCCAAGAGTGGTTGCCGCCGTCTCGCACCATAGAGTCAGCCAGATCTTTAGAGATCCAGCATGTCCAGCACCATGGGTCGACTAATAGTAACGACCGTAAGGGTAATAGAAAGGTCGTCGCATACCAGCATTCATGAACTTCTCCTTGACTTTCCTCTCGAACTCCTCCTCCTCGGCCTTCTTCTTCTGCTTCTCCTTTTCCTTGCGTTCCTCCTCGTCCTTGAGGATCTGCTTCCTCAACTCCTCGTCCTTCTTCTTCTTGCGCTCCTTCTCCAGCTCGGCTTCCAAAAGAATGGCCTCTCTCTCCTTCTTCTTGCGTCGTTCTTCCTCTTCCTCCTCTATCTTCCAACGCTTGCGCTCGTCTTCGCGTTCTTTCTTGATGCGGTCCATCAGCTTGCGTTCTTCTTCTTCTCGGTGGGACATTTTGGCGTAGTCGAGCTCTTTGCGGTATCTGTAGGGGAGGTCTTCTTCTGTAATCTTATCGCTTGGTCGGCGGTTTCCTCCACGGTCGCGAGACCGGTGTCGATGTCGTGATCTGGAACGGTCGCTGGAGTAGTCGGAGCTGGAGCGAGATCTGCGGCGTCGGCTTCGGCTTCGACTGTGTCCACGCTCACGGTCATCGACGGAGAGGGCACCACCTATATTGATAATTGCAGGTGCCACGCCCCCACCCTGGCTGGCTGCACGAGGGCGACCATGTGGCACCTCGAGGAAATTGTTGACCTCAATGGGTAGGTCATGCCGCCGCCCTCGTCCTCCGTGTTCACTACCGCCATAGGCACTCTTCACAGGCATCAACACATATTCGCGGTCGGAATCGTCAGAGTGTCGGGAGTAGCGCGACATGGCTCGTTTGCTTGAGGATGCCCCTCCAATTAGCGCAACGTCAGCCCTGCCACGAAAGTGCGGTAATCGACAAGTCGAGTGGGTTGGTGGTGGGGTAATTGCCCGACAGCTGGAGAGCCGCCCGGCGAAACTGGGCGTTGAAAATGCAGGTCAGAAATCAGTCCAGGGATATGCCCAGCTAATCAAGTGAGCCTCAATGAGTACAATTGATGTGTTGATTTATCCAAGAAGCAATGACGGGAAAGAGGAGTTCAGGCCGTAGCGGGGAGGTTGTTTGCTTTATCGTCTTTGTGCTGCATGCCAACAAGCCCAGTTTGAGTCTGGACTGCTGAACCGCACCCACAATCTGCGACTTTGGGGGCCAGGAGGACTAAAATGCGGCTGGTACCACTGGCGATAACTGGAACCAAATCCGATGCCGACTGACCTAATGAATTCAGCTTTACCAATGAAAAAGCCAGGCTCGTAAAAGAACCTCCCACTTTCTCCTGAAACGAATCACAAGGACAGGCGACTGCGTCTGAGGAATGTTTGATAATAGCCGAACACGATCTCGTGAATGTTTCGACTGCGAATCTTGAAGGGGGCTGGAGAGCTCTGTTAAGTGTACAGACTGACACGAGAGGTTTCAAATTCCTCAGGTGAGATCATTTTTGCTGTTCACAAACTGCGATCTTGTGGACCTGTGGACGCCTGAATATGCACGTCTTGAAAGCGTGCGTCATTCAAGTCCGCTTGAACTGGCCTGAACAGATCTTCTGCTGGGCGATTGATGCCCGAAGGTAGCGGATAGTCCCCGTGACTCTCGAGCACAGTCTTGGTTCTTACTGCTGTAAAGAGAAACCGCTACCGCTTGCCAAACGCAGGCTCGATCCTGCAGATATGGGCTGTTCAGCATCGCCGATGCTGCCCAATAGCCGGCCATATGGTTTGAGCCTCAAGTCTTTGTCAGGTATAGCGCAGGTGACCATGGCACACTCGTCGCTAGGACGCACATGCACACGTATGATTCATACGGGTCAATATCCCACCCGTCAGCATTCCGCAGTGGTGGCTCTTGTTTGATGAGCTTTCATCACAAAAGTCCATGCCAAATCTGTGCCGATGTCTGCCTGCACCTGTCTCGTACTCGGGTCTCGTGCGGGAAAGCCAATAGAGCTGATTGAAATTTGGCAGGTCACACCTGGTCTACGCACTCGTGTCCAGTCCCAAAAGTTGATGTGTGTTACAGACCGAGGACTCCGTCGGATCATCTAGTAGGTGCAGAAATACTTCAGTCCGTTAAGGTATCATCAACGGGCACCGGTTTGTAGGATCTTCTCAATGTGCTGCCGACTGTTCTTGAACGTTGTCTCTTGATAGTGGAGTTTCTTCTCGAGATCAGTGATGTCCTTGGCCAGGGACGTTGACTCAGATGCCAGTCGTTGATTCAGAGTATTTATGGGTACAGCAACGAACCTGAAGACATCGATTAGAAAGGCGATTTTAAATTGCAGGGGTGCGTACATCTTTCCAACGCCTTCGTAGATGTTCGTGTCTTTCGAGAGGGACTTTAGCTCATTGGAAGTAAGCTGGTTCAACCTCGCATCGCGTCTTTTCGTGGTGAGTTCTGCCTGCGTTTGCGTGATTTTTTGCTGGGAAAGGACGGCCTGTGTCTCGACTTCTTGGAGCAACTGCGACTAAAGTGAGCAAGAAGTGACAACAGCATGAAGGCAGGTGGAACCTTTTGCAATGCAGCGTTTGGAATAGACATCTTGACGCTGGCTGTATGCAGACCTTGAGGGAACAAGTAGATGTGAGGTCGAGAATTTGAGCCTCAATTCGACTGACTTTGAAGGATTATGGAATCGCGCGCCTTGAAAGTGTTTACACGCGCCTGGCTCGCCCGGGAATAAAGGCCGAGGGATCGCGGGCTTTGCAAAATGGAGGGGCAAGTGACTGTTGGGTGCTTTCTCCGGCGCTTTTTCACGTGCTAAGGATCCGCCTAAGCCCTGTGATTCTGAGTGAGGGCCGACGTCATCTTGAGGACGCGAGGCCGAAACACGTTTTATCACGGACATGTGTTTGCGTTGTAAGCAATGCGTTTGCTTGAAATCTTTTCCACCTGCCGCCGGACTCCGACTTGTCCTGTTCTCACAAATTTGAGAAGTCATCCTCTCATTACAATGTTATAGTTTCAGTCGACCACCAAATCCATCAAGATTTCGCCGCTGTCAACCGCAAAGATGCTCGAGTGGCTACCCTCCATTCCATACCCTCCACCAGGTCAGCCCGGTTTCTGGGATCCGGTGACTAGCACCATTCAATGGTGCGAAGAGGTAGGAGCAGGCGGATGCAGATCGAGAGTTACTGAGACTGACGCGAGAAGGACTATTATGCCACCTACTACTCCGCCGAGATCATCAATACCCTAACCAACTTGATGTTCATCTACCTCTCCTATGCGGGCGTTAAGAGCTGCAGGAAACATGGACATGACACAGTTTTCCAGGTTGCATACTTCGGATACTTTCTCGTTGGCTTCGGCAGCTTAATGTTCCATACGACGTTGAAGTATCCCTGGCAATTGGTGGACGAGCTTAACATGATATACACCACCTGCCTGATGGCATTCGCCTCACTATCCTACTCCAAACCGAAGGAAACCCAGATCAACTGGGGCGTATTCTTCACTCTCTTCTGCGCCGCCATCACACTGTACTACCACTATCTACAAGACCCTGTCTTTCATCAAACCGTGTACGCCATCCTCACTGTCTTCATTGTCTTCCGCAGCCTCTACGACATGGAGACGACCCTGCGACCGTCCCTGCGGAGATCCGAAGAAAAACATCGTCTTGAAAGAGAAAAAGCAGGTGTCCCCGATTTGATCAGTAAGGAACAGCAGGCATATGAAAACCAAAGAGACCGAGAAATACTCAAGACATTGTGGATTCTAGTGGCCTTTGGCGTAAGCATTTTCCTGGGTGGATTCTACTTTTGGTACCTTGACATCAAATACTGCTCAACACTGAGGCAGTGGCGTAGAAGTATCGGCATGCCTTGGGGATTTTTCCTGGAGATGCACGGGTGGTGGCATTTGATGACAGGAATCGGCGCTTATGACTACATTGTCTGGGGGATATATCTGCGTCACATCTTCAATGGAGATCAAGAACATTTCAAGATGGTATGGCCCAGCTTTTTCAGGCTACCTGAAATAGTGCGAGTGTCAGATCCGCTACGAGAAGCAGGAAAGAACAAGGCTTATGACAGTACTGGTAACGGAGTTGCAACTGGCAATGCCAATGGGCATGTCAAGAAACGAAAATGAGATAACGACGGCTGGGCGTCAGACTGGATGGACTGTCCACTGGAATAGGAGCAACTCAGCTAGTGCCGGGTTCAGCACAACACAGTTTGACAGACTACTCATCTTGTTCTCGGACTAGGCCATTGTGCCCTTGTGCCTACGTTCACTCTCTACTGACTGTTGCAGTAGCAGCGGATTTTCTTGATTTGGACGAAGCACCTCGACTCATCTCATTGTAACTTTGCCATCCTCCTTCACCCGTTTCACTTTAACCTCATTTACATTCACCTCAGTTCAGTCGATGAAAGGACCTGTCACATCGTGACGAAGTTCTCTGGCTTTGGCATTTGACTACAAAGGCAGTCTCGAAGCAACTGCATGCAGTCACTGTTGCCGGGATATGCCAGTCCCATCTTTTTGGAATTCTCCTCCTCTCCTACAGTAAGATCTCGTTAGTAGTATGGGCTCGTTGAGGGTCATTTCATAAGTATTAGCGTGGGCAATACCTGTAAGTATTCTCTTGGCAGGCACGTGCACAACCAAGATTGGGGCATTCTTAAGTTTCCGAAGCCCTCGAGCCAGTCGCAAAAATAAGTGGCAGTCAGACCTGAAGACAGGCCGTTTGGCGGTGAAAAAAGTACACCCGATGGCATTGGGGTGCCCCGTGGTGTCCAACAACCACCTTTTATTGTATGTGACTTTAGTACGAAATTCGATCTACAGACAGGCCGCTTCGTAATGCTAACAGCATACTTGATAGGACTCAGGTGCCCGCGATGTCCAAACTCAGCTGCAATAAGTAAGGCAAATCAGGTCAGACCGTGTGCTACTTATTTTTTGAACTGGCTCGCCGGCTTGCCTGAGACGCGAACTTGAACAATCTGCGAACTCCGCGCTTGAACTTTCATGACCTGTGCTGTTCCTACACACCTCTTCCTCCATCTACTTCAAGAGCGACATCTCTACACCTTTGACGATGTTCAGGAAGGTCCGATCCACAGACGTCCTTCGTATGGCCTGAGTCTGCCCTCGACCACGTCGCCGTAGGTGCTCATGTACGTGCCTTTGGCAGCCTCACTCGAATGCATGACTTGACAAGGCTGCTCTGCACCCGAGAAATTCAATGCCACAACAGCCTTCCTTCTAGATCCGTGCTTCTCGTAAATAAACACGTTTAAATCTTCGTCTTGCACTGCTTTGTAGATTCCATGCACAAGAACGTCGGCATGCTCTTTACGAACCTGCAGAATCTTTTTCCAGAAAGACCTCACAGAATGCTCGTCCGAGAGTTGATTTTGGACATTTACGAGCGCATAATTGTCGTGGATGCGCATCCAGGGCTTTCCCTGGGTGAAGCCCGCATTTCGGGACCCGTCCCAGGACATGGGGATGCGAGCATGATCTCGAGCCAGACTTTGAAGTGCAGCGAAGGCGCAAGCCAAGGCTTTCGGATCTCCTCCAGTCCGGGCGCCGATGGCTTTATAGAACTCGACACTTAAGATGTCCTTGTACTCCTCAATGGGCCAGTCCTTTGGAGCATTGACCATGCCAATCTCTTGGCCCTGGTAAAGGAGCAAAGTCCCGGACAAAGTTGCCTGGAGCATCGCCAGAAGCTTGGCGGTCTGCACGCGGGACTCTTCGGTGAGATCACTGCCCCAACGTGAGATGGATCTCGCTTGGTCATGGTTCTCGAGGTAGGTCGTTACCCAGCCATCTGAATTCGCCAAGCTACCCTGAATGGCAGCAACTGCCGACGCCAGCTTGGACAGTGTCCAGGAATCCTCTGGCGAAACCTCATATCGAGTTGAAATGCCCGGCGCAAAGCCGACATTGACAAGGTCGAACTGGATAGCCATATTAAGTTGTTTGGCCGAGGCTGAGACATACGACAAGATGTCACTGTCCGGGCCTAGTTCGCCCACCGTCATGATCGCACCATACTGGGCAAAGACATTGTACATTTCGCTAAGGAACTCGTGTATCCGAGGGCCGTTGCATACCACATCCCTTGGCCACTGGTACTCCGACGTCTCGTTCGTAATCTCAGCATCGGGAAGCCCAGGAACTTTGCTGTATAGGTTGACGGTGTCAATCCGGAAGCCGTCGACGCCCTTCTGAAGCCAAAAGTGCATGGAAGTCTGGTATATAGCCTTGCGAGTCTCGCTATTGTCCCAGTTTAGATCTGGCTGTTCGGGACAGAACAGATGAAGATAGTATTCTTGAGTTCCCTCATCCCACTCCCAAGCACTACCACCAGAGAACGCACCCCAATTATTGGGAGGCTTGCGATTTCCCTGACTGTCATATCGAGGAGGACGCCAAAAGTACCAGTCGCGCTTAGGATTGTCCTTGGAGGAGCGGGACTCTTTGAACCACGCATGTTCGTTCGAAGTGTGATTGATGACTAAGTCGAGCAACACCTTCATCCCGCGCTTATGGCAAGCGGCGATGATGGCTTCCATATCCTCAACCGTGCCGTAAGGAGGATATACACTCTCGTAGTCAGAGATGTCGTACCCCATGTCGTGCTGAGGGCTGTCGTACGTAGGACAAATCCATATCGCATCTGCGCCACTGTCTTTGATATAATCGATGCGTGACAGTATTCCCGGTAGATCACCAATACCGTCACCATTCGAGTCTTGAAAGCTGGCGGGATATATCTGATATATGTTCGCCTCCTTCCACCAGGGAGGTGTGCTATCAGCCATGGTCAAGCGGAAAGTTATTTGGTTGTGATAGAGGAAACAATTGTTGTTCGTGCAAAGTCTGTCTGATGAGGCTGTGATATGGAGAACCCACGAATAGGAGACCGAAGGCTTTGGGAAAGAAAGCAATCCTTCTGAGAGAGCTCTTGAGGGTATCGATGTCGTTATATAGAGTGTTCGACGCATCGCCGAGGAAAGAGCGCTGGCGTCTTCATCGACATGAAACCCATATGTCGGCCCGAGATAGAAGCTTAATATGTATTGCAAGCATTGCGCTTGTCTTGATTGGCTTGGTGACACATCCTCCACGGTTGCGGGGTCTTGCAACAGCGGCAAGTGAAGAGAATATTGGACGTTCTTCCGGCCTGGTCACCTGGTGCAGAAGCTTGCAGAAGCGAATCTGGAGTATTGACCAAATTTAATGAATGGCAAGGGTGGTTGATCGATTTTAGGAGGTCCGGAGGGCGGCTTTGCGAGGTTTCTCGATTTCTGGTTCGATGACGTTTAATGAGTATGGCGTGGGAAGTGATGAACTTTTTTGGAGACATGATGTATCGTTTCAACGCAAACGTAACAGCCGCAGGCCAGACCCCAACAACCTCGAATGCCCTCAATAGTCTTATTCACGATGGTTAAGACCCGAACATCCAAGCGCCTGCCTGGAGGAATCAAACCCCTTGATGACGATCGAGACTAAAGAACCTTCAAAACCGTTCGTTGGAAAGGCCGGCGGCATGACCATTTTATAGATTTGACATGATCTGCTCACACTTCAAGTGCGAGTCGGGTGACCATTCATCCGTTCGAGGACGTGCCTACAGAAATGTGGGCACAGAAGAGCCTTGGAAGCATCAGAGGTCTTCTTGGATCAACAGAACAGGCTGAGTCAAAGGTCTTCTTGACGAGACTGCTTCTATGAGGTTGGTCACAGAGCTTCTGCGCTGCAACGAGGTCGCTTGCATTCCCTGGTTAGAGGGAAGGCGGCTCGGTAGTAGCAGGGGTGGGATTGTGGATCGAAGCACACAATCATGCTAGCTGACGAGGAGGCCCGACGAAGTATTCGTTTTTGCTGAAGTCTGATACGCAGCCGAGCAACAATAACAAGAACTACCTCGGAGCGTTGTTGACTTTGTGACTTTCTTCTCCTGCGCGCCGTTCTGTCACACTGCCGAATGGATCGTATTACTCGACTCTGCATTCAGAAACAGGTCGTCTGGCCTTGAGTCACCATACAGGCGATTGATAATGCTAAGTGTCTTCTCTTGCAGGACTTCACGGTGGACCGGTGTCACATACGTCAATTCCAACAAGAAGTGCTTGATGAGCAATAGGTCTTGTATTCTCAATCGGGTCTCCTCAGTAAAATCTCCCGGCGGTAATGCCAGCACCACATCGGCGACGCTGGTGGTGATCTCAAATAGCTTTGGAACAAGTCCCACGTTGTAGACTGCCAAGTTGTAATGGGATAGCGTGGCTAGGCACGCTTTGAGGTGCTTCGAGAGCCGTAGAGGCATGAACAGCGAAAGAGCCTCGGGTTGGTCGGCTTTTGAGGATAGCAGCATGTTGGACACGGCCATCTGCCACATAACGGTCCGTAGCCAGTGACGCGTAATGATCAAATCAACTTGCTGTATAGGCTGAAGCATAGTAATCTCAGGGTCCCAAGAAGGATCTGCGAGTTGCTGGTGCTTGGCTTGGATCCAATCAGCCGTCACCAAAGACCGTTCCCTCCAAAATCTGATAAAGTCTTTGTCGACAACGAGATAGTTCTCGACAATATGGTTCCAGCCTCGCTGAACAGAGCTTTGAGGTGAACCCGTCACATCCGGCAGAGACGGCAAGGGGTCGAGACAAACAGTTGTCGAGCCATTGATCGCTAGAACTCGTTCATGAATAAACAACACCCAATAAATACGCTCGCGGCGTGCATATTCGGTTGGATTGACCGCCTTTTCTCCCAGAAAGGCATCAAGACCACGCATGAAAATAAGGGAGATGGTCTCTCGTAGGTAGAAGAAAGCCAGGTCCGATCGCTGGGTGACCATCAGGCAAACCTCTATGAAGACACAACCGATAATCCTAGTCAGTGTTGGTGCATTACCAATCATGAGGGCGTCGTGGTGGTTAAGAGCGAGCTCGACCATCTCCGCGGTCTGTTGATAGCAGTTAGGCTCCCACGTTTTGGACTGTTGCCTGGTGAAAAATCCAACGCCGGCAGCGGCGTAGACAAGCGCCGCTGCATCCCGGTCGACATGCATTTCCCGGATATATGCTCGAAGCTCAGCCTCTTCCAGGATGGGACATACAGGATACAAATTCTCCATGTACTCTGGGACCATGCTGTGAAAGAGCTCGGGTTCGAGAGGAACAGAAGATGCAGGCATTGCAGCCGAGCTTTTCAGGCTAGAGTAGAGCGGCCTGGACAATGGGGACGTCGGTGTAGAGGGCTTGCGATACCGGCCCTGAGCCCGCGCAATCCTGATGCCCCGGCCGGCGACTCCTAGACGCGAACGGCCGGCTGCTACAGTATGGGCATCCGCATAGGTGCATGCTAAACCATGCTTTTGGCATTGCTGGCAGGGCTGATGGCCAGGACAGCGGACCTTACGACCCCTGCATTCGTCACAGGCGTGCGATATACGAGGCCGAGACATTCGAGACACATCGACAAAAGAAAGCAGCCATTAGAGGCACAGAATGGTGTGTAGGCCAGGAGGTTTGAAACTGACACGCGTTGTGGTGGTCGATTCGAGACGGTGACGCTGCCAAGCCCAATTTGATAATGACGCGAAAGTTGGAACTTTAAACCTCAGTTGAATTTCACCGCAATCCTCACGTAAAACTCACTCCCATTTCTGGCTTGAATCATTGGCAACAAAGGAGACATGCAGGCCACCCTGAGCTATCTCGCCCCGCAACCTTCGCCAATTCTATGTGGCAATCGCGCTGTCGTGAATGCCTTGTTCAAGCTTGGCGCGTGTTCGTTCCCATCGCAACACGAACATTCCAACCCCGAGTCATGAAGCACTGATCCACGTAGGGCGACTTGACGATTCTTCTGACGTGCAGCACAGGCCACGAATTCCTTGAAATAGCAAAATCTTCAGGTTGTCGGGGAATGCTCTGGTCGCAAGGCTCCAGATCCTGTCATCTTTCCAGTAGGTCAACATGTTGGTATCTCCGATTGCTGATTCTTTTCCTTCCAGTAGTTCTCTCATTTCGTCGTTGTCATAATTATCAATTCCTTCGAACTTTCTTTCAAAGCCTCTACAGGCCTTTTTTGCTTTGGCATGGCTCCTATGCTCGTTGCCATTTTAATATGGACCTCGTTATCACTTTTGATTTCCAGCACGACAGCCGGATACATCCCTGAAGCGGTTGAAAGGCGGGTCTCGAGGGCCCTGTCGATGCGCAAAGCCCGAGAGGTTGCTCGCAGATCAGATCCGAGTTGCACCATAGAAATTACAATCACGAAGGTTCTAGTGTTGATTCCTGTAAGTAGGATGTCAAGATTCCGTTTCATTCGCTGACAGAAGTCTTTTAGATTCACATCAATTATTATGCCACCGCGAATACCACGTTACGGGTGTTTGATTATTTCACGCTCAACATCAACAATGCGCCAACGAGTATCGATTCTATCTACACAGGAACCACTGCAAGTTTTATAACTCAGTCAAATGCGGTGCCGCAGCTGCCTATGGCACATGTAACGTAAGGATTCTTCATATTTGCCTCGATCAGTGTTGACGAGCACAGGCATTCGTCTCCATCGTTTACGTACGTGGATGGCTACTCGTTCATGCTTATATTGACGTTACTGGATACAAACAACCGCCCCAAGAAACGCCAGACCAGTTCATATCTTGGAGGATCAGGCCAAGCCACAGATAGCTGTGCCGATGCTGTCGTTTATAGCCTGGTCAACGGTCAACTATTCGCAAACTCAAGTTCTAGTACCTTGCAATTCGGTACGACAACGGGTACAACATACGCCAACTTTACCCCCAGCAGCAATCCTGGGAACGTCACCACGGCTTTCTCAGTCGACACCCAGAATAACTTGTTGTGGAGCAACCCCGATTTCTTCAATTTCAGGGCGAGGTTTTGTGTCCTCTCCGACAATACGATTGTTGCGGTGTTTGCCGATCCAACGCTCGCCCCGTCAGGCTGCTATTTCGTAACCTTAAGCATGACAAGGATCAGCACTTGTGCCGTTGCTGCTGGAGCACCACCGTTGAGTGGACCATCTGGACCATCGGGTGAGCCAAAGTTCTAGAACACAAACTCGTCTACTAACAGAGATGAAAGGTCCCCCTGGGTGAGTCGCTAACTAGTTCGCGCCCCCGCCTCTTGCAGCCAATACCACTTTCACCGGCTGATCGTCTTTCGTGACGACCTTGCGACATGACGCCTTTCCTCAGATCTGACGCCTGTCATGGTGCTGACTTGTTTGCAGTCCTACGGGTGATGTCGGAGCTACTGGTATGTTGCGCATTAAATGCGGAGAGGTATTGACTAGGGGGTTTCAACTTGCTGACAATGACCACCCAGGACCTCAAGGATTGCAAGGTAAACCCCACCGAGTCCGACATGGCACACCCGTCGTGACGATTCCAGTGGCTTTTGCGCCTGGAAGTCGTACCTGTACCCGTCCAAGCGCAAATCTCTACCAACCATACCGCCGGAAACTTCTTGTCACTTATAGACAAACGCTGATTCTTCTATTAGGGCCTCAAGGAATCCCTGGTGTGACTGGGCAAACTGGACGTAAGCTGGTCTCAATCCGGGCGCAGACAAGATGCTTATTAATCTCTTTCAGCCCCTGGTGCCACGGGACCGACTGGCCAGCAAGGTGAGCTGTTTTCAATATGCTTTGATAGTAAATCATCTGGAGCTGACGCCAAAGATAGGTATTCAAGGAGTGGCTGGCCCACCCGGCGTAAGGCTCATTTTCTGGTCATAACGACGACAGTAGCTCTTTTGACTGTTGAGGCTGACTGATTCATTTTGCACAACAGCCATCCGGGCCAAGTGGCGCACAAGGAATCCCCGGAGTTACTGGCATAGCGGGCCCTTCAGGTATGTCGCTGATTCCTTGAACGTGTCTATTCCTCCAAAACGTGTGGGAGCCCCAGCGCAGGAGAGGTGCTACGCAATGCGGCCGTCTTCCTTCGCGAAGCGGCAGTATTCCCTCACGAAAAGGCATTGTTCCTTCATGAAGTGGCAGTGTTCTTTCATGAAGAGGCAGTGTTCCTTCATGAAGAGGCAGTGTTCCTTTACGGAAAAAAACAGTGTTCCTTCGCGAAAGAGCAGTGTTACTCGACTTTCTTTTCTCTGCCTTTGACACCGCGTCTTGATGACGGTTTATTGTGATTCCCGGAAAACAACCCATCCCTGTCGCAAATGGCGATCCTGTACCATCAAGCATAAGCTGTCACCCTCAACCGCAACCCGTGCTTCGTGGTTCGAGGAGTTGGCTTCAGGGTGATTCATTTATGTGATCTATTTTCACAGTGCAGATTTCTCGTTTCAGGTAGTAAAAACAGCTCGTTGACCATTTTATCTAGGGCCGGCTGGCGCGCAAGGTGCTCAGTACGTTATCACCCTTCCCAAATCTGCTCAATCCGTTGTTCCGATTGCCATCTCTCTACCCAACGATGACAACATCTTAATTATGTCCCTTCGATATCCGTTTTTAATCCAAAGACATACTGACACTGTCATAGGGGCATTCAAGGGGCATCTGGACGTAAGTGCTCTCCAAGGCTGCACCGATATGGTTGATTTGGTCAGGTTTGGCCATTTCTCGCTAACTGAGCATCAGCATCTGGTCCGGCGGGTGCTACAGGAAGTCCTGGAAGCCAAGTAAGTCCTCGTGGGGATATCATCATCCTCTGACGATTTGATGCATAGCTGACAGATCTTAGGGAATACAAGGTCAACCAGGACGTAAGCCATCGATATCTACTCCGACGCGTTGCAATGCCTTTTACTAAGCGAGCTTCAGCTTCCGGGCCAGCTGGCCAAAATGGAGCCCAGGGAATACAAGTAAGTCGTGCTGCGCCGCATCATGATGCGCTTACGATCTTTAACAGTGCTAATTATTCTATGTAGGGCCCCAGCGGTCCATCAGGCCGTAAGTTCTTCCACTGTTTGCATTCGATTCCTGCTGACGAACACCAGCTGCCGGAATCGCCGGGCCAACGGGTGCTCAGGGCGTTCAAGTGAGCTCTTCCCATCGCTATCTAAGTCGTATATCGCCGGCGAAATTGATGCTAACAAGCAATTCAAGGGAAACCCTGGAATCCCGGGCCCGAGCGGGCCATCTGGCCGTGAGTCTGCTGGCTGGCTAGCTATCGTCTTTTGGTGCTAACGTTGACTAGCTACGGGCGCTCCTGGACCAACGGGTGCTCAAGGCGTCCAGGTAAGCCGTTCTGCTCGACGATGATTGTGTTAAAGTGCGAGAAGGGTGCTAATCGGCTTTTGTAGGGCATTCAAGGAAATCAAGGAATAGCTGGACCATCCGGCCGTGAGTTCTCCGGCGACCGTTCACGCGACCAAACTAACAATCCTCAGCATCTGGTCCGCAGGGTCCCGCCGGAAGTACCGGAGCAACGGGCGGTAAGTCTTCCTGAAAGCATTCCACGACCCCTGGCTTTTTTCGACCCGCACACTGTTTTGTAGTGCTAACGACAAACCAGCGACCGGTCCCCAGGGCCCAAAGGGCGATGCAACAATACAGTTCGCGTACTTAGGCTGCTGGAGCCAGGGCTGCGACAGTGTAGGCTGTAAGTCCGTGTACGTGAGCCAATACGGCCTCGACAGCCAGAGCAACCTTGGTGGGTACAACACTACTTTGACAGGCAGTTCGACCAGCAACATCGATGCTCAATGCGCTGCCATCTGCATCACCAAGAGCGGAGCCAACTTCTTCGGCACAATGAGTACCTCAGGAACTACGACGGCAGAGTGTTATTGTGGAAACCAGTTGACAGGGGCACAGAGTCTTCAGACGAATTGTGTCACTTGCTATGGGCAGAGCGTGGGGTTGTGTGGCACGTATAGAACGGGCGTTGCGATATATGCAAGGGCGTTCTGAGATGTAAGGGGTCACCAGAAGAGCTTGGGTGACGAAGGACTAAGGACGGACATAGTTTTGTTCTTTTCCCGGCAACAGGCGTTCATGGTACTGAGCATTGTTGAAAACCGGGCGATACGAGGGTGCTGTAATTGTCCAAAGCCGACGAGCCAATTTAAAAAATAAGTGGCACACGGTCTGACCATTATTTTGCCATCCCTATTGTAGCTGGAGTTAGACATCAAGGGCACCTCAATACTATCAAGTGTGCTGTTAGCATTACAAGGCAGCCTGTCTGTGGATCTATTTTGTACTAAAACTTACTTTTTATAAAGGGTCGTTAGATAGCGCGGGCACTCCTGTGCCATCGAGTGAACTATTGGCACCGCGAAACGGCCTGTCTTCAGGTCTGACTGTCATTTATTTTTGCGACTGGCTCGCCGGGAATCAGCTCCGGACGAGAGGCGCCCCCAGGCTAACGTGGGGGAGCCCGGCGGTGGATTTGCCACGAGGCCACTTCTCGGCATCCATAACGTGACAACGCGAGTCACCACGTCCTTTCTCTGATCATCCTGCAAATGAAGCAATAGTCGCAGTAACGCGTGAGACGCAGCATGAAGATGAGTACCTTGAAGTCCAGTTAATTGAAAGTAATGATAGCGTCACCGGAGAAGGAGCTTGTGTCCTGCAACTCGACTTTGTTCCTCTTACTTCCAGTCATCTTAAGCATTTACAAAGACATCAAAATCTCCGCAGTCATCGAGGACAAATATGGCTGGTCCTCCACCAAATTCGAATACAGTGTCGAACACGCTCTCCACGCACCGTGCATTGCTGGATACGGTCTGCTCTTTTCTGACCGTTACAACCCACCACATTCTCTACCTTCGGCGAATCTACCCACCGGTCTCCTTCCTCTCAACTCGGGCATACAATTATCCAGTCCGTCAAAATCGCCATCCGACTGTCTGCGCCTGGATCAACGACGCAGTCTCCGCGGTCAGAGATCAACTCGAAAAGAATACGGTCGAGAAGGTTTCACTCTGCATTTACGAATGTGATGGTAATCGCGTTCTTGAACGATGGACGTTCGATCTTCGATCATTGCCTTCCGTCGCAAAACGAGATCGAGATGTTCCTTTTGAATCAAACTCACCGGACGACGGCGACATGCTGAACAAAAGAGTGAACCTTGCAGATCTCGAAGCAGATTTTCGTGCGACATTATCTCGGATCACCACCTCTTCAGGACGACTCAGACCACTGCCAGAAGGGCCTGGCTCGCCTGAGTGCAGTTTCACACTAGCTATAGAGGTCAGGGATAAAGCTGATCGGCCCGTGGGCCGCATCGAGAAGGAAGAACGGAAATGGGTTGCTGCAGAGCCAGAATCGTTCCTCGACAGTCCTCCTCCGTCGTCTCCCGTTCGACAGCCTCAACGAGACAATCAGCAACCTCGTCAAACCCTGCCTCAAACACATCCAGTACGCCGTCTCGAAGCAGGCGAGCTTCGCTTGGAGGTCTGGGTCGAAGAAGCAGCGGCTAAATTTGAGTTTGATCTTCCAGAATCTACACCTGGCTCCTCCTTAAATCCGCAAGAAAGAGCCGCAAAGATGTCCTACGGAGCAGGAAAAGAGAAGTTTGACCCAGGGGATATGTACCCATATGACCTCGAAGCTCCAGATGTCAACCGCAAGCCACAAGGAGGTGCAATGACAGACTACCAACGGGGATAATGCATCTACTGGATGCCGGAAGTCGCCAAATATTATGGTACTTATACGGGGCATCATTCTCCAAATCGCTCGGATCTGCGGACATTACAGTTCCAGAGGGGTACCCAGCCTCAGGGTGTCACTGCTGGTAGCGATTGAAGCCTCTCCCGCCCCGTCTAGCAGCACAAGCTCTATCCCTTGCCAGCTCAGTGCGTTGGGCCCGCATATATCGTGGAGTCGCCGAAGACGATTCTGACCCCCTCTCGAAGCTTTTCCTCATGCTTTAGGCGCATTCGGATTGAGCGTCACCGAAAGTGTTGTAGGAGATTCCTTCACCACAGTCGTACTCTTGAACGTCAAGAGCGAAGCGCTCTGTCTGCGGGAACCCCCAATCACGCCTTTGCTAGGCTCAAAGTGGAGTTTCAGATGACCTACTGCCGCAGCAACCGTGCCAACCTCAGTCAACCATGGCAGATATGGGATCCTTGCCCAGAGGAATTGTTTCTGCAAAACAGCGTTCATGCACATATCTCAAAGATCACACCGCTGCCTTCTCGCCAGGAGCTCCATTAGCCTATGTCTCTTCAACATGTTCCAGAGTGTTCACAAAAATTCTTTGTCCAAACTTTTCTCAAAATCAAGCATTTCCTTGCTCATTTTATTGTTGCCCTATGCCCTATGCCCTAGCTTTTCCTGTAGCACGCCAACGGTGCCGTCAACAGAGAGGCTGTGGGATCTGTAGTGAGGGTTCCAGGCCGTTGCAAGAGAGTGGGGAGGGTGGGCTGGCGCTTCGCAGGCTTCACAGCCTTCGTGGGCTTCGGAGTCAGCACAGGCAAGTACTGTAGAGGTCGTGGACGAGTTCTCGCCTTCGTCGAAGTCGTCGCTGAGACGAAAACTGGTTACGCCGGGGACATAAAAGCACCAGAAAATGCAGTCCTCGAAAGTCGACGCGGAGGCATGCTTGAAACTCATTCCCCAGTGCCCCGCGCAGAAAGCGTGCCCGGCAGGAAACGCGAGGCATGGTCGAAACGCGGTATCACGTGATTCAGCGATGGAGCGTCTGGCGCTTCACAAACGGGCTGCCACTGGTGGCTGCAACTCGGTTTCTTTTCATCCTGTCACTTTGTTTCCCTTGTCTTCGCACATGGTGGAGGAAGTCGCACAAGATTGATGTGGGTGGCTTCTTTGGCTCAAGTACTCGGCGATGCCGTGGACGACTCAAAGCACGTTTGCGACTAAGCGGCAACTTATGGCGACTGACACTCCCAAACATCGGTCGCTTCAGCTCAGACTCCAGGAGTTGTACAGACACTTCATTATTTTCTTCTACGCCTAAGTCAATCGGAAAGCATGCAACCAAACTACAAGGCACGGTTGCTTTTTTCCGAAGTTGAAGCAAGACCACACTTTGCCATTTGTTCTTTTCAGTCGTATTCGCTGTTTCTCCACTGATCATGACTGGTAGTACGGACGGGAATAAAACCCTAATTGTTGATTGCCCCAATCGAAGACACACAGTACATTTTTCAGAAATGGCGATCCTAAGCCCATATTGTCATTTCCATTGTCAAATATGGGCGTACTGCATTGACTGCCACTGCCGGTGATCAAATCCTCTGGGTTGATAGGGAGTACGCTGCCACCAATGTCGAAAGCGAGATAGGGTGCAGTGGCGTCACAATCCACAGTATAGCCCGACCCTGACTTCTGTGCTGGAGGGTCAAAGAGAGCAGCGATGGCATCGGCTGTAGCTGTTGGAAAATCCAACCCTGGATTACCGTTATCTATGGTGTATTGTACGCCAGCATAGGTGTTGATGCCGGAGCCACTGCTGCCAGCCTGGATGCTTGAGAACGTCGTGGTGTACCCTGGGTGGTCGACGCCCCCTGCAGCTTCCCATGGTCCGGTAACGTAGGAGCTACTGGCGTTGACACGAGGATCCTGAAGGGCTGGGAGGGACCCAAGAGTGATATAGCCGCCAGTACCAGAAGCGGATGCGTCGCGAGAGAGAATGAGCGAGAAGTATGGCTGATCGACGACACCTTGATCGATGAAAGTCTGCATAATAGGAGCGAACCCGGTGGAGCTTGCAACTCCCATGCCTAGAATTCCAGAGATTGAACCCATGAAGTTGGGATCCGTCTATAAAGCTAGCATCAATCGTGATGGTCGAAAGCAGAGGGAGAAAGCGGGAAGGAATTGCTCACCACTTTGTCTGCAACACCAATATGCTGCGACGTGACTGTCAGACCAGCAAGAGTAACATCCGCGGTGCCTGTATACCCTGAATCTGTGTTGGTGTTGCCGCCACTACCGTAAGATATCGACCACGTTCCTCCGTCTGCTTGAAAGTTGCCACTTTGCTCATCGTATGTGTTGCCCCAATTACAGTCTCCACCCAAACAAGTAACGTTAGACCCTACTACCCAAACATCACCGCTTCCAGTATCTAAGGTGAGGTCAAAATTCTCTGTGCCGAGCGATACTTGGGCCACAAATGAGCCTCCACTTTTTAATGGGTCCAGGATCTGTCCAATCTGGCGAGGATGAACCCGCTTCCGAATCTGCTCGCGCTCGGTAGAATGGCTAAGTCTTTCACGCTGAAAGAGTGGGATTAGGGCATTTGGATTTGCCGCAAAACTCGCGGTCACAAGGCTGGAAGCTGTAATTGCTGTGATAACCGGCTTCATGATTGATCGGTCAACCAAATTCAGAACTTTCCGGTATGCGATCTGGATCATAAAAATGAATGTGCGTAGTGGTGAAAGAGCGAAATATTCAGATCTGCCATGAAACAAATGCTATGTATGCAGTATGTATTCAAAGCTGGAATTGTATGGCTGGAAATAGATGGGGCGGCAACACCACAGCCCTGTGGCTTAGTTTCGCCCATTCACGTACCAGTAGAAGAGCCGCATAATGCAATCTAACAGGGCTGCAACGAGCCTTCCCCGTGGTAGCTCGCGGGAAAGTTTCTGGACGTGTTCTGTATGAGTGCCAGGCGTCCTGCAACGGTAGAGTCAGGTCGCACAGCATGTAGTGAATGGCCGAGGCGTTTTCTTGGTACGTAGAGGTGTCGAGGTTCAGGCATATGCACATGGTCGAGGGTGCAGTACTCCGAGCCGCCCTTCGCGCACACGGCTCAGTCAAGCTCGCGCTAAGTTTAGGCTCACCAGGCTAAGCTCCGACCTTGAGGGAGCACCACCAATGGTAAGCATTCGCTACTTTTTCGTCTTCTGCTCGAAATCGAGACTCAGCCTCATTAATTTTGCATGCATCAACGTCGGCATGTCTCTCGATTGACTTCCACCTGGCAGCATCAAAGCAGGACATCGGCTTCTTCTCGTTTACTAGGATAAAGCACAGCCATATGATCTCGGGATCAATTGAGCCTGCTAGGGATACCGAAGTGCCGAAGAATTGACCATAAACTTGTCACTGACCCTGACCGACACAAATAGCCCCTTGCTCCAGAAGTCTCCAGTGGCACGAATAGGCGTTGCAGCTCGAACGGCACAGAAGTGACCAGATCACACTTGCCTGCGCAAGCTCCATCTGTGCCGCATCAGGACAAAATCGAGTAGGCAATTCAATTGTCCAGCCGTTACGCCCTTTTGAAAATTACGGTTGAGCTCGAATCCTGAATTTATGATATCTACGTTCATCAAGTTCCGAAACAGAAGCTATCTCGCCAAAAGTATGACGTCATGTGATCCTGAACTGAGCCTTTTAGTACTCACGTTCTTTGAACGCTTACCCTAGGGAAAGTATGTCCACTACATGGTCCTGCCAGTTCAAATTCCCCATACAACAGTGCCAACACTGACACTGATAGATGTGATCTCCTATTGCTTCATCATTCAATCGCCCGGCCAGTTTATGGAAAACATGAGCGACGGCATAATTGCCAATCGACAAGAATCACGCTCGCGAACACAGAGGAAGGCAAGAGGCCAATAGTGGTCTGGTGCCATGCCATCCGGTACGGCGAGTGCAAACAAATCATCTCAACGATAGATGCCATGACGCAGGAGCTGGGAGGAGACAAAGACGTATATTGATTGAAGACGACACACTCGAATCTAGGCAAGCATTGCAACGGACTTTCTTCTCTCCTTTCTCCCCTCCCAAGTCCTCCGGCAGGCCTCTTACTTCTGTTTCGCCCCGATCGGCCATTTAATGAATGTCGAGCGCATACTGTGGCTTCTGGACGACAGATAAGTCATCGATGCTTTCTCTGCCGCTATCCGATGGCGAACAGGTTAACGCCGTGTGCCAGGAGGACTTGCCAAAGCTCGCCGGAATCCCATTGAGGAGATTGTTGCTCCTTCGCTCTTCGCGACCTCGGCCTGCGCATTACCTGCTGTCTCCTGCTTGACCGAGGGATCCCATGTCATGGTATCCTTGCTCACCTCGACAATATGCTCACCTCCGCGATGATAAGGCATCCTGAAAACCTCGTAATGGATTGGCATTCCCTCGATTGCCTTGAGAAATTTGGCTTGGAATGTTGACCAATCTTGAATGTCGATGCGAAGCGGGTCCTTGGCCGGGTCTCTCAGGTCTCGTCGATCAGGCGAATCTGCAGTCGGCATCGGTGTTGGAAGTGGCGAGGTGAAGAACGTGTCGACGAGAAGTCTTCGTGGCCAAAATTCTGCCTTAGCGTTGAGACTGTTGCCAAGTTGAGTCCATTCTTTCTCCGCCTTTCTCTTGTTTTCCAACACATACGTCCTCACCATCTCAGCCCGTATCTTTTTCAATTCACGAGTCATCCCCAAGTGGCCAGCTTTTCGGAGGAGAGTTTGGACTGCCTCCATCTCGCCGTTCGGAGTTAGACCTCGAAACGCAAGTTGGGCGCGGTACCATGCCTCCGGTGGAGTCTGGATCTCAGGGTCTTCTTGATACGGCGCTTCTAATGACGGCAGATAAGGGATGACGTCCGCCACAAATTCCGCATTACCGTTCGTTGTGTCGAGAAAATGGATAACTTCTTCGCGGGTGACGAAGCAGCTATACGACTGAGTCCACAATCGACGTGGCACCTCGCGCTGAACTGGCGGGAGCATCGGTGGTGGAAGTCCATACTCGTATCCCTCCGGATTTTGAATGATGGCCTCCATCTTGCCTTTGCTGACGGTCTAGGTTGAGGTAGAATCGAATATGCAAGACAGCAAGTTCCGATGGCGCGAGAAGTGGGAAGATATGGTCTCGTCAGCTATTCACTGTCCTCAGGTAGGCAGTCGCGGTTCACTATCCACGATGAACGAAGTTACTATCTTGGCAACTGCCCGCCAATTGCCCGCTAACTGCGTGGCAATTCACCACTTCACACGTGCTCGTCACAGAAGAAGCGTAGGTGCGGAAGCTTGGTAGCAGACTGGATAAGGTCACGCTACTGATCATCAGAAGAAGATGAAGACGTTATCATCTCTTCTGTGTCAAAGTCAAAGTCAACCCCCGCGTCAGCAAGATTGACAGCTATTCTGATCTTTCACTACTGCCGCAACCACAAACGTTCGAGCATGCGTTAGTCGGTCGTGCAAACAACGCGCTGCGTTTCTGGACTGTCACTTTCCAGAAGACCCCTTTGTCTGGTTGTTCTCCTCCATTGTCACCAAACGGGGAACATTGGTTTGAACAAACGCCTTTGTCTCATGATGTCCTTTGCTTCGAAATGCCTGGACAAAGCACTTGGCCACGGGCTATATCACCTTGGTGTCCAGCTGCCTGGTTCTCACTTCAGGTGCCTTGTGATGCTGAAGCTTTTGCGCTCACCTGCCTTTTCGTGGTATATCCATTTTATAACTCCTACCCGTTCTCGTGCTCTTTCCCTATCCTCTTCAACAAACACAGTCGACTTCAAAAGACTTCCTCGGTCTGCCAACTCCGACACCATAAGTTTTTCGACTTCAACAACTCACACATCAATTAAATCTCGAACATCGCCGCGCTCAAGATGCGGTTCCCCACACTCGTTCCTGCTCTCCTTCTTGGAGGTGCACTGGCCCAATACCAACAAGTCGGCAATTACAGTGGACCGAGTTTCTTCGACCACTTCAAGTTCTTCTCCGAGCCTGACCCCACCAGTGGCTTCGTCAAGTACGTAGACGAGGACATTGCCAATTCGACTGGCCTCGCTGGCTTCGTTGCCACCGAAGAGTACGGAAATCTTGCCTACCTCGGTGCTGATTACTCTTCCGTTGCTCAAGATGGCCGAAACTCGACCCGTATCGAGTCTCTCGAATCGTTCAACTCCTCGACCCTCTGGATTACCGACATCCGACACCATCCAGGGAATACTTGCGGAGCTTGGAGCGCATTTTGGTTAGTCGGACCGAATTGGCCTACTGGTGGTGAGATTGATCTCCTCGAGAACATCAACCTGGCCACTACCAACAAGTATGTCCTCCATAACGGCGGCAATCTTGTGGTCTCAAACTTTTCCGACCCAGCCGTTGCCAATTCTGCCAACATGACTTTGCGAGGACATTTTTCGAACTTGAATTGCTCTGCAGCTGCTGAAGGCAACGTCGGATGCGTGGTCGACGGCCAAAATGGCACTTTTGGCAAGAACTTCAACGACAATGGCGGAGGAATCATTGCACTGGAATATGTCCCTCAAGCGATCAAGGTTTGGCAGTTCAATCGAACCGAGATCCCAGGAGACATCTTCAATGGCACACCAGCTCCCTTGTCTTGGCGTACTCCTGATGCGCATTTCATGTCTGACGATGACCAAGACTTGGATCAGTACTTCAATTCGCTCCGAATGGTGTTCAATACCGACATCTGCGGATCCTGGATTGACCCAGCTTGGAATACCAGCGAATGTGCCCACTTGGCCCCTACTTGCAACCAATACGCTGCCCAGAATCCAGATGCGTTCAAGGATGCCTACTGGTTGATCGGCGGAGTACAAGTTTATCGATCTGCCGCCCTTGGCATGAACTCGACTATGCTGCCTCCGTACTCCGCGCTGAACACTACTGCGGGCATGAAGCCGCGTGAACACATTCGCCGGACTCGTCCCCGATTCTAGGAGTAATCTACGAAGTCTCGGACACTAAATGCCACAAAGCATGAACACGGTGGGGAGCATTTTGGCTAAGGATGAGAGAACGGACAAACGACATTTCGCTTCTGCAATCAGATTAGGGCTTTCACTTCGATATCGGCTTTCCGCTGAGCTGCAGAAGATATCTTCTTCGGGTGTGGGATCAACGAAACACATCTTGAAACAACCATAGCTGCAGACGATGCTATCTAGGGAAATCGTGCTTGGAAAGTACGGATATCGTGTCAAGTATTGTTTGTGATCAAGGTCATGTGTAACGATATCGGCTTAGGTACATTTTTTGAATTTAAGATATGGAATTTTTCAATGGAATAAAAGCTACAACTTAGATCATGCTCGTGCATGATATGGACATACACAACTTCGACCTCCCGATGCTGTTGTCCATTTTCGCTGAATTTTAGTCGTGGAGTCGCACTTCTTTGTTTGCCTGCTTATCTCTCATGTGGTCGCTAGTTCACTTCCGGCAGCTGTTTTCTTTGTGTCTCTTCTCACTTTTCTGTCACACCTCTCCAAGTGAAGTTTTTGTCACCTCTGTCACACATTGCAGCCGGAGTCATCTTGGCAGCTACGAGGCGCGCATTTAGCCTGTCCGACAGTAAACAAGCTACCACAATGTCATTGTCACTCATCAAACAAACCCGAAACAACTACCTTCACCGTATGTACCTCTAGATGCATCTGTCCGCCAAACAGAGAGCCGTCATCTTCATCCTCGCAACCATCTTAAACTATGCTAGTCGTTGGCTGGGTACCCGCGCCCCTGCTTTGGCAGTTTGGCCTGACGGGCCTTGGAAAGGCCGCGCCTTCCACCTCGAGCATACCTAACCTGTCCGCCGCGGTTGCCAACACCGGTACTTCGACCCTCGTGCTACAAAATGGACTCTTCTTCGGAAATGGCACATTTGCCTACGGCAATAGCAACCGCACCCCTGCAGGTGTAAGCGACCGAAAGCTGAACGTTAGAGACGTCAGAGGTGTATGTCAATCTCTTTTCCTTCTGGATCACTCTTCCTTTGCTTTCTCAATGCTCGAAGCCGGTTGCTGACCGCATGGTGACTCAGATCTACATCTGCCAACTGCCCAACTGGGGTGGTGTTTGCTTCTGGACTCACATCGATCCGTCCATCTACACGTACTGCATGATAGTCACTTCTAATGGTGGTTGGGCGTCTCTCGGACCAGATAAGGGTCTCGTCGTGCAGCTGTATCGGTAAGTTCGTGTGGCATTGCTCCCAGATCATTATGTCGCAATACTGCACGAACCGCGGTTATCGCTGCTTGCAAGAGAGGGGCTAATCAAGCGACCTACGGCCGGAAATAGAGATAATCAATGCCAAGTGCCATTCTGGTGGAACATGACCTACCCCGGAGACGCTGATGTACCGGCCAGAGTTGCCAGCGCAGGTGTCGCGGCGGTGACCAACGATTGGTTCGGAGCGGTTTTCAGAGCGCAGTCGTAGTAGGCCATCCATCGGTGTCGAGGTGGCGAGTTATTTGCGGGTGGCATCGAGGGATCCAGAGCAGGAAGCACGAGTGCAGCGAAAAGATCAAGATCATGAGGTGCAAGGCATAGGCAAAAGAGTTGAAGGAATGAACACTCCTGCTGCATCGAAAGATACTTCCTTCCTAGCTCTCCTGTCCCAAACGGCAAGCTCGAGCGGAAGACCCCATCGCCGTCGAACCTGAAGAAGCTGTAAGCAGCCGCGCCGCACTAGAATTGTCGTCCCTGGCTTATGGGAGCTTGTGGCAGATCGAGTCGCCGCCTTCGAAGCTCGACGAACCTTATCGTCAAGGAAAACATGTCATTCATACTTAATCCCATTCCATTATCAACCGTGTGAGAATTTTATGGCTCCGAATTGTTATTCCGTCAACTCCGCGAGGGATGAATTCGAGTGTTGCGGAAAGTCTACAATGGACCAACGTTTGCAAGATGTTGTTTACATGTACATTCACTTCCAAGTGGGTATTACGCTTTCGCCAACGCGGGGAAAGTGGAAAGAGCGACACCAGATTCGGATTCGGGGTCGATTTCGTGTCAGCGTCGGCACGACACGACCCTTACATGGATCTGCTTGATGGTCAAAACTCATTGTTATGTTGATGCATTTGACTTGCTTCTGAGAAGTCGATTGTCTCTGGGCTCCTTAAAATGTCCTCGCCTACACAACAATCACCGACAGGATGTGGTGCTCTTCTTCAGAGGCACCGCGGGAGCCTCCAGTTGCTCAAGTTGCAGGGATCGCAGTCCACACCGCGTTTCTTGTGGCTGCGCCTGCAGCGTCTTCGAGGAAAAGCTTCCGCTATCGCCAGCCTACGCTCGCAGCCGTACTCTACAACTCTCTCGAAACTCCAAGCGCGGAACTACCTCGTTGTGTCTTAGAATCTCACCAGTCCTCGTTGGTGGTTCACTCGGCTCCAGACACTATCCTCTCCGTTCATGAACCATTTCTCTGGGGTGTGAGAGATCATGATGGCGTCAGGAATCCAGACTACCCAGTACCTTTCCCAACCCTCCAAACCCGAATCCACCGAAGAGCTCGTTTCCCGACTCACCAATCCTGAAACTCCAGAGAAGGAGAAAAAAGCATTGCAAGCGTTGACCAATACAATGATTGAGAAGTTCGAAGACGACCGTCGCGTGTCGTATGTGGCAGAGGCTTCTGAGCTGGCGGCTGTTGCGGACGACCATTACTTGCGTCTGCTCCTCACGTTCCAGAATGCTATCATTACCGGCACCAGTGATAAAACCCACCTGTCTCCAGAGCTTCTGATGAGGTTCAGTTCAGTGCTTCAGTGTGCGGGTGGCAAAGAGAAGGAGACGATGCCAAACAAAGTACGGGTTGGCCCTGTGGCTCAGAGTTTACATGTACGACTGCAGGCAGCTGTATCACAGGCCGAATATCAAGCAGCGTACGAGCTGGTCCAAGCCCTCTCGTCTGTCCTGGATACCATGAACACCATCAAAACCGCTGGCCTCGGCTGGGAAGCATTGCATGGACCGCTGCTTACGCAACTCTCTGACTTGAGAAAACATAAAGAGCCTCGCTTAGCTCAAGCAGCTGCTTATGCGTACCAAGCGCTGCGCGGGATCCCAGACGATGAAAGTCCTTTGGGGAAGTTCTGGCGCCATTTCAAAGCAATTAGCACGCCTATAGCAACGGTCGCTGGTGCGGTTTCGACTATGGATCCGTCGAAATTCTTGACTGCTCTTGAGAACTTAGGAGAATTGAAGGAGGTGATTGACACCATGGTGGAAGCCGTCAAGAATGTATCCGATGCGTACAACGATTTGGGGAGCGCATTCAGAGACGGTCCGACAAGAAAGAGAAGATGGTATCTGGCCCTGCGCTATACAGACCTGCTGATAAACGCAGAGGCGTTCGTCAACCTCAAAGATTTTGTCGACAGAGTCCCCTGCAGTCAGCAAAAGGAATTTCTGTGCGGCTTGTATGCACAACTGGAACAAGCATGGGGAACCGTACCGTCGCCGAAGCTCAAAATCGTCGACTTCCTTGAAAATTTTCTTATTCCCAAGGGGCTCGAATCAGACGATGAGATTGTGCACGAGTGGGTTAAACTTGTCGCCGATACTGTTGGGCGTCCTGATTGGGAAAGCGACATCAAACCTCAGGAGCATCGGTGGCATCTGCGAAAGAAAAAGAAGTATGTCCCCAAGATCGCAACCTCACAAAGTCCCAACCAGACAGCTGCAGCCCAATTATTGAAAAAAGCTTGGGACGATTGCAGCGAGGCTAAGGTCTTCTACGCGGATGCCTGCATACGACAGCACTATACGGCAGGATCTCGACTTCATATTGAACGAGTCTCGGGGCGACTGTTGGCGATGGATAGATGTTTCATCAACCTCGCTATCTTAGAACAGGCAGAAAAGAAAGTCGGCGGCGCCATGAATTCCGCAGATCAGACTTCCCCGTTCACCCTCGCTACCAGGCTCCAAATCCAAGAACCGGGTAGGGAAGAACAAGTCACCCTGCCAGAGCTTTTCAGCGCCCGCAAGTGGGATGACGGTCAGTTGAATTCACCAAGACGGATCTTGATTCACGGGCGCGCAGGAGTGGGAAAGACGACCTTATGCAAGAAGATGGTCTACGACTTTGTTCACGATGGTATGTGGCACGACCTATACGACCGCATGCTTTGGGTGCCCTTGAGGAACTTGAAACAACGACATGGCACGGGCTATAACCTCGAGCAGCTATTTTACGACGAGTTTTTCGCTTCAAAGGGAGAGGATGTCGGTGTCGCCTATGCTAAAGCCTTGTGGAAAAGGGTGAGCACGAACGGCGACAAAACTCTGTTCATTCTCGATGGATTGGACGAGGTATATCTTGAACTAGGCCAGGAGAACGAGATGTCTCACTTTTTAAATGACTTATTAGTTCAGTCTAGGGTCATAATCACCTCCCGACCACACGTCAATCTTCCCCTTGCGCTTGATCCGACCAATTCAAACAAACGCTATCTCAAATTGGAAACAGTCGGTTTCTTTCCAGATCAAGTGGGCGCCTATATCAAAAGTGCTTTCACCGATTCAAAAACGGGCACGACTGACGCAGAAAAATACAACTGCGTCCAGTCTTTCATTCAGGGTCGTTCGTTGGTCCACAGTCTTTGTCGAATCCCTATTCAGTTGGACCTGTTATGTTACACTTGGGATCAGAGTTCCGAAAACAAGCCTCTGTCAACGATGACGAGACTCTATGAGAATATAGAGCTAAGATTGTGGCAGAAAGATCTTTCCCGCAAAGGGCAGGGCACCAAGGACAAATTGCTGAGGACAAATCGCCTGATGATAGAAAAAGCCAGCTTCGCAGGCCCCTACATTCCTGTTCTCGAGGCACTGGCATTTTCTGGCCTCTGTAGCAATACCCAGGAGTTCACGTACGCACAGCGGGAAGTTGTTTACCGCGAGTTCAGCCCTGCAGTGACAGACCCAGAAGTCGAGGATCTCTCTTTTCTCCGTACATCGAACGGCCTCTCAGAACAACTCAACTGGGATTACCACTTTCTACACTTGACATTCCAAGAATACTTCGCGGCGCGTTATCTGGTCCGGCAGTGGCTGGCCGGGCAAGATCTTACATGCCTCGATCTTAACAACAGCATAGCGAAGAGTTCTCGTATGACTCCCGCTCGTTTCATCGAGGAGGAAAAATACAATCCAAGCTACAACATTCTTTGGCGATTCGTCACTGGCCTACTTTCATCCGGACGCCACGAAGAGAAGCTATGCAAACTCTTCCAAATCTTCGAACCTGAGCCGCGTGATTTGCTGGGTCCTGTACATCAGCGGCTAGTTATACACTGCCTGAGCGAAGTGCAATCGTACGAGGACCTGGAGAATTTTGCCAGATTGCGGAGGGGACTGGAACACCAATTGTCACAGTGGGTGCTATTCGAATGCAAAACTGAGAAGTTCTCTCGACTGGTGAGAGAGACTGAATTCCCAGAAGACATCCTAGAGGAAACCTTGAAGAACGCATCCGAGGACACAAAGGTCAGACTCTTGCGGTCGCTGCAACGAAGTCTCAATATGACGCCACAAATCAAAAAACTTGCAGCTCTATGGATACAGGACGCCGGCTCGGTAGCGTTGAAGGTAGCGGCCCTTGGCGTTTTTCACCCCCCCAGCGAAGCGCCACCAGATGTGCTGGCCGCGGCGGCAGACCAGTTAGATCACCAGGACTTTCAAGTCAAAATCGCCGCAGCTCAGGTACTATGCCGGGATCCAACTCTATCTATATGGGACTTTCACAGCTTGAAGAAAGCACTCGAGGAACCTAAGGTACAGCGTCAGTTTAATGAAGTCCTACGCGGGCGGATAAAATTCTCTCGAGCCATCCTCCAATCGTATGGAGAGAAGTCAGAAGACACACGACAAGCTGTCTTAAAAGTCATAGGTAGCTCTTCCAGTGTACCAGGGGAGGTCATACAAACTCTTGCAGGGCAAACAAGAGAAGCTGATGCAACGCTTGCGATCGCGGCAGCAGAAGCTCTATATGGGCAATCGAGTCTATCTTTCGAAGTCCTCCAAGCTCTGGTTAAACTACTACAGCATTTCGAGCCGACTGTCAAGGTTGCTGTACTTCGAGCGCTAACTGCACAACCCACTTTACCAGAAGAGCTTCTCCTAATAATAGCTGAGCTACTGCGGGACCCTGACGAGGGAGTCAGTTTTGAGGCGGCTAGGGTATTGGACTTACAGCCAGTTCTATCAGAAGAAGTTCACACTGTGCTCGAAGGTCAATTAGAGGATACAGATCTCCGCGAAAAGGAGGCTACTCTACGGGCGCTAGGTGGACGGTCGCCTTTATCAAAAAGGACTGTCCATTCTCTGGAGCGATTAGCAAGGTCCTCCGAACCGAAACTAATGCAACTTGCAGTCGAGGCCCTGGATCGACGCTCAGCCGTTTCAGGACCGCTATTGGAACACCTGGTGAATCTGTTAACGAGTTGCAAACAATCACTCAAGTTTACAGCAATCAAGGCCCTCGCAGACCTTTCGACTATGCCTGAGAAGGTCATGAACGTGTTAGTAAAAGCATTAGAGGACCCTGATCCTCACGTTAGGTCCGCGGTACTCACTTCTCTAAGGTGGAAATCAGATTTACCGCAAAATATTCTCAATGCTTTGGAGAAACAGCTAGAGCATCCCGAATCACGGACAGCTGCTGCCAAAGCCTTAGGTAACCAGTCAAATCTGTCGACAGAGCTTCTTCGAGCTTTGGCAAAGTACTTAGGAAACACTGGCCCGGACGTTAGTACTGACCAGGACTTTGTAGTCGCCATTGTGAACGCTTTGGGCACACAATCCGATCTGCCAGAGCAGCTCGTCGAAGATCTGTCAAAATGGCTTACGGTTAAAGATGGGTACATTAGAGCCAGGGTGATTCACGCGTTGGGCAGACAGGCGACTTTACCGACGAAGGTCTTCATCGCCCTAGTGGAAATGCTAGCTGAAGACTACTACACTATCAGAAATGCTGCTGTTACTGCTGTGGATCGACACCTGCTACGAAATGCAGTTCATGTTTATTCCGTTCTTTCCAGGATTGAAGAGCGGTACTTCAAATTTTACCTTGCCTGCCAGCGGCAGAATAGTTTTCATGAACACAGCTATTGGTACATCAAGGACGGAGAACTCTATATCAATACGCCTCAGGGATCTGCACACACTCCATTGGACGCTTCTCAGCAAGAGCAGCTGAGAAAGCTGTTCCATCTGTTGCGAATAGAGGAGCCTGAAACGCCATATCCTTGAACAGATCTCTCGTGGAAGGCAGTGCCATTGTCCTCCAAGAGAGACATCTGCAGACGCGAAGTCGCTTGCCAACAACAATAGGAATCCAACAATGGGAGCTCGCTCGGATTACAAGAATGAACGACGAAATGACTAGATAGGTGGTCAGCCCAAGCGATATGAGCACAGACTGATGAATAAGTAACGAGGAGGTCGAGTCAGGTTGAGACAAGACAGGTCATTAGATGCCAGACTCGTGCAATTTGACTGTTATCCAAACTATACACCCGCTTCATCCGTCAACGATTCGTGTCAATAATGTCCCCACCATGTGCCACGGCTGTCCAGCAGAGATCGACGATTGAGACCCTTATTGCGAGGAGGATAGTGGAAAGGATCCTCGAGCAAAGCCAGTTCATACGCATCTGACTCAGCCCAACCAGTCCAACCGACCTCGTGAAGCTTCCCATCCGCGCCAAGTTGGAAGGTTTCCTGCAGAGGTCTTCTCACGAAGAAGCCGTACGCCGATGAGAGGACTTCCGGCTTTTGTTGGACGTGCCGTGCCATACATGCTGCTCCCACAGCACCGGCATATTCAGAGTCGACGTCCCATCGAACTTTGCCGTTCAAGCCGAGGCCATTATGGCCGCGATACTCTTCCACTATCTCAGCGATGGCTGGGTAGTCAACTGCTTGCGAGGGATCGTCGGTGATAATGAAAACGCTGCTCGCAAGGTCCCAATCAAGTCGCCCGGCGAGACACCCGTCATCGAAGTATTCCAAAGCAGGGAGGCCTTTCTTCACGATATGAAGGCGATGTGCATTCGTCTTATTCTTCACATCCTGGACAAATGTCAGTGGGCCGATTAGTCCGCGCCACAGAACAAACACTCACGTTCTCGAGCAGACCTGCACTTTCCCAAGCAATTCTGCCCCGGTGGAAAGAAAGGGTTGTGACCTTGATATCCACGTCGCCGCCCGAGTGTTCAACGAACACGACCATATCTTTTTCGGGACCGCTGAACCATTCATCGAATGAATCTTCGCTGCAGATCGGACCTTTCCCATCTGCTCTGTATGTCCTCGCTATATTGGTAATCGCTGTCTGGATTTGCCAGTGCTGGACCAGACCGGCCCCAAGCTCATGCGACGCATGCCGCAGCGCGTATCTCGCGGGTTCATTAAAATACTGTGGCACGCTGATTCCTCCAATCAATACAGGGAGCCGGTCTGCTCCGCTTGCTGCGGCTACGATCTGGCGAAGGGCAGTTTTCAACACATCCACTGCCTCGGTGTTGTTCTGGTCGGCTGGAGGCGCATCGTACAGGGTATCAGGACCGACCCAGCGGGCGATCTCTCTGTGCTCACGGCCCTGCAGAAGATCTGCGCCGTAGAAACTTGTGCTGTTGCCGACGGCCCACATGCGCTGTCTTTCCTTCTCGACGGCCGGACGATCGAATGTTTTCATGTACTCTTGGTAAGCGGGACTACCAGCGACTTTGGCCCGGATCCACGGTGTGGACTCCGAATCGCCGATAGCTACAGCTGTACTGTGGGATCGTCAGAAGATACACGAGAGGGCTGTTGAAAGGGTGTCTCATTACATGTCTCTCACACCGAGATTGACGCCGATCAATATGCCACTGCCTTCAGGGCGCCCAGGGAAGAATTGTCCGTTGACCTTGAAGACAGAACTGATGAGGAGCAGGAGTAACAGACACCATGAGAAGCGCGACAGGGTTGCTCGAGCTTGAAGGAAAATGGATTGTTGTATCGATGGATGAAATGCGTCCAGGTCTAGCCAGCTCGCAGTGAAGCCACACTCAAAGGACACAGTGGCAAGTGGTAGTCTTGCGCAGTCAGTGATGGTCATGGACGCCTGAGATGGTTCAGGAGGAGCCAGGTGAATTCAAGGCAGGCCGGTGAAGGACTGTAGGCAATGCAGCAGGACGTTACATTCCCTCCTCTGTCCGCAAGCCGTCGCAAGAATAGCCATACGCCGGACTGTAGATAGCAATGTCGTGCAATACTCAACTTTGAATTGCGATAAACATCGTCACTGCAACATAAAGCTAATCTGCTTCGGCCTCCCGTCATAGAGAATCCTATTCAAGGCTCCTCCGCCGTGGAGATATGTCACAAAGACAGGCCACCCGAGGATGGCCGGCCGACTTCCTGGAGCCATGAACAAACACCGAATTTGTTTTACTCCCTTTTCCTCACGATCCCAATGACAACACTAATATCATCCAACTTCCCTCCCTCGGCCGCAATACCCTCATCAAGAGCCCGCTCCATATACGGGCTCTCCGCATTTGGATCCATCGCGATTTCCCTCGCCGCATTCATCAGCCGTCTAGCAACGAACACGACGCCATCTTTCGCGTCACCATCTTCACTACCAAAGTTACTACTACTCCTGCCCCCATCGTCATATCCAGGATTATCAACCGAGGCTTGCCATTTCAAGATCCCCTCGCAAATGCTCTGACAGATCTCGTGCTCCCACAGATTATCTGTGACGCCGTCACTTAGGACCGCGACGACGTCGCCGACGCGAATGTCTTCGACCGTGTCGCATACGGCATTGGTGGAGGGTGTGTCTGGTGAATTTGTGCCCAGTTGGCGGGGACAGTCGAACCAGTGCCATTGCTCTTTCGAGCGGTAGAGGATCGTCCCGCCAATGCTTTCGGACTCGGAATCGTCGTCGCTTTCGGTCTCACTTTGAGATGAAGATGCTGAACCCGCGGGATCAGGACGGATGATGAGGACCTTGCAATCGCCCAGGGTCGTTGCCAGGATGACGGGTGTGGGTTCCGATGTACCCTCTTTATGATAAAGCAAAGCCGAGGAAGCAGTTGTGGTGCCTAGGATGTCGTTTTTCGAGGATTCTTTGGACTCGGAGGACTCCTTGGACCCTGTTGACGGTGTACCGCCTGGAGATGAGCCATCATCGCTCTCCTCCCCTTCCTCAGGCTCTGAGTAGACCTCTTTCTCAGGATCTCTCTTGAGTGTGCCTTTAGTCGCCTTCTTCGTCGCATCATACGCAGCGTCCAAGCTCTTAATAGGACTCAGCTCATCCAAACTCGTTTCGCCATCGTGAACCAGTGCCTTCTCGACCTCGACGTCCCAAAAGTGCGCGATTAGCCTGGACCAAAGCGCTGCATGGCCTCGTTCTCTCTGCGCCCAAGCACCCACCCCATCATTCACCGCAATGAACCTATGATCCGCACCTATTATTATCGCATCATCGCCGTTTGTAATGCCGCGGACGGGTTGGCCGTTTACCATGGGTCGGCGGGCGCGGCGGGGCACGGAGGAGGGGTTATGCGTCGTGAGAGGGTCGGAGAACGAGCCGGACGGCAGAGATACAAAGGGCGGTGGGAATGGGCGAGAGGGTCGTTTGGCGAATATAGAATAGCCTGTCTCGAGGTAGAAGGGAGGCAAGGATTTCGCGGCTGGCGGGGATGCTGCGTCGGAATCTTGTTCATAAGCTCGGGTCGTAGCGCGGCCTTCGGAGATGAGGTAGCGGCGCGAGAGGGGAGTGGTGTTACTGAAGGCACGGCGACCGAGATATGGAGCTCGCCATGTTGGGTGTCTTTGTATCTCACGTAGAGATGTGGGTACTTGTGTTGGTGAGGTGCGACACTCAAATAGGCATGCTACCGTACTCCTGGATGATCGGGCCACCTGAACAAGCATGGAAAAGACCCCGGCGCTCTCATAATGAGGCGCAATCAGAATCAAATGTGGTTACGAAGACGAAACGACATATACACAGCTGTACGGAGAACAAGCGTGGCAAAGATATCGAAGTGTGGAGTGAGGAGCATCATTTTGCAGCTGCACGGTCCGCTTCAATTTTCTCCACACCGACGAAAAGACCGTGTTGGCCCGGCGTAACCTTCGGCCACATAGGCGAGACCGTGATCTAGGGCAAGGAAATGAGGATGAGATCCGGCGAGACTCTCTTATAACAACAGTTAAACAACAGGCATCGTTGATACACACACATTAGGATATATATACAGAGCCGTAGAAGGCGTTGCTTTTAGTACAAACGCGATTTGTACACAGCTGTCATGACACGGTCGTTGATGTTGAGTGGTGAGTTTTTCTAGAACGCCGTGGGTGAGGTGAGGCGTGCCTGGGATGATTGGTGCTGTCTGCCTCAGGAAAAGAGTCGCGTGGAACATGGGGCTCTGATGATAAGGAGCATGAATCCAGCACTTCAGCCCGGGATAGTTGGTAATCTGGCGCAGACGAGAGCTGATCGTGTTCCGGCATAGATGGTCGATGGGAGATGGGAGCTCGAATTTATCGTGTGCCCGACTTTCACACAATCGCTCTCTCCTCTTCTCTCCTTGCAACGAACAGCTCGGCCCTTCCAATGAGCTCCTCATACACGGTCCACGCCAACGCAGAGCTCAAAGCCTTCCTGCCCATTCTCAGTCCCAGGCCATCAAAGAAGGCCTTGATCCCATCCTCTTTCAACATCAACCTAGTCGCTTTCAAAGTATTCCCATACTTCTGCGGCATCAGCTGTAGTCTTGTTTTGACAGCATCAAATGGGTTCGTCATCGCCGTGGCCAGTCCTGCCGCGAGCACACCGCTTGAAGCGTTGATCGTTGCAGAACTTGCAATCGAGTGACGCCCTTCGCTCCGGCCAGTCGTGGTCTCGTCACTCCCGGCCAACATTCTGTTCAGCCGTGTCTTGCATTGCTCATAGAACAATACATATAGACCCGCATACGGCGCATCCCGCACAGCCGTAGCTCCAAACCCCGAGAAGAAGCCCTTCAGCCCCTCCGAAGCATAGATTGACCGTGACGCCGAAGCGAGGGACTTGTAGGCATATAAATCCGACTCGTACCGCACTTTGATCACCGTCACCGGCATGAGCACGAACCCCGCAAACACCCGCGCCGTCGCCCCCGTGATGAGATTCTGTGTATTCGACAGCTTTGGCAGCACCGAACTGCTCTTGAAAGTTGAGTTTGTTCCGCCGCCGTTTCCGGGCGCGCCTGCAATGGCATTGTTCGCGAGGACCTGGCGGAACGAGCTGAGGGAGGTGAAATAGAGTGCGGAGCCGAAACCCGTGCGCAGTGCAGAGGGGAGGGTCCCGCGCCAGAGGCTAGCGATAGGATGTGGGCCGGAGAGGATCCCTCGAAGGACAGGGACGAGGGACGAGGAGTGAGACTGCTGCACGCGGGTCTTCAACAGGTCGGCCGGTTGTAGGAGCACTGCGCTCGACACGCCGGACGTCAAGCCGGCGAAGAAATGGAATGTAGGATGCGCCTTCTTCGAGCTCCGGATCTTGCCATTGGACATATTCCGCTGCCGCAAAGGGTTGACAGTCGAGATCAAGAAGCTGCAGGTTCAGAGAGGCGGCACATGATGAAACACGAGGTGGATCTGAAGAAGAACAGAAATCCTCCTAGCAGAAATCCAGAATGTTCATACAATGCCAGGCACCGTCGGCGAATTGCATACTAATCAATCTTTGACCGAATATGGAAATCGACAAAACTCGAGGTCATTTGCGAGTACGATGCAAAAAGACGCTCAATGAGGTCATTATTGATGTTGAAGACACCCGAGCCGTTGCCAAGAGGCACTACAACCCCAGGGAGACATTTCCGCCGTGTGTTGCGGCTACCAGTATTGAATGGTACCTTTCCATAGCCACAGTCTCTGGCCGGCGTCCCAAAGAGGATATGTTACAGTCCTATTGTATTTGTGAATTTTCTTTTTCTGCCGTGGTCAGACTATCACGCAATCACTCCAGAGCTTCGCAACGTAAGGCTAGCCTCGAAATATGGGAGTATTGCGACTTCAGAGTAGATGGTCTCCAGCCGTGCTTTCTTGTCCACTTGGTATGAATACAATTCAGCGACGTCAGGGCCAAAGCTTCGGCAGCCCATCGGACGCATCCTGCTGTATCTGGCCGCATACAACACAGGCCATACTGACCACAGTACCCGTCCCTGTCCCACAAGTACAATCGAACAGCCATTGAGATACCCGCTTCAGCGTCATCGCCTTGATCCTGTGCAACACCTTGAGCGTTTCAACCGTCTGCCAATGACTTCTCTCGTCTCCAATCCGAGGAGATATTATCGCCCACGAGACATCCTGCAATCCCTTGTATGGTAGGCTCTTGTACCGATCATTGTGACCGGCGATGATATCCTTGTATCGTGAAATGTTCATTCGTGCATGCCATCTAGTGAAAGCGAGCCATACAAGAACGAATATGATATGACAATGGTCGCAGATCGTCGAACTTTCTGCTGCAAGCGGGAGCCGAAGGTCGTCGAAGACCCGACTGCAGAGTCCTGGGGATTGGTTGCCGTGCTGCGAGGCAAAACGGCCATCTCTTTGAAACGGGAACAGACTCGTTCCACCTCTTCGTGCCATTCTAGCAAAAAAGTGTGTCCAGCATCGCCGACTTGGACCGTTTCGAAGTATGCTCCAAGTCTGCGACTCGTCATGATCATCGACATTCTGACAAATTATTCTAGCTGGGATGGAAACTTGAGTTTGTCCCATCCGCCGTGGTGTGAAATGAGGTCCCTCAAACCAGCTGAATGCGCTCCCTCTATTGCCGTCACCCCCTTCTTCACCTCCGGACGATGAAGGTACCCACGCAGTAAAGATATGATGCCATAACACTTCATCGCCATACCGTTTCAAGGGGTCCGAGATGAGGAGTGCCAGTCGTCGTATGACAGCGTGGCGCCAGAAAAAGGTCCGTGGACTGGCGTCAACCAGTTGAAGCTAATGAGTGATATGAAAGTCGTAAATCAACCCAACACTCTGGGTCTGGGCAGTGTCGACAAAAGCACTTGCTCGCTCGAGTGGGTTGAGCAGGCTCACAGGGCAAGATAAACTCCAGGATAGCCCAAGGGGCGCCACACACGACTTGCCCCAATGGTTTGAGATTGTTTCTGTACTGATGGCTATCTCCTTCGCGAACTTGAGCAAGTCACCGGCTTGACACGTCAAAGACCCGGAGCATGCGACGATGCTGTCGACTTCGGCCGCGAGTCCTCTGGCATAGGCTGAAAAGGTTCTGAGCAGCGACGCAACGTCGCGCTGTGTTGCGATTGCACACCCTCTTTGATGATACCACAGCCTCGAGGGTGATCTGATTGCATCGGAATATGCATATCAGAGGCCAGAGGAGTATTCTTAGGCAGCAAGAATTGAATGAAGCCCCCCATCTCCTCGAGCTGAGTAGACCTATTTTCGAAATAGGAGACTGCTTCATCCACTTGAGCAGTCGGGACCTTTTCTGAGCGTGAGTATTGATCAACTTCCGCCGGTGCTGGCTACCAGCCTCATCGATCCAAAAAAGATCAACCCAGCTACCGGCTGGAGGTGGTGGGGGAACTTTGGGGGAAGTGCTTGGGGCTCGCGGTTTGAGCCGAACATAATGGTGAAATACGGCCATGAGATGATCATCAGAAAATCCAGAATGATTGTCATCAAGCTGTATATAGTGTTAAAGTCGGAGCCTCCCACCCGGTTCCTCCAAGCAAGTGAGGTGTTAATGGTGTGCATTTCGTCCGTGGACGTATGCTGGCTTCGAAAGCTGGCTTTTGGAACCAATCCCGTAGCCTCTGGTTGTGCCGGCCGAATCTATCAAGAAAGCAGATGGAAACCGGTCGGAGATGTGGTTAACATGGGTTTAGCAGCTGGGCATCTGTCAGCAATACCGTGATTCATCACGCATTGATTTCGTTGATTCCTCGCAGAAAGTTCGTCCTCCGGCTTCGCCAAGATAGCAGGGACCTCGTATCCTCCCGCGCAACAGGCCGTGCAGGGCTCGGTAGGAATAGCTGGTTGCACTAAGAATGCCCAGCAGTCGATTGCTAGGTGTAGCAGGTTTGCAAGGATCGACAAGGGATCAGGAAGTTACCACGAAAGGCCGCAGAGAAAACTTCAAGCGTCCTCTTCGTAGCCATCAGTTTTCATGTCTTTCAGGCCAAGGTCCTCCATTTCCTCTTCCGTCCTCTCATATTCTTCGGTCTTCACTTGAGGATCGTCTCCGGAATCCACATTTAGTTGCACAAATGAATTTGCAAGCGGGTCTTCGAGCGTGATAGAGAAAGGAAACTCAGCTTTGATGGCTGCGTTCAGTTTCTCGAAGAAGCTGTCCCACTTCGATTTCGTGTCAGCCGCCATGGAGTCACCTCCGGCGAGATCTTCATCGCCGATATTGTAAATCTGGCCATGGAGCTGGTCGCGGACTTGTGTAAGGAGTCCTTCCAAAGTAGTAAACCGTCCACCAAGCGTACCGGGTTGTACTTCAAGCCCAAGTTCATGACTTCTCAATACGCATGATTCTGACTTGAGAACGTCGCGAGATAAATCTTCTAATGTCCTGACTTCCAGTGTGATCCGTTTCCCTTTCTCGGGGATAGCACCGCCAGTCTTCACGTCGCTGGTACGATAGCCACAGTGGTCACATACAGTGGCCATGATGATCACTTCCTTGAAATGGGGAATGTTGGTCTTCTTCATGTTCACCGTACATGGTTTCCCGCAAGCTGGACATTCAGAATGTAGCTCATAAACTTCATTGTCGATGATGTCAACCCCGTCCATAGCATGACCGTCGGCTTCCTCGTCATCATCGACAACCAAGCCGAGCTGCACGTTCTGGGCGTGGCTGCGCAAATAATCGGTGCGGTTGTACTTGGAGCCTTTGTCCTCGGTGGACGGTTCAATGAACGAGTTGCCCGAGATGTCGTCTAACGAGACTGTGAACGGGAAGCCAGTGCCACCAAGCATGTTCTCTAGCTTCTCGATGATGGCTTGGAGTGCAGTATACAAATCAATACTTGTCTCTTTTCTGGCAGGCTGGTCATTCTCCAGGTCTGTCTTGATCTTGGAAATTAGACCCTCCAGGTTCGTAAATTGACCGGGCGCAGGCGGCGTCTCCAGACCGATGTCCTCGATCCGGAAGATCCCTGTATCGCTGCGAACGATCTGTCGCTGAAAGTCACCCGTATTATCCAGTCTGAAGATAAATTTGGCCCCCTTCTCTTGTATCGGACCCGCACTCTTGACGGTGTTGTTCTTGAAACCGCAGTGCTCGCATGAGAATGACTCTAGTAGGATTTCTTTGAAGAAGGGGATTTTGATAGGAAGAATTCGGGTCATTCCCTGTGACAGTCAATAATATTTTCGAAGTTCTGGAAGCCGGTAACCATACCTCATCGTGGCAATTCATGCATAAACTCTCGATCTCGTAAACACCAGTCTCGTTAGGGTCAGCGTGCAGAACGGCAGGGTTTTCGGAATCCGCCATGATAGAGACGTTGGGGATAGTGTTGATGCGCGGTAAACTCGTAATGGAATTTTGTAGCGAGAATTCGTGACTCACGGTGGGAATCTTCGAGACAGGGCAGGAGCCCGCTGCGTATAATTTTTGGAAATTTCGCGAGCGACGCAGGAAGGATCGACATACGTATGCCAAGACAGCCACTAGCGCAGGTGACAGCCTCGGGTGCCTGGCCTAGAATCTCCGTCTGCAAGGCTGAGATTACCGCCCAACGTCAGAAGTCATTTCTTCATCAGGTCCATGAGATCAAGGGCAGGTGCAGCTCGGGTCTGAACATTCTTGCTAAGGAGGCTTTGAAGTCCTTCGCGGTCCTTGCGTGCTTTTGCCCTTTTCTTACTGCTCGCTTTTGTTGTTCGATCTTGTGTCGAGTCTGAGTGCGTAACTTCCTCGGAGCGCTTCTCAGGAGCCGTAATGCATTGTTCTTCGGTTCTTCGGGGTCTCGGATCGATGGTGGCTGCATCTTTCGTGACACGGCTACAGGCCGAGCAGCTTTGCGCCCGTACCTTCTGTCGCGAAGCTCTTTGGTCTTTACCCCTTTTCACCCTTTTTGTTGTGATTTTGGTGTCCATAGTCCACTGAGGCAGTAATATATTACCACAAGCGGCACAGAAGCTCCTCTCCTCAGACCAGACCCCAGAGCTACATATGTAACGAAGTTGTCGGTATTCGTGCATCAATTCTCTTGAGGTAGTCGGGGTCGACAAGCATAACATCCGCGCCGAGTCCTGCAAGAACTTGATGCGTTGCTGCTGCGGCTCATTCATGCTTGAAACTTGACTTTAAGGAGTACGCATCAAGGAACATTTGAATCTTGTAACATATAACAGTCTTTGTCTGGCATTTCTCGGTGAGGTGGAAATTGCGTCAGAGTTTCTAGAAGCTTTGACGAAACTCAAAGGGCCGATTTTAGCGAATGTCAGACGGTCTCCACATCAGAAAATCAACGCAAGCTCTTCTGGAAGCCGTTACAAGATATATATCGACGCGCTGATCCTAAGCTCGAGCATATGCCTGTTGGTTCCGAAGTGAAGCAGCATGAGTTCACCTACAGCAATCGGGGCGCGGTCTCTGCCAAGAGGCCGTTTGCCACTGTACATTCGAGCGGCACCGATCGGCCCTAGTCAGCCTGGGTTTGGCGACGTCGGGGAATGGCCGCCAGGTGCAACGGTAAGATGACCCGCGGGTTTTAGGACTTGTGCGGGTCAACTTGACTCTTGGTACAGGTAGACAGTAGTCAGCAATCCGTACATCAAATGTACTCTCCCAATAGTGTCAAAAATATCGACGGCGACAGATGAGTCCACCCCAAAGGTATTCGTTCGTGAACGCGCGGCCGCAAACGAAGGCAGAGAAACGACAGACTCGGACTGCGATCCGATCGCACATTGGACGATGGACTCAGGAGAAGCAGCAGAAACTCGAGGGAAATGTGGTTTCTGCCAGCGAGAAGGATTCGCCACCTGAGTCGTCGCGAACTGTGTCTCTCTCCCCAGGTTCGACAGATCAGACACGACCACGACGACCGGATAGGGTAGCAAGTGTCTGGTCAGAATCTGTCGAAGAAACCAGCGACAGTCGTTCCAGCCTTGGGGGCACGGAACATGATGCTGATGACATCTCAGCACGCGCCCTCGTATCTTCCGTGGATCGGGAATGGGAAGCTCTTCCCCCCAACACGATTGTCCAAGTGCTTGGATCTGGCATCCTCGACCCCTTTCGAACCTATCCTTCCAACTTTCCTTCAGCCTTGGTTTCGCAAGCCCATGAATACTGTGAGAAAACCCTTTCATCTCCTGCTTGGTTTGTGTGCATCTCCGCGACATGACTGACAGGGGACGACGAAACAATAGCATTGAAAGTCCTGTGGCCCGGACTGACACCAAGACCTCTCGTTGGGGCTGAACCTCCGGCTAGCAAGGCGTGGTTCCCCATGGCGTTGAACGATCCCGTTGCCCTGCATTCGCTATTGTTTGGAGCCCTTAGCCACAAGCGGCTGAACTTACTCAGAGGGGCCGGAGCACATGTCAATCTGGATGTTGCGTCCTTGGAGGTGGATATGCGGCGGTGCGAAATCGAATCTATCGCATTAATCAACAAGGCCTTGCGCAAAGACAACACCATAACAGATGCAATGATCGTCTCGGTTCTTTGCATGGCCGCAAATGCATGGGACTTGACCTTGGAACGGTTCCTGGAGCAGTCTGCACCTGCACCAGTGTTCGATCCACTCTTGAAGAGCCTTCAGTGGCTCGATATATATGGTCTTCTCAGCGTCCATCCGACCCACGCGGCTGGACTTGTTCAGCTGATCAAGCTGAGAGGTGGCTTGCACAAAATTCAAACCCCCGGACTCGCCGCGACTGTGTTTTAGTAAGTCAGCCTGCCAATTTGCATTTGTTTGCTGAAAATTGACTTTCTCCTTCCGCTTTAGCTCTGGTATAATAAATGCCAGCAAAAGCCTCACGGCGCCCATTTTTCCGTTTATCCCACTTGCCGAGGGCGATGATCAAAACCAGAATGAGACTCTCTGGAGCCTGTTAGGAACTTCGCCCAGCGAGCTAAGGGACGAGTTTGTCTTCAATGGCTTGTTTGACCTGGGATTGACGGACGAGCTTGCTCTGGTGCTGGTCGCCATGCAGCGCTACGGCCAATGTGTCCAGCTGTTCGTTGACGGTGTTCTTCCTGACCTGGATCTTGCTCGCTTCTGTGACCGGCGCAACCTCATTCAACACACATTATTGACGCTCCCTTCAGATAGAGACTTACCCGATCCATCCTCGCCGCACCCGATCTACGAGCCGACTCGTCTTGCAATGGTGATATATTCTCTTACAGTCATCTTTCCTCTGCCTCCACAGACCGCTCCACTAGCTGTCCTGACAGGGCAGCTCAAGGCAGCGCTCCAAGCGACCGACCTGCGATCCAGCTGGTCATCATCTCATCAAGCGCGACGGCTTCTGATTTGGGTTCTCTGTATCGGTGCTGTCGCGGCGAGAGATGTGCCGGAAGACCGTTCGTGGTTTGTTGCGGTACTGAGAAGGTTGACTGCGAAGGAAACCCGGCTCAAGCAGTTCGAGAACTTGAAGAGAGATGTGCTGAGTCGTATCCTATGGCTGGACCGGTCGTGTGATGCCGCAGGAAGATTCTTATGGAAGGAAGTGATGGATCTTGGTAATTGACAGCCGAAGAACCATTGTACATAGATGGAAGAGGCTGCGTTGAGCCAGTCACAGACATCAATCACGTCCACTGAGCAGGAGACATGGACAGACAGAGCAACCAGTCGTCGATGTGTAGTTGTATCTGTGTCTAGAGGACGCAGTTGCCTTGTGCCTGACGTATCTCAAATAAGACATAAGTGTCAATACTCTTGCATGGACGCCTCATACATATGCCACAGTCCGTGATAGCGCGATGGCGGTTGGCCTGAAATAAAGCAAGATCCGAGCGGGGTCAAGCTGTCTCAGATACCCACAGCTAAACGAAAACGCAGATACGGGTAAGGCTGAAGAGATTGCAATACGCTGGATAGGATATACTCCAGAATTGGTTACTACCCGATTCGATACTGGTGATGGAGTGGCGTTCCAACCCAAGCGGTTACATATCGGAGTGTCGCCGCATATCCCCGGAAACGCTTTCCAAATCACAGGCGTTATCATCGACACTTTCCAGCTGGGACTACCCCAGCCGTTCCTGCTTACCGTATGCCCCGTGTCTCTCCTCATGTCAGGCACTCTGAATGATTGGAATAGGAAAGCATATACCGAGAATGGCAGGTTGTCCAGGATAGGTAGTGCGTGGAAATAGCAGTCTGCATCTGTGGCAAGAGAGTTGCAGGTTGTCATCTTCAGATAGCTGCTCAGGAACATTTGACCTAGAGACTGGATCTGGTTGCCATGAAAGCTAGCAGTGAGGCCAGAGAGAGGTACAAGAGGGTCACAATTTGAATCAGGAATGGAAGGCTCGTCCTTGTACATTAACAATGACAAGCAGTGTTACAAAGTTTGCAAGGACATATAGAAGCATATGGGTGTCTGGATTTGAAGGAGTGGTACAAGCATGAAGTCCGCGCAGATTAGAAAAAAAAGATTAAGCTGCGACAGGGATGAGGCAGAGGGAGTCAAGGCATCAAGAAGCACGTAATGGGTCCTGTCATTTTCATTTCTTGTGCTAGCTTTCCAGCTACCTTTTTAGCTCGCAATCCATGCTCTGGAATTCTCCGCGCTCGTCCACGGCCATGGCAGGTGGTTTGCAACCACACTACTTGCGCCGGTCGAGGAGTGTCCATCAAAGGCTTGTGTCGGATACAGTTCGTACGCACCTGCCTGCCTGCCTGCTTGTCTGCTCGTTTGCAATCCTCTCACCCATCAGGCGTATGGTGTTCAGAGGTGATGGTGAATGTCGTCGCCCCTCTTCCATCCGACAGCTTGTTGGGATATCTCTGGTTGCTCCAAGCAACGTACTTGCACATGCAAGGAATGAGGCTGCTGTGAAAATTGAAGGACGGCGTCAGGCTTGATTTGTTGCTGAAGCCTTCAAGAGCGAAGAGTCCAATCCGCGTGAGAAAGTAGTTCGGGTGTCGCAGATGCGTACGGCAGCAACCACCTCAAATGATCGCAGGTCCCGATTTATTCAAGAGGGGCCACTGAGTTCCAAGAGGGCTTGGGTCATTGTTCAGCGTGGTCGATAAGTGAAGCCGCCCGATTGCACGCATTCGTGCTATTTAGTGTAGACCAACCATATGGGAAAGGGTATTTCCTCTGGAATAAAAGCATTTTCTGATCGATGAAGTTGAGTTAAAAGTTGTATAAGCTCGCTCCAACCAAGAAATCCCACCGTTCGCTCGCTTGTCGTAGCTGTTGTATAGCTCGCGCCATCTGTCAACAGTCTAGGAAATAGAATAATGTACATAGGAAAGCGATCATTCGCCTGGGCAGTCGCTGAGACCAGGAGCGGTCGGGTAGAACCACGCGGCCACCGCGATGATGATGTACAAGATCATCAACAGAATGCCTTCCAGATAATGTGACTTGCCATCGGCAATCAGGTAGTTGACAAGCAAGACTGCGACGAAGAGGACTGCAATCTGGAAACCATCGAAGAAGAGGGTCATATCGTCCTTGCCCATAATCCAGCCAAGGACCACGGTAAATGGAAGAACAAGCAGGGCGATCTGGATGCTAGATCCGACAGCAACGCCGATGGCAAGATCCATTTTATCCTTGACGGCCACGGTGACAGCAGTTGCGTGCTCGGCGGCATTGCCTACGATTGGAAGCAAAATGAGACCGACGAAATTCTTCGAGATTCCACCTCCGCAAGTGATGGCATTGATCGAATCGACCAGGTACTCGGCATTGAGAGCAACAAGGACTGTAGACGCAGCCAAAGTGAGAATAGCGACCATGATTGAGAGTTGGGGCTCTTCCTTCTCTTCTTCGACGGGCTCTTCAGGCTCCGGGGTTGGTGGTTTGTTGGCGCGGATCTTCTCTGGAATGACGGCGTTCTTGAACTTGGCACCAACAGGGCGACTTTTGTTCTTCTCACTAGGCGCGTTGTATGTATCCTTGTGACTCTTGAGTTGAAAGAACAGATAGCAGCCGTACACAACCAATAGCAGGATGGCTGTTCCCCTGCTCAGTTCCGCCACACCAGGTTTCGCGTCTTCCGTGGTCGCGGTCGAAGTATTGCTGTTATTGCCACCAGTCCTGGCCCATTGTTCAAAGGCAGTTGGGATGATGAGACTGCTGACAGCAAGAAAGAGCAGACTGGCAGCGGTCTGCGCAACAGTAATGTTGAAAGCCTGCTCTATCCGATTGATTCCACCAAAGAAAAAGCACATGCCCATGACCAAAAGGAGATTGGAAAGCATGCTTCCAATCAACGAAGTCTGGACAATGAGAGTCTGATCTTTGGCCAGTGCGATGATGGAGACGATCAACTCGACAGCGTTACCAAATGACGCATTGAGTAACCCGCCAAGAACTTCGCCTACTCTGAGAGCGATCTCCTCTGTGGCATAGCTCAACATGGCGGCCAGAGGGATGATGGCAATGAAGTTGATGACGAAAACTGCAATAGGGTTGACATGTGCGTAGTAAACACCAATTCCGATGGGCGAGGCAATGAGAAGGACGTTGATCCACGAGTTGAATACCGTAGCGCGGATCTGACCCCAGGCTGTAAAGTGCTTTTTGTCTTTGCCGTTATTGTCGTCCCGATTCTTTTCGTTCTTGTCTTTCTTCGAAAAAAATGACTTGAAACCACGTTTCTTCTTCTCCTCACCAGTTGGGCGTTGGCGCACAGAAGAGCCCGTATCTTCTGCTGGTTGACTTGGTATGCCGTTGGTGTATGTGTCGCTGCTTGACCCGTTGCGTCCACCTGGCACTTCCTCCTTGATAGTCTTTTCGTCATTTACCGGACTGCTCGACCGAGGGAAATCGACCGCATCACCTGGTGGGTACGATTTAAGAGCTGATGTTGCTGTTGGGGTTGTAGCTGCGTGTCGTGGAGGCGGCACCTGCGCGTTTCTTTCGTCGCTCGAAGGTCGATAATCGTTGGGATCATCTGTGTGTACGTGGTTCAAGGGCGACCCATTTTCTCCATTCTCCATCGTACGTTCGGCATTGGAACCTCGATTGGGCTGCCATTTTGCAAAGGGGTTGCGGATGGGCAAATTCAAGTTCTGCTCATCGTTCGGGTCGTCGTACCAGGCCGCTCGTTTCGCCTGATGGCGGTATTTGTCTGCATAGGTTAGACAGGCGTACAGTACCAATTAAAGAGACTTACGCATGATTGGGTTAGGCGTCGGTTAGGCACTGTGTCTCCCGGTATCACAAAGATGGGTGGAACGGCGGATATGCGTCGGCCTCAAGGTTATGGGAACGGTTGAGTGCACCAAGAGTGCCAAAAGTTAGGTCGAATCGAACTGAAGGGGAAGGTCGCCTTTTTAACGTGATTTCGCGACGTCAGTGAGGATTGCACAGCCTCAATAATTGACAGCACTGCAAGTTAACCGGCGCCAGTGACAGATATCAAATCATGATGCGAAACAGGGAAGTCGGGCATAAACAGCGAGGTTCCGGCCAGTCAATGGAGGGCGGATGTGAGAGGATCTCTTGGCATTCGAAGAGAAATTGAATATTTTATGGGGAGGGAGCTGGGCCCAAACAAACGCGGGCGCGCCAGCAGTCGAAACAAGGGGTTCACGTTAAACATGAGATCATGGGGGGATGCTTGACATGGCAACAAGCAGCGAAACCCAGTCCTTTGGCCATGCAATTCCATCTGCACGATGACGGCCAACAGCCACTACCCCAGCCCACAACAGCCTATCGGGCCTGTTGCTTAAGCTCCTGCCGCTGATCCCTCACCTTTTAGGTCGCCCGCATCGAATGCATTTCCAGAGGTGTTCATCCTCTCTTGCTTTGGCGTTACTGCGCAACACTGCCTGGAGGAGGAATGTAACTACTCATCCTTCAACAATCCTCTATATGTGCATAATCTCACCGCATCCCTCGACCACCAACTGCGAAGGTTCAGCTGAGAGACCTTGCAGATGCCCAGACTTTCAAAAGCAAGCTTCCTCAAATGAGCGGTCTAGGCGAGGAGCAAGCGTCAAGTGTAATTGCTTGGGCGTTCTTGGTACGCCTTGATGGAGCTTTTTGAGCTTGAATCAACCAAGATGTCCGCAGCGCCGAGGAACTCTCCTGATTCACTCACCACTCAGTTTTCTAGCACATTTTCACCGCCACTACTGACTGTCACATTTTACTGCTACAGGATACTATGCATCTGGCTGTGCGATTTCCGCAGACTTAGGGAAAATTCAGTCTTGCGAGCTGTTTGCGAAGGATTCAGGCACGCAGCCACGAGATCTGCGGTCAGCCACAATCGCACAGCCACTTCCCACCAGGTGAATCTTTTTAGGCCCACTCCAGGTCGACAGGGGTACGGTGGAGGAATTCACCTGAAACTCCACCCCGGATAATCTCTCCACCATTACGCTCCGTGTTCTCGCGCAACGGTATCTGGGTGTTCCCAATTGCCGGTGCGATGACACCGTGGGCGCACCTGCCTTCAGACCATGCTGCCGATTTGACTCGGGCGTGTTGCCATCCCTCTATTGAACAAGTGGAATTTGGGAAGTGTAGACGAATTGGCAGAGGACTGTTGAAGGGTGCTTTTTGGTTGACGACAACGATTCGGTCGTTCTTGAGCCGGTATACCTAACTTGCTCAAGCAGGCGATGGTTGAAGGTGTTTGACATGAGATAGGCGAGGTTCGATCTAGCCTTGATCTCGAAATCAAAGAAGATGGTCCCTTGGCCTTTTCAAAGCCATGACGCACCACTGGTGCAGCTGGCTACTGGTGAGCACTTGCCCTCGGACTGAAATGGCTACAAGAAATTGCAGACAATGCCGAATGAGTGAGGAGGTGGGAATCTCAATGATCACTGTGATTTGTAGTAGCTGGAGAAAGAGTGACAGGCTTGAAAAATTGCCTGATCATGATACAACCTGATCCTGCTCCAGAGCTTGGCCAACACAGAGCCATCGGATCTGTGATCCGTTCCGTTCGAGATCATGAGAGCCAGAGGTACAGGACTCCTGGAATATGCTACCAAATCAAAAATTCCTCCTCCGTAGCATTGCTTTTGTCTACGTACTCGGATAGATAATTATCGTTGTCGCCGACGAAAAGCCCAGCTACTTCACAGTCTCCACATACGAGTGTCCAACCATTCTCGGATCTCTGGCGAAGCAGAACCGGTGATGGAGTGTTGCGTAGAACGCAAGGCACGTCGCCTTGGATGGCGTCCTTTGGCGCATGGCCAACGATACCATCGCCAGTGACGAAAAGTCGGCGATCCTGCAGTACAGCAGCTACTTCACGAAGCGTTGAACGCGAAGTCTCTTCAAGCTTGGCTACTGTCAATTCCAAAACGGTTTGACACATAGGGCTCGGTTGCGGGCTTGATACTCACAGGACCCGATTGTCCATCGTTCACGATCCACGCCCTATCTGCCTTCCCTAAACCTCGCAGAGCTGTTGACGTGGTGGTAAGCAGAACGAGCTGGCGGAGGTTTAATGAGAAGTTCGTGCTCAACTCACCTTTAATCAAGTCCGGTGGTAGCCCATGACAGTATGGATTCGCACACGTGGCTACTCCTTCGGGTACGTATCCAGGGAACCCCGGATCCAAGATATGTTGGATCGCTTCAAGACATGCCTTCGCTGCAATCTCGAAGTTGAATATGGGCCCCAGACTGACAATGCATGGATACTGAGTGCCTTGTACTCGAAGCACACGGTGTTGGCCTGTACATTTGGCACATGAACACTCGACCGTATCAACTGTAGGTGCGGTTTCTGACTCTTCGTCAGGAATGCTGCCAAGGTACCATTTTCTGTGGGTACGTGAAGTTTCAGACCAGTCGGGTATCCAGGATGGCATCTTCAGCTTGTGAGGCTGGCGTTGAGCCAACAATACCAAAAGCTTGACACGGGGAAGTAGGAAAAGCGTCACGCTTTCGAATATGCTTTCCACGCTCCTTCTGTAATCAATGAATTCCGATAATGCTTCTCGGTTTTCCGATACCAACGCCTTCAAGGCAAATACTCTGTCTCGTGGATCAGTAGCCATACAATCTCGCGTATCGGCGAGCATTCGCCAGAGATTTTGAGCAGTATCAGGACCATTGTATTCAGCCAGAAGCCCATAAGCGGCACGAATCGGTACCGGCATGAGCTGCCAAGTGACTAGGGTATCCCCATACCCATACATGCAATCCACGACCGCTGTGATCGAAGCCTGCCTGCGTCCACACATCAGCATCACCTCCTCCGCCACGTGCATTTCGGGCACTGTCCAAATCCGCGAGCACCATGGCCGAGCAATCAAGAGGTCTAGCTCTTGAACCAATTCAGTGCTGGGTTTTGGGCGTTCGCCGACATCTACCTGAGCTCGATATAGGCGATCCACCAAGGCCAATTCGTGAAAGAGCAATTGACTACCAGGCGTCTCTTCTCCGAGGTATGCCACTACCCGTGACGCAGCAGCAAAGATTTCGTGCATCACTCGAACCTGGGCGCTTCTCTCGGATACATCATGTTGGTTGATGCAGACGGCGTCGATCCAAATTGTTCTCGCCGCCTCAGCATCTCGAAGGAGAGCGTTGTAGCAATTTCTTGTGACCGACAACTCGGCATCGTGACCGCCACAGAGAAGCGTTACACGGTCTCCTGGATCACCCCAGGTGTAAGATATCGCTTCATACTTCAGTGAATCATCCGACAGCCGGTGACGTGTAATCTTGCAATGAATGTGTGGGTGTTCGTTGGGCGCCCGGGCAAGCCAGACCAGTCTAATCGAGTCACGGTTTCGCAAAGGTAAATAGCTGTAAGTCGGCATGGAAGCATATGCAGACGTTATGGAGTGTCTCGCTCTTTATCGGCACTGTACGCACCTAAGCACTCGTAAGGCTGAAGCCGGTGTTGAAGACGAATGATGGAAAGTTTGCGGAAAGGCAGTGCACAACGACACTATAAGCTCTAGTGTATCTCGCGGCAAGTCCACAAGAAGCTGTGTGAGAAGCTTTTCAGAAGATCGACGGTGCATCATGATGGAAAAAAGGTGGTTGAGATCTACAGTTCCGCCTCATAAGTTCTCGCCCCGCACGCGCGTTTTAGTGCTTTACGCGTTCTTTTCTCAACTCTCTTCTTTTTACTATCGCCAAAATGACCACTCCACGCCGCCCTCTTGCTGAAATCGATAGCAATAGTCGAAGGAGTAAGGATTTAAGTCCTCATAAACGAGCTATAATCGAAGGTGCATATAAAAGTGGCGCCTCCTAGCGCTAAATCAAATCGGTCTTCGTCATATCGCGTTCGACAGCGCGATTGGCTATAGAACTGGTATCACTTCGAGTTAAATCTAAATCACAGCCACGTAATAGCCGCTCTCTTTATTTTAGTATTTGAGACCGTCGATTAATTCTATATATCGCTAGATAGCATCCTAAATATATATATCGTTAACTTATTCGCGAATACGGCTTGAAGATCTTACGTACTACAATATAGCGTTTTCTCGCTTAATATAGCATAAAAAAATAAATTATAAAGAAGAAACTACTACCTAAAGACAAGTATATTACTATTTATTTTAAATTTATAGAAATATATAAAGATTAGATAGAAGATAACTAGAAAGCTATTATTTTAAGCGATAAATACTTAATTAAAAAAGATAGTAGTGTATATATAATTTAGATATTTAGAACGCCTAAATAAAAGTAGAATAAAGAGATAATTAATTCTCGCCCTAAAGACAAAGATATTTTAATTATAATTTGAGTTGTAATTTAAATTAATAGTCGTTTAGATCTATATATAATAAAGCGAGATCTAGAGACTAAGCGAAATAGATATAGTTCTTGTTTTTATAAGAGAGTACTTAAGGACTAGCTATCTAAAATATAGTCTTTAAGTAAAATCTTTATATAGGACAACACACTAATCTATACTATAAAGATTATTGATTAATTATTTGAGGAAATAGATATTTTATGTTTAGAATAGCCGCTATATTCGCTAAATTTAAACTCTATTAAATATATATAGATAATATTTAAATTACATTTACTAACGAACTATCTATATTTTATTGATATAAATACTTCTTAAGAGGCTCTTAACGAGTTTACAAAAGTAATTATAATTAAATAGAAGGCATTAAATTAAAAGGAAATCAATAATATAATTAAATCTATAACAACTCGCGTAAATTCGGTGTAGGCGGCGAAAGGCTAGTATATACGCTTCTAATTTATATCTCTATAGCTATTTTTAGTATTAAAATAAAGAGTAATTTAAGAGCTTTAAATTAAGCTAATTGGCATTAAATTTAATGCACTGTGGTGTAAAGAATAATGCATTCGAGTAAGTATGTGATATAAGTTGAGGGGTCAAAATGGGGTGGGGGGCGAGAACTTATGAGTAGTATTTGTATATTGGAGGAAAAGGAAGTGCATCTTAAGGCTGAGCGCCCTACCAATCCTGGCCGTTTGACCTTCCTATGTGGGAACATGGTCGAGAAGCGACGTCATTATCAAAATAAAGTGGTCTTTGGTCTCAGTACTGCTCCGTAGTCTCATTCGGAATTGAAAGGGGTAGAACCACTAGTCACCCTCCATATCAGATCCTGCACAACAACTCAACACGGGCTTCACCCAGTTGGACCGGGTAAGTCTAATCCGACTGTTCCAGCACTTCTGCTGTGGACTCATCTCACGCTATCCGTTGAGAAGACTTTTCATGCCTCAAGCGGATCGGTGTTCTCTCACCCAGCGAGAATGGCGTTTCTGAGCTCAGGAATTGCATCACGGTCAAGACGGCTATTCGCTGCTTGCATAAGTGGTGCCTCGAGCGCCGCAGAATCAGAAGAGAGTTTCCATTGAAACACAAACTGCGATACCTCCTGCTCGTGATGGCCCACGCTGCTGCGAAGCAACTCTGTCTCGCCGAGCGAAATCTCGCTGGTGCAGTCCGTGGGTTTCTCAAGGGCATTTGGAACAAGCAGGCGCTGCAGATTGGCTCCAAGAAGAGGGTACCAATTGGTAGGGCTCGAGTTCCTGTGACTTTCCATTCTGACTTCTCCAGGCGTGTGTGTCAGTGGAGGACCCGACTCGATGGCGTTGGCTTATCTACTCAAGCGAGTTTCAAAAGCCGATGAGATCAGAACCAAGCCTGTGGCCTTCATCGTCAACCATAATGCAAGGCAAGGTAGCGGCGAAGAAGCCAAACACGTTAGCTCACTTCTTCAGAAGCTCGGTACGGTCGTTGATTCCGATTCATGGCAGTCGACTTACGAACCAAAGGTATCAAAAGCGAGATACTCGAGATGGAGTGGCCTGGCATCGGCGACCCCTCGGCCCTGCCAGACTTCGAGATGCAAGCCCGCCGTGCTCGGTACCGCTTAATTGCAAATGCGGCCATCCAGAGACAGATACGCCACCTCTTTCTGGGACATCATCAAGACGATCAGATTGAGACGATACTGATGCGCCTCATACGCAATTCGAGTGATTCTTTCCTCGGCCACCAGGGCATAGCCGAGCACAGCACCATACCTTGTTGCGAAGACATCAGAGGAGCGCAGACGGCAAAGGAGAACATTTCTTTTGAAGCCTGGTTGCGTGATGCTAGCGCACATCGAGCAGCCATCAAAATGCCATTTGAAGCTCCGAACGTCAACAAAGGTAAAATGATTGCGCCCTCCACGGCTGGCATGCAAATTCATCGGCCACTTCTTACCTTCCCAAAATCAGAGCTCGTCCAACTCTGCGACACGGATAGTATCCCCTACGTCCTCGATAAGACAAATTTCGACCCGACTTTGACTCTCCGCAATTCTATCCGTCATCTGAGGAGCAACTACACCATACCAAGGGCGTTGCAAGGATCCTCGGTGCTGGAACTCCAGAGAGTGGCACAGCATAGTGCAAAGTCTCTTGCTGCGAGGGGAGAGTCAATCCTGAAGATGGTGAGGGTTCGATCCCTCGACCTACGCTCCGGTCGCATGACTATATGTCTGACCCCACCATTTCGTGATACATGCGAAAATGATCTCGAGGCGGGTGCCTACGCATTAGCAAGACTGACAAGTGTTGTGAGTCCGCAATCGAAAGATGATGACCAACCAACATTAGTGTCTCAGCAAAAACTCATGGACTTTTTGGAGATAGAGAAGCGTGGTGCAAAAGAGCAGATGACCATGCAGCAGGTCTTGTGTCAGAAGGTCGAGTCTGACCCAAGTCTCTGGACCGAGCGAAGTACTGTCTGGACCTTTTCGAGACCTCCCATGCGAAAGAGGGAACTTGAGCTCACCTCAATGGTCTTTGTACCTTGGCTGGAAAGTACAGGTGCTGCAGGGAAAACTCTCACCAAGACTGAGAAGAAATACCTGGCTGAAAAATTCAAGAGAAAAGGTCTGTGGTCCAAGTGGCTTCTCTGGGATCATCGATATTGGATTCGCGTGCGAACTCAAAACGCCGAACGACTCTCCACAATCCGCCTTCGCACTTACACTGAGTCCGACTCAACTGAGGTGTACAAGAACCTTGAGAGTGGAAAACATGACTTCCAAGCTATGCTGGCGGAAGCTGCGCCTGGGAAGGCGAGATATACATTACCGGTATTGACTGTTGATGGAAACGTCTCGGTGTTTCCCACCTTCAACGTGATGCTACAGAGACCTGATCAAAGAGGTCCAAAGCCAGGTCTAGATTGTCATCCGATACAGGAATGGGAGGTCTGTTACAAGATCCTCGATCAGTCGTTCATCAAAAGCCAGATCGGCACGATCGAATGGAGGAATTCACCACACATCGGATGCCAGTCAAATGCGAATGAGTGAAACGATATTGTTAGCAATGACTTTCGACCAAAGGGCTCGCCAACGCGGCCATCAAGACAGATTCTACACCTTGTCATCGGACGTAGTCGGAAATACCCCAAGAGCTGAGTAGAAGGATGATCCATCGTCGTTCGGTGCATTGCGTGGGCGTGGGCGAACGCGCCAGCAGTATACCTTGCCAAGGGATATATTTGACTGGAGTCTGCGTGAGTGCATTGTACATGCCCCAAGCTCAAAGCAGAAGCGCTGACGTTGGCCCGAGAGAAGACCGAATTCCGTCTGGATGCAGTCAAAAAGCCAGTTGTCGCGCTCCTCATTTGTGCGATCTCACTTTACTACCCCACACCTGGGGTCTCTAGCCTTCGTCATGGGATGCCAACAACCGCGGAGAGGAGTGGACGTGCAGGTGGAGATATGCGTCCTCGGCCATAGGAGAGTCGCCTATATAGCCGGAAGCCTTTGTTTTCATGCTTAGCATTCGCCATCGCACTTCAAAGAGACAAACCTCGACATCATCATGGCAACCCAACAGGTCGAAGCGTTTTCTGCGCCACAGCAGGCATATCAGCATACTCCGCTGTTTCCGGACGATGTGCCCACGGCACCTCTCCTTCGCCTGTCTTTCGCCAAAATACTGGCGCGGGATAACGAAGAAGTAACTCGCTTCGTGCGTGCTTGTGAGGACCTTGGCTTCTTCTACCTCGACTTGACAGGCCCCGGCGACTCCCTACTCGACGACGCCGACCAGCTTTTCAGGGTCGGCGAAGAGTTATTCGATCTCCCACTTGAGGAGAAAAAGAAATATGACTTCCAGCATAAAAAGTCGTATTTTGGATATAAAGGTTTCGGAGCCAATGTAGTTGACAAAGATGGCAACACGGATCGGAATGAATTTTACAACGTGAGTCTAGAAATAACGATAAGAGTTGGAAACATTCTTACCATATGCAGGTCTCCAAGGATGATATCTTTGGACTAATGGACTCTCTGCCTGCCCCACAAGTTTTGAGCTCAAGACGGCCACTCTTTGAATCATTTATGTCATCAGCCCACGGCATAGTTACCCTTGTCCTCGAACTTCTCAACGATCATTTGCATTTGCCGCCCAACACGCTGCAGAGCATGCATCGACTGGAAGGCAAGGCAGGAGATCAAGTCCGTTTCGTCAAGGCTCCACCACAGCCCATCGACGATCGACGGACTGCGCTGGGAGAACATACCGACTTTGGCAGTGTCACTGTCCTCTTCAACAGACTTGGTGGGCTACAGGTTCTTCCGCCCGGAAGGAATGCACAATGGTGCTACGTCAAGCCCCTTCCCGGGCACGCTATCATCAATCTAGGAGATGCAATGGTGAAATTCACAAACGGACGGTTACGGTCGAACATCCACCGTGTCGTCTCTCCGCCCGGCGAACAAGCCAATCATACGAGGTACTCGTTGGTGTACTTCAACAGACCTGAGAATGAGGTGAAGCTCAGACGATTGGAAGGAAGCGATATGATTCCGCCACTGGATGAAGGTGTGGTAGAGGAGGATATCAATAGCAATGATTGGATCATCCGAAGAGCTTTGGGACACAGGATTGAACTCTTTGGGAAGGAAGGAGCTTCCGACTTCACCAAGATTCAGGGCACCGAAAAGATTAGCCAGAGGGCTTACCTGTAACGGTGGTGACTTGTTGACGCAGGTTTGCTCAGATGCGCCGCAAAAGGACGTCTAATCTATCATAAAGCTCGTCGTCAATCGTAAAGTGAGTCAAGTGAAGTTGCCATACTGGTGCGACATGATGACTGTGACAGGCGGCCGCCTGGGCCCCATCCAATTAGATGGCTCCAAGATTTCGCCCACACTGCAGAAATTTAAACGACTTTTCATGGACTGATCAACAATCAAGACAACCATTCATTGAGCTTAATACCTTCACTTTCAAGCATATCTGTTAGAGGTGCCCCTCTAAATGCAATAATCCCTATTTATGTGCCATTCGTTCCCCTCCCATGATACGCCAACAGGTCATTTTTGGCTTCAGTTTCGGCCATGATAGCCCCGCCACGAAAGGCCCTGCGGCCTATTCTACCTTCCACCATTTCAGCTCCCACGCTGCCGCACAAATCCATACGCCCTCAACCTCTGAGTAGACGGACAACGTTGAAGCGGTCCATCGATGAAACCAGTGTTATGAACGCTCCCTCGAGCCCCTCCAAACGGTCTCGCGTGACCTTCGATTCAGACGTCGAGATAGTATCCGCCGATGATGACGAAGATCTCGACCCTCTTGTCGTAAAAGAACAAGTCCGAAGGGCGATTGAACGACACAGATTCCGAGAAAATGAGGCATACGAAAGAGTCAAGAACTACTTCAGCACGCCACCGGATAAATCAAATGCGCCTTCAACCAAAATCCTGAAATTTCACCTGCAAGCTCTTCTTGCGAATGTCACCTCACTCGATAAAGACTGCGGGAGCCTTGTGAACGCAGTCCTGTACAGCGAATGGATTGGAAGAGACGAGCAATACTATGCGCTCTTTGTTCGATTTCTGAACAACCTGGCCGCGGCACAACGCGGATACCAGTCGAAGATAATGGCGGTGCTGGTGGATTTGCTCGGCCCACAAAAGACTCGACGGATTGAAGGCGCGGCACCAGTCAGACAACCAAAGATCCATCGAAGAGTATTGCAAGCCATTCAGCACGTCGCTGACAATGTGCCCTCCTCCCCAGCCGCTCTCGCCGATCGCATGGCTTCCCGGCTCGAGTTCGATTTCCAGAAGGCCGAGGAGCGAATGACCTACGTCCGCAACTTTATGGAAATGATAGCATATGTGCCAGAGTTGACTTCTGAGATTCTCAATCTGGTCTTGAAAGAGCTGATCAAGCTGGATGTTGCAGTGCAGGTCGATCTAGATGAAGAGGAGGATGATGCCGAGGATGAGCTGCTCAGCCACATGTCGTCTTCACAGACACTTGTCCCGGGCTCATCGCAGGATATGCTGAAAGGTGGCCTGGACGATCAGAGCGATGATGCCAGCACCACTGATGAGTCGGATATGGAGGATGATGAAGTTGTCGACGCTGCGACCGAGCGCCGGCGGAAGTTGAAGGAAGACATCAAACAGGTCGACATGATCATGGACATCCTTTTTCAATACTACGCCAAACTCACCGCCTCCACCAATCTTCAAATTCGTGACAACGCCATCGAGCAGATCATTGCTCAATTCCACACCCAGATCCTACCCACGTATCGGGCACGACATCCGCAATTTCTGGTCTTCCACTTTGCACAGGCGGATCCCATCATTGTCGACCGTTTCGTCACTTCTTGCGTTGCAGTCCTCGTCGACAAGAAACAGCCGCATCTTCTCAGACACAGTGCAGCCGCTTACTTCTCTGGCTTTGTCGGACGTGGTGCACATGTCTCCCCGCAAGTGGTGCAGGACTGCTTGGATCTGCTATGCGATCATCTCAACATCCTACGCAAGTCGTACGAACCCGGCTGTCACGGGCCAGATTTGAAACGCTATGGCGACTTCTATGCCGCGTTCCAGGCGATTCTGTATATCTTTTGCTTCCGATGGAGAGACATCGCCTCCTCCAGCTCTGACGACGAATCTGACTTCGAGGCCGACGAGGACGAGGTTGAAACATTTCACTTCCCACATTCCTTGCACGAGTCTCTTCGAGCTGCCATATACTCGCCTCTCAACCCTCTGCGAGTCTGCACTCCCGTCATCGTCGAGCAATTCGCCAAGCTCACTCTTGCTCTTCAGATGTTCTACATCTACCCGAAGCTTGACGAGAACCGGCATGTCCGCGTGAACACCCACTGGCGCAACATGTCGGACCTGACCATCAGCAATCCTGAGCGTGATTTGAGCTGGCTCGGAGACAACGGTATGCTTGAGGGCTATTTTCCATATGATCCTTATCATTTACCAATCAGCAAGCACTGGATTGAGGGTGACTATGTTGAGTGGAAGGGCATTCCCGGCGAAGTGGTCGAGGACACCGATTCTGAAGACGATGACGGGATGGACATCGGGGGAATGGATGAAGATGAAGCCGAGGACGAAGAAGATGAGGAGTTTTTTGAAGGGTCAGATGATGAATGAACACTCCAACCTTTCAAGATTCACGACTATTCAATCGCCTACCACGACGACACTGCATCCAAGATGGATGCATTCACGAGCTTTACGACCTGAGTTATTTCACCAAGGCTTCCAAACGTTCGGCGCATCGAACATTCCGCTGCCCGTAGTGGTGCAACCGTGTTCATTTTCAATGTTGAGCGTTCAAGCGAGATCGAGATACCAAAAAGTGTTTGCATAGCGAAGCGGAGGACATCTAGAATAGATGCATGGCGGCGGAAGAGCCAGAGTATATACTGGACTTGAGATACCCTATTCTAGAATTGACGCTTTATAATGGCAATCATTGACACTGCGAGACTACTTTGCTTCACCGAGCCTTCACAAGGATCTGGTGGATCCACGATCTACTGAGATTTGTCAGCAGAGCGAGCAACCAATGCGCGGAAAGCATTTCCGTTCAAGCTCTTTCAACAACGACAACTTGGCCTTTCCGACATCAAGACCAGGCAACCACTTGCTAGCCTGAAAGAGCTACGGGCTCGCTCTTAATGCTTCAAGGTAGGCGCTTCACATCCAGTATCAAATTTTAAGAGACCAACTGTCTTCAAGCGTGAGATAATTATGTGTGCAACTAATTAACACCGCACCCGCTTGCAAGCTCAATGCAATGGGCGACAATAATTCCAGCTCTGGACAAACAGCCTCAGGCTTTTTCGGATTCTGGCAATTTCTAGTGACCATGATCGCCTCGTCTTATCTCAAGCAAACGATCATAACGGTCCTCTGTGTTCTGGGGATTCCGTCGTACTTGAGTGCGCCGAAACCCATCTCCGTGCACCTCGAGGGACAATCCAGCATCAGCGTTCCCGCCAATAGGGCACTCATCTCTCTGCGCGTCTACGCAGAGGGACCCAAACAGGAAAAAGTCGCAGACGAAGTCCGCAAAACAGCAGACGGCATCTTATCGACCTTGAGACCTCTTACCCAAGTATCTCTCAGCTCCTCAGATGCGAAGCAGAACACGACGGCCTATGATTGCTACGAGCCCCCGATCGTCGACCTCTCTGTAACGACCTTCCGCTCCTACTCCTGGCTGAAACCCGGCTTCATCGGCCGAGAAGCACCACAGTACGAATCAAGCATGGAAATCGAAGCCGAGTTCCGCGACTTCGACGTCCTCGGCCTCCTCCTCGCCCAAGTCTCCAAACAACCCGCTGTGTCTGTCAAAAGACTAAAATGGACGCTCGACGACGTCACCAAGAAGCGCTTCTTCTCTCAGGTCCGCTCGGAGGCTATGGTCGATGCGCTCGATAAGGTTCGTGCGTATGTTCGCCCGCTGGGTATGGATAAAGTACGTGCTATCAAGTTCTCGGAGGGTGGTGTTAGGAGTCGGGATGTTGTGTTGGCGGATGTTGACAGGATGAGCTACGCTATGCACGATGAGTTGGATTATGGTGTTCGGGCCCAGAAGTATATGGGGATGATGGACGTAGGCGAGGAGGCGGAGACGTTTGGACTGGAGCCTAAGACATTGGAGATTTTGGCGCAGATCGAGGGTGAGTTCTGTGCGTGGAGGACCGGGTTGGAGGCGTGGTTCAGGAGAGGTGGTGTATGAACGTCATGCTTTCTGTTGGGGGATTACCATTTTCGCTTTGCTCTGTGCCTTCTGCTCGAATTCGACATGCGTGCCGAAGTTGCGTGCGGCGCTATTCGCACCAGGCGGGAGACAGCGATGAATCGACATCCATGAGCAGGATTCTCTTTGTTCTTACGCGAATTGTATCAACCTTTGTTTGTTCTCCAAGGGGAGCTTCATTTTTGACTTGAGGTTCTCGACACCCAACTGGACAATGAGAGAAGAGAAAGCCAACACCCGTTGCTGTCATCTGCAACTCAACCGCAACCGAGAGGCACTCGAAGCAACAGCAAAGGGAGGAAACTCTCGATTCACTCACACTTCTGGACATCGAAAAGTCCGCAATCATGGCACCGAGTAGGCAGTGGGAGTGGCGGTATCGCACTGCATTCTTAACTGCATCAGTTCACTGCCCCCGCTTTCGCACTCCTCAACTCCCCTTCTACAATCTACCGAGCTATTCAATCTCCTCACCTCACTTTCAACCAACATTTCTATTCGGCCTTGGAAGTCCAAACTCCTCACATCTAGAGTCGCGCTGCTTTCACAAAAATGCCGGAAGATGACCCAAGTAAGCCCCCACGGGTTCCACTTGGTACTGACACTGTCAAAGTTCTTGTCGGCCCCAGCACAAGACCTTACGAAGTGGTAATACACAAGAATCTCCTCTGTACGGCCTCACAATTCTTCTCCGCCGCCCTTGAAGGTCACTCTGTCGAAGCACATGAGCAAGAGGTGAGATTTTCGGAGGACGATCCGAGAATATTCAAAGCACTCCATGACTGGCTGTATGACAAGCTGCCTGGCACCTCAGCGCCACGTTGGTTTCGAAAACGAAAGGATGCTTGGCACATGTATTGGTTTAATGCATTCTGCTTGGCCGATCGACTTTCCATTCCCAATTTCCAGATCTTCACGTGGCACCAGATCAAGGAGATCTTCAATTCCACAACGCCCGTTAGACCTTCGAATGATATGCTCGAAGAGATCTGGCATCATAACACCTTCTTCGGCAAAGAGCTTTCTGAAGCCGGGGAGAGACTGAGGTATTACATTGTAGCGCATGTCTTCTACTGGATATGGACCGGAAAGGCTGGGCACTGGATGACTGAAGTACGCAAGTCAGCAGAGGGAGATCCTGATCCTTTCGAGATAACCCTGGCGATGCCTTATCAGTATCAACGTTCGGCAGAGTCTGTCTTGTCCGCCTGTTTCAAGGTCGTCGAATGCGCTTCGAGCAACAGTATCGAACTCGAGCATCCTTCGTGCCAATCTTCCGTAGGGGACACGCACGACAATGGAATTCCGGAACTCACAAATTTGATACGTCAATTTCATGTGCAAACGAGGAAGATAGACGCTGTAAGTAATCTGGAGAAGGATACGATGCTGCTTCGTTGAACAGCGTGAGTGATAGATAGGGCATGGGAACTCCAGAGAAGGGAATAGCGGGAAGTGAAGCCAACGCAGTTGAACCAGGCAGTTGCGATCATTACTGTTACCTTAGCTTGCTCTCTCCACACCAAAGTCAATATCTCCGCTGCATCTTCCATCTTACCTTGATACATCTTTTCCTACACCGCTTTTTTATCTACTGCATCCACAGCGCAGCGAAACTGTCCAGGCTCCTTGTGACACCCTATGTTGCAACGATGTCCAATCCTCAACCCTCCGATCCACCACGGGTACCTAGAGGGACCGAGACTGTCAAGGTGATCGTGGGTGACGGCCACGACACCCATGCAGTGATAATGTACAAGAACCTTTTGTGCTGTGCGTCAAAATTCTTCCGAGTTGCCCTTGAAGGCCCGTTCCTTGAGGCACAAAATCAAGAGGTCAAGCTCCCCGAAGAGGAGATCTAGACATTTATGGCGGTGATTGACTGGCTGTATGGCTGGACTCCTGGTACTTCTGTAAACATTCTGGGACGCACGATTGGGGAATGGGACGTGCATTGGTACAAAGTGTGAGTCAGTCTGTGTCAACGGAGCGCCAATGTCCACAACGGAGGCGGCCCCTGTCACCATTGTGGTGTGCTTGACATAATGCTGACACTCCTTCAGGTATCATATGGCGGAGAGGCTCCTTTTGCCTGGTCTCCAAATCTTTGCTTGGTCCAAGATCAAAGCACTATTCAACCCAGAAGAGCCTGTTCGGCCCTCGAATGCACTGCTGTGTGCCATGATGGGGTCCCAAAAGATAATGCGAGCAACTTCTGGCTTGACCAAATACATCCAAATCTACTACCTTCACTGTGTTTCGACCGGATTGGGAGATCAATGGATCAAGGAAGCTTCGGAGTCGTTGAAAGCGAGCGGCGGGGGAGACGATGACTCTGGCACCATCAGGCGCTTGTTGGGTGTTTGGAGTCGCGAGATGAACAAGAGAGATGTTTGGGAGCAGCATCCCTCATATTGGCCTAGGTTTGAGAAGCTCCACAACATCATCAGCCCCAAGCTCGAGGAGGAGGCGCGTGCTTTTGATGAACCTGCTGCCGCGGGACGGACAGTTACAAGTTGCAAAGTGAGCAAGTGGTTAGAGAACGTTTATGTCTCACCTGGCTCTTGTCAATTGCATCGGAAAAGATGATCCAGTGAGGGCTTCAAAGAAGCATGGACATCAGTCGTTGGAAGGAGCTGGCAACGACGATGAAGATAAGGCGATACGCACTCTGCCGTATGTTCCGCCCTACACCTGAAATGCACTTTCCTCCTTCTTTCGGCAACCTCGACCGCCCTTTTGCTTTCGTTGCCATAATCACCAGTGACTTCTATATCGGCAAGGGCCGCTCAACTTTACTTAGGTCAGTCGGCTTCAGATGCGTATCCGTTCAAGCTGGAGACCTTCTCGAGCCCAAAATCCTGATCCTGAGCGATGGACTGGCCTTGTCGACCGGAGCACAAATCATGCCCATGAACCAACCGTCGCACTCCTAAAGGTCAAGCCGGCGCGGCCGGTCGAGGACTATGTGTCAGGGTCAAGCTGTCAGCCACCTCAAGCTCCGTACGGCGACGAGTTGATCGCTGTCGTGATCGGTGCGGGCAATTCACAAACTGAATTCATTATGCACAAGGATCTTGTCTGTGCAGCATCGAAATTCTTCAGACGAGCACTTGTGCCGCCATTCACCGAACACCAGACTGGCATGATTAAGCTCCCCGAGGAGAACATAGAATGCTTCACAGCCTTTTCTGACTGGCTGTACGATGATTTCCCAGGCAAGTCCATGGCCGCTTTTCTTTGTGGGAACAGCAGTCACGGCTGGCAGACGTTCTGGCTCAGAGTCTTTCTATTCTCCGATCGCCTGTTCATTGCAGGTCTCAAGTTGTGCGCCTGGCTTCAACTCAAAGCCATGTTCAACTCGAGGTCGCCTCTCAAACCGTCAGATGAGTTGATGTACGCTCTACACCGAGATAACCTTCCGTCATCAGCTGTGGTCATTCGAAAGTATGTCGATGAGCATATCATGTACTGGCATACCAAATGCCGGCAGAAAGGAGTTGGCTCCCCTTGGCCGTCAGTCAAACCTCCAGCAAAGGACATCAGCGTTGACAATGCTCGGGATATACGCGAAGGAAACCGGATCCTGACCAACATTGCAGCAAAAGTAGCCAAGTCGGACGGCAAAGGCTGCAGATTCATCCACCCCTCAAAGAAACCGGAGTTTGATAGACGCTACTTCTTGAATGTGGCGGAGCTTGAAAAGGAAGCACGGGCGTACGATCAGGTAGCATGACGACAATGATCCTGTTCGGCCGAAGCGTGGTACCGGATAGAAGTCGGCCAGCCAACAAAGCAATGAGACACAAGCAGAACACCACTTCGACGCTAAATGCACATATGAGGACGAGACGCTCCTAGGTTGCTTGCCATGGTAAGAAGTAGCCAAGAGGGGAGTTGGCTGCTCATCGCTTGAAGAGATGGCAGCTATTGAGCCGCTTGAAGACATCTCAACTTGTCCACAAAGCGCAATAGCGGGCGGACTTGTCGACAGGTTTTCTAGTGAACGTGAAGAGCAAGGCGGCGAGTCTATACCCCGCCGTGAAGACATGGGTGGTCTACAGAGTCAAATCTACCGGACCTAGCTGGCACGTGCGGGACGTGGCTGCAAGGCACTTCACGATCTCTGAATCTCACCTTGCGCATCTCTCACACACCACTTAGCTCTGGCCGGCGCGGTCAAAGAATTGTTAGTGTCCTCCTGCCAACTTCATCTGCGGTACGAGTAGCCAATCACGCCAGCGACCCGTGTCGACTTATGCAATGATACCGATACCAGACCCCGACGACCACGGTCCTCCTCGGGTAGCCCGCGGGACCAAGACAATCACAGTCCATGTTGGCTCCGAACCCGCAGCCAAACAATACATTCTCCACAAAGCACTCATCTGCGCCGCGTCGAGATTCTTCCACGCAGCGTTAAATGGTTGTTTTGCAGAAGCACAATCAGGTGTGGTTCACCTGCCGGAAGAGGATCCGGTTTTGTTCATGGCACTGGTCTGCTGGTTGTACAACTTGGATACAGCATCGTTCATGGAACGGTATTGGACCGTGGGTCAGGATATGGGTTATTATCACTTTCGAGTTTACTGCCTCGCAGACAGGTTAATGGTGGCTGGTAAGTTCTTCTTTCTCGACACTCCCTTTCAGTTCCTCGTCCAAAGAATCGCGCCGCTGATAGTCGCAGGCCTACAACTCTCCAGCTGGATGCGGATTAGGGAGGTCTTCAACCCAATATGTGCGCTCAAGCCAACCCCGTCCTTTCTATGCGCCCTGTTCGACGAGGAAGCGCCGCCGTTTGTCAAGCCAATTCGATTCTATGTTGCCGAACACATGATGCACTGGATGTCGGGGCCTAGCCAAGATATTGCACTTTGGTGTTACCCAGATTCTTGGCCAGTCGCTTCCGAAGATGCAGATACCATCAGAGAAGCCGACGAGATCTTTGCCAGAATTGCTCGCAACGTTGGTGCTTGCGAAAAGCTTGGTCGACGCTTGTTCTCTCACCCATACAACCGCGATGTCAGTGGAGAAAACATGTTGCCATCATGGTGGGAGGCGAGGATGTTCGACCAGAGTGACAGCTATGAGACGGAGCGGAACAGCCTGGAAGAGGTCATTTCAACAACATTGACCAGCGAGATGGACATGATCAAACTTAGGCAAGCCGGTAAAAGTTAGGCTCTTATGGCCAACAAGCTCATCTGCAGGGGAGGCATGATGATGACATTACGGGAAACGCAGGTCCTCCGGAAAGCTGAGACTGGAGAGTGTTCGGACTTGGATGCTGATCGTCTAACTCTCGATATATCTGATCATGAGTGCGAATGCCGTTGTTGATGAGTAGCAGGATAGGGCCTTCCAGGGGAAAGATGCTAGGCGGATAAAGATCAAGGCAGGTTGGCCGAACAAGTTCTAATTGGCGTAGCGTTCTACCAGTGTACAAACCCGCTGATCAAATGCCTGCAACTCAAGTTCTGCTCATGCTAATAAATATTTTTTCACCGATCTGGAGCAAGTACAATACTCGCATTTATTAGTGTCTCAAGTGTAAGATGGCTGCAAAGTGACGGCCCGTTGACCTTTGTCAGCCTCCAATCCGGGGTGGCTCAACTTGAAACGGACTCCTTCAGGGTGTGTTTCATGTTTCAGGATAGATATGAACAGCCAAGTATCACAAGTTCTCCTTCAGCTGTTGCTTTTTTAATTCGGTACACTAAGGCAAAAGTTACCCATTGTTTGATTTCTCTTTTATCGCAATAATCTTCTGGAAGATGAAGCTCGAGCTGGTCTCATTTAGCGTCCTTTCTCTACTTGGGTTTTGCGTTGCATCCGGTGAGCTGTTTCCACCACTCACACTTACACTGGACGCGCCCTCGGGTGCATCGACCAAAGCCAGTCTCTACGCAGGAACGCACGATCATCAAGAGGCTTCTTCGAAAGATCGAAAAAGCTCAAACTCAAATTTCCGATGGACGCATGAGCCCGTCTGCAGCGACTACCTCGATGGAGTGGGAGATAAGCTATGCGTTTACACGGATGCGACATTCAGTAATGGGCGAGGTATCTCGATCTTCACGACACCACCAATAGCCAAGCAATTTGTGGCTCTTCTACCTTTCCAGGATTCTACGGCGCTGTCCGACCAAGGCATCAACCCGCGCCTCGACGCAAAGACTCCATGGTACACGTCTATCATCCCAGGAAAGGGCATGGGCATGTTCGCATCCCGCTCGCTCGACCGCGGGGACAGGATAACGGCCTTTACGCCTTATCTACTGGCCCATATGGAGAATATCCTGTCAACTCAGGAACGGGAGAAATTCCTCAGGATCGCTGTAGACCAGCTTCCCACAGCGAGTAGAGCTGCGTATCTTGATCTCGCCAAGATATATAACGAGCCGAGCGTCGTGGTCCAGGACGTGGTGAAAGCCAATGCGTTTGAAATCCAGATTGGCGGATTGATGCATTTGGCTGTGTTTCCGGAGTCGTCAAGGTTTAATCATGCTTGTGCGCCAAAGTACGTCTCATTTTCCTTTTTACTTTCTACACAAGTACTAACAGCTCTCAGCGCCCAATACTTCCTCTCAGCCGACATGCTAACACACTACGTGCACGCCGTGCGACCTATAAAAAAGGACGAAGAACTCACAATCTCCTACGCGCCACCCCTCCGCCTCTACGCCGATCGCCAATACTATTTCCAGAACACATTCCAATTCACATGTACCTGCCCGCGCTGCTCACCCGAATCCCACTCCACGCACGCCCACCGTACCATCGAGGACAGCGACAAAGCCACCTCCGACATCATCGCCCTGCAATGGGCGCTCGGCCAATGGGGATCCAACACGACCGCCACGATCAAGAAGGCGGAAATGCTGGTCGATCTGTACAGGCAAGAAGGACTCGATGCGTTTCTGGATGATGCGTACGGGCATGCTGCACTCATGTATAATAGTGTGGGGAGTCCGAGGGGGGCGAAGAAATATGCCAAGTTGGCGGCGGAGGCGAGTCAGTTGAAGTATGGGTTTGATGGGTTGGGATTGCAGAAGGCAAGGGAGTGGGAAGGCATTGCGATGAATCCGGAAGGGCATGGGAGCTGGAACAGGAGGATATTCAAAACTAAGGACGAGTTGTAGATGTATCTGTGGAGTTGAGTGCAACACAATAGAGAGCAAAGATCGAATGCTCTGATCTTTCGATACTGTTTTGTCTATGCCATTTGTGATACATTTTGTCCTCTCGTTGGGGACTTTTCGGACCCCAGTGAGGATTTCATACAATCATCATGCACTCGAGGTGTCCCTTTACTAGCCTAGTCAGGCCGCGAGAAGATGCTCTCGCCGAGGTATGTCAAGATTGTGGTCGATCCATCATGTGGACGCAGCTGTCCTCAATTTATGAAGTTCACACAGAATCCGTGGAGGATCAGACTTCCGAAGATGAAGTCTGCAAATGCTCTTTCCGAACTGATCTTGCGATCCTCAACCAGCTCACCGCTCACACCATCGACGGTCTTGCTTGTTGTCTTCTTGGCTGCCGCAGTTGCGCCAGCCGGAGGTCGTTCGGACGTCTGCATTCGCAACGAGGCTGTGAGTACGAATTGACCGACTGCGGAGCTGAAGCCGGAGAGGAAGGCATTGAAAGGCTATTCGGTACTTGGTCAGCAAAAGATCATCATCAGCATAAAACTAGGGCGTACATAGTTGCCTGCAAGAACGCAATAGAGGAATTGAACAGCGCCGACCACTACCAGCCATGCCATGAACGCATCAAGCAGCATAGTCCTCGACGGCGTGTCCTGCAGATATCTGTTCCAGACATGGATGATGATTTCTTGCGGCGACGATCGAGGAGATAGCGTGCTCTGCTGTGTTGCCTTGGGTGCGGCTGGATTGGAAGATATCGATCCCGAAGGTTTATGTGTTGCGGGCGGAGGAGGTTTGGCTGCGCCGACAGGGGCCGCGGTCTTTGTCGCCGGTGACTGCGCTGCTGGTTTCTTTGCCATGACGCAGGGACCTACGAGGAGGATAGGAAGGCTAGAAGTACTCCGTAGTCGTGCTGATCACTGCGATACGGTGACGTTGACGGATTGCTTTTCAATGGGCACAAATTCATGCAGTGTTGAAGAGACGTGGCCGGCACCGCAAAACCTGCTTGATTTGGAGTTCAGCCTCGTATTTGCAGATCTCCAGCCTCGCCTACCTTGAGCTTAACACCGTTAAAGTTCCTTACCCCTGGCCTCAACTTTCTTCCTCCACGCGCCAACTCCTTCCGTCCTCACTTCTCTGCAGGGTCCGCATCTTGCGATGGGAAGTCGCGGGCCTGTCAACGGGCAATCTGGGCCCGTTGGTATCAGCTCGCTTCTGTCAAATAGTCGCGATTCGCTAACAATGGCGGCTCCAGCAGAAGATCATCAATTGGTGAAACGCGAAACATTTCCAGGGTGGCGCCGCTAGGGTCCACCAAGCATTTTGACCTTGACCTGGCTGGGTAACGGGGCCGCGCCCTTGCCTCTGATAGGTAAGCTTTGTGGTGTCTATCAATTTAAAAATGGTGGGTTGGACCAAACACCTTCAGCAACAAGCGATGCGAACTGGCTGGCACCTGCCCGCCATGTGGTGCGCGTTGAGTCAAGAGCGATCGGGTCTCTTCAATCATGGCCTGCGCTTGTTTGTCTTCTCTCAGCATGCTGTCGAGTCTATCTCTTCCTTCTTCCTCCACGTATCGCCATTGCAACTTATGAAGCAGGCAGTATGCATAGCTTCAAGTCTTTTATTGTGGCCGCTTGCGCCGGGTTAGCGCTTGCTGCTCCCCTCGCACAAGATGAACCACATTTACTGCGGACGCGCAACATTATCGACAGCTCAAGTATCAAGAAATCCTATGATTTCGTTATTGTTGGCGGAGGCCTCGCCGGTCTCGTGCTCGGTGCGCGCCTGTCCGAAGACTCAAACCATACGGTCCTCGTTCTCGAAGCCGGGACCACTGGAGATGAGCTCAAGAATCGTATAGGTGCGGATCTCTAGTGCTTAGCAGACCCGCACACTTGCTTACCTATGCACAGATACTCCTTCATATGCATACTATCAATCGTTATGGCCGACGGACCTGAACTGGGCCTTTAACACGACGCCTCAAATTCACGCCAACAACAGCCAACTGCCATGGCCTCGGGGGAAAGTCCTCGGTGGATCCTCTGCCATCAACGGACTCTACATGAACCGACCTGGCGAGATCGAGATCAATGCATGGCAAGACTTGCTTGGGGACATGAATGGTGCGGACAACTGGTCGTGGGACTCATTGTATGCCGCGATGAAGAAGAGCGAGGCCTTCAGTGCCCCGGTCGATGCTGCAGTTCAAAAAGAGGCCGGCATAACATTCAACCCTGCCAGCCATGGGACGCAAGGGCCTATTCACATGAGTTATCCTGGCTAGTAAGTGCAAGCATTCCACAGTCGGAAGTCAATACTGATTCTACCTCAGCACTTTCCCTGAAGTTGGCGCATGGTCGACTGCTACCAGCAGTGTTGGCATCGCTGATACTTCTGATGCCTACGGTGGCCAGAACTGGGGATCATATGTCGCAACATCCGCCATCAATCCCGCCAATTGGACACGCTCATACAGCCGCTCTGGTTATCTCGACCCCTTGCCCCCACGTGCCAACTACGATGTGGTTGTCAACGCCCATGTTACTCGACTTGTCTTCAACAGTTCTTCTCCCAAGAATAACCTGACAGCATCCGGCGTCGAGTATGTGCTCAACGGCGGTGCCCAGAAATTGACTGTTGGTGCCAAGAAGGAGGTGATTCTGTCAGGTGGCACTGTCGGGAGTCCAGCTGTACTACTTTACAGCGGCGTTGGTCCCAAGGATGTCCTTGACGCTGCCGGAGTTCCCGTTGTCTCAGAACTCCCGGGTGTTGGACAACATTTGCAAGATCATCTGGTGAGTTGTTATTCAAGCATAGCTTGGGAATTTGTGCTAATCCAAACAGAGCTCTTCTATCATGTGGAGCACGGACTCCGACACTGGAGGTAGCATCTACGCCAATAACGATAGTTCCGTGAAGGTAAGTCTAAGCACCCATCTGACAGCTGACACGCTGTGTCTGACGACTGTTACAGAGCGAAGCTACCTTTTTGTCATACGTCAATTCTGCAACAGCATATGTCAATGCTTCCGTCCTCTTCGGCGACGGAGTAGGCAGTCTGCAGAGCAGCATCAACAGCGAGGTCGATCAGTACATCCCCAACACCAGCACCGACTCTGGAGTCATCGATGGTTTCAAGGCAATTTACGACACGACCGCGAACACTATCCTTACCAGTCCCATTGGCCTCATCGAGCTTGTGATAGGACTCACAACCGACGGTGTCATCCAGATCGGCGCGAATCTTCAACATCCATTCAGTCACGGCCAGATCTCGATTAATTCATCGAATCCACTTGACTATCCTGTAATCAACCCGAATTATCTTAATCACCCAGCAGATGTACAGATTCTGCGTGAGGGCGTCAAGCTTGCCCGCCGGATAGGCGGAGCTGAACCACTTGCCAGCAGCATGAAAGCGGAGACCTGGCCGGGCAAAGACGTTCAGTCCGACCAGGAATTGGAAACCTACCTGCGCGGAAACGTTTTCACCGAGTTCCATCCTTCGTCAACTTGCTCTATGCTGCCCCTCGAGCAAGGTGGTGTCGTTGACGCAAACCTCCGTGTCTACGGTCTCTCAAACGTTCGGGTCGCCGATGCCAGTATTCCTCCCATTTCCTTCTCGGCACATCTAATGAGCTCGACCTACGGCATTGCTGAACAAGCCAGCACCATCATTCGCAATTTCCACAACCTACCTATCCCCAAGAACAACACCCATGGCCATAATTCAACCACTAATGACGGCATAACTAACAATCGTGCCGACGATGGCGACAACGGCACCGCTATCTTGAATAGCACGAACCATCCTTCCAGCAATTCTAGCAGTTCGACTGGCTCGAGCCATGCTTCATTGCGGTCTTACTCATTATTTACGACTTTGTGCGGACTATGCATAGCTTTCATGGTCTTTGTTTGATGACACTTGTACACGACTTTTCTTACACGGCTCAGCTGTTCATGACGGGTTTGGGATAGCATGCATAGATACCACTGCCTCACCGAGATGAGGCGAAGATTAGTACATAATCATAATCGTTAATACCCAAAAGCTTCCAGACTTGTTGTGAGTCGCCAGTGAAAAGGGCAAGGCCGGTGCAAATCGGAACCCGGAACAATCTCACCCGAGAAGTTGGGGTAGCAGTCTCGTCATTGTAAACATCTGATGATATTGCTCGACTAGCGATCTTATCTTGCCATTGAACGCCTCTAACAGCATCGCATCTTTGACTGAAGCTTACAAGATGGTGAGGTCTCCTTACCATTCTTACAAGCTCACAGACTGACGAACGCGACGTACCAGGCCTCCGAAAACCCCGCGTACATTCTCGCCGCTCTCACCTCGATCGGTGGCATCACAGGCTACGTGCGCACCGGCTCCGTGCCCTCCATCGCAGCAGGCCTCACTGTAGGCATACTGGTACCGACTTCCCCACAGCCCTTGTCCAGGTCCAAAATCTAACGGATGGCTGCAGTACGGTGTCGGCGGCTTCCGCATCTCCAAGAGACAACCCTACGGCGTGGAGCTCGCGCTCCTGGCGTCCATTCTCCTGGCTGGCAGCTCGATTCCGAGGGCCATCAAGACGGGCAAGCCGCTTCCCGCGGGGTTGAGCGTGCTGGCTGCGACGGGCCTGTTTGTGTATGGAAGGGCGTTTTTGGTGAAGTAGTGGGGTGGTGTGACAAGTAGGGGGGAGAACGAGAGGAGAGCGCAGAGGGAAATACGGACATGATGTGTACAACACACGAAAAAGAAAGCGCGAAAAGTTCGGCATGTGAAAAGAGTGAAAATGAATCTCGATTCTTCAGCATTCGGGGTATCATTTTGTGAACGGAACAAAACGCCTGCCAATGCATCGAAGAAATCCGATGGGGATAGCAACCGTCTACGCTTCCGACTCGACTATCGCTCCTGTGCCAGCTAGTACGCCTTCCGGTTCCCGAGCCTCTCTTCGTGCAGCTCCCCTCTTCCCGGCTCTCCTGGTGGGCTTCTTTCTCGGATTGGCTTCTTCGAGAGCAGGTCCGCCCTCGTTGCCCTCACTCGGTTGTGATACCTTGACCTTCTTCTTCTTAACGCTGAGCGGGTTTGGTCCCTTTGCTCGGCTCATGCCTCTGGCCTTGGGACCATTTTGTTGCTCATTTCCTAGTAAATCGTCGTTACCGTCCTCGTCGTCCTCATCCATACCTCTCTTCCTCTTCCGATCCGCCAACCCAAGCAATCCCTCCCCAAACTTGTCCCTCTCAACCTTTCGAATTGCCCTCTCACTAACCCCACTCATCTCCTCCAGGATCATCACACTCCTCTTAACATACACGATCGGCACGCCGGGGATCATCCTCGCTCGTTCCCGCATGTCAATGAATCCTTTACTCCGCTGTTCTCGCTCGTCCGCGTCCGCTGTAGCTAGGATGTAATGCTGTTTATTCTTCGCGTGCTCGTTGCCGTGTGGTTGGCCGGCCAGGAGATCGAGTAGACACCGCGCTTCGCTGACGATGCCTAGATCTTCCCCTTCGTCGCTTTTATGCCGGCAATGTCTTAGTGGCACTTCCGTTGGCGGGGGCAGGAAGTCAGGTCTTAAGCCTGCACCTTCTCCTCGCTTCTGTCCGTCCTCCCGAGCACCCTCTTCCCTCTTATTTCTGTTCCTCGCCTTCTGCGCATCCATGATCTTCGCAAGCGTACATTTTGTGACGAACAGGTTACATGGCCCATGGAGTGTGTTTTCCAGGTACTTTTGCAGAGGCATGTGGAAGGAGTAAGTGGTTTTCAGGAAGGCGCTGTCGAGCAGGACTTGGTAGGGCGCGCGGAAGGAGAAAGAGAGGCCGTAGGCGGACATGATTTTGCGGTACTTTTTCGACCGGCGGGCGCGCATTCTGGCGGGTTGTGAGATGGGGTGTAAGGAACTGGTGGAATGGGAGCAGGGTAGAAAGGGTTGAATAAGGGCAAGAAAGCGTCTGGATGTCTGGATTTTGGTCTGAAGTACGGCTAAGTGTTATGAGTTTATCTGTGTAAGTCGATTTGTCTATTGCAATTTAGTCCCGGGTAACTTTTTTCTACCATGTTGCGGGGAAATGAAATGGCGCCTAGCGGGAAAATGGTGTACCGTAGGTTTAGCCAGACATTCACAACGTTGACAAGGTATGTTTATGTTACTTTCAATTCCTAATTCAACTTTAATGAATATTGCAACCCTCTTGATGACAGACCGACATGCCTCGAGAACCAGAGCAGTACGATTTTCAGTCCCTACGGCAGCCTTGCGTGGCCTCGTCATGTGACTCCTCAGCTGCAGGCTACTTCCTCCGTCTTCAGGGGCCTTGACTTTTGTCCTTAACCTCATCTTGGATATAATCCGTTTCATGAACCCTTTATACAGGACAGAATAGTAACGCAGGCTTCTCGCCGAGGGAAAATGCGCAAACTTTGCCGGAAGCTGACTAGAAAGCAGCGAATTCTCCCCAAACCCGACCATTCAATCGTTGATACTGTTCCTCCTCAGCCTGATGAAGAAGAGAGGGCAATCGATAACAAACCCAGCCTCCGTGAGATATATCCCTCTTGTCTCTTTGAAGCTCTAGATCATGCCTGCATCAAGGAGAGAGTTCACAACCTTTGCGAGGTCTGCAGTCCTGTCTTCTCGAATCTCCTCGATGCATACGAGGACCATCCTTTGTATGATCCCGACCAGCCTGAAAAGGTGCGCCGTGAAGTTGACAGCTGGGATTGGTCTTGGACCCTTGGCTGCGGAACTAAACAAGTACAAGCGTACGAGAGCGAGCAAGGCTATACTTGCAATACACAGAGCCTGCGCCAGATCTGCGTTAGTGCTCTCGGAGGGTGTGATGGCTGCGGCTTGGTTTTAGATGGTATCGCCAAATCAAACAATGCGACCAGGCTTAGCCATTATCAAGGTCGAACTGTTGCGCCAGACGATCAGATCAAGGTACACTTGCACCGATGGAAGACGAACGATTCCCGAGTCCTGGATATTATCCACTATGGCAAGGTTGGATCGGCATTTGACGGCAGTGTTCACCTATCTATGGCTGCAGAAAGACGTACGTTATTCATAACATATATTAGCAATCTAGCTTCTCACCCTGAATTAGGGAGTTCGTCTGCCAGGTATGTCTCCGGAAGAGTCGACTTCGGAGGTACTGAGTCATCTGGAACGCTTGGACTGGCGAAAGAATGGCTTGACGAGTGCATGACTTCAAAGACCCACGCTGAGTGTGCTTCTGAGGACAGAAAGTTGCCATCTCGTGTCCTTGATGTGCGAGAGGGTTTGCGACTTGACAAGACGAGCAATCGGTTTGGCAAGTATGCAACCTTGAGCTACTGCTGGGGTGGCGAACAGCCCGGCAAGCTTCTAACAACGAATCGGACAGCTTATTTGGCGAATATCGTCGAGGCCGAGCAACCAAAGACTATTCGTGACGCTATCAGAGTAACACGAGCTCTCGGCCTATCCTTCCTCTGGATCGATTCGTATTGTATCATTCAGGACTCGCAGGAAGATAAAGCCACCGAGATCCGAAAGATGGCGCAAATCTTTCAAGACTCTACTATTACAATCGCTGCCGCCTGTTCGCCTAGCGTTGGAAGTGGCTTTCTTAAATCTGAATCAAATCTTAAAGTCATGCCGCTCCATCTCACGCTTCCAGACGGGACTCTGGGAGAAATCTGGCTGCAAAGATCGTTCCTCGGGTCTCACCACTCGCTTGAGCCGATCAACCGACGGGCTTGGACATTGCAAGAGCAAGCGCTTTCTCGACGACTGCTCTTCTTCCCGTCGAAGACAAGAGACATCGAGTTTCAGTGCGAAAGCTCCGGGCGTCACAGTATGAACGCCGTGGCAAGTAGGGGCGGTGGCGTCAATCTTAGTGTGGCCGGTGGCCATGGGACTCTTTCCTTGCCCCGCAATATCTATGTCGAAGCTGGCGAAGAGTATTTTAATGAGAGCCAGAATCTTTTGCTATGGAAAATTGTGGTCGGCAGATACACGAGACGCGCATTGACAGAGCCAAACGACAAACTTCTAGCTTTGGCGGGCATAGCTTCACAATTCGCACCAACCCTTGGGCCCACCTACCTGGCTGGCTTGTGGGAGACGCGTTTGGTCTTTCAGCTACTGTGGTTCACTTGCACGGCTGTGCCAGTCAATGCAAGCGTTCAGAGACCCGAATCCTATACAGGACCAAGCTGGAGCTGGAGTTCCCTGACTGGACTGATGTCGGCGTTCTCCTCGGATTCCGCGTTTGAAGAAGGAAGTCGCAAACAAGATCGATTGGACAGCCTCCGGCTACGCATCTTAGGGCATCGTGTGGAATTAGCTGACAAAGATAATGTTTTTGGTGCTGTCAATTACGCTGAAATCACCGTTCACGGGTGGCTCATGTACGCTACAGTGACACAGTCGATGGCTCATCTTAGTCCAAGCAAAGTCAACATGGCTTTCGAAGAGGAGCTCGAGCTTGAACCCTTGGAACTATGGGAGCATGGCCCCAGGAAGATCTCCTATAAAGAGCCCATAGGAAGCGCTGTGCTTGACATCAGGTCAGAGTACCCACTAAAAGCCAAAGTATACTGCCTTATCGTCAACAGGGTGTATTATCGTGGGTGGGGTATCTTCAAAAGAATCAAGAATCAGAACAGACATACACGGACTCATTACGTGCAAGGAGGGCTCCTTCTCGCAACAGACTCGACTTCCAAAGCACGGCATAACCGGTTCCGACGGATTGGTGTTTTCCACATAGATCCAGATTACGATCATCGCTTCATTGACTCGGCACAAAAGCAAACCATTGTCCTGCTTTGAGATCAAATGGACCGATCACGACTACAGTTATAGATAGGCTCAGATCTACAACGCTTGAAATCGAGTTTTCCCTCCTTGAATGGCTTGGACTTTCACTCATGAAGCCTCACTATCCGCCCGTCATCGGTTGAAATTATCCAAAGGCGCCTCATGTTTGATGCCTTCCCATACTGCATCGATCGCCTTCAGTGCCTGCTCACTTAAAGGACCTTTCTCGATACCAGCAAGCGTCTGCTCCAACTGCTCGCAAGAGCTTGCCCCCACGATGATAGCATCACCATAATGCTTCTTCAATCCGGAACTATGAGCCACCCAGCGGTACGCCAGTTCAGCCCTGGTACAGCCTTCGTCGCTCGCAATCCCTTCCCATTTGGCCAGTGCTTCGAGGAAGGCCGGTTTCATGTACATCGAGCGGTACATGCCTCCGACGGCATTTTCGTCGAAACGACCTGCGCCATCTTTGATCTGCTGAGCGGTTTTGGTGAGGAAGCCGCCTGCCAATGGACTGTACGCGTAGAAAGCGAGACCGTGCTTGCGAAGCGTCGGGAATAGCTTTGATTCTTGAAGACGTGCCACAGGGCTATAGTTGCCTTGATACACGGTAGGTAGGATGTAGCCGTTTGTGTTGCAGATGTCAATGATTTTCTCGACATCAGTAGCGGAGAAATTGGAGATTCCGAAGCGTTTGAAAAGTCCGGTTCGGTAAACCTCATTAACGCCCGCCAGGGTATCTTCTAATGCTGATGATTCATCTGGGGCATGAAGATAGAAGATATCAACCTGCAAGAACGTAAGGGCCAGTGTACTTGAACACGCAAAGGACACATGCTGTTTTATCCTCGCTGGGCTGATCGCGTGTCGAGGCCACAATGCATTTGAAGATTCGCACATACCTGCTTGACCCCTAATTTTGCGACACTGTCCTTGGCATCTTCAATGATCTTGTCCCTGGAAGCATTGCCCGGGATGAAACCGCCCGTCCACTTCGTATCGATGACAAATTTATCACCGGCTTTGACCTCACCCAGCCGCTTCTCAGACTCGCCGTACAGTCTTGCGGTGTCCAGAGTTTCCACGCCATGAGCTTGAAGAATTGAGAAGCCTTCATTGATATATTCTTCTTCGTCCCACGGCTTCGAATTGCCAATGGGGACGGTGCCGAACACGACTTTGATAGCTTCAGATCCCATCTTCATCGACTGGGGGTCGTCTACGTGTAACGAGTTGGAGTGTAGGGGTAAGATCAGGGTGTCGCGGAAAGAACTCAGTTTATTACTCACGCTTCAAAACGCTAACACGAGAAATGGGATCCAAGCCGGAACAACCGCGTACCACATTTGAAATCAGAGTGGAGATGTCGACCATGTGCAGCGAATCATCCCCAGAAACGATCCCTTGGAGGCTCGAGGTAAGAGGTTCATATTCTGGATTTCATCTACTATCGCCTGTGTTTATTTTTGTGCAATTTTGATGAGACAGAGAATTCGAGGTTTTCATCACATCGTGAAAGATTGTGATGTAGGCAAGAGAAGTGGGTAGGCATTGAATAGGGGTCTTCGCAATGATTGGGCCAGGAACACCGGCACAGTCGGATTGGAGCCGCGGATCCCTACTTCCCCATATCTTTTAATCTTTCACAATGCTCATAATCAGGTGGCCTGCGCCCGACGGCTTCTTTTTCAATGAACCGTGGAGTTTGAGACATGCCAGAACTCTCGCCAATTCTGCCGGGGCCTCGCCCTCCCGAGGCATCCATTAAACCGAAGAAGCGAAAGCGGACTGGACAGGCTTGCCTTGCCTGTCGAAAGAGGAAATCAAGGGTCCGTCTACACCTATGCCGCTCGATGCCTCACTTATTGGTGAACGTTGTAATGACTTGGCTGCACAGTGCAATGGAGCCAGGCCGGCATGCTCCTCTTGCTCTGAGCTGGATGTCTCTTGCGAATATGTCTCTCCAATAGAACAAGGAGCTCGCGTCAAAGATCGGTAAGCTATCCATCGAGCCGGGTGACAAAATAAATGGCACCCCCATTTGGATCAGACGGGCGCCCTGTTGTCAAAGAGGGCTGTACTGCCGCTACGAGACGGCCTGTATACACGTCTGACTGCCACTTATTTTGGCACCTGGCTCGCCATATCACGAGAATTGTGACTGGTGCTGAGATGGATTCCTTCGTGTCAGATATCTCGAGGCTCTGGAGACCCGTTTGGCTACTCTCGAAACAAGACTATCGCATCCATCAGCGGATGTTCCACGGTCTAACGGCAATGGGTCGCTTGGAACGGAGACCAGCCCTGAAACGTCATACACCAGTCCCTTTCGACTTCGTGATAGTCTTGATGGAGCAAGTCATATTGGTCGCTCTCCATTGGACTCAGACGCGGCATCACTCGGAGCTGGTGCAATACCCGTTGCCCATGAATCGTTCTTTGAAGAACACGACTCTGGTGAACGAGACCTTGGGTACTACGGTAAGTTAAGTCGCGAAACAGCCGAACAAGCACTGACTTAATTTTTGCAGGTCCTTCCTCTCTTCTTTCCTACGCGCATACAAACTCCAGCACACTGAAACATGTGTTCATGTTGTGCCAGGAGCCTGAAGACGATGACTTGGGAGTACAAGCCGACTCGGGTGGCCTGATGGCGTTACGACCTGCACAGTTCTCTCGCCCACATGTCCGTCCAGTTGCTCTCTCGAAGCAGCATCTGGGTGATATTACCTCGTTGCCGGATTATGCCACTAGCTTGCGCCTCATTGACAATTATTTCGATCACATTGGAGTTCTCTTTCCCTTTTTACATCGAGAAACGTTTCTTTCAATCTACACGGAGTATCGGGCTGGTGCGTGTAAGGTCAGACGAGTATCGCTTGCAACAGTGCATATGGTCCTCGCGCTGGCTCTGCAAAGAGGATCGGAGCCTGGAAGAAGCCCGGACCAACGCTTTGAAGACTCCTGGCCGTACTACGAGCGAGCAACAGTCTTATGCGACCACCACATCATGACAGATCCTACTCTAGAGACAGGTATGTCTGGAGCTAGCACTGAGCGCCAAGCCTCAGTCCTGCACGGCTGGATGGTGTGCTAACCATAGCTTTTAGTTCAGTACCAATTACTCCTCACCCAATATCTGCAAGGGACGCATGAAGCGGCAGTAACTTGGGCGACTCACGGTCGAGCAGTTCAGTCTGCACTGCAGATTGGTCTTCATAGCCCACAACTCCCTCAACATTACAATACCCTGGAAAGCGAGATTCGTAGACGGACGTGGTACACCTGTTTCATACTGGACAAGTATGCTCATCTCATCGAGGTGGCCAAATCAGCACTAATGATCTCCAGAACTCTAAGCATGGCTTTTGGCAGACCTCCCATGATCCATGATTCTTTCATGCAGCCCGCACTTCCTGTCTGTTTGGCCTCCTTACCCGGGGTGACCGGAGCTACCGTCAACAGAAGCGCAGAATACTTTGCCTCTACTGTGTAAGTAATGGCAGGTATCTGCCGCTAAAGTTTCGAAACTAACGGTGGCTAGATCCATGTTTTCTATTTTGGGAAACGCAGTAGAGGTTCTCTACGGCAACAACCTTGGCTACGAGGTACCCAAACCGGTTTACAGCCTGGCATCGGACGTTCTCCACACCGAACAAAAGCTCGACGAATGGAGAACAAACCTGCCTCCCTGGCTGCAGCCGGGACATTTGTCGGATACAGAGGACGCCCTCACGAAAAGATTCCAGTCCATCACGGTCGTGCGATACAATTACATGCGTGCTTTGATTCATAGACCTATGATGGTTCGACTCCTTCTCCAAGCGACCGAACACCAAACCCGAGACAATACCCAAAATCACTTGCGTGGTATTGGTCAAAGAAGCCTCGAGGCATGCGTCGACGCGTCAAAAGAGCTGATTTCGTGTGTGTATGCGGTGTGTAAGGCGCATGCTCAGAAGGAACTACTGGGCACCTGGTGGTGCTCGTTGTATTTCAGTAAGTTTTATCACAGCACTGCCATCCGACAGATTGTTTCAAGGCACATCGACTGATCTATCAAAGCATTTACGGCGGCGCTGAATCTCTTCGCCGCGTGTCTGCTCCAGATCAAAGATGGCAGAGAGTCAGAAGATGGCTTGCGCTCGCCGTTGCAGCTGCGAAAGTCGTTTCAACAAGCCATCAGAACCCTTGAGATCCTAGATGAAGGGAACAGCGCCGTCTACAAGTGCATCGTATGCCTGAAGAATTTGGATCTTGCACTGGCTAAGCTACGTAAGACTTCCTGTCCTTGCCCCTCAAGATTGCAGAATCTTTGGCGGTGCCCCGGCTTGGATCGGCCCAACTGACATGCATCTAGAGGACGCCAGTCACGTCTCACCCCAGGAGGCAATCGCCAACGAAGTTTCCACTAGTTTACCTGACTCTGGCTACGCCGATTCCGAGTCTCTCCTGTCGCTGGACTATGCTGATTTTCAAGAAGTCTTCGATCAAGACCTGACTTTTTTGAATGATATGGTCTTCTAGTGGACTGGTTGATGTGGCGTACGGTGCTCGGGATCTGAGCGGTCGTGTTCTGGTTGCGTACCTGCTTGAGGGTTTCAAGTGATTGCTTGCCTGACACAACGAGTCTTGGGAGATTGGGTCGTGCATCTACGTCTTCCTCAACTCGACTATGCGGTTCGAACACAAATACCCGGAGTCGTGGTTGTGTCGCAGGTGACTACCCAGCCCTGAGCGGGACTGCCGGTGGAATGAGGGAAGCCGTAGCCCGCTATAAATCACCAGTCAGAGCGTGTCTTGCATACCCTATCAGCCAAAATCAACTTACTCGTTGAGTCTTTCTGCACTCCAAAAAAGGCATACACATTGGTGTTCATCTCGTAGTAGCGATATACTACGATATTCGGCGTGGCGGTTGGAAATTCGACCTGGAAGTGGAAATACCTGGAACTGTCGCTAAATGACGTGCAGATATATTCTACGTAGACGATGCCATTGACGTAGGACCACCAGATTCCATGGCCTCGGCCGGGATCTAACACGAGGTCATACCAAAATGGGGCAGCTGTGTCGTTTGGTATGTCGGGGTCTGGAATATCGCTGGAAGGGAGGCCGGCGCCATAAGGGTAGTATTGGTCTGGTCCAGAGAGACTGATAATCTGGATTCCCGTTAGCTTCCATACTTACATATAGCCCTCGGAGGCTTCGCTTACGCCGTTGGAAGATAGCCACAATGTGCTACTACTGAATCCATACAAAGACACAGCCACCGGGATCACCTGAGAGTTCCAGTTGTCGTCCTCGCCACCGTGAGGATCGGTATCAGGGTCGTACGCGTACGTGGGGTTGGGTATGCCGGCTGTCGGTGTCCCATTAGGGTTGTACACGTACGGGGGATTCGGGATGCCCGTTGTGGTTGTAGCTATAGTCGAAGTCGCTATCGTCGTGGTGATGTCTATAGTAGTGGTGCCTGTGGTTATAGTAGTAATGGTGTTGGTGGTGGTGTCTATAGTGGTGCTTGTAGTTATCGTGGTTGTTATGCTTGTGCTAGAGGTCTCGGCTGACATCGAGGTCGTCTCCGAGGTCGTCTCCGAGGTTGAGGCCGAGGTTGAGATCGAGGTCGAGGTCGAGGTCGAGGTCGAAGTCG